>CM065594.1:199711357-200358139 GCA_033119425.1 Bufotes viridis
GTGGGACCTCTCTCCTCTGTCTGGGTGCTGGGCGGAAATAACTGAAAGTGGAATTCTCCAGTGGTGGGTGATATGACGCATGATTCCTTGCTGAGGGACCTCTCTCCTCTGTCTGGGTGCTGGTTCCGAAATAACTGAAAGTGGCCTTCTCTAGTGGTGGGTAAAATGACGCATGATTCCTTGCTGTGGGACCTCTCTCCTCTGTCTGGGTGCTGGGCCGAAATAACTGAAAGTGGCCTTCTCTAGTGGTGGGTGATATGACGCATAATTCCTTGCTGTGGGACCTCTCGCCTCTGTCTGGGTGCTGGTGCCGAAATAACTGAAAGGGCATATTTCAGTGTCTCTCTGATGGAACAGATAAAATAGCTTCTTCACTCAAATAAGCGTTAAGCGTAATGCCAGTTTAACTACAGAACTCTATAGCGTCTTCCTCTCAGACAGCCCGAAAATATGCTTGTCGCAATGATAGGTGGTACTGTGGGCTGGTGCTAAAAAACAGATCAGGGCCTCTGTGGTTTTGCTGGGCAGTGTGGGGGTGACTGAGAGCCAGAGGCCCTGAAATGAATGTCCCGGTTCCGTGTCGGGTTATTGCCGAGGGTACGTCCTGGAAGCTGTCTGCAATGTGCTGGTGAATCTTGTTAGTCTGCAGAGCAGGGCGGGAACCGTATTGATGCCCGTGAAGTGTCTCAGAGCATTTGGCTGTGTGCCGGGAGATCAGACCGGAGGACCAGGCTGGGGATCTGCAGATTTACCTCACGTAGGTCAGTCGGATCACACGAAACAGTAGGGAAGGTTCGTGAGGCCTCTGTAGGAGAATGCGCCTCTCCGTTGCAGGTGGATGTGAGCACTGGGCTAGGCTTCCTGCCCCAAGATAGGCCCCATCTGAAAGACAACGTTCCAAATCTCTGTGTCGTTGTAGCCGGTGAGACAAGTTTAGTATCAGGGTGTTCTCTGTATCTTCCCTGGTTTGAAGCTGCCGAAGATAGGGTCAGACACTTATGAAGCAGTAAAAATGTTTCTTCTGAGTGGACGCATGGAGCTTCAATACCATGCGTCCGTGTGCCTCAGCAGCTAGCTCCGCCCCCTAAAGTGCAGAGTTTTTAAGGCACAGAAAAATGTCTATCTGTGCACAGTTCTTGAAGGTTGCATAATACTTGATTTGAAAGTCCGAGACAACCTGAGATGGGGGTAAAAAGGGGGGATAAAATAGCGCAAAAAGTAGGCGCAACGGGGAAATTTTCTGCATGGTGGAGTCTTTTGTGGAGTCTTACAAATGAGCAGAGGGCTCTGAAGTGGCTTGGGGGAACTACTACTTGTCACATTTTTGGGTATTGGCCAGCCGGCCTACTTACTGGTACGGGTCTGGTTCTGATGGTTCCATAGCTCCCCCTCTGCCCAGTATGGTTCCAGACACTACCATGACCTTGACCCTGCATAAGTGGGTTCCGACCCACTGGGGAATCTTCTGATGGAGCACTGGGTGGTGGTCCCTCTCTATTCCTGAATTGATCACACGTGCGGTTCAGTTCAGCCCGGATCTCTGGAGGTATAGTAGGTGGAGTGTGGAGCCAATAGGATCCATATCTGGAGACACGCTCTCTCCATGCAGCAGTATAGGGGTCATTTAGCTCCTCGGTTGGAGGGACGGTAGGGCTTGGTGATGGTACCTCTCTCATCAATGGCTGGTACGATGACAACCGGAGGTCGGCCGGCTCAGCGGTATCAGTATACGGTGGTGGTCCGACCCTCGACTTTCTCCAACGTGCGGCCCAAGCCTCGTCATTATGGGCTCGCTCCTCATCCGTTTCCTCCTCTTAGATCGAGGGTATATCTCTTCTCAGAGGCTGTTCTGAGTCGCGATCCGCCATATTCAAATTCGCAATCTCAATTTCACCGCAACAAAGCACTTTCTCTGAGGCGCTGGTGGTCATCTCTCTTTCCTGTCCAGCATAATATAAAGTCTATGGTGGTGCAGCAAAAATTCTTTTTCCGCTCTCTTAAAAGGGCGGACCTAAGTTTTCCCGCTTCTGAGGGGGTGTCACTTACTTTTTTGTGCCAGTTGCAGAGCGTTTTCACAGTGATGGAGCAGTAAAACAACAAGAAAGCCTTCAGGCGGCCATTTTGGGTACAACTTAACAGTCCCTTCAGTGACAGCTAGCAGTTTTAGGTACAAAGGAGATCGGCACTCGCTGTAGTAGATGCTTTTTTTTCTTTTATTGCCACACAGAGGAGATAAAAGAAAAAAAGCATCTACGACAGCGAGTGCCAGTCTCCTTTGTACCTGGATGTCTCTAGACACGAGCCCCGCTGATTACAAACACGGACTCATCTTGCAGCAATCAGTTTTAGTGACACAGAGATCTTCAATTTTTCCACTTTTGACAATGCGATTCTGTAGCAAGTGACTTGGGTAGTATGCCCATGTAATTTTTAACAATTTAAAGAATGATTCAGTTGAATAAAACGTGCAACAAGCAAAAGTTTCTCAATTGAGGAAGTGGGGCTTATTCTTACTATGTGTTGAGAATATTCATATAAGGCAGAGAGGATTTTGAATCCTGTTCGTATATGGTTCGTATAAGGCTCAGAGGATTTTGAATCCTGTTCGTGATGCCAAATTCTTACAGCGACCGGACAACCTAGGGGATGATGTGCGTGAGCGTTCTAGTGATGAGGTGCCGAGGATAGTAGTACTCCAGTTGTCCCTTGGGGCCGGCGTGCAGTGGATGGGAAGACAGCACGAAATCCACCGGAGCACTCTCGGTTGCAGGGAACACCATCCAGATGTTGGTTGAGGTGCCCTTGATGGTATTTAGTGTTTAGGGTGCTTTGGTGGCTGGGCCCCTGTGTTCGTGATGCCAGCACCGTTAGGTGTAAATGATGAGTGTAGTAGTAGATATGATGAGGAGTCAGTTGTTAGCAAACAGTTGAACATTTACTAAATCACTTGTCCTCAGGCAGTCAATACAGATACAGTTCATTCGTATGGCATAAGTGATGACTCAGAAATAGGTTCAATTGTATTCCTTTTATCAGGTTTAGGCAATTGTCAGTTGAGGAGTTCCCTTTAAGGGTGACACTTTACAGGCAAGACTTCTGTAATTATTCCAAGTCCAAAACTATATGCTGGTTTCTACATATCTTGAGCTATCCCACAAGGGCAATCTCCCTCATGGCAGGCATCAGTCTTTTGCTTCATTATTTGCAGGATGCTCTTCTATAAAAGTTTTGGGTTTTCACTATGACCTGGAAGGCTGAAATAGTGAACTTAGTGAACCGGCACTTCTAGAGTTGCTCTCAGGCACTTGTGCTGGTGAAGTCCATAGGCTGGGTTCAGCTCTAATCCTCACTAGGCCTACTGCATATTTATACATAGACTCACTGTCTGGTGCTTGGTTGCTGTATTGGTCTTCTCCAGGCTTCATCAGGGCATGTTGGTTTGGGCCTGTTTCTCTCCTCCATCCACTCTCCTCTGATACACACTCCAACTCTGACACTGCAAATCTCCTTGAGCTAGACACACCCCAAGCTATATAAATGAGTGGCTATCTATCCATGTGTAGCACTACAGGCTAATTATAAAAGTTTCTAGATTAAGTATTTGGCTCAGATATTCTAGTGCTGTTCTGCAAGATTTCATTTCTTTTCTTTAGTGCCTTTTTTTCAGCTATTTACATTACACTCAATGCTGCCTAAGTATGAAGAGGAAAGATAAAATTAGTCTTACCTATCATTTTTCTTTCCTCGAGTTCGAAGGCAGCACACATTTATGGTCCCAATATTCTTTACAGCTATTTGTCTCTAATTATTACATATGTGTGAGCTGTGCGAAAGGGTTCATATAACACCAGCAATTATTTATGCTAATCCCTAATTTATCATTTTAGGTGGGCAGGTCCTAGGGTGAAGTCTAGGGGACACAATATCCCAATCTGTGGTGCCTTCAGATTTGAGGAAAGCAAAATTACAGGTAAGACAAATTTTCTGTGATCTTCAGTGTGCTCTGTTTTTTTCACTGTCCCATTGACTTGAATGGACCAGTCCTGCATGATGAAGACACTGAAAAGGACAAAACATGCTGTGATTGTCCCCTTTCAAATAGTGAAAGCTTAAATTTGAATATATCCATTTACTTTAATGTGTCAATGTTCAGTTTAGAAGCTGTCCGTTCTAAACTCACATAGCACCTGGGCAGTAAAATCACTTGTGGGAAAGTAGGCAAAGGGCACGGCCCACATGGGACATAAAATATAGAGGAATGCTGTTTTTGCTGTAGAAGTGGCTGTGGATTTCACTCTCTGCATTGCAAAGTGTGAAATCTATGGTTGAGATCTATAGTATAAATTGACATTCTGCAGATTTCAAATCTGCAACACAAGTCAATTTACACTGTAGACTTTGTTTCACAATGTGTGAATGACATTTCTTCTGTACAATACTGTGGATCTGCCACACAAAAATCAACAACAGCAAATCTGATGTGTTTTACTATCATGCCCCAGTGCTGAATTCATATCAGCACTGCTTAGATCTTCTTTATAATATCCACCATGCTGCTGATGCTTTTGAGGGTACACTACGGAGAAAGAGGGTGAACAGGATCTCCTGTACTCTATGTATGCATGTATGGAAGATATCATAGTAGCTACACTCTGGCAACTCTGTAGGGGAGCTCAGGACAAACCGACAATTAGATTTGGAGGCTGTAGAAGAGAAAACTGGTGAAAAATGCAGAATACAAGCCATATAATAGTCATATATAGTGAAATTCCTTATGTACAAACATAACAGCTTAATGTGAAATGTCATCTAAAACAACAGTTACACGTTAATATTAAATATGCTTAAAAGAGGGCTTCAGAGATGAACTGAACAGAGAAACCATAAAGTGATGCTACTTACAAATTTACAGGATTTAATCTCCATACTGCACATTACTGATCCCCACTCATGTCACATTCAGTGATGGCTCATTTCATTTTCTCCCAGTTGATAGAAATGCTCATTTTGATGTTTTCTTGAAGGACGGCACTCTGATAACCATAATCTACATAGTGCCCGGCCTGTGTCTGTCTCTTATTAATGTAATATGTGTTCGCGCCTCATTTCTGTCAGATGGCTGTGTTCCGCTGCATACCCCTGTCTTTCCCACGTGTCTCAGCCCATGTTCATCTCAGGGATATGGGAACTTTTATCTCTACGGAGAATGGAATTCAAAATAAAGCAATGAGGAAAATGGGAAAAAGTAGACAGGAATAAATTACATTTCTAATGAAAATGTCTGTATTTCAGGCAGACTGTGACTTTGAAGACGAGAGCGTAATGATAGCTGAAATTAGCAGATATATATCCTTCTTATTCTGATTAAATGAAAGGCAATACTTTGTCTTTTGAAGCTGAATTTCCATTCAAAACATAGAAAACTCTGTTGGGCTTTAACCATTTAAATCAATGTATTAAATACACTGCAAGGAGAGAAAACATCCAATTGACCTTGATATTCTGCTGATCTTCTCTTGAAATAAAATAGCTGAGAAGACAATCAGTGTATGCCAAATTATCAGGGAGAGAATGTGATGATGGAGGGGAAGAGCAAGATTGAAAGGGGTTCGTACTTTGCTGCCAACATGGAAACATTTTAGTCATTGGCAAAGGACAATACTTTCAGTTCATCCCTGACAGCATGCAGCTTCTTAACATCCCATGCAACTGCAGACTCCTCGCATTGTGGAGTTTACATAGGGATGGTTGTACTTCTAATAAGGTTGTTTTCACATAGCAGTATTCTGGCCAGTTTGTACATAGTATTTTAGGCCAAATCTAGGGGTAGATCCAAAACACAGAAGAGGTGCAAAACTTTTCATTATACATTTTATCTGTAGATTCCAATCCTGGTTTAGCTTACAAAATATAAAGTAAAAGTATAAAATACTGACCAAAATACTGTCATGTAAATGAGGCCTAAGCAGACGTGCCCATGTTATAAAATATTCAGTTTACATGTTTTTATCAGTTTTTTCTGTGTCAGTCATTATTATGTTTGTTTTTAAAAATGTAATTCTTTTTTGCGTACTCCTATCTGTGAATGTTATGGCATATCTTACAGATACGACTGAACATTGCGATTGGTGAAGGTCTGACAGGTCCGTGTTTTCTTCTGCACAGATTTTTATAGTCTCTCTACATACAACATGTGTCTGTAATGCAACCACTTCTTTCCCAGAAAAACAATTAAAAAAGACCTGGAAAGTAGACTAGCTTTGCTATGTATTTCAACACTACATCCACTTGATATTGTATCTATTCCCTATACCTTACAGATGGTAAGTTTGTGTGAGCAGGGCAACTGTTTAATTTAGGCTACATTTAAAATGAACTTTGCCAATCCCACTGGTCCCAATTTACTCAATAGAGGCCTAAAAAGGTTTAGGTCTCTTTCATCTGGTATACATTTGTATTAGAGATGAGCAAATATTTTGAAATTCACTTCATGTATGATTTTGCGGAAATTTCAGAAAATTTGATTCAGATCCAAATCGACTCTACTTGAATCTAATATGCTCCAACTGCTCTGAAAATTGTTAACACTCTCAAGGAATGTCAGGGGTGCACCTAGCCTTTCTGCTGCCTGAGGTGAAAATTGAAACAGCACCCCTCCCCCCATGCCAAATTCTCAACCTAACCTGTTCCCTCCTAACATTATATTCAGCACTACAATACATGCAGGGTAATACAATGCCACATACCTCTTACATCCAATGATGTCTCCTCTGATGTAGATATTCTCTTTTCCCATCTTCTCCTTTCAGACCAGACCACCATGATGATTTCTTTAAGCCGTGTCTCATCTCTGCAGAGATTGACATACATCTTAGTTTCCTACTTTTCCATCATCCTCCCCACCTTCTGAACACCCCATCCTGTCACCCCCAGTACAGTGCCCCCTGTGCTCCCCATTACTATACTGCAGAAAAAGAAACAGCATATAAATGCCCCTTATAATGTGTGCCAGTACAAAGTAATGTCCCCGTAATGTGGGCCAGTGCAAAAAAAATGCCCCTGTTGTGTGCCAGTACAAAAAAATGCCCCCTTTGCTTACCAGTACAAAAAAATGCCCCCATAATGTGTGCCAGTACAAAAAATACCCCCACTTAGTGGCCCCATTATAGCCAAAGTACCCATAGTGCCCCCATAACATGTGCCAAAACCCGCTTGTGTGTGCCAGTACAAAAATGCCCCCTCTTAGTGCCCCTAGTAAAGATAATGTCCCCATAGTGACCCTACAATGTGTGCCAGTATTAAATACTCCTATACAGTACCCCCAGTAGTGCCCCCCCCCAAACTATGTCAGAATAAAATTCCCCGATAAAGTGCCCCTATAATCTGCGCCAGAATAAAATTCCCCTATATAGTGCCCCCATAATCTGTACCAGAATATAATTCCCCTATGTAGTTCCTCATAATCTGTGCCAGAATAAAATTCCCCTATATCGTGCGCCCATAATCTGTGCCAAAATAAAATTCCTCTATGCAGTGCCCCATAGTCTGTGCCAGAATAAAATTCCCTATATAGTGCCCCCATAATCTGTGCCAGAATAAAAATTCCCCTATAGAGTGCCCCCCATAGTCTGTGCCAGAATAAAAATTCCCCATTAGAGTGCCCCCATAGTGCCCCCCATAGTCTGTGCCAGAATAAAGTTTACTTATATTGTGTCCCCAGTAGATGCCCCCATAATGGTCCTTTCCCCCCTTTCTCAAACACACATACTTACATCCATGGCACATTCAGCAATGCGATGAAGGCCTCTTCCGGCCTGTGTCCTGTGCTATAGGCTCAGGCACCGTGATGATAATGACGTCATCACGCCGCCTGTGCCGGCCTCTGATCAGAAGGAGCTGGGCAGGAAGACGACACTCCCGTGCTTCGCTGCATCCTTCAGCTATATCGCTGTCTTGAGGACGGCAATACAGCTGAATATAGAGAGATGAGTACTTCCATAATGAAAGGTCTCATCTCTCACTGAACCGCCACCACCCCCACTCATCTCCAGGGCCCTATTGGCGATGCGGCCCTAACTGTATGACATCATTATTTGGTAATATGATTTGGGCATGATCCCTCTAGCCGTGCACTAGGCATAAACAGTTTATCGGTTTGTGCCCACAGTAATCTAATTAAACAATCAACTGTCCCACTGCTATTCCAAAAAATACAATCGCTTTTCTCGGTCTATGGCTCCAAAAGTGTGGTTAACTATTAAAAGAAAGCATGAGAGAAATAAACATCATATCATGGTGAAAGGATCATTGTCACATCTATTACTCAACAGAAACTCCTAACAAAGAGACTTATTTTGTATAGCTGTCAGCTCTTCAAGATAAAATTGCTCAAGCACCCCCAACCCCCAAAAAATAAACAACATGAGTGCAACAACACACAATGCAGCCTTTCAGACTTTCCACACGCATGGAATGCACTGATACAACTCTATATTATTTCTTCGTCTACATTACTGTTGCGCACGAATATTTGAATAAGCTGCGCCTAGGCCATGTGATCGTTGTATGTGTCTTCTAGGGAAAGGTTCGAGAAGGCTGCAGCGCTACGGCAAGTGCCGCTATCTTCTCAAAGAGCTGATCAGTGGGAATCCCGCGGTCAGACCCCCATCGATCAGATACCGATGACCCTATTCAGAGGTCTTGATTGGATATGTGTCCATTAAATCAGGGCTCAGCAACCTCCAATACTCCACCAATTCAGAAACTACACTCCCAGAATCCTCCTTTGCCTTCTATGGGAGTTACAAGAACAGTCGAGTAAATGTGCATGCTGGGAGTTTCACAGCAGCTGTAGAGCCAGAGGTTTCTGATCCCTGCATTAAACAACCTAACTGATATGCTGATGTCCCTAGATTAAAGCCATATGGTTTATTGAATATCAAATAAATGTCAACACAAGCCCATTGCCTTTTTATTTATATCATTTTTACATTGACACATTCTCATTAGCCCAATGACGACCAGCATCGTACATGTGGCAGAAGTCATCATTTTAAATATATCTAATATAACACGGCACTCCAACGAATATAGTTGATACAAAAGATTCCAATTTTTATTTGTGCTTGTACATATGCCACCAAAGATATAGTAATATATAGTAATATGGCCGTATTACTATATCTTTGGTGGCATATGTACAAGCACAAATAAAAATTAGAATCTTTTGTATCAACTATATTCGTTGGAGTGCCGTGTTATATTAGATGGATTGAAGTTGGGTTTACCCGGAACACAGAGCACCCGTGTGTCAATAGTGGAATGCCGGCCAATTCCCCTTTATCATTTTAAATATGGCACCTGCTTATGAGCGCAGTGGACACACGGAGCAGTCTACTTCTCGCTGACAGCTGTTCCTTGGTAATGATAGGCCAGAGCCTACTGCAGGCTTCAGTGCCAATCAAATGGAATATTCCAATGTAGGCCTGCAGGTGACAGCACTACATTGAAATATACTCGCTTTTTTTATTCAGCAGTACTTCACCTCAGCAATGCTTCAGGCCAATATACAGCTTTTTCATTGCTTCACCTCAAAAAAACTCCATAAAAAGTGATCAAAAAGTGATACACACTCTGAAATTGTATTAGTAAAACTACAGACCGTCTTGCAAAAAATAAGCCTACACACAGCTCCATGAACGCAACTATATTTGGCGCCGCAAAATAAATTTTATTTATTTTATAATATTAAATTAGTTTTTTTTTCTTTTCTCAGTATTAAAACACAAGAAAAACGATACAAATGTGTAATCCCAGTAATCGTACTGACCTGGAGAAAAAAGGTAGCAGGTCAGTTGTACCGCATAGGAAACACAGCAAAAACAAAACCCATGAAACTGTGGCAGAATTTAGGTTTTTTTTCCAATTTCACCCCATCTGGAATTTTTCCAGCATCCGTCTATTGAATGTAATAATATATAGTGCCATTAGAAAGTACAACTTGTCCCACAAAAAAGCCCTATACAGCTATGTGAATGGAAAAATAAAAATATGATGGCTCCGGGAAGGCAAGGAGGAAAAATGAAAACACAAAAACTGAAAATCGATGGAACGCAGGATATGCCATAAATGTCTTTTAGAATAGATGTGATTTCCAGAGGTGGTTCCCCATCCCACAATCGCCTTAATCCAAAACTTTTTGTCACCAACTTAAAGGTTTGTCTCACTTCAGCAAGTCGCATTTATCATCTAGAGAAAGTTAATACATGGCACTTGTAACACCCCCGAGTGGCATTACCACTCCTGCACCATATTTTTGTCCGTATATGCAATAATAATGTCATTTTATATCTTTATTACTAGTCCTCCATCTATTGTGCATTTCCTCTTATGCATTTGTGTTTGTTCATGTAATAATCAGGTTTACCAGCGGGTGTCAGCATACCTGGCAGTGCTACTTTACAGAGGGTGGAACCTGGCGCATATCTGGCATAACTACTGTGAGGGGGAACATATCTGGGCATAAATACAATGAGGGGCACATATCTGGCATAACTACTGTGAGGGGGCGCATACGTGGGCATAACTACTATGAGGGGGCACATATCTGGCATAACTACTGTGAGGGGGCACATATGTGGGCATAATTACAGTGACCGGGTACATACCTGGCCATAACTACTGTGAGGGGGCACATATCTGGGCATAACTACCGTGAGGGGCACATATCTGGGCATAACTACTGTGAGGGGGCACATATCTGGCATAACTACTGTGACAGGAACAAAGGTGGGTATAGTAACATAGTAACATAGTATATAAGACCGATAAAAAGACATTTGTCCATCCAGTTTGGCCTGTTTTCTACAAGTTGATCCAATATAACTATTGTGAAGGGGCCACAAGGTTGGCCTAATTACTAGAAAGGGCCACAGTGTGGGCATTAGTACTGTGTGGTGGCACTACTATAAATTAGCATGGCTCAGTCTCAGCATAACTACTGTGAGGGGGAACATATGTGGGCATAACTACTGTGAGGGGGCATATATCTGGGCATAACTACTGCGAGGGGGCACATATCTAGCATAACTACTGTGAGGGGGCACATATGTGGGCATAACTACTATAAGGGGGCACATACCTGGCCATAACTACTGTGAGGGGGCACATATCTGGGCATAACTACTGTGAGGGGCACATATCTGGCATAACTACTGTGAGGGGGCACATACAGTATCTGGCATAACCAGGGGCATACATAGAAATCTCTGGGCCCCATAGCAAGAATCTGAATTGGGCCCCCTAACCCCGCCAAGTACCCACCCCTGGCCCATCCCACCTCATGTCCTGGCTCCTCCCCTGCCACACCCCCATTTGCCCATAAAGAAATTTATACATACCTGCTCTACCTGAGGCTTGCATTATTAAGTGGCTGCTTATGGGGGACAGGGCGGGCTCCCTTTTAGCGAACAGACTTAGGAAACGAGCCGCTAACTCTAGAATAGAAAAATGACATTATGAAGGCAACACTATCATGCACCCACAAGAGATTTCGAACGCACTGGCCTCCTACTACGCCAAACTGTATAATCTTAAAGAAGACCCCTCTACACCCCAACCTACGGATGAGAATATGTCCTCCTTCCTAGATGCCCTCGATTTGCCCTCACTATCAAAGCTCATCTAGCCTCAATCAACATACCTATCACCACGGACGAAATAGCGAAAGCTCTAATATCCACCCCTTCTGGCAAAGCCCCTGGACCCGATGGTTACATTATAAATTACTATAAGACATTTAAAGCTCAGCTTCTGCCTCACTTATACTCTCTTTATAACCACTTCTTTACAACAGGAATGATTCCTGCGGAAATGCTTTCCGCAATAGTAGTAACCTTTCCAAAACCAGGTAAATCCCCTGACACTCCCACCAATTTTCGCCCCATTTCCTTGCTCAACGCGGATTTGAAACTTTACGCCAAAATCTTAGCTACCCACATTAATAAATATCTTCCGTCCCTGGTGAGCTCCGACCAAGTTGGCTTTGTCCCGGGAGACAGTGTAGGGATGGCACTAGACGCATGCTAAATTTAGTGCAGCTGGCGTCCGGATCCAGGTGCCCCACAATGCTCGTCTCTCTAGACGCTGAAAAAGCGTTCGATAGGGTGCATTGGGGGTTCCTGGGTCGGACACTCCAGAAGTTCGGCACACATGGTAATATCTTGGACGCCATTCAGGGGCTATATACAAACCCATCAGCCAAGGTACTGGCCTCTGGTTTCCTGTCTGATCCATTTCGGATATCTAATGGAACACGACAGGGGTGTCCGCTGTCACCGCTAATATTCGCGTTGATAATGGAACCGCTGGCGGCCACTATCAGATCGTGTCCGCATATCGAGGGGATTAGAGTGGGAGAGATTTCCCATGTGATAGGATTGTATGCCGACGACGTGTTATTGACCTTAACGAACCCCGAAAGCTCCCTTGCAGCCCTCACCAAAGTTTTAGAAAAATTTTCAGAGTGCTCGTACTATAAGCTCAATATTACTAAAACCAAAGTCCTGGATTTCTTCATCCCAGAGGCCACCGTAGGCAGACTAAAACAGTGTTATCCTTTCCAATGGGAAGACAAATCGGTAACTTATCTTGGGGTGGAATTAGCCCGAACAGTGGTAGACACAATATCCATAAACTTTAAAAAATTAAGGGCGGAGCTTCAGGGAGATTATGCCCGCATGGCCAAGGTCCAGCTCTCTTGGATGGCGCATATAAATGCAGCAAAAATGCTCTCCCTACCAAAAGTGCTATACTTCTTTCGGTGCCTCCCAATACAAATACCTAAAAAGTCTATAACACAACTCCAAACGGACCTCTCCAAGTTTATCTGGCAAAACAAGCGACCTAGAATCCCTAAGAACTCTCTATATCCGCCCATCAAATCTGGTGGGTTGGGGGTTCCATCCCTTTACAAATACTACTTAGCCAACTTGACAGAGCAAGCACTGTTATGGTGGTCTCCCTCTGTGACTCATAAATGGCTGCAAATAGAGGAGACGTATGCTAGAGAAAAATGCTTCTAGCCGCATACAGCTTGAGACACTTTAGTTTTAGGGTCCCGCTGGCCACAATGCAAGCAGCACTGTTTATATGGACGCATGTAATGGCCACTCTTAAACTGTTCAGCGTCCCAAGGTAGAAAATTCCCCTAGTTTCACTTGCATACCTTACCCCAGACCTAGATCTAACAGAATGGTCCAAGAACGGGATACACCGACTCAGTTCCTTATACTCAGGCTCATCTTAAGTAGACTTTCAACACTTACACACCTCCTATTCCCTTCCGAACTCACAGTTCTACAAATATCTCAGAATTAGACATCTGTTGAACAGTCTCCCACAGACTCATCCTCACGCTAGGTCTAAAGTTTGTCAGGCATTTGTTACAGCTAACTCTCCGCACCACCTTAGCCTATCGATATTGTATTTGGAGCTTCTCTTAGGAAATGTTGAGAGTAAGCAGCCGTTCATGACCAGGTGGGAACAAGAATTAAACGACAGTTATTCCCCAGCTCAATGGAAATCCGCAATGCTCTGGTCATTTAAGTGTACCAAGTGTCTAAACCATGTCGAGCAAGCCAGGAGGATTCAACTGAGATGGTTTTAACCCCCAACAGGCTAGCTCACTGCTCACCGGGCTATTCTCCGCTATGTTGGAGGGGATGTGGGAGTGTAGGGACTCCTCTGCACATGTGGTGGTCGTGCATATACACTAAAAAGTTTTGGCATACAGTTGAACACCTTATTCGCCGAGTCACTGACTCTGAGCTTACACTTACCCCTGCCCTTTCCATACTTGGGTTAGGTCTAGCGGAGGTCAACTCAAAGATACGGTGGGTAGTAGCCCACATCCTATCCGCTGCCCGTAATATCATTGCCCGGCATTGGAAACAGGCAATTACATCTCCCATAGCAGATGTAATACAATCAGTAAATCACCACATGCACTGTGAATTAGTATTCGGTCTCTCAGCCTCTGCCCGTATACGTTCACATAATCAGTGGATGCCGTGGCTGTCTAGCAAATATGCAACCCTATTGCCTGTCTGTCTGTGGTAGTACATCCTCTCACCTCTTTCAACTGGCGAATGTCAACAGTGGCTCACTGGCACTTTCTTTCACCTCCTTTCACACGTCAGAAGCTCATTTTTATGTGGTATATATCTGTGGTACTTCTAGTTACTTTGATTGGACACTTACTCTATACTATGTACAATGTATTATATTGGTCCTAGACATTTTGATTACACGCTTTAATGTACACAATGTAATACTACCTGATTGTAAAACCAAAATAAAAACTTTTTGAAATATTAAGTGGCTGCTTTCATAAGTGGAGTTAAAGAAACCGGAGTTCTACTGCTGAGTGTCTTTTTGTTGGGATTGCAAGGGATTGCAAGTGTCTGAGTGTGGCGTGAAGCAGCAAACCTAGAAAGTGAGGGGGAGTGGCTTGGCCTACCAGGTGCTATAAATTAGACCACTCAACTCTTCCAGAGCCTGCTCTACCTGAGGCTTGCATTATTAAGTGGCTGCTTTCATAAGTGAAGTTAAAGAAACCAGAGCAAGAAACAAAGATTCATTAGATCATCGTTGTATACAGTTGGTTTGATTCTAGCTAGTCTTCCTGTTACTGTAAGGGGACCACAGTAAGTAAGAATCTTGTTATCACTGCTCTATATTGTATTTTTTTTCCCTCTCTTTTCCTGCGTAATCCCCATTTAGTATGACTTTTATTATTCACAGCGCCGTCCAGTGCACATCTTGTATGATGTATGCAGTCCTGGAACAGCCGTTCGAGGGTGTATATGTTTGTTCAAAATGTGAGCAAATTACCCGTTTGGAATCGCACATCGAGTCTCTAAACAGGCTAGTTGCAACACTGAAAGCCACTGACAATTTGGAAAAGAGTTTGCTGCTCACTGAGCAAGCACTCTATGGGGTAGATGTGGGGGAGGGTGGTAGCGAGGAGGCTGAGGAGAGTGAGGTAGTGGGAAGAGTGCCAGGGAGGCTAGCCCTGATCTGACATACCCCAACAAGTTTGCACGGTTGGCAGATGAGGGGGATGACAGTTTAGGGACTGCACCGCTGCAGCCGGACACTTCCTCTGCCAGTCAGGGGAATGTCAGCTCCAGTAAGCAGGGGACCAGGAGAGCAGGGCAGGCCAGACAGGTGCTGGTAGTGGGAGACTCCATTATTAGGGGAACAGATAGGGCGATCTGTCACAAAGATCGTGATCGCCGAACAGTGTGCTTTCTTCCTGGCGCTAGAGTTCGACACATCGCGGATCGGTTTAACAGATTAATGGGAGGGGCTGGAGAAGACCCAGCGGTCATGGTCCATATCGGAACCAATTACAAAGTTAGAGGAAGGTGGAAAGTCCTTAAAAATGATTTCAGGGTTTTAGGTCAAAAGCTTAGGGCAAGGACCTCAAAAGTAGTATTTTTTGAAATACTTCGTGTACCACGAGCCACACAAGAAAGGCAGTGGGAGATTAGGCAGGTTAACAAGTGGCTTAAGAGCTGGTGTAGGAAGGAGGGGTTCGGGTTCCTGGAGAACTGGGACGACTTCTCTGTCGGCTACAGGCTCTATCGTAGGGACGGTCTGCACCTCAATGGGGAAGGGGCAGCTGTGTTGGGGAGAAAGATGGCTAGAAGATTGGAGGAGTGTTTAAACTAGGGACTCGGGGAGAGGGTAATTACATTATAGGAGGGGAAGATAGTGCAGATAGAGACCAGGGGAGAGGTAGTGTGACTGGGGGAGGAATGGAAGGGGGACTAGAACAGCTCAGAATGAAAGATGTAGGGTAAAAAATACACATAAACCTGTCAAATGTATGTATACTAATGCCAGAAGCCTGACTAACAAGACTGGTGAACTGGAATTAGTGATGTGTGAAGAGGACTATGACATAGTGGGAATAACTGAAACATGGCTGGATGATAGCTATGACTGGCAGTTAATATAAAAGGCTACAATCTGTTTAGAAAGGATCGTCAAAACCGGAGAGGTGGAGGGGTCTGCCTCTATGTGAAGTCGTGTCTAAATCCCGTAATTCGAGAATACATCTCTGAGGGACATGAACATGTGGAGTCACTGTGGGTAGAAATACTTACTAATAGGAGTATATTATAAACCACCTAATATACCAGATTCCACAGAAAATCTACTACTAAACGAGATAGGCGAGGCGGCAAATCATAATGAAGTCGTTATTATGGGAGACTTTAACTACCCAGAGATAGACTGGGAAACTGAAAGCTGTACATCCCAAAAAGGAAACAGGTTCTTGGCAATAGCCAAAACCTTTCCCAACTGGTTCAGGACCCCACTAGAGGGACGGCCATACTGGACTTAGTATTAACCAATAGACCTGATAGAACAACAGATGTGCAGGTTGGGGGGTACCTGGGAAATAGTGACCATAAAGTAATAACCTTCCAATTATCCTTCAAACAAGAGTTTCTAAAGGGAGGAACAAAAGTACCGAACTTCAAAAAATGAAAATTTAGCCAACTGAGAGAGGCCATAGGAATAACTAACTGGGACAAAGTCCTCAAAAATAAAAATACAACCATAAAATGGGAGATTTTTAAAAGCATTGTAACATCTCATTGTGAGAGGTACATACCTTATAGGAATAAAAGGCTAAGGAACAATAAGAAACCCATGTGGATAAATCGAACCGTAAAGAAAGCAATAAATGACAAAAAGAAAGCATATAAATCACTAAAACAGGAGGGAAGCCAGGAAGCACTGATAAACTATAAGGAAAAAAATAGAATATGTAAAAAACTAATAACATTTGCCAAACTAGAGACCGAGAGATTAATTGCCAAAGAGAGTAAAACTAACCCTAAAATGTTCTTCAATTATATAAATAGTAGAAAATATAAATCTGAAGGAGTCGGCCCTCTACATAGCAATGAGGGGGGTGGTGCAGAGGGCAACAAGGATAAAGCAAAACTATTAAATATTTTTTTCTCCACTATATTCACTGAGGAAAATAAACTGTCAGATGAAATGCAGAATGTAAAAGTAAATTCCCCAATAAAAGTGCCCTGTCTGGCCCAGGAAAAGTACAACAGCGACTTAAAAAGATTAAAATAGACAAATCGCCAGGAGCGGATGGCATACACCCCCGTAATCTAAGGGAATTAAGTGATGTCATAGCCAGACCTTTATTTCTGATATTTATGGACTCTATACTGACAGGGAATGTTCCACAGGATTGGCGCATAGCAAATGTGGTGCCAATATTCAAAAAGGGTCCAAAAACAGAGCCTGGAAACTATAGGCCGGTAAGTTTAACACCTATTGTTGGTAAACTGTTTGAAGGGTTTCTAAGAGATGCTATTTTGGAGTATCTCAATGAAAATAAGCAAATAACGCCATATCAGCATGGCTTCATGAGGGATCGGTCATGCCAAACAAATTAAATCAGCTTCTATGAGGAGGTAAGTTCTAGACTTGACAGCGGAAAATCAATGGATGTCGTATATCTGGACTTCTCCAAAGCATTTGACACTGTACCTCATAAAAGGTTAGTATATAAAATGAGGATGCTCGGACTGGGAGAAAATGTCTGTATGTGGGTAAGTAACTGGCTGAGTGACAGAAAACAGAGGGTAGTTATTAACGGTAGATACTCAGATTGGGTCACTGTAACTAGTGGGTTACCTCAGGGGTCAGTATTGGGCCCTATTCTCTTCAATATATTTATTAATGATCTTGTAGAAGGCCTGCACAGTAAAATATCTATTTTTGCAGATGACACTAAACTGTGTAAAGTAATTAACACTGAAGAGGACAGTTTTCTGCTACAGAGGGATCTGGATAGATTGGAGGCTTGGGCAGAGAAATGGCAGATCAGGTTTAACACTAATAAATGTAAAGTTATGCACATGGGAAGAAATAATTCAAGTCACCCGTACATATTAAATGGTAAAACACTCGGTAACAATGACATGGAAAAGGATCTAGGAATTTTAATAAACAGCAAACTAAGCTGTAAAAACCAGTGTCAGGCAGCTACTGCCAAGGCCAATAAGATAATGGGTTGCATCAAAAGGGGCATAGATGCCCGTGATGAGAACATAGTCCTACCACTTTACAAATCACTAGTCAGACCACACCTGGAGTACTGTGTACAGTTCTGGGCTCCTGTGAACAAGGCAGACATAGCAGAGCTGGAGAGGGTTCAGAGGAGGGCAACTAAAGTAATAACTGGAATGAGGGATCTACAGTACCCCGAAAGGTTATCAAAATTATGGTTATTCACTTTAGAAAAACAACGACTGAGGGGAGATCTAATAACTATGTATAAATATATCAGGGGTCAGTACAGAGATCTCTCCCATCATCTATTTATCCCCAGGACTGTGACTGTGACGAGGGGACATCCTCTGCATCTGGAGGAAAGAAGGTTTGTACACAAACATAGAAAAGGATTCTTCACTGTAAGAGCAGTGAGACTATGGAACTCTCTGCCTGAGGAGGTGGTGATGGTGAGTGCAATAAAGGAATTCAAGAGAGGACTGGATGTACTTCTGGAGTGTAATAATATTACAGGCTACAGCTACTACAGAGGGGTCGTTGATCCAGGGAGTTATTCTGATTGCCTGATTGGAGTCGGGAAGGAATTTTTTCCCCTTAAGTGGGGAACATTGGCTTCTGCCTCACAGGGGTTTTTTGCCTTCCTCTGGATCAACTTGTAGGAAACAGGCCGAACTGGATGGACAAATGTCTTTTTTCGGTCTTAAATACTATGGGCCAGATTTATCATTACTCTTGCAGTTCACTCCACTTTCAAAGAAGGCGTATGTGTATTTGAGTCAAGTCAAATTTATCATGGGCTCTTTCAGAGGTTGATAAATCTGGTGTATTTCTGGTTCCTAGTTGTATTTTGGCTTTGTCTTTGGAAAAGTCGCAATCTTAAAAAAGTGATTTTGTCAAACATAAGCATGGTCATGAGTGGAGTGAGTTTGCGCAATTTTTTGCGACTTTTTTGCGACTATTTAAAAAGTCGCAATAATAAATCTGTCTTGCAAGTGATTTACATACGACAAAACGCCCATAAACTTGGTTTTGGAGTGAGTGATGTAAGTCTTCAAAAGTCGCAAAAAATTGCGCAATTTGCCTTTTTGCGCAATTTTTTGCGACTTTTTCACTCCATTAAAGTGACTTTAGCTAATGATAAATCTGGCCCTATGTTACTATGTTACTATGTTACATACGTTCGTACATATTTGTACTAACTCAGAGAATGAAGGGCACAGGACAGTTTTGAGGCAAAGGAAATGCAGTAGGAACAAATCCTGTGGTATCTGAATCCATGGGACTCCTGTGGATATTCCATAAAGGTTTTATCTACAGTTCTATGTAACACTACAAATAACACAATGATAGCTCTCTGAGTACAGATAATGTAGTAGTGTTACCTGCAGTCATATGTAAAACCACAGATAACACTAGTGCTGGTAATGTGGTAGTGTTACCTGCAGTCCTATGTAAAACCACAGATAACACTAGTGCTGATAATGTGGTAGTGTTACTTGCAGTCCTATGTAAAACCACAGATAACACTAGTGTAGATCATGTGGTAGTGTTACCTGCTTCCTTAGTGTGCCTCCCTGTGTCTCTCCCACGGACTCCATGCTGGCGGCGCTGCCTCCTCTTCTATCTTCTTCTTGCCCCGCACAGAACATCCTGATGCAGCTGCGTCAAGACACTGTGGGTATGGTGATGGTGACACACACAGAGGGACAGATGCGTACACAAAGGGACAGACGCGCACACAGAGGGACAGACGCGCACACAGAGGGACAGACGTGCACACAGAGGGACAGACGCGCGCAGACACAGGGACAGACGCGCACACACAGGGACAGACGCGCACACACAGGGACAGACGTGCACACACAGGGACAGACGCGCACACACATACACACAATAAAAATGATCCCCAACATATTTCCTAAAAAAATAATGTGTATATATATATATTGTAAGAAGGCGCAAGGTGCCGTCATGGACGGAAGATACGTGTCACCGAGGTTCCTGGCCTCGGTGAGGTGAGAGCCGGGTTTATGTGTCAGCAGCAGCTAGTGCTGCTTGACATTCATAGTTAGTTTGGCTGCAAAGCCAATCCGGGCCGGCTCTTACTGGGAGTAGGCAAAGAGTTGGGTGGGTGCCTACTCCCCACGGTCCAGGCCGGACTTTGCCGGGCTTTTTAAAGGCAGCCACATCAGCAGGTGTGTCTCTGATTGTCCTGGAACTGCTGGTTGTGCTGTGGAGCCCTCTGGACTGGACACAGGAGCCCAGCAAAGAGGCGTGCAGTCGACCTGGAAGCCTGAAGGTGGATTATCCTGCGGCTGGGCCGACAGCCAGGTGCGAACGCGCGCCTAACACCTCACAGGTGATTGGACCTGGTTTTGGACTCTTTAGTTTTGCCTTTTGTTTTGCTGTGTGTGAATTAACACAAAGTGACTGTTTGGACTTTATGTTTATGCAAGTGTGAATTAAACACTCTTTGCTGAATTTCCTGGACTCCCTTTGCCTCTGTACTGCACCCGCACCGCTGTCTACCAGAGCGACTCCCCACAATATATATATATATATCTACATATATACACATGCATTTATACAGATACATATACACACACATGCACAGATAAATATAGACCCATATACACACTTACATGCATACATATAGACACAAACGCATATATATACTTGTGATGCTCATATTGAGGACAGTGTGTACCCCAAGCAGGCTGCCCAGAGCACGCACTGTCCTCTATATAAGCAGAAATCAGCAATATGGGGGAGGGGGTATCCTGGGCACACTGTTCTCTCTATGATATGCATCAGCAGCAACATAAACTCTGCTTGCTGCTGCTGCCACTTACAAGGAGAACAGTGTGCCTCCCCCCCACTCAAATAAAGTCTGGTCCCTGATGCTGTCCCCCTTCTCCCTCACCACCAGGTCATGAACTTGCGGCCCAGTAGTTGCTCACTGTGTCTGTGGGGGCTGGAGTCTGAAGGCTGACTGAGCCAGGCAGTGAGCATGTCCCGCCTCTCAGTTCTTTCTGCTGCTGCAGCGATACACTGGCCAATCAGCAGCAGGAGCCTAGCACTGCTAAAGGCTGATTGGCCAGTGCAGCACCCAGCAGGCAGAGGAGAGTGAGTGACATGCTCACCTGGCACCCGGTCCTGCACTGTTTCTAGTGCTGCAGGCGCAGCACACACAACAAAATGTATGTAAAGGAAGAGGGGAGGGGGGCCCGCCCACATCTCAGATAGGGACTTGGGATGGAAGAAGAGCCATATAACAGACATTGTAGGGGGCGGAGCTTACGTCCTCTCCGGGCCCCCCCCCCTGCCATGGGCCCCGTAGCAGTTGCGTGGTCTGCCGCTATTGGCGGTACGCCACTGGGCATAACTACTGTGACAGGAACAAAGGTGGGTATAGTACATAGTAACATAGTATATAAGACCGAAAAAAGACATTTGTCCATCCAGTTCGGCCTCTTTCCTACAAGTTGATCCAATATAACTATTGTGAAGGGGCCACAAGGTGGGCTTAATTACTGGAAAGGGCCACAGTGTGGGCATTAGTACTGTGTGGTAGCACTGCTATAGATTGACATGGCTCAGTCTTACAACCAGCACAGCGCCCCCTGCTGGTGAGTTCTCAGGCGCAGTCACCATCCATTCCTTATGTAATTATTCTTTTTTTCTCTATCACCACCGGGACCTTGTTCTGGATCCAGCGGACATCACGCCGACGCCAGCGACACCCTGGATGAGGTAGGACCAGATTTTATTCGTTTATTAGGGGGGGCAATCCAAAGTTTGCGCCGGGGCCCATAACACTCTAGTTACACCACTTGGACTGGGTGAGTACAGTTATGCATTGGGGAAGTTACAGACGAGGCTGCTGATATTGTCCCTCTTTCTGATTTACTAAAGTTGGAAGGTATGTGCAGGGGATGGGGGTGCACCATACTGAATCTTTGTCCTGGGTGCAGGAAAGCCTAGTTTCACCTCTGTAATAGTGGTAGCCATCCACCAATAGAATTGCTCAGCAACAGCATATTATTAGCAGTAGCCATCCACCAATAGAATTGCTCAGCATCTCCATGTTAATAGCAGTAGCCATCCACCAATAGAATTGCTAGGCATCTCCATGTTAATAGCAGTAGCCATCCACCAATAAAATTGCTCGGCCTTACCATGTTAATAGCAGTAGCCATCCATCAATAGAATTGCTCGGCATTAACATGTTAATAGCAGTAGCCATCCACCAATAGAATTGCTCGGCATCACCATATTAATAGCAGTAGCCATCCACCAATAGAATTGCTCGGCATCTCCATGTTAATAGCAGTAGCCATCCACCAATAGAATTGCTCAGCCTTACCATGGTAATAGCAGTAGCCATCCACCAATAGAATTGCTCAGCCTTACCATGTTAATAGCAGTAGCCATCCACCAATAGAATTGCTTAGCATTACCATGTTAATAGCAGTAGTCATCCACCAATAGAATTGCTCAGCATTGCCATGTTAATAGCAGCAGCCATCCATCAAATCCACCAATAGAATTGCTTGGTTTGAATTTGAAAAAAAAAGTCGGTTGCCTCCAGTCAGTTGCTCCTCAGTGAGCAGTGGAGATGGACGTCTCCCGGCTCTGCCCAGTGCAGCAGGATCATTGTGCAGATCATCGCATCGACATATCGTTGTCATTTTTGGGTTATAAGATAAGTCATCTGTATCTGAGTAAAATTATTGTTTATTATGTTAAATAGTAGATATTAAAGATCACCTGTCCGCATGATCAACCCAACTAACCCAGGCGCCTGATAGGGGTTGATCATGCTGATTAAAGCCAGGCCTTTCCTTTGTCAGCTGCAGAAATATCTTTTATTTATATGTAAATAATCAAGTTCAAGCACCAGAGGGCCGGCTCTAGCACTAGGAGCACTGTTTTTGTAATGCCCCTCTGCACACCACCCCCTCTCCTTGAATGACAGGGCTAGACACTTTAATATTACATTGAGATACCATGGGGGGGGGGGGTTCAATGATACACCAGAAGCAACCAATCAGGTTCCTCCTTTCATTGTCAAAATGAGCTGTTCAAAATGAAAGGTGGAATCTGATTGGTTGCTATGGGCAACTAAGCCAGATCTACTTTACACCAGTTTGATAGATGGCCTACGTATATATGTGCGCATGCATATAAACACACAGTTGTAAATGCACATTGCTATATGTACAGATTGCATACGTACAGTATATATCACACAGCATGGTCATGTAGAAGAATACTGATTTTCCAGGCTGTACTCTCTAGACTGTAGGTAGTGTATATGATGTGATCACACAGATCTAGGATGAATGTGACTGATACCTGTACATAATACTCCCAGATCTAGTTCAAGGTCTGTTCCTCAGAGTGAAGGCAAAATCTGAGCCAGAGCCGAGTGTCACAGGTATGAGAAGCATCAATGTATCTGACGCTCGGCCCTCACCATGTCTGATGTCTAGCCCCATCAATCAAGGGACGGGGACTTGTGCAGAACAGAGGGGCGTGACGTGTAGGCTGTATAGTGTGAGTGCAGGGCAAGAGTAATCTCTATGTGTGGATAGGGTAAGTGTACAGTACTGTATATAGCAGGCATCCTCAAACTGCGGCCCTCCAGATGTTGTAAAACTACAACTCCCAGAATGCACTGCTGTAGGCTGATACCTGTAGGCTGTTCAGGCATGCTGGGAGTTGTAGTTTTGCAACAGCTGGAGGGCCGCAGTTTGAGGATGCCTGGTATATAGTATGTAGATAGGGTCAGTGTAGACCAGGGGTCAGCAACTTTTGGCACTCCAGCTGCTGTGAAACTACAACTCCCAGCATGTGCACTTACTCAGCTGTTCTAGTAGTTCCCATAGAAGTGAATGAAGCATTCTGGGAAATGTAGTAACAAAACAGCTGGAGTGTCAGCGGTTGCTGATCCCTGGTGTAGTCTACATAGTGTAGCTTGTGTATAGGCTATACTCTATAATCCATATAAAGTGTGTGTATATAATAGTAGTCTGTGTAGTGTTAGTATAGGGTGAGTGTAATTTATTTAGTGCTTGTATAGGTTAAGTGTAGACTGAATGATGTTTGTATAGGGTAAGTATAGTCCTATAGTGTGTATAGAGTAAGTAGTCTATATAGTGGTTTTATATGGTATGTAGTCTACATAGTCATTCTGTAGGGTAAGTGTAGTCTATACAGCGTGTATATAGTGTAAGTTCAGTTTATATTGTGTGTACATATGGTAAGTGTAGTGTGTGTATAGGGTAAGTATACTCTAGTGTTTGTATAGGTATGTGTAATCTATATAGTTTTTTTTATAGGGTAAGTGTAGACTACAGACTGTTTCTATAGGAATAATGTATTCTATATATGTTGTGGGAATAGGGTAAGTGTAGGCTATATACTGTTTGTATAGGGTACATGTAGTCTAAATGGTAAATGTATAGGGAAAGTGTCTATATCATGAGGTGTGTGTATAGGCTAACTCTAATCTATATATACAAAGTCAAATAGGGGTATCAGGTCCGCGCTGAATATTTCACCGTATGCACAAACTCCAGATACAATCTCTTTTGCAGACCGCTGGTTATTCCTCTGTCAAACACCAACTGGGAATCACAACCTCCAGTAACCTTTGTTGCTTTCTATACAGTCTGTGAATAGTGTGAATAAGATAAGTGCAGTCTATAAAGTGTTGATATGCGATACATGTAGTCTAGTGTGCGTATACGGTAAGTATAATCTATATATTGTTGTATAGAATAAGTATAGTCTACATAGTGTTTGTATATGGTAAGTACATTCTTTATAGTCTGTGAATAGAGTATTTACTGTATATAATGTTTGTAAATTGTAACTGGAATCTATATAGTGTGTATAGGGTAAGTGTAGTGTAGATAGTGGTTGGTAGTAAGTATGTTCTATATCAGGCATCCTAAAACTGTAGCCCTCCAGCTGTTGCAAATCTACAACTCCCAGCATGCCTGAACAGCCTACAGATATAAGCCTACAGCAGGGCATTTTGGGAGTTGTAGTTTTATAACAGCTGGAGGGCCGCAGTTTGAGGAAGCATGTTCTATATAGTATGTGAATAGGGTAAGTTACTATATATAGTGATTGTATAGGGTAACTGTAATTTATATATTGTGTGTCTGGTAAGTGTTGTCTATGTAGTGCTTTTACCAGATAAGTGTAGTTTTATATAGTGGTTGTTTAGGGTAAGTGTTTTCTATATAGTGTATATATAGGATAAGTATAGTCTAGATGGTATGTGGATAAGTTAGTTTAGTCTATAAAGTGTTGGTATATGGTAAGTGTAGTCTAAATAGTGTTTGTATATGCTAAGTATATTCTATATGGTCTGTGAATAGAGTAAGTTACTGTGTATAATGATTATAAAGGTAGTGTACGTGGTAACTGTAGTCTATATAGTGTTTATATAGTGTAAGTATATTTTATATAGTGCATGAATAAGGTAAGTTACTATATATAGGTATTGTAGGGCAACTATGGTTTTAAGCAATAGCAAAAAGAGTGGATGGAAGTGAAATGGAAGGTCCTATCTTTTATCACACAATTAAGTACAATTGTGTGATCCCATCAGCCAAACCTTATGGCATCTTTCTTCAGATGGGTCCCTACACTGGACTGCTGTGGGCATCTTTTTACGTCAGAAGCAACAGAATCTGTATTACATTAATGCTGTTCTGTTATCAGCATCATGTGTTCAATATCTCTGGGGGTCTAGTTAAATAAAAAAAAGTCTTAGGGTAGGGACCCATCTGATTGAGGTCGCCGTGACGGGGCAGATGGGCTCACACAATTTCATTACATTGTGCGCTAAGAACCTCATGTTAAATTTTGAAGGTGTAGGGAGAATATTACATTTCTCAGTTTATATAAATATGGAATATAATTGAATCCTGAGCTGATTTTTCTGAATAATAAGTCACTTAGATTCTGTTCAGATCTGCATCACGGTTTCCACCAGTAACACCCAACAGATACCATTGATTTATAATGGGGTCCATTGGTTTCCACCGAGGTGTCTGCCATTTTAATGGGACCAATAGCCTCCAACACAGATGTGAACATAACTTTAGTGAAAGTCATTCACTAGATTAAGGTGCAGTCCTGTACAAAGAAAGTAACAGCTTATACATTGTGAAGTATCAAGGGAAAAACTCAACCCAACCACATTAACAGCTACACTGAATGGAAACATCTCTAATATCATATTTATAATAGCAATGGCCAATATGATGTTTCTTATGTGTTCTAACCATGTCACAAAGCAAAATGTTAGACTGGTTAGGGTAATCTGTCTCAGCTGTTTCCATACCTCCCTAAAAAATGTGCTCCTTTATGCTTATCCTGTGAGTGCTGAGCAGACTACACTTTAGGCAACGTCTTTATCCTGGGACCCAGCCGTGTGTTCATGCACCGCACCACTTCTGGAGGTGAGATGATTCTATTCTACGCTCCTACTTACAAATTACATTATTTGAAGAACGTATTGCTATTATTAGATGATCTAGAGCAGGGATCAGCAACCTTAGGCACTCCAGCTGCTGTAAAACTACAACTACATGCAAAACATGCTCGGCTGTTGTCAAAACTCTGATAGAAGTGAATGGAGCGTTCTGGGAGTTGTAGTTTCAGAACATATGGAGTGCCAAAGGTTGCTGATCCCTGATATAGTGAATAAAGTATATAAGATTTTCTCACTGTTTACCAATCTTGTGTTTTAGATATAAGGTTATAAAGCTCTACCGCTGAAATCACTGGGGCTGAATACATCTTGGCACAGACAGGCCAGTATCCCTGGCAATCTTAGTGTCATGGTGCTTTTCCGGGTGATGCTTTTATTTTGACTGCAGCTTCGTTATGTCATCACTACACCACCCGCCCCTGTGCTGTGTGTGGTCAGTCCTGGGTAAAGACAAGTAGGATATGATAGATACATCACATTCGGACTAGTAATCTTTCACGCTGGGCAGAATCCCAGTAGGCTGCCCAACCTGTGTCTATGAAATTATCCACTGATGAACTGGTGCAGCATCCCTCTTGCCGCACTGCATTTACATCCTCCTCCTGTTCCTGCTGCTTCAGAGAGAGGTACCCGGGTGGCAGATAGTGACTTGAAGGTTGCTAATGGAGTTAAAAAGGTTAAAAAGATCCATACTACAGACTATGAGGGGCTGGGGTCAGGGGTGCACCTAGCCTTTCTGCTGCCTGAGGCAAAAATTGATACAGCGCTCACCTAACCTTTTCCCTCTTAACATTATATACAGCACTACAAAACATGCAGGGTAATACAACGCCACATACCTCTTATGTCCTCCTCTGATGTAGATATTCTCTTTCCTCATCTTCTTCTTTCAGACAAGACCACCATGATTTCTTTCAGCCGTGTCTCATCTCTGCAGAGATTGACAGACATCTTAGTTTCCTGCTTTTCCATCATCCTCCCCACCTTCTGAACACCCCATCCTGTCACCCCCTGTGCTCCCAAATAATATACTGCAGAAAAATAAACAGCATAAATGCCCCTTATAATGTGTGCCAGTACAGAATAATGTACCCATAATGTGTGCCAGTACAAAAAAAATGCCCCCGTTGTGCGCCAGTATAAAAAATATGCCCCCATTGCTTACCAGTACAAAAAAATGCCCCCATAATGTGTGCCAGTATAAAAAATACCTCCTCTGTGCTCCCAGTAGAACCAATGTACTCATAGTGCCCCCATAACATGTGTCAATGCCCCTACTGTTTGCCAGTACATAAAATACCCCCTATTAGTAGCCCCAGTATAGCCAATATAACCATAGTGTCCCCATAACATGTGCCAGTGCCCCCTTATGTGTGCCAGTACAAAATACCCTCTCTTAGTGCCCCTAGTAAAGATTAGGGGACATAATTTACTGCCCCTACAATGTGTGCCAGGATAAAATACTCCTATATAGTTCCCCCATAATCTGTGCCAGAATAAAATTCCCATATGTAGTGGCCCCATAATCTGTTCCAGAATAAAATTCCCATATGTAGTGGCACCATAATCTGTGGCAGAAAAAAATTCAAGTGGATCACCACAAATTTTATCCTTTCAATTGCATCACAAATAAATACAGCTAACAAAACTAGAGGATGCTTAAAAAGCAAAGCAAAACAAAAAAAACTTTAATGTAATGTCATGCTTAAAACTGGGTAGGGAACCCTAACATTATTCCTATTTAGTTCTAAAATCCTACACCTGTATTCCTGGTATTATAACTAGAGTTGAGGGAACATTTGGAAGTTCAGGTTCGCCGGGTTTAGCCGAACTTCGTCGCAAAGTTCGAGTTCGGGACCCGAACTTGACCCTGAACCCGAATCCCATTGAAGTCAATAGCGACCTGAACTTTGGGGCACTAAAATGGCTTTAAAAGAGTCATGAAAAGGGCTTGAGGGATGCAAAATGTGGGTAAGAGCATGACAAGTGCCCTGCAAACAAGTGTGGATAGGGAAATGACTTAAAATAAAATAAATAAAATTTAAAAATAATAATCTTGAACTAGGAGGAAGAGGTCCATATGGAGTAGGAGGTTGAGGAGGCGGTGGACGTGGCAGTGTAGGTGTAAGCGGCGGTGGAGGAGGAGGAGGTAGCCACTTTTTTTTTTTTTTTTTGTGCCCAATTTAGAGACCCAGAAGTTGAATGGGGCAGACCCATCAGTCAGTACGTGTAGGCGTGTGCACACATACTGTTCTATCGTGTTGCTGGAATGCTGCCTCCTTCTAAGACGTTCCATATCAGCTGGTGGTGCTGGTTCTTGTGGCTTGCTGACAAAGCTCTTTCACATTTCAGCCATGCTAACCCTTCCTTCTGAGTTGCTGGAGGTGCCCCAGCTGCGTTGGCGACTTCTTCCTCCTCCTCTGCCTTCACCTTGTGCTTCCACTGAGGCCCTGGTGTCAGGTGGGAATGCCATCAGCAGCACATCTACCAAAGTGCGCTTGTAAGGGTTATAAATCACCCAACAATCTAAACGCCGCCGAATTTACAGAATATATTTCCCTGTCAGGTATGCAGTGCAGGGGTACTTTGAAAGAAAAAAGGGGTATAGATCACCCAACAATCTAAATGCTGCCGAATTTACAGAATATATTTCCCAGTCAGGTATGCAAGGCAGGGGTACTTTGAAAGAAAAAAGGGGTCATGGAGCGTCCCCGTCATCCGGCATCTACCCGCCCTGCTTTTTTTGAAAGTGGCCCCCACGCTGGAGATTTATCATGGAGACATCATGGAGATTTTACAGCATATAACTACAGCAACCAACAATCAAAGCGCCGCTGAATTTACAGAATATATTTCCCAATCAGGTATGCAGTGCTGGGGTACTTTGAAAGAAAAAAGGGGTATAAATCACCCAACAATGTAAATGCCGCCGAATTTACAGAATATATTACCCAGTCAGGTATGCAGTGCAGCAGGAACCTAACCTCTGAGCCACTTGTGAATGACTGGCCTGATAACCGTGGAAATGATCCCTCTTCCTCCTCCTGTTCCACATCCTCTTTCATCATCGCCCGAAGCATTTTTTCAAGGAGACATAGAAGTGGGATAGTAACGCTGAGAACGGCGTCATCTGCACTGGCCATGTTGGTGGAGTACTCGAAGCAGCGCGACAAGGCAAGGCAGGTCTCGCATGGAGGCCCACTCAGTGACGGTGAAGTGGTGCTGTTCCGCAGAGCGACTTACCCGTACGTGCTGCGGCTGAAACTCCACTTTCGCTTGGTGCCGCTCGCACTGTCTCTCCAGAATGTGCAAGGTGGAGTTCCACCTTGTGGGCACGTCGAGGCGGTGAGCGGGAAGGCCGAAGTTAGGCTGCAGTGCAGACAGGCAAGCAGCAGCAGGGTGAGAATGCCAAAAGCGCGCACAGATAGCCCGCACTTCTGCAGCAGCTCTGACATATCAGGGTAGTTTTTCAGGAATTTATGCACCACCAAATTCAGTACATGTGCCAGGCAAGGGATCTGCGTCAAACCAGGTAGACCAGAGCTCCTACGAGATTTCACCCATTATTGCACACCACCCGGCCAGGCTTGAGGCTCAGTGGCACCCAACCACACATCGGTCTGTTGTTCCATGCCTGTCCAAAGAACCTGTGCGGTGTGGGGTTTGTCCCCTAAACAGATGAGTTTCCAAACTGCCTGCTGTCATTTCCCCCTGGCTGTGCTGAAGTTGGTAGTAAAGGTGTTACGCGGAGCTGATGAGGAGTTGGTAGAGGAAGAAGAGGAGTAGGAGGCAAAGAGAAATGCCCTGCAATCCTCGGTGGCAGAAGGACATGCACCAAACAGCTATCTGCCACGGGCCAGCCGCCACTGCATTTACTCAGTGTGCTGTTCAGGAGATATAACGTCCCTGGCCGTGCTTACTGGTCCACGTATCGGTAAGTATGTGGACCTTACCAAAGATGGAGTTGTGCAGTGCACACCGGATTTTGTCCCACACTTGGTTGTGCGGGTAATGGATGGCTCACCTGGAAAAGTAGTGGTGGCTGAGAACAACATACTGTGGGACAGCCACCGCCATAAGGTTTTTAAAACTCTCCGTCTCCACCAGATGGATAGACAGCATTTCAAAGGCCAGCAATTTTGAAATGCTGGCATTCAGGGCCAGGGATCGCGGGTGGGTAGGGTGGCACTTCCTCTTTCACTCCAGTGTTTGGGAGATGGACAGCTGAACAGGACATTGTGGTGCTACTTGTTGAAGGTGACGGACGTGGTAGCGTTGCTGCCACATCCTCTGTTTGCGGGGTCGTTGCCACTGTCACTCTAGAGGTGGAGAAAGAGGCCGAGACTGCAGCAGAAAAGGGAGCAGGAGAAGCCTGAGACCTTTCTTTGTTTTTGAGTTGTTTACTCCACTGCAGCTCGTGCCTGGTCATGCAGGTTGTGCTCAGGTTTAGAAAGTTTATGCCTCGCTTTAGGCTCTGATTGCACAGCGTGCAAACCACTCGTGTCTTGTCGTCTGCAAATTGTGTGAAGAACTGGCACGCCAGGGAACTTCTTGGAGCTGGCTTTGGTGTGCTCAGTCCCTGGGTGCGGTGGGCAGTAGCAGGCGTACTGTCTAGGGGACGGCCGCTCTGCTTCTGCACCCTGCTCCCTCTTTTGCTGTGCTGGTGGCTCTGTGCAACCACCGCCTCTTCCTCTGAACTGCTCTGGTCACTCGCATTACCTTGAATCCATGTGGGGTCTAGGACCTCATCGTCCTCTACATAATCTTCCACCCAGTCTTCAACCCTGCTATCCTTGTCGGTTTGCACACTGCAGAAAGCCGCAGCAGTTGGCACCTGTCCCATGTCCTCATCCTCATAAGTGGTTGGGCATTGGTGCACTCAATCCCTTCCACTTCAGGGGCAGGGCTAGTTGGATGGCCCGGGGAAACCCTGCCAGCAGAGTCATCAAAAAGCATAAGAGACTGCTGCATGACTTGGGGCTCAGACTGCTTGGCTGATTTGCAAGGGGGTGAGGTGCAAGATAGATTCCCATGGCCTGCAGGTGCCAACTCTGGGCTTTCAGCAGTGGACCGGGTGGGAGACAATGTGAAGGTACTGGAGGCACTGTCAGCCAACCAATTTACTAGCACCTGTACATGTTCTGGCCTCACCATTCGTAAAGCAGCATTTGGGCCTACTTAATAATGCTGAAGGTTTTGTCGTCTACTCACAACTGAGGAAGGTGTTTCACTTGGGCATGTAGCTGGCACAGAACGACCACGTCCTCTCCCTGCAACAGGAGCTTCACCAAAAGCACCATGACCAGGGCCACATCCCTAATTTGACGTTCTCCTCATTATTTGTGTTCACCCACCAAACTAACAGATGGTTTATCTCAGGTGACAATTTAACTGCCAATAGTTAACAATTAAGTTGACTAACATTAAGACAGTGCCAGTGTCATAAATAGCTTTATGTCACACAACAGTGTAATGGAGGAATTCAATAAATGAAATGCAACGTAGGATCCTAATGTGCTATCTAGCACAAAAACTGTGCTTTTTGCCATCAACTATGTAAATGCAGTATGTTACAGTTTTATTGGAATATCATAAATTCAGCATAGGCTGCTAATGTGCTATCTAGACAAAAACTGTTTTTTGCAAACAACTATGAAAATACAGTATGTTACGGTTTTATTGGAATATCAGAAATGCAGCGTAGGCCGCTAATGTGTTATCTAGCACAAAAAGTGTAAATTACTCTTACCGGTAATTGGGTTTTCCAATAACCTCCACAACGGCACTGACAGGAGGGTTTCCCCGCCCCCAGGACAGGAAACAACGTAGGAGCATCGCTTTAAAAGGCCTCCTCCCCCTTCTACTCACCAGTCAATAAAGAGTACTCGGAGAAGATGCAAAAGGAGAAATTTATATTAAATGTTAGACATCAAATTACATCATTTGACATGAAATCAGGATTAACGGATACGGAAAAAACTAAATCCCTTATTAAATGGGCGGGGGAAAAATCAGTGCCGTTGTGGAGGTTATTGGAAAACCCAATTACCGGTAAGAGTAATTTACACTTTTCCCTGGCACCTCCACAACGGCACTGACAGGAGGATTAACAAAGTAATCATTCAGGGTGGGACAACGGCTGAAAGAATTCTACGCCCAAGGGAAAGGTCCAGGTTCCTCTGGACATCAAGTCTGTAGTGATTAAAGAAAGTCATGGGATTTGCCCAAGTGGCTGCTTTACAAATCTGTTCCAGAGATACCGAAGCAGACTCTTCCCAGGATGATGACACTGCCCTGGTGGAATGGGCTTTCAATCCTACAGTTGGTGGACGGTCATTTTTAATGTAAGCAGTAGAAATGGTATCTCGAATCCATCTGGCTATGGAGGATTTGCTGGCTGCCTTTCCCTTGTTGACTCCTTGGTGTTGAATAAAGAGTTGATCTGTCATCCTAAAGTTCTCTGTTGTTTTCAGATAGTCTAGGACCGATCTCCGGACATCCAGATTGTGGAACTTTTTCTCCTTTTCAGAGGAAGGATGAGGGCAAAAAGAAGGTAATGACACTTCCTGGTTGCAATGGAAGGATAAAACCACCATCGGCAGGAACGAGGGGCAGTGTTTTAAGATGATGCGGTCATCCATAATAGATAAATATGGTGGTTTGCAAGAAAAGGCTTGTATTTCACCAACTCTCCTGGCAGTAGTTATAGCCACTAAAAACACAGTTTTGTATGTCAGTAGCTTTAAGTGGATTGTCTCCAGTGGTTCAAATGGAGGATCCATTGAGACTTGCAGGAAACAGGTCGAACTGGATGGACAAATGTCTTTTTTCGGCCTTATATACTATGTTACTATGTTACTGTAAGGACTAGGCTGAGATCCCAAGGTGGCATCATGGACCGAACAGCAGGAAGCTTTCTGGTGGCTCCTTTAATGAACCGTTTTATGAGTGGAGAGACCGCTAATTTGAGGTCTAGAAAGGCGCTGAGGGCAGATACCTGAACTTTTAAGGTGGAAGGACGGAGACCTTTATTTAGGCCCAGCTGCAGGAACTCTAATATTTTAGGAATATTAGGCAGAAGGGAATTTTTTGAAAAATTTTGAAAAGCCTTCCAGGTTCTAAGATATATTCTGGATGTAATAGGCTTACGGCTTAACAGGAGAGTAGAAATTACTTCCTCTGATAGGCCCTTTCTTCTCAGAGCCGACCGTTCAACTTCCAAGCCGTCGGGTTCAGTTGTTTTAGGTTCGGATGCCATATGGGGCCCTGGAGAAGAAGGTCTGGGTTCTGTGGTAATGTCCAGCAAATTCCCTCGGATAGTTTCAGTAGCAGGGGAAACCAGGTTCTCCTTGGCCAGTGGGGTGCGATGAGAATAACCTGAGCTCGTTCTTCTTGCACCTTCATTAGAGTTCTTGGAATTAGGCTGAAAGGAGGAAAACCATACATTAGACAGTCTGGCCAAGGGTGAGCTAGGGCATCTAACCAAAGGGGATGACCGTGTCCTGACAGAGAACAGAAATCCCTGGTCTGCCTGTTTTTATTTGTGGCGAACAGATCTATCTTCTGATAGGGGATTTAGACGCCACTCTCCTTCTTTGATAGTTCTCCGGCTTAGGAAATCTGCTACCATGTTTTGGTCTCCTTTCACATGGACTGCCGAGAGAGATAACAGATTTTTTCTGCCCATAAAAAAATGACATGAGCTACCGCAGCCAGAGCGCGACTTCTTGTTCCTCCTTGCCTGTTGAGGTAGGCTACCGCAGTAGTATTGTCGGACAATACTTTTACGTGTTTTGAACAAGAGGGCGTGTGAAGTGAGGTTAGGACTTTGAAAATGGCCATGAGCTCTTTTAAGTTTGATGAGGAGCTTAGCATATCTGGACCCCATTCGCCCTGAATGAATCTCCTTCCTGAATGACCTCCCAATCCTGAACCGCTGGCATCTGTGGTAATTAGCATAACGTCCTTTTGCCTCCAATAGACTCCTGAGTCTAGGTGTTTTTGAATCTGCCACTATCTTAGAGATTATTTTACTCGTGCAGGAATGAACACCTTTTTTTCTAAAGAAGAGATCCTGCCGTCCCAGGAGGCGAGAAGAAACGATTGAAGCACCCGAGTGTGACTCTGGGCCCACCTGACTGATGGAATTGTGGAGGTTAATAGGCCCAGGATCGTCATAATGTTCCTTTGGAGCCTGCGTCACCAGACCATGATCGAAGCCAGACTGTTCTTCTGGCCGCATTAGAGAGTGCGGCGGACCTAGCTGAGAGTCTGACCAGGTCAGCAGAGGCATCCGACAAAAAGTTTAAGGCTTTTTTTAGCATAGGGAGGGATGCTAAGATTTCCTCTCTGGGGGTACCTGCAGCAATATGTTCCTCGAGTTGATCTAGCCAGACCGAGAGAGATCTGGCCGTACAGGTGGAAGCAATGCTGGGACGTAGCATTGCTGTACTAGTCTCCCAGGACTTTTTTAATATACTTTCGGACTTTTTGTCCATAGGATCCCTTAACAGGCCCATATCTTCAAATAGGAGGGAGGATTTTTTAGAAATTCTGGCAACTGGAGCGTCCACCCTAGGTGTTTTATCCCATAAATTGGTCTCGCTTTCTTCAAAGGGGTACTTCCTTTTGAAGGAATTAGAGACTGCTACTCTTTTTTCAGGATCCTTCCTCTCCCTTGCAATTAAGGCTTTCAGGTTATTGTGTATTGGAAAAACCCTTCTACGCTTTTCACCTAGACCCTGAAACATGTGGTCTTGAATAGAGTGGACCTCCTTAATATCCCCTATATGCATAGTGGCACGGATAGTCTTTAGAAGACCGTCAGTCTCTTCAGGAAGGAAAAGTGGTTTACCCGAACCGTCATCAGAAGAGGCTGAATCAGAAACTGAGAACACTTTGCCCTCGTCTAATTCAAGGGGAACGTCCAAAGTATGTAATCTTTGGTAAGTGGAAGGGCCTGGTGACTGGGAAGCCATTTTAAGGTCAACAGCTGAATTAACCTCTTCCTTTATGATTGCACGCATGGAATCCAGCAAAGATTGAGATTCCTCAGACACAATTTTTTCTGTGCATTTTTGACATAAAGCCTTTTTATCCTTGGAAGCAAAGGACTTTCTGCGGCCTGCTTCGCTGGTTGGCTTGTGGGTCATGGTCTCAGTGCCCTAAGGAAACATAAGGAGCAACAGGACCATGAGCCACCATTACTAGATAGGGCCACCACCTCACCGCTGTGCAGCACAAGTACCATAAATAGTGTACTATCACTTTAAATATATAAAAAAAATTCTTCTCCCAGGGGAGGAAGCTTACCGGGCTATGGGCTTGGGAAGGCTCACCAGGCTTTCTGGCAGAATCATCTCCCGGCGCATGCATTCTGTAATCTTGACACTACAGATAGTGAGAGGCAGCAACTCACAGTAATGGCGCTGAAATGCCGGCTTCTTGAATGGCAACGCCGACATGCGCGCCTCCCACTATATCCGGAAGTACCCGAGATCTCGCGAGATTCTCTTGCCCAAGGAGAATCTCGCCTGGTGGCCGAAATCCCGCTTGATTACGCACGCGCGCGCGCGGAAACACAGAACCTGGGGGTGCCTGCAAGCAGGACTTACTGCTAGAGGGGGGCAGGAGCCGCAGACGCCACTCCGGGAGGCTCCCCTCCTGCACCACCCCTCCCAAAACATGGGGAAACACACCAGGCCGGGCGCGGAAGATATTCCCTGCACTGCAGGAGCGCTCCTAGGTCCCGAGAACAGGAAACAATGACTGGTGAGTAGAAGGGGGAGGAGGCCTTTTAAAGCGATGCTCCTACGTTGTTTCCTGTCCTGGGGGCGGGGACACCCTCCTGTCAGTGCTGTTGTGGAGGTGCGGGGGAAAACTGTGTTTTTTGCAAACAACTATGTAAATGCAGTATTTTACGGTTTTATTGGAATAACAGAATTGCAGCGTAGGATTCTAATGTGCTATCTAGCACAAAAACTGTCTTTTTTGCAAACCACAATAAAAATGTAGTATGTTACGGTTTTATTTGAATATCAGAAATGCAGCGTAGGATCCTAGTGTGCTATCTAGCACAAAAACTGTGTTTTTTGCAAACAACTATCTAAATGCAGTATGTTACGGTTTTATTGGAATAACAAAAATGCAGCGTAGACCGCTAATGTGCTATCTAGCACAAAAACTGTGTTTTTTGCAAGCAACAATAAAAATGCAGTATGTTACGGTTTTATTGGAATATCAGAAATGCAGCGTAGACAGCAAATTTGCTATCTAGCATAAAAACTGTGTTTTTTTTATAACTGCAATGTAACTGCAGTATTTAATGGTTTTATTGGAATGTCAGAAATGCAGCGTAGGACACAAATTTACTATCTAGCACAAAAACTGTTTTTTTATAGCAGCAATGTAAATGCAGTATTTAACAGTTTATTGGAATATCAGAAATGCAGCGTAGGATCTTAATGTGCTATCTAGCACAAAAACAGTGTTTTTGCAAACAACTATGTAAATGCAGTATGTTACGGTTTTATTGGAACAACAGAAATGCAGCGTAGGACACAAATTTACTATCTAGCACAAAAAGTGTGTTTTTTTTTTATAGCACTAATGTATATGCAGTATGTTACCGTTTTATTGGACTTTTAGAAATGCAGCGTAGCATGCAAATTTGCTATCAAGCACAAAAAAAATTTGCTTTTTTATTCCAGCAATGTACTGTAACTGCAGTATGTAACGGTTTAATTGGACTGTCAGAAATTCAGCAGAGCCCGTAAATTTTCTATCTAGCAAAAAAAGTGTGCTTTTTTATAGCAGCAAGATAACTGCAGTATTTATCGGTTTTATTGGACTGTCAGATATGCAGTTCCTGTGGCAGACAGATAAAAAATCGCTTTAGGTCACAAAAATATGTGACAGACTAATGTTATTGAATTATTTTCACTGCCAGGTATGCACTGCAGGCCGCAGGGGTACTTGACCGGCCAAAAATGGGAATTTGTCCTCCACTGAGCTACCAAAACAGAATGAAAGTAATGTCCCTGGCACACATGCAGTTCACATGCAGTTGCACCTACACTGCACTTGCAAAAATGGCCGCCGACGCCCACTAGCAGATGGATTAAAAGTTATTTTTCAGTGTCACTGGGCTCAGGGCTGGGTACAAAAATGTAGGATAGCACCCTCAATAATCTCTGTAGTTTGAATATTGAAAAACACCAAGTACACCAGAATTCTTCCCTAGTCTCTCTCTCACAGCAGCATCCTATTCCTACACTGAGAAGAGCAGAGTGACATACGGCGCTACGTCACTCGACTTGGCCAATCACCGCCATTCCATTAGTAGGCATGGCTGTGATGGCTTCTAAGGGCAGACAAATGAAACGCCTGTTGATTGGCTGCCCTGCAGCCTTTCAAAAGGTGCCAAGAAATCGCCGAACACCAAACCCGAACTTTTACAGAAATGTTCGGGTCCTGGTACCAAAAACCCTAAAGTTCGGTACGAACCCGAACTTTACAGTTCAGGTTCACTCAACCTTAATTACAACCCCTAAGTATGGGATAAACCCTAGCTAGAGGCCAGGTGATATACTGCAAGATTGGGGTTAGGCGATTGCCTGGCATAGATTGTTTGTGTGCGGTCTGCATCTGCCCTTGATCTAATGTGTCAAATATCTTGTTAACCTGAGATTGAAGCTAGGGTTTATCCCATACTTAGGGGTTGTAATACCAGGAATACAAGTGTAGGATTTTAGAACTAAAAAGGATTAATGTTCGGGTTCCCTACCCAGTTTTAAGCATGACATTACATTAAAGTTTTTTTTGTTTTACTTTTTAAGCGTCATCTAGTTTTGTTACCAGAATAAAATTCCCCTATATAGTGCCCCCATAATCTGTGCCAGAATAAAATTCCCCTATATGGTTCCCCCATAATCTGTGCCAGAATAAAATTCCCCTATATAGTGCCCCCATAATCTGTGCCAGAATAAAATTCCCTTATATAGTGCCCCAATAATCTGTGCCAGAATAAAATTCCCCTATATGGTTTCCCCATAATCTGTGCCAGAATAAAATGTCCCTATATAGTGCCCCCATAATCTGTGCCAGAATACAATTCCCCTAGGTAGTTCCTCCTTAATCTGTGCCAGAATAAAATTCCCCAATATAGTGCCCCCATGATAGTTACATGGTTGCATAGTTAATACGGTTAAAAAAAGACATAAGTCCATCAAGTTTAACCAAGGGATAGGTGGGGACGCGAATAACAGAAGGAAATTAGACTCATGTCATTTACTTTCAAGAATTTATCTAAACCTTTTTTAAACCTGTCCACTGTTCCTGCTGTGACCACGTCCTGAGGAAGTCTATTCCACAGATTCACAGTTCTTACAGTAAAGAAGCTTTGATGCTTCTGGAGACTGAACTTTTTCTTCTCCAGTCGGAGGCAGTGCCCCCTTGACTTTTGAGGGGATTTTACATGGAACAGTTTTTCACCGTATTTTTTGTATGGCACATTTATATATTTGTATAGGTTAATCATGTCCCCCCTTAGACGTCTCTTCTCAAGACTAAATAAATGTAATTCTTATAATCTTTCTTCGTAACTAAGACTCTCCGTGCCCCTTATCAGTTTAGTCGCTCTCCTCTGTACTTTTTCCAGCTGCAGAGTGTCCTTTCTATGAACTGGTGCCCAGAACTGAACTGCATATTTCAACACTTTGTAAAGTGGTAATACCCTGCAAATCCATGCCTCGTTTAATGCATGACAATATCCTAGTAGCCTTAGAAGCAGCTGATTGACATTGCATGCTTCTATTTAATCTACCATCTACAAGGAAACCCACATCCTTCTCTATAAATGACTCTCCTAGTGTTACATCCCCTAGGACATATTAAGCACATATATTTTTTTACTACCAAGATGCATAACTTTACGTTTATCCACATTGAACCTCATTTGCCAAGTTGATGCCCAATCACTCAGAGTGTTCAAGTCAGCTTGTATTTTATGGACATCTTCCATAGACTGTACAGTACTACATAGCTTGGTGTCATCTGCAAAAATAGAAATGGTGCTATTAATCCCATCCTTTATATCATTAATGAATAAATTAAATAATAGAGGACCCAGCACTGAACCTTGGGGTACATCACCTAAAACCCGGGAACATTCTGAATAGGAATCATTGACCACAACTCTCTGGACACAGTCCTTCAGACTGTTTTCAATCCAATTACAAACTATACTTTCCAAGCCTATAGACTTACAGTACTAAACATATATGAGGGACAGTATCAAAAGCCTTTTCAAAATCCAGAAACACTACATCCACAGCCGCCCCTCTGTCCAGGCTTCTACTCACCTCCTTATATAAACAAATCAGGTTAGTCTGACAACTTCTGTCCTTGGTAAACCCATGTTGGTTATCACTCATAATATTGCATGTATTTACAGTTACATACTCCTGTATATAGTCCCTTAAGAATACTTCAAACATTTTCCCACAAAAGAAGTTAAACTAACTGTTTTATAATTACCTGTGGAGGACCTACATCCTTTTTTAAATATGGGCGCCACAATCGCCTTGACCCAATCACTTGGCACTGTACCAGTACCTAGAGAATCTTTAAAAAATTATAAACAGGGGCACAGCAATGATTGAACTGAGCTCTTTAAGAACTCTTAGGTGTAAACTATCTGGACCCGCAGCCTTGTTCACATTTACCTCATTTAACTTGGCTACTTTCACACTCGCGTTTAGTGTGGATCCATTATGGATCTGCACAAACGCATCCGTTCAGATAATACAACCACATGCATCCATTCAAAACATATCTGTTTGTATTATCTTTAACATAGCCATTAAAAGTCAATGGGGGACGGATCCGTTTTCTACTGTGCCATATTGTGTCAGTGAAAATGGATCCGTCCCCATTGACTTACATTGTGTGTCAGGATGGATCCGTTTGGCTCCGTTTCATCAGACGGACACCAAAATGCTGCAAGCAGCGTTTTGGTGTCCGCCTCCAAAGCGGAATTGAGGCGGAACGGAGCCAAACTGATGCATTCTGAGCGGATCTTTATCCGTTCAGAATGCATTAAGGGCAAAACTGATCCGTTTTGGACTGCTTGTGAGATCCCTGAACAGATCTCACAATGGAAACCAAAACGCCAGTGTGAAAGTAGCCTTAGCTTGGACCATATCTAAAGTTAGCCAAATGTAAACTTCAAAGGCTACATATGACCCCTCAGATTTGTATTTTTTAAATAACCTTTTTTTGTCATTTATTGTCCTTTTTACAGTAGTTGTAACCCATAGGGGGTTTAATTGTAGCCATTTATTCTTGTTACCTAAAGGAATACATTTTTTTAGCGCAATTACTTAATGTGGATATAAAGCTCTCCCATTTATCCTCAGAATTATTATGTGACAGTAGCTGCTCCCAGTCTATGCCCTGAAATGCTGCCCTCAACCCAGGGAAATTAGCCTTTTTAAAATTTTGTGTTTTTGCTCTGCCTGACAGAGTTTGCTTCTTATAGTTCAGGGGGAATACAATTATATTGCGGTCACTATTACCTAGTGTTTCTCGAACAGTAATATTTCCAAGCTCTGCATCATTAGAAATTACCAGATCCAAAAGAGCATTGCCCCAAGTGGGAGCTTCTATAACCTGGCCCATAAAGTTGTCCTGCCAGAATAAAAATTCCCCTATCCCCATAGTGCCCCCCATAGTCTGTGCCAGAAAAGAAATTCCCCTATATAGTGCCCCCATAGTCTGTGCCAGAATAAAAATTTCCCTATATAGTGCCACCATAGTGCCCCCCATAGTCTGTACCAGAAAAAAGTTCACTTATATTGTCCTCCATTAGATGCCCCCATAATGTTCCTTTCCCCCCTTCCTTAATTTGACCAAACTGTAGGGTGTCAAATAAAAAAAATAAACACACATACTTACCTCCATGGCACTTTCAGCGATGCGATGCAGGTCTCTTCTGGTCTGTGTCCCAAGCTGTAGGTTGCCGGACTCAGGTGGCCCAATGATAATGATGTCATTGCGCCACTCTCTGATAGGCTTCAGGCCTTGTGTCTGTAACCTATCAGAAGAAGCGGGGCAGGGAGACGATGCTCCCGAGCCCTGCTGCAGGTGAATATAGACAGATGAGCGCTTCCACAATGGAATTCTCACTGCCCCACTGCCGCCCCTACTTATCGCCAGGGCCTCGCCGCCTGATGCGATCGCCTCACCTAGCCTAATTGAGAGAGAATATATACTTGAAATGAGATGTAGAAGCCAGTTCTGTTTCCAAAAGGACAAGTGTTCTGGGTGTCTCATTATCATGCTTTTCTGAGTGAGACATGCAAGCCAATCCACATTCCAAAAGGATAAGAGTAGCTAGTTTAAATATCTTTCCCATAAACTCAAAGGTGTGGAAATTAGCTTTCCTTCCAAAAAGAAAAGGACACTAACACTATCTGATACCAGCAGATGTAAGATACTAAAATTTGCATATATGTTTCCTAAAAAGGAAGAGTAGTGTTGGTTAGACTATAATACTGGACTAGAATGCATACTAGTTGCTCTCCCTAATGAGAAAGAGCACTCCTAAGAGTATCCCCAAGGCCACACAGCTAACCAGGGCAATTTATTCTTGATACACCCAATACTCATTTTAGAAGGAAAACTGGCTTGTATGTCTCATTTCTAATGGAGTATTATGTGTGAATGTCTCTGTGTGATTCACACAAAACAAATCACAAATTTGGGAAATTTGGACTGAATTCTAAATCGGTAGAATTGATTTGCTCATCTCGAATTGGTATACCTTTTTTCTGTATAGGATAGTGCAGACTGTATGGTATTATTTATTCTGACATGAGAGGCATATGTTGGGAAATCTTCCTAGTGTATGTCTCTGACATACATCACAAACTCAGTGTGAATTAACTGTTATCTCTAATACACTGTCTTATGTAATGGTCACAATGCACTGCCCCAATATTAGGGCTCATGCACATGACTGTATGTATTTTGCGGTTTGCAAAAAAAATGGATGAAGTCCGCGTGCATTCCGTATTTTGTGGAACGGAACAGCTGGCCCCTAATAGAACAGTGATATCCTTGTCCGTGATGCGGACAATAATAGGACATGTTCTATCTCTTTGCGGAACGGACATACGGAAACGGAACGCACACAGAGTAACTTTTTTTTCGGATTAAAATGAATGGTTCCGCATGCGGTCCATAAACAAAAACGGAACGGAAATAAAACACGTTCGTGTGCATGATCCCTTATACGGCGTAAAGCATTAGGGAAGCTGATGGCACTTTATAAATGAGTAATTACCGTAATATTCAAAAGCTGAATGTCATAAGCTTTGGTCTGAGTTTGCCCAGTATTGAGGTATTCAGAGTGATGACACCAACTGCATGTTTTAATCACCGTGAAGGAGTCACTAAAACATAACTTTTATTTCAATGTTAAGAAGGGGGACATATAGTGAAATCGACACCTCCAGTAGAGATAGGGGGAATAAGCTGGGGGGCAGAAGGGTGCTATCCCTGTTTCTGGCCCTATTGACTAATATGCCCTGCCTATCAAAACGGAATGGCCGCCCCGATAGGGGCGATCCCGTGTCAGGAACCTCCTGGTAGCCCTGCCTGGCCCCTGACGCAGGATAGTACCCACCACCAAGTGTGTGAAAACAATTAGTGAATTGTAGTCCGTCAGTCCAATTCTGGTCCGTCTCTATATTAGATCAGTATGTATACTGTATAGATATCAATAGATATGTACAATAATTAATTAAATATAAGAGGACATAATTAGCAACCATCAGGTCCTGATATTTGTGCCATATTTCCAGGATCAAGGCCATAGACTGGCAAACAACCGATACGCTGGGGTTATACCATCTCCCATATATATGTGCTATGATGAGCTATATAGGTAGAGGCCTAGTTGATATATAAATGGACGACAGTACAACTGATACACATTTGTATCCAATATCATATAACAATACTCACATCGGTACCGTAAAAAAATTCTAAACTATCAGTAATGATGTCTAATGTTAAGCTCATCAATGAAAAAGAGCCATTCCGTTTTGATAGGCAGGGCATATTAGTCAATAGGGCCAGAAACAGGGATAGCACCCTTCTGCCCCCCAGCTTATTCCCCCTATCTCTACTGGAGGTGTCGATTTCACTATATGTCCCCCTTCTTAACATTGAAATAAAAGTTATGTTTTAGTGACTCCTTCACGGTGATTAATCCAATTTACTTTGTCACTTCAATTCAATCCAACCTACTGACGGTGACTTGCCAGTACTGAGACGAGCAACTGCATGTTTGCAATAGGTACCAAAAATATCACTATGAATATTAGGTCTATGACAGTAAATTGATATGTTAATTAGTGATGAGCGAGAAGTATTCAAAAATCGGATTCGGCTGCTTTGCCCAAATGAAAAAAAATAGAATTTGCATTTCTTTGTAAGTAGTGCGTGCAATAACAGAGAGCAGCAATTGCGCCACCTCCTGTTATTGTACCCCTCAGGTGCCGCATGCATAGCTGTAAAATAAAAAATAATAATAATAATAAATAATAATAATAAATTCATACTTACCTCATCCATTTGTTCTCGAAGAGCTGGCCGCTGCTTGATTGAAAATCTAGCGCGAAATCTTGCACGGCCCGTCATCACGTCGGGCGGCATGGTGATGTCATACTTAACCTTACAGGGGATTTCGTTCAAGATCTTCAATCAAGATGGCGGTGGCCAGCTCTCCGCGCTCAAACGGATGAAGTGAGTATTTTTTTTTCCCTTTTTTTACCGCTATTCAGGAAAAATCGATTCGCTACTAGGAAGCATAAGGAAATTCGGATCGAATTCCACTTTATGGTGCTTGATACGCTGAACACTAATGTTCATCTTCTCTTTGAAGTGAAGCTCCACCTCTGGAGCCAATTTTAGCATAGTAAGAAAACCATTAAAGCGGTTATCCAAGACTTTTAACTGATTGGTGTGGGTCTGACACCTGGGACTCCTGCCTCGGCCATCTCGCAACTTACATTAGGCTAGTGACGTCACATGAATGGGGCTGAGCTGTGATACCTAGCCAAGGCCGGCGTCAGCACCCGGCATATCCGGGCAAGTGCCGGGGCCCACAGCACAGCTGCCAGAGACCAGAAGCAATGAGCGCTTCCATCAATACAGATAGAAGCGCTCATTTCTGGAGCGAAGGGAGCTGGGTCCTGTCACTCACTGCTCAGCATCCCAAGCTCCTCTCCTCCTTGAGGCCCGCCACGCTCTGAATGGTGAAGCAGGAAGACTTCTCCCAGCTCCACCGTTCAGCCTGCAGACAAGGCCTGTGTGGGTGGAGCCTGTAGGTCGGTAATCAGAATAAGCTCCGCCCTCACAGTGCTGCAGAGCTATCTGTGCCTGCAGGGAAGAGAGGACTGTGAGCTTCAGGAACAGGACAAGGTGAGTAGTTACTGTGTTTTTTTGGTTTTTAATACAGAGGAGTCACAGAGGACTTTATTACTATGGAGGAGCACAGAGGACTTTATTACTATGGAGGGGGCACAGAGGACTTTATTACTATGGAGCCGGCACAAAGGACTTTAATACTATGGAGGGGGCACAGAGGACTTTATTACTATGGAGGTAGCACAGAGGTCTTTACTACTATGGAGGGGGCACAGAGGACTTTATTACTATGGAGGGGGCACAGAGGTCTTTATTACTATGGAGGGGGCACAGAGGTCTTTATTACTATGGACGGGCACAGAGGGCATTTCTACTATGGAGGGGGCACAGAGGGAATTTCTTCTCAGGAGGGGGCACAGAGGGCATTACTAATGTGAAGGGGGCACAATGGGCATTTCTACTATGGAGGGGGCACAGAGCCAGAGGGCAATGCTACAATTAAGGGGGCACAGTGCGCATTATTACTGTGAAGGGGGCACAGTGGGTATTATTACTGTGAAGGGGGCACAATGGGGATTTCTACTATGAAGGGGGCACAATGGGGATTATTACTATGAAGGGGTACAATGGGGATTATTACTATGAAGGGGTCACAATGGGGACTAATACTGTGAAGAGGACACAATGGGGATTATTACTGTGAGGAGACACAGATAGGGCATTACAACTGTGAAAGGGGCACGGAGAGGGCATAACTACTGTGAGAGGGCACAATGTGGGCAACACTACTGTGAGGGGCTACCATTTTTTTTTAAAGTATTGGGGGGGTCTAAATAATGGACCCACCCCAGGTGCCAAACACCGTGGGCACGCCACTGAAGCAGGGAACTATTTGCTCCCCGCTCCACCATTAAGCCACTAGCGCTCCACAGCAGCAGCAGCACGATGTTCTCACACATAGTCCTGCTGATTTGTGTAGGAGGAGGAGCGGGGCAGTCTGGGAATCAGCCTCTGCTTCTCCTACACAGCAGCGCGATGTGTCACAGTATCCTGCTGCTGCTAATCACAGATCATGGAAGGAGCCAGGTGATTGAGGCGAGGAGTATTTATTTTGTTTTTTTCACTTCCTGTGAAGGGGGCACATCTTGGCATAACCACTGTGAAGGGGGCAATGGGCACATATCTTGGCTTATCCACCGTAAGAGGGCACATATCTTGGCATATCTACTGTAAAGGGGACACACATCTTGGCATATGAACTGTGAGGGGGCACATATTTTGGGATATCTACTGTGAAGGGGGCACATAACTTGGCATATCTACTGTGAGGGGGCACGTATTTGTGTGTAGACCTGCTCTAGCATGCTCTGTGTAAGGTATTTAATCTATAATACATGCAGTTTCATTGCTGTAAGTGCCATGCAAGATGCCACAAGGGGGCCACTTTATGGCCCAAGGGCCCACATGAACCTGGAGCCGGCACTGCACCTAGCACAGCTGCCGTACAATGTATGGTGCTGTGATTGGTAAGCTGCAAGAAGGCTATGGTACTCACAGGGGCACCAGGGACTAATGAACCAACTGATCGGCAGAGGTCCTGTGTGTCATTCCCTCACCAATCAGATACTTAGTCAGTTAAAAATTCTTGGAAAACCCCTTTAATAAAGAGGACTTAAAAGGGTTCTCTGAGAATGTTTTAAAATGGCCCCGGGAACCTATCCTAGACTGTAAGCAGGACTGGTTGACTCCACTTGCAGAGCTGTCTAGGAGGATGAGGGGTCACAGCTTCTCTACTCTCTGGCAAATGAATATAGTACACATTGGTGAGCGTTCCTGTGAGTTTGCTCAGCTGTGATGGCACATCATAGGCAGGATTGAATCATTACCATCTTGTGGAGCAGTTCAGTGTGTAGTGCGGTCCCACCACCTCAACCCCTAGGCAGTTCTGCAAGTGGAGACAACCCGTCCTACTCACATTCTAAGACAGGTTGCTTGCAGCCATTTTAAATCATTCCCAAAGAACCCCTCTAAATAGTATAACTGAAGTGCATCTAATAAATTAGTATTTCTACTTTCTTTGAGCAGGTGCATCTTGAAGGCACAGTGACTGCTTACATTCTCACTCAAGAATAAAGTATAATATGAATTTATATAAGCATACTGTGCAGTACAGCAATTTTGCAGATGCTTCCTGAATTGCAGTACACTTACACATAATTAAGCATTAGAAACAAGGGCAAGGTAAATTCGGAATACACATTAACTATTTAATGCTTGCAAAAGAAAAAAAAATAATTACTACACAAAGTACATTGGTGTGTTTATTGAAAGCCATATATTTTCAAGATCTCGTGCTGCAGGTAAACATCTGCCAAATGTAATATACAGCATCAGATTCCAGGGGGAGCAGAACTATAGAAATGACTTATGGCTCATTATTATGTTTTACTTTATCACTTGCATAATAACAAGCACAGACTTTGTAAACAGTTATTCACATTTTATACATAGTCATTTAAATGTCTGTATGTAAATCATGCACAGAAAGGAAATTATCATAAATATTCTACAGAAATGGGAGTATGAACAGTATGAAAATGGCAACACTGACCTTTACACTGACGCATCTACCCTATAAAATGTATGTTTATTTCTTAGGTCCACTTCACATATATCGGTTGTGTCGAACCAGCTACATCAAGCCCGGAGCAAAGCATAAATTATATATGTATATTGCATGAAAGTGGACACACAGATCTAGCATCTAAATACTCGTAGCGCCAGACAGAGAAACTGAGCATGCAGCATTTTTCTGTCTGGCGCTATCTGATGTATGAGAATGATCCCATAGAAAACTATAGGATCAGTTCTGGCTTCAGTTCCCTTCTGCGTTTTCTGCTTTACACCAAAGGGGATCTGAACCGGATACCCTGATATATATGGGGTATTATAGCCTACAAATATGCTCCCAAAGGGAACAAGAAAACACAATGCCCAACATAGTATATACAAACAATAACACTATAACAATAAACACGTGATTAAAAACATAAATGGGTAACAATGACCACAGTGGTGGGATAAAATAACAATATCCATGTGGTGGGAAAAAATAACAATATCCGTTCATATAAGTAGCCTTGTGCAATAATATAAAAGGGGGATGTCCTTCTTAATCCTCAAATAATGTTATAGCATCAGGCTAAATTAACCCCTTTGGGACACATGACGTACCGGTACGGCATGTTTCCCGAGTCCTTAAGGACACATGACGTACCGGTACGTCATGAGTTGTTCCGATCACTGCTGCTCAGCTGGCAGTGATCGGAACAAGGTACCTGCTGAAATCATTCAGCAGGTACCTTGTTACAATGCACAGGGGGGTCCTGTGACCCCCATATGAGCGATCGCTGCAAACCGCAGGTCAATTCCAGACCTGCGGTTTGCAGCGCTCTTTGCGATCTCTGATCCCGCGGTCTATGACCGCGGGGATCAGAGAGTTAATGCCCCAAACAGTTTTTTAACCCCCTGCAGCCCCCAATCATACTGTGGCTGCGGGGTGCAGAGGGGTGGTTGCGGCGGCGCGAGGCGGGCGGGAGGCGGGCGGTGCAGCGGGCGGGATCGCGGTGCGATCCCCGCCCGCCTCCCTGTAATCTATCCCTGGTGTCTAGTGGTTCTATCAGAGTGTCAGCACATTGCTGACACTCTGATAAGCAGCTGGCATCTGTGCTGCAGATGCTAGCCGTTTAACCCTTCCGTGCCGCGGTCCGTACGGACCGCGGTATAGAAAGGGTTAACAGGAGGAGCGCTCCCTCCCTCTCCCATCGGGGGCTGCTGTGCCTTTGCAGCCCCAACAGGATGGGATCGAAGAGGAGGGTGCTCCACTCCCTCCTATCCATCACCCCCTGCCCAGTTATGGCAGGGGTGATGGTTGCCATGGAGATAGGACGCTTTCAGAGCGTCCTGCTCTCCATGGTGCTGAAAGTCTGAATAGACCTGCTAAAGGTCTATTCAGACTTTCTAAAGTACAAAATACAGTACAGTGCACTATATAGTGTACTGTACTGTATGCTCTGACACCAGATCACTGGATCTTTCAGAACCAAGTGGGTCTGGGTCAAAAAAATGTAAAAAAGTGAAAAAAAGTAAAAATGAAAAAAACACATAACACTGAATAAAAACTAAAAAAATAAAATACACTACACATATTAGGTATCGCGCGTCCGTAAAAACCTGCTCTATAAAAATATCACATGACTGAACTCCTCAGGTGAACGCCATAAAAAAAACCCCAAAAATGGTGTAAATAAGCCATTTTTGGCACATTCATCACTAAAAGTGTAATACAAAGCGATCAAAAAGGCATTTGCCTCCCAAAATAGTACCAATCAAACCGCCATCTCATCCCATAAAAACAGAGCCCCTACCTAAAACAATTGGCCAAAAAATAAAAAAACTATGCCTCTCAGACTAAAACATGATTTTTTGTTTCAAAAATGCTTTTAGTGTTAAATGTAAAAAAAATTAAAAAGTAGACATATTTGGTATCTACACGTCCGTAAGAATCTGCTCTATAAAAATATCACATGACCTAACCCCTCAAGTAAACACTGTAAAAAAAATAATAAAAACTTTGTCAAAAAGCCATTTTTTGCCACCTTACATCACAAAAAGTGTAATAGCAAGCGATCAAAAAGTCATATGACCCCCAAATAGTGCCAATCTAACCGTCACCTCCTCCCGCAAAAATGATACCCAACCTGAGACAATTGCCTAAAAACTGAAAAATATATGGCTCTCAGACTATGGAGATACTAAAACATGTTTTTTTCATTCAAAAAGGATATTATTGTGTAAAACCAAAATAAATTAAAAAAAGTATACATATTATGTATCGCCGCGTCCGTAAGGACCTGCTCTATAAAAATATAACATGACCTAACCCCTCAGATGAACGCCGTAAACATAAAAAATAAAAACGTTGTCAAACAAGCCATTTTTTTGTCACCTTACATCACAAAAAGTGTCATAGCAAGCGACCAAAATGTCATATGCACCCCAAGATGGTGCCAATCAAACCGCCATCTCATCCCGCAAAAAATGAGCCCCTACATAACACAGTCGCCCAAAAAAAAATTATTTTCAAAAAGGCTTTATTATGTAAAACTGAAACAAAAAACCCCCAAAAGTAGTCATATTTGGTATTGTCGCGTCCGTAACAACCTGCTCTATAGAAATAGCACACAATCTAACCTGTCAGTTCAACTATGTAAATAACAAAAATAAAAACAGTCCCAAAACAGCTATTTTTTGCAAATTTTCCATTTTAATCCATTTTTGCAGTAACAAAGCAAGGGTTAACAGCCAAGTAAAACTCAATATTTATTGCCCTGATTCTCTTGTTTGCAAAAACACCCCATATGTGGTCGTAAACTACTGTATGGCCAAACGGCAGGGCACAGAAGGAAGGGAACGCCATATGGTTTTTGGAAGGCAGATTTTGCTGGACTGGTTTTTTGACACTATGTCCCATTTGAAGCCCCCTGATGCACCCCTACAGTAGAAACTCCCAAAAAGTGACCCCATTTTGGAAACTACGGGATAAGGTGTCAGTTTTGTTGGTACTATTCTAGGGTAAACATGATTTTTGGTTGCTCTATATTACACTTTTTTGAGACAAGGTAACAAAAAATAGAAATTCGGAAATTTCATCTCCATTTGCCAATAACTCTTGTGGAACACCTAAAGGGTTAACAAAGTTTGTAAAACTGGTTTTGAATACCTTGAGGGGCGTAGTTTCTTAGATGGAGTCACTTTTATGGAGTTTCTACTCTAGGGGTGCATCGGGGGCTTCAAATGGGACATGGTGTCAAAAAACCAGTCCAGCAAAATCTGCCTTCCAAAACCATATGGCGCTCCTTTCCTTCTGCGCCCTGCAGTTTGGCCATACAGCAGTTTACGACCACATATAGGGTGTTTCTGAAAACTACAGAATCGGGGCAATAAAAATTGAGTTTTGTTTGGCTGTTAACCCTTGCTTTGTTACTGGAAAAAATGGATTCAAACGGAAAATTTTTCAAAAAATCGAAATTCTGAAATTTTATCTCTATTTGCCATTAACTCTTGTGGAAAACCTAAAGGGTTAATGACGTTTGTAAAATCAGTTTTGAATACCTTGAGGGGTGTAGTTTCTAGAATGGGGTAATTTTTGGGTGGTTTCTATTATGTAAGCCTCACAAAGTGACTTCAGACCTGAACTGGTCCCTAAAAAGTGGGTTTTTGAAAATTTCTGAAAAATTTCAAGATTTGCTTCTAAACTTCTAAGCCTTGTAATGTCCCCAAAAATGAAATGGCATTCCCAAAATGATCGATACATGAAGTAGACATATGGGGAATGTAAATCAATAACTTTTTGGCAGTATTACTATGTATTATAGAAGTAGAGTAATTGAAACTTGGAAAATTGCAAATTTTTCAAAATTTTTGGTAAATTTGGTATTTTTTTATAAATAAAAATTAAATTTTTCGACTTCATTTTACCACTGTCATGAAGTACAATATGTGACGAAAAAACAATCTCAGAATGGACTGGATAAAAAAAAGCGTTTTAAAGTTATCACCACATAAAGTGACAATGGTCAGATTTTGAAAAAATGGCCTGGTCCTTAAGGTGAAATAGGGCCGTGTCCTTAAGGGGTTAATTAAAGGTATAATTAAAACTCCCACCCACATTTATGTTGTTAATCATGTGTTTTTTGATTCTTTGCTTAATAAATTTGATATTGTTTGCATATACTATATTGGCAATGGTGCTTTCTGGTTCCCTTTGGGAGCATATTAGTAGGCTATAGTATGTGCATAGTGTGGGGAGTCGCTCTGGTAGACAGCGGTGCGGGTGCAGTTTAGAGGCAAAACAAGGAGTCCAGATTGTGCAACAAACAGTGTTTTATTCACACTTGCACACAAAATGAAAAACAGTCTCTTGGTGACAGTTCACACACAACGGAAATAACGTAGCCAAACAAAAACAGTCCAACACAGGTTCAGTCACCTGGGAGGTGTAGGTGCAGGTTCGCACCACGCTGTCGGCCCAGCTGCAGGAGAATCCAGCTTCAGGTAGCCAGGAACAAAATACCTCCTTGCTGAGCTCTTTCCTCCTGGACAGAGAACTCCCAGCCCTGTCAGCAGCTCCAGGATAATCACACCTCAGACACAGCTGCTGGCTGCGTTTTATATCCAGCCCAAAACATGGACTGGACCGTGGGGAGCAGCCACCCACCCTACTCTTTAGCTGCTCCCAGTAAGAGCCGGCCCGGATCGGCTTTGCAGCCATGCTATTTAACAAAGTCAAACAGCACTAGCTGCTGCAGACAAAAACCCGGCTCTCACCTCACCGAGGCCAGCAACCTCGGTGACACGTACCTGCCATCACATATGACACCTTGCACCTTACCACAATAGACATGCCCCTATTGTTATTTGCTTGAGGGTATGTGTTGTTTCTGATATATACAGGGAGTGCAGAATTATTAGGCAAATGAGTATTTTGACCACATCATCCTCTTTATGCATGTTGTCTTACTCCAAGCTGTATAGGCTCGAAAGCCTACTACCAATTAAGCATATTAGGTGATGTGCATCTCTGTAATGAGAATGGGTGTGGTCTAATGACATCAACACACTATATCGGGTGTGCATAATTATTAGGCAACTTCCTTTCCTTTGGCAAAATGGGTCAAAAGAAGGACTTGACAGGCTCAGAAAAGTCAAAAATAGTGAGATATCTTGCAGAGGGATGCAGCACTCTTAAAATTGCAAAGCTTCTGAAGCGTGATCATCGAACAATCAAGCGTTTCATTCAAAATAGTCAACAGGGTCGCAAGAAGCGTGTGGAAAAACCAAGGCGCAAAATAACTGCCCATGAACTGAGAAAAGTCAAGCGTGCAGCTGCCAAGATGCCACTTGCCACCAGTTTGGCCATATTTCAGAGCTGCAACATCACTGGAGTGCCCAAAAGCACAATGTGTGCAATACTCAGAGACATGGCCAAGGTAAAAAAGGCTGAAAGACGACCACCACTGAACAAGACACACAAGCTGAAACGTCAAGACTGGGCCAAGAAATAACTCAAGACTAATTTTTCTAAGGTTTTATGGACTGATGAAATGAGAGTGAGTCTTGATGGGCCAGATGGATGGGCCCGTGGCTGGATTGGTAAAGGGCAGAGAGCTCCAGTCCGACTCAGACGCCAGCAAGGTGGAGGTGGAGTACTGGTTTGGGCTGGTATCAAAGATGAGCTTGTGGGGCCTTTTCGGGTTGAGGATGGAGTCAAGCTCAACTCCCAGTCCTACTGCCAGTTTCTGGAAGACACCTTCTTCAAGCAGTGGTACAGGAAGAAGTCTGCATCCTTTAAGAAAAACATGATTTTCATGCAGGACAATGCTCCATCACACGCGTCCAAGTACTCCACAGCGTGGCTGGCAAGAAAGGGTATAAAAGAAGAAAATCTAACGAAATGGCCTCCTTGGTCACCTGATCTGAACCCCATTGAGAACCTGTGGTCCTTCATCAAATGTGAGATTTACAAGGAGGGAAAACAGTACACCTCTCTGAACAGTGTCTGGGAGGCTGTGGTTGCTGCTGCACGCAATGTTGATGGTGAACAGATCAAAACACTGACAGAATCCATGGATGGCAGGCTTTTGAGTGTCCTTGTAAAGAAAGGTAGCTATATTGGTCACTGATTTGTTTTTGTTTTGTTTTTGAATGTCAGAAATGTATATTTGTGAATGTTGAGATGTTATATTGGTTTCACTGGTAAAAATAAATAATTGAAATGGGTATATATTTGTTTTTTGTTAAGTTGCCTAATAATTATGCACAGTAATAGTCACCTGCACACACAGATATCCCCCTAAAATAGCTAAAACTAAAAACAAACTAAAAACTACTTCCAAAAATATTCAGCTTTGATATTAATGAGTTTTTTGGGTTCATTGAGAACATGGTTGTTGTTCAATAATAAAATTAATCCTCAAAAATACAACTTGCCTAATAATTCTGCACTCCCTGTATGGGGTTCTTAGATGCTGGAGAGTCTGGTCACCGTCACAACCTGCTATTGGCTGCTGCCCGCCGTCGCTGGATGTTTTGATCTGTGCAGCAGGAAGATGCGGCCCCAGCTGTGCAGGGATACGGAGGGACGTGGGTGCTGGGGAGCGGATAAGTATGCTCTTGAGGAGCGGCCTGGGCATTCTGGTGATTGGATAACACCTTTAAGGGGGTATTCTGGTTATATTATAGGGCAGGGATGGCCAACCTGCGGCTCTCCAGCTGTTACAAAACTACAACTCCCAGCATGCCCAGACCGCCTACAGCTATCAGCCTACAGCAGGGCATGGTGGGAATTGTCGTTTTACAACAGCTGGAGAGCCACAGGTTGGCCATCCCTGTTATAGGGGTTGCCCAAACCTGAAAAACTCACACACAATGGTCTATGACCCCTAGTTCCTTCCAAATCACTCCACCGTCGTCGATGCAGCGAAGGCCATAGAGGTATCCGAAAGGACACAGGCGTTGGGGACCAGGTAAGTATTCTCTGTATGAGGGGCCCAGGCATTGTGGGTGGGTTTTTCAGGTTTAGATAAATCCTTTAAGTTATTTCCTATCCACAGGATAGGGGATAACTACTGTATCAGTGGAGGGTCCTACCATTGGGACCTCAGGGCTTCATACCCTGTGTAGCCCCCGAAATGAATAGAGCAGCTGGTTAGGCATGTACTGTATGCAGCTAGTCCATTAATTTCTATAGAAGTTCCGGAGATAAACAAACACTGTACTCACACTATTTCCGTAACTGCCATTGAAATGAATGGAGCAGCAGCATGCATGCCTGACTGCTCTGCTCCATTCATTTCGAGAGGCTCCATTGGATAAAGGGCCCCATTCTCGTGTATCACGTAGATCACCAATCTAATAGTTATCCCCGATCCTGTGGATAGGAGATAATATAATGCAACTAGAATACCCTTTTAAAGGGTCACCAAATTTTCAACAAACTTTTAAGATGTCATAGCAACATATCAAAACTTTTGATTGGTGAAGATCTGAGCACTGTGACCCCCATTGATCTCTAGATGAGGAGGAAGAAGTACTCAAATCACACTTTTGCTTCAGAAGAAGAAGAAAGGCTGATTCAATAGGAAGTCTATGGGCCTGTCTTGATTCTGTCTCCTGCAATGAGGAGAGAGACATTGCTAGTCCCTCATTCTAAACAGCAGTAGCATGTTCAGTTTGGAAAAGATAGTTGCACATCACAATTACTGTGGCATAGTACTGCCTTGAGCAAATGTAGGGGATGAAGGGAATTAAGAGGGCAGATGAATAGTCCAAATAAAGACCAGTTTCCAGTGCAAGATATGCATATTATTCCAATATCTAGTATACAAAATGAAGATAAACAAAAGAAGAAGGGTTAAAGTCCCACAGATGGTGTGCACATAGTGACCTATTAGAGATCCTCCTGGGCTAGTTGCTGCTTGATTTTCCTCTACATATCATTACACTGAAGAAGACTGGCGTACCTACAGGATAAGTGTATAGACATGTTCTAATAGCGGGCTTGTCTCTTCCAAAGTTGCTTTATTTCACAATAATCTGCAGAGCTTTCTTTAAAGTAGTTCTCAGGGAATGATTTAAAGGGAATGCGTCATCAGAAAAAAAAACTATTGTTTAAATCACGTTTTAACATATTTTTAAAGATTTTTGATTATGTTTTTAAGTTTCCATGTCAATATCTATATTTAAACAAAAAGCATAAGATCCCGCACTGGTTACTAAACCTAAACAATAAGTCCCACTTGTTGGTCTGTACAGATCACTTTACTGCAGTTACCTGCTTTTCTACTATAAATAAAAAAATAAAATAAAAGCTCTTTGCGCACATTTTTGATCAAACGCATGTCGGGCCCATGTACCCATATTTCCCAGTTTTATTGTTTGTATGTGAAATGTTGTGCTGCCATACCTGTTTTTGTTTGCTTCCTGCAGCTTTATGGGTGTGCACCTGCGACTATGAATGTGCTAGTCTAAATTCTTGTAGTTACCTGCTTATGGTCATTTTAATCCTGCCCTTAATGATATCACCCTGTGTATAGGACAGTCTGCACCATTCCCAACAGGTAATTGTCAAAGCTTATCTATTCTTTCCTTGTACAATAATGTCTGCACAGGTCACGGAGCATGCCTAGAAAACTCTCCCATGTAAGTCAATGAGGTCCCCTACTGTCCATTGTGTCTATGGAACATGGGGCTGCTATATAGATGCTTTGTAAATGCTGTTAAGAACCGCTCAGGCAAGATGGGAGCTCCCATAATATTCAGGAAATAGAATAAAAAATTCTACAATCAGAAAATAAAAACAGATTAGAAAAAAAGAATATGTTTTGCTATCTGATTTTAGCTGGCAGTTACCATTTTTGGTAACATATTTTCTTTAAAATGGTCGTCAGCAAGCTGTCCTGGAATGTGAGCAGGACAGGATACCACTACTTGCAAAGCTGCCAAGGCAGGTGAAGGGACAGGGCCTCAATACACATTAATCTCTGGCACTTGCATATACTATATATTGGTGAGTGTTCCTGTCAGGCTACTCAGCCATGATGGCATATCATAGGTAGGATCGCGTCATTACCATTTATTGTAGAGCAGTGCATTGTGTAGTGCGGTCCCACCACTCACCCCCTATGCTGCTCTGTAAATGGTGGCAGACAGTCCTGCTCATATTCTAGGACAGGTTGTTGGTGGCTATTTAAAGTCATTTCAGGAGAACCCCTTCAAACAAAGAGATCTGGACATACTAAACAGATGTAGTGATGTCCAAGCACAGACTTCCACATTTCTGTGCATTCCATAATGAATCATGCTAGAAGAGGAGAAAAGTGACTGCAGTGACAGCATGGGCATTAAACAAGTAATGCACTGATGATAGCTTTAGGATGTACCATGGCTGTGGTAGAGCAAGTAGCAAAGTAATCATTGATCTTATTTAATGTTCATGATAGAGCACTCCTGAGTAATTGCAATGACCTCTGACACCTCTAAAATGCATAACTACTCAAGCCTTTTAACTATCACAGCATGTGCCAGCTGGCCCTTCCAAAAAGTTACTGTTCAAGTTCTCAACATGACCTCCTGTTTTGCATCTTAGCTATAAAGGACCATCCTACGACTAAAACTTAGCCTTTATTATTATTTAAATTAAAAGTTGCCCCCCAAAAAATCCCAAAAAATCAACAAATGTAACATACAAAAGGAGAAAATAAATATATGGTAGTGCTCCTCATGGACATGTACATTGTAGTAGAGTCTCTTCAGGTGGACAGTGATGGAATTAATTGTCCCTGTCAATGACCCTATTCTTATATGACCCTACCTACAACGGAATGGCCGCCCTGATAGGGGCGATCCCGTATCAGGAACCTCCTCAGATCCCTCAGGAAGCCCTGATCAGGGAGCATAGGACAGTACTATTTGCTAACCTAAGCCTTACCAAAACCAAAAACGTACCAAAAGTAATAAATAGTGTAATTACAAAGATAAGTGAGTCTAAAATATGTATTCAATTCTTACAGAGTTATAATAGAATCCACAAGGTTGAAGATAATACCACAATGATAGATAAAAAGTAGTTACGTAGTGGGATGTATCTGATCACCACTACCCTGTCCTAACGCGTTTCGCCTGGTCACTTGGGGGGGCTCTTCAGCGGACACTAAGCCAAAAATTGAGGAAAAAATGACTACAGACCCCTGTTTCTGGGTCTGGAGTTGAAACAACTCATCAGCAATGGTCAGTTGGTAAGACCTAGGACACCCTCTAGTTATCATGTATACAATGTACTTGCATATCAGGAAGCAATATAGGTTTAAAGATGACATTTTATTTTTTTGGTCAGGCACGGAGACGGATTTCAGACTACCGTATATACTCGAGTATAAGCCGAGTTTTTCGGCACAAAATTTGTGCCGAAAAACCCGAACTCGGCTTATACTCGAGTCATAAATTAAAACTGTGAAGAGCGGAGTGGGAGGAGGAGCGGGGGGGAGGAGCTGGGGGCGGGCATTTGCGGCAGGGCCGATGCGCTCACTGCGCTCCGGCCCCACCGCTCATGTATACTTTTTAAATTTGATTATACTATACACTTATTACAATTCTTGCCCCCACTGTACCTCATTACATGCGGCAGGCGGGCAGTGAATACTTCAGGCCGGGCGGACGAGAGCAGCGTGACTTGCTGATGTCACGTGCCTGCCCGGCCTGCTTTATGAATGAAGCAGGCGGCGCAGGCACGTGACGTCAGTCACACTGCGCTCGCTCTCCCGCCCGGCCTGAAGGATTCACTGCCCGCCTGCCGCATGTAATGAGGTACAGTGAGGGCAAGAATTGTAATAAGTGTATAGTATAATCAAATTTAAAAACTATACATGAGCGGTTATGGGGAGGGATGTGGATGGCACTGTTATGGGATGAGGGGATGTGGATGGCACTGTTATGGGGGATCTGTTATAGGATGGGGGATCTGTGGATGCCATCCACAGCCCCCATCCCATAAGTGCCATCCACATCCCTCCTTCCCATAACAGTGTCATCCACATCCCCTCATCCCATAAGTGCCATCCACATCCCCCATCCCATAACAGTGTCATCCACATCCCCCTCATCCCATAAGTGCCATCCACATCCCCCCTTCCCATAACAGTGTCATCCACATCCCCTCATCCCATAAGTGCCATCCACATCCCCCCTTCCCATAACAGTGTCATCCACATCCCCTCATCCCATAAGTGCCATCCACAGCCCCCATCCCATAACAGTGTCATCCACAGATCCCCCATAACAGTGCGTCATCCACAGATCCCCCCATAACAGTGCGTCATTCACAGATCCCCCCCATAACAGTGCGTCATCCACAGATCCCCCATAACAGTGACATCCATTTCCACCTCGGCTTATACTCGAGTCACTACTTTTCCCAGGTTTTTTTGGGTAAAATTAGGGGGGTCGGCTTATACTCGGGTCGGCTTATACTCGAGTATATACGGTATTTATGGACGAACTAAGTTCAAATCACATTGGTTTCTTTTTTATCTCTGAATTACAACGCGACTCAATAACCTTTCTTGACACACATATTGAAAGGGGTTAGAATAACTCAATTATAACAACTCTCCATCATAAAAAAAACCTTGACAAATAGTCTTCTTAGATGGGAGAGCTTTCACCCCAAATCATTGAAGAAAGGAATTCTAAAAGGACAATTCCTGAGAATACACAGGAACTGTTCTGATCAAAACAGAGAGGATATCAAAAAAAGGGCCTCTATGAAGCATGGAACACTGCCAACTTGACTGTACGACCTTTCTTACTCCCTCCCAAAAAAAACACGGGATCAACAACAGATTATCAGAATCATGGGGACCTATGATACTGAATCGCAGAAAGTTTGCGAGATCTTAAATAGGCACTGGTCATTGATCAAAACTGACCTGGATCTAGAGAGGGTATTACCTGACTGTCCTGCAATAACATTCAGACGGGGCCGAAGCAGCAGAGATACACTGGTGCATAGTCACTTTGAGAACCCGTCTAAAACTTTGTGGTTGTCCAATAGAAATGTGGGCACATTTAAATGTGGTAAATGTAAAGCGTTCTCATTTGTCTTGAAGAGTAGCATATTTATGAACAGTACTAACAATAAGAGGTTCATCAGTTGGAGCTTCGCGAACTACAATACATCAGGACTGGTGTATTTGGCACAGTGTGACTGCGGCCTCAAATATGTAGGGAAGACCTGTAGGCCCTTTAAAAGACGTATTCTTGAACATGTTGGAAATATACGGAACAAGCAAGACAAATTGATCTCAAGACATGCCTGCTTGCTCCATGGAGGTGATCCTAAGGTTTTACATTTCTCTATGATTAAAACTATCAAAGCGTCCATAAGATGAGGTGATCTTGATAAGATCCTTAAACAAAAAGAAGTGGATTCACACCTTAAATACCATGACACCAAGGTGGATTCACACCTTAAATACCATGACACCAAATGGTTTAAACGAGGGCATTGATTTTGCGTGCTTTTTATAACCTAGTAGGCTGGTCCATTATCTAAAGCAGGAGAACTGTATGATTTGATGCCACATTGGATGAGGAACTGTGTTCCGGGAGAATTTGGCCAGCTCCCACATGTGACAACAGTTCTCCTCCATATAGCCCCCTTAAACAGTATATGTGTCTTTTGAACATACCATTTGTAATTGACGTACTTATCCTGTTTATTAGGAACCCCCAATGTACTTAATTTTAATATTATATAGAGATAATTACTGGCAGCCTTGGAGAACCGTAGCATCCACTAATAATGTGGCACAGTTATCATATTGCAGGTCTATACTTCAAATCATCCTTTAATTACCAGTTCAAGAAAGTCCATTATATTACTTGCAGAATATGGGATCGGGTATGTTCTCCGATTATCTGACCTGGAGTTGCAGGCAGCGCATTTCTCCCTGCATAAGGGAGGACGTGCTGAATCGTGCTACCCTAAGCTCTGTTCACGTGACGGGTGTCCGATCACGTGACCCATCATCTAGGCCAGTGATGGGCAACGTGCGGCTCTCCAGCTGTTGCTAAACTACAACTCCCACCATGCCCTGCAGTAGGCTGATAGCTATAGACAGGATTTGCATGCTGGGAGTTGTAGTTCTGCAACAGCTGGAGAGCCGCACGTTGCCCATCACTGATCTAGGCTACGCATCTCCTTGCTCAATAGAGGAGACATTACCCTGGAATCACGTGACCGCAGTTCGGATCACGTGACCATACGTCGCGTCCTCTTTTCCTTTAAAACACACGCGGCATCTAGAGCATCAGAGGACACCAGAACATCAATGCCCCCATCATCAATAGGGCCACAGCTGCCTTCCACCAAGGTCTCTGGATCCCTGCCCCCCCTGTTAAAAACTCTCAAAACTGATTAAGGTTAGTGATCGGCCCATTAGGATAACATTGCTTGGTATCCCTTATATTCTGTATGTCTATGGCTTTATGCTTAGGGAGGTAGTAGCCTGGATTTTCTTTCTTTTTACAGGTGCCTATACCTTTACGGCTGTTACCCATGTGCTGATAGCCAGTTGGCGGATTATCTGGTTTATGCCGCCTCCTGATACGCAATTACATTGTATACATGATAACTAGAGGGTGTCCTAGGTCTTATCAACTGACCATTGCTGATGAGTTGTTTGAACTCCAAGCCCAGAAACAGGGGCCTGTAGTCATTTTTTCCACAATTTTTGGCTTAGTGTCCCCTGAAGAGCCCCCCCCCCCCCCAAGTGACCAGGCGAAACGCGTTAGGACAGGGTAGTGGTGATCAGATACAACCCACTACACAACTACTTTTTATCTATCATTGTGGTATTATCTTCAACCTTGTGGATTCTATTATAACTCTGTAAGAATTGAATACAGATTTTAGACTCACTTATCTTTGTAATTATACTATTTATTATTTTTGGTGCGTTTTGGGGAAAGCTTAGGTTAGCATATAGTACTGTCCTATGCTCCCTGATCAGGGTTTTCTTAGGGATCTGAGGAGGTTCCTGATACGGGATCGCCCCTATCAGGGCCAGGGCGGCAACTCCGTTGCAAGTAGGGTCATATAAGAATAGGGTCATTGACAGGGACAGTTAATTCCATCAGTACTCACCTGAAGAGACTCTACGACAACGTACATGTCCATGACGAGCACTACCTTATATTTATTTTCTCCTTTTGTATATTTGTTGATTTTTCACATCTTTTTTGGATTTTTTGGGGGGCAACTTTTAATTTAAATAATAATAAAGGCTAAGTTTTAGTCGTAGGATGTTCCTCTGTGAATACATTTATCTTAAGAGTAAGAACCCACGGGATATAGTACCCCTCGACGGGTTATTGTCGATTCTGTGAAAAGTCATCTTAGCTAAACACAATGTGGAGTTTATGCAAAACCTTCCTTCCCTTAACAAATGTCAATCTATGAAGTGATATTAGGCATTAGAAACCAATAAAAGTCTTACCAATTGACCCTCAAGGGCCCATGGCGTCGCCTGTTCAAACTTAATAGGATTGGACAACCACTTTGGACAACCCCTCTCTTTGCCAGATTTTGCAATACAGTGGGCCTACGGCAGGGGCATCTTGCACCCACCGCCAGTAGTTATCACTTAAGAACGTCCATATACCATGTATGTATGTATACGTACCTATTGTCAATGTGCTATCTATGTACAAATAAGCTGAGTCTTCCAGTTCCTAATCAGTGAATATGCTGTCACTTGGCAGTATACACATCTAAATGTGCACTAAGATGATTATAAAAATTACAGTACTACATTACAGTCATAAAGAGAAAAGCTTGTTTGACGTATGTTGTTTTTCTGCAGTTTGTCAGTAAATGTTAGTTAAATAAAGGATTATAGGAAATGTCTCTAGAATGTCTTCAAGAGAAAAACACATATGCATAAACACAAAAATGCAACAGCACTCTGCAACCAGCACTCTGCCCTGCCTCTATGCTAGAAGCTATAAGAGGTCGTTAGTGTAAGTTTTGATCAAAAGGTAATAAGCCACTCGCCACGCCAAGGCCCCCTCTATGGTCCTAACGCTAAATCCTGCCTGTTATGGGCCATGACAGCCACATAAAATCCAGGGAGTGCAGGCCCAGCATGCATGCTAGGATCCACCGTGCTTATTAACCCTTTCTGGTGCTTTCAAGAGAAAAACACATGTGCATAGTGTGTATTTTTTATTCATTTTTTATTTCTTTTATCTTTGAATGGAAGAAAAACTGCCACAAACATCATTTTTTTCATGAGCAATATAATATGCATTTTTGAATGCCGAAAAACTGACATAAAAAATAATAGCATGTTACCTACAAGCACTGTAGCTAAAAGTCAAATAACATAACACAGACTCCAAGTAAACAGCCTTTGGGGCACTGTGATTTGCTTAATATATTCTGTCAAAAGCTGAGTCTTTGGGCTTAAGTAGCTGTGTTGTGAGGGTATTTTACATACATAGTTAAAAACTGATTAGTTCTGTCCCCTTTAATTCTGTCCCTTTTTATATTGCCTTCTATATTCTGTGTAATTATATTCCTTGTAATGTAGTGAGTTAGAAATAGTTAGACATACACAACCTCCATTGTTCTGATAAGGCCACATTCCTGAGTGGTTAGCCCAGAGAAATGCGTGTTGCACACTGGGCATCCTTGGGAGGAGGGGCTGATGGGCATAAACCTGGTTTGCACAGACAATTAATGAGCACTCCATTGAGGAACTTCATCCAGGTAGGATGTTATAACACTATTTCATTCTTGTAACACCCTGGGGTGTCGTCCATGTGCTATGACATGGCGGCTTGGAGCCCACCCCTATATTGTATGTGTAGGCCAGTGATGATTATTTACTTTTACTACTCTGTATGTGATTTGTCTGTTTTACCTTATATTTAATCACACTTAATAAATATTTTTTATCTCTAAGCCTGTTAAGCTTATTTATTCTAAAATCATCGAATTCACTTTAAAACATAATGCTACTGTTTTAAAATGTTTTAAACATACAGATTTAAGAATAGAGCTAGGACTGTATTTTAATTTATTTTGTCTCTGTAAAAGGTTATTCCAGTCTGTTGTCTGTGGTTTGCTGGAGGCTCTCAGGCACAGAAGTTGTAGAAATTCCTCATTTTGTAGTCCAGAGCCCAGAGAAAGATTTATTCAACGTAGCAGGTAGTTTAGGGTTTACACACCAAAAGCATTTTTCTTTTGGACATTACAACAGTGTACTAAAGATATTAATGGAAAAAGAGCACGCCAGAAAATCGCTGGCCTTGGAGGTAACTTGTCTCAGCTAGTGAATGGCTGTAGGCCTTTCCAGCATGTTGAGTTGAGACAGGAAATAGAGAGCAGTAGATAGTGGCGTAACTAGAAGTGACTGGGCCCCACAGCAAATTTCTGAATGGGGCCCCTTCGGTCCCCTTAATGCAGACCTCATACCAGACAAGAAAAATACTTACCTATTTTCTCCTCCTATGGGTGCTTCCGCTCTTTGTGCAGCATTGTGTCTAGGCATGCACTACACTGTAACCTGACATTGCACAGCATCAGGTCATAGTGCGCTCCTACCCACACTATGTCATGTCATGAAGCAGTGCACTGCCAGGACTTAGTGTAGCTCAGGCGCCTGGAGAAGAAGCGCAGGGAGTACTAGCACCAGTGCCAGGACTAGGAGTACCATACTTGCCGCTACCTGGACCCTAACAATACATCTATTTGTTCTCTTCCCGGGCCCCTTCCTGAGTTCAGGCCTCGTAGCAGTGCCATCCCCTACTACCATGGTAGCTATGCCCCTGGCAGCAGTGGCATAACTAGAGTTCTATAGGCCCCAGGGAAAACTTTGAATTGGGCGCAGTCGCACCCTCTCCCATCACTACAGAACATACAGGGTAATACAGAGCCCCATACCTTTTACATCCAGTGACGTCTCCATTGATGTAGATGTTCTCAAATTTCAGATCTTCAGACCAGAACACAATTTTCAGCCATTTCTCATCTCTGCAGTTTGACAAAAAATATCTTAGTTTACTACTTTTCACTCATCCTACCACCCCAATACTGTGCCGCTGTGCTCCCCAATAATATACTGCAGAAACATATAAAAACCCTGATAATATAAAAACCCTGATAATACTAGTTCCATGCAGATAATGCCCCCTGCAATAATTATTGCAAAATAACTGCACTAAAATAACTGCACATTTGGCACTCCCTGTATTTAGTTGAATGATTGCCCCCTCTCACTCTGTATATATATTATTTTGCCCCCCCTCACTCCATATATATATTATTTTAACCCCTCTCTCTCCGTATATATATTATTTTGCCCCTCTCACTCTGTATATATTTTATTTTTCTCCCTGTCACTCTGTATATATATTATTTTGCCCCCTCTCACACTGTATATATATTTTATTTTTCTCCCTGTCACTGTATATATTTTATTTTGCCCCCTCTCACACTGTATATATATATTATTTTGCCTACAGAATAGTAGCTGACTGGTGGTGCAGGGTAATTATGGCTTTTACGTCCTATACACCAATCTAATATTGAAAATTATGGGGTGAATGTGCTCCATGGTTTCCTTCCAGCCCTGGGCACAGCATGCTTTCAGCTTGTTCCCTGCAGCCCTTCCTTAAGGGCTGACGTGCGTTACTTTCTGTAATTTATGGGTTTAGCATATGTAACTGTGCTGACCTATCACCTGCACCTATATAATAAGAGGTCCATCTCCCTTCCCAGGTGCCTGAGCATCAAGGTCCTTGTGTCCTGCAAAGTTTGCTGTTATCTCTGCTTGTGTTCCTGCTTACCTGACCCGTGCTTATGTGTCTGGACTCTGCTACCTGTTTGACCCCTGCCTGCTTGCTTCGACTCTCCTGTTGCTGACCCGGATTGCCTGACCTGTACCTGTGCTGCCTGCCCTGACCTATTGCTTGCTTAACTTCGCCTCTGCCTCATCCTTCGGTCCTGCACTGTTGCTCCTGGTTATGACTCGGCCTGCTGACTATGTCTGTACCCCTGGTACCTTGCACTGGTACCCCCTGGTTCATCTGGACAAGTTGCCTCGTGTGCCAATCCTCCTCAAGAGGTAGCGACCTGGTGTTCCACTCTGGAAAATCTATGCCACCATCAGGGGTACTGTAAAGAATGAGGGATTCACTTAGAGAACGCCTTTAGAGGAAGTTGGTTATGACACTCTAAAGGGAAAAGTCCCAGTGGGCCAGTCATGTTTTGATTATATGAGGCCAGCCACCCAAAAAACTACTCAGTATATCAGCATTCCGAACCTGTGTGTCACTGAAGGGCATAAGCCAATACACCATGTGGCATTACTTATGATGCTCTTCATCCGTACAGACATTACATTATGTTGTATTGTATATACAGAACAGATACAGTCTACACACGAGCCACAACCTCTGTCTGGTCACATGACATACTAGCACTACTCCGACTGGTTGTGTTTATTCATTTTCTATACATCACTCCATGCTGAGAGAGAGGAAAGCACTCTTGTGAGCACCTGAGGTTTCTCCTGGTGTTGTCAGAGTGCACCCCTAGGTCTCAGTGGTGGTCACCATGCAACTATGGATCAGGATCATTTACACTACAATGGCCACTATTTTTAATGTGTCGACTTTTCTGGCCTGTTGAGTTTTAGTGTATTAATGTATTGAGCTGCAGGTAAAGTATAACTGATCACCTGCTGATCTGCTTATCTTTGGTGTACCCTTCTAACAAAAAGGGATTATATAGGTACATTTATTGTAATAAAACATTTTCTAAACTGGACTGGATTATATCATGGCACCTTCATTTTTGTAACTGGCGAGTGTTCATTTACTCATCAAGCTAATTCTGGGTTACTTCATTCTTGCTCAGTTTATGGACCTACACCAAAATAACCCCATGACATGTCTACCTTAAAGACATGCCAAAATATAAGGTGTACAAGTGCTTTACTTAAGAGTAAACCTCCATACCAGAAACATGATTTATTTATTTTGTCAATATCATCTGTTATTCAGGGGAGTAACATAGTAACATAGTTTATAAGTGTGAAAAAAGACATATGTCTATCCAGTTCAGCCTGATATCCTGCAAGTTGATCCAGTGAAAGGCAAAAAAAAAAAACCTGTAAGGTGGAAACCAATCAGAATAACTCCCTGAATCAACAACCCTTCTCCAGAAATCTAAAAACTATAATATATGTAATATTTTTACAATCCAGAAATACATCCAGGCCCCTCTTAAACTCTTTTTGTGAATTCACCATCATCACCTCCTCAGGCAAAGAGTTCCATAGTCTCAATGCCTCCTCGTCACAGTCCTGGGGATAAATAGATACATAGTAACATAGTATATAGGACCGAAAAAAGACATTTGTCCATCCAGTTCGGCCTGTTTCCTACAAGTTGATCCAGAGGAAGGCAAAAAACCCCTGTGAGGCAGAAGCCAATTTTCCTCACTTAAGGGGAAAAAAATTCCTTCCCGACTCCAATCAGGCAATCAGAATAACTCCCTGGATCAACGACCCCTCTCTAGTAGCTGTAGCCTGTAATATTATTACACTCCAGAAATACATCCAGTCCCCTCTTGAACTCTTTTAGTGAACTCACCATCACCACCTCCTCAGGCAGAGAGTTCCATAGTCTCACTGCTCTTACAGTGAAGAATCCTTTTCTATGTTTGTGTACAAACCTTCTTTCCTCCAGACGCAGAGGATGTCCCCTCGTCACAGTCACAGTCCTGGGGATAAATAGATGATGGGACAGATCTCTGTACTGACCCCTGATATATTTATACATAGCTATTAGATCTCCCCTCAGTCATCTTTTTCTAAAGTGAATAACCCTAATTTTGATAACCTTTCAGGGTACTGTAGATCCCTCATTCCAGTTATTACTTTAGTTGCCCTCCTCTGAACCCTCTCCAGCTCTGCTATGTCTGCCTTGTTCACAGGAGCCCAGAACTGTACACAGTACTCCATGTGTGGTCTGACTAGTGATTTGTAAAGTGGTAGGACTATGTGCTCATGACGGGCATCTATGCCCCTTTTGATGCAACCCGTTATCGTATTGGCCTTGGCAGTAGCTGCCTGACACTGGTTTTTGCAGCTTAATTTGCTGTTTATTAAAATTTCTAGATCCTTTTCCATGTCAGTGTTACCGAGTGTTTTACCATTTAATATGTACGGGTGACTTGCATTATTCCTTCCCATGTGCATAACTTTACATTTGTCAGTGTTAAACCTCATCTGCCATTTTTCTGCCCAAGCCTCCAATCTATCCAAATCCCTCTGTAGCAGAAAACTGTCGTCTTCAGTGTTAATTACTTTACACAGTTTAGTGTCATCTGCAAAAATAGATATTTTACTGTGCAAGCCTTCTACAAGATCATTAATAAATATATTGAAGAGAAGAGGGCCCAATACTAACCCCTGAGGTACCCCACTAGTTACAGTGACCCAATCTAAGTATCTACCGTTAAAAACCACCCTCTGTTTTCTGTCACTCAGCCAGTTACTTACCCACATACAGACATTTTCTCCCAGTCCGAACATCCTCATTTTATATACTAACCTTTTATGAGGTACGGTGTCAAATGCTTTGGAGAAGTCCAGATATATGACATCCATTGATTCGCCGCTGTCAAGTCTAGAACTTACCTCCTCATAGAAGCTGATTAAATTTGTTTGGCATGACCAATCCCTCATGAAGCCATGCTGATATGGAGTTATTTGCTTATTTTCATTGAGATACTCCAAAATTGCATCTCTTAGAAACCCTTCAAACAGTTTACCAACAATAGATGTTAAACTTACCGGCCTATAATTTCCAGGCTCTGTTTTTGGACCCTTTTTGAATATCGGCACCACATTTGCTATGCGCCAAGATGATGGGAGAGATCTCTGTACTGACCCCTGATATATTTATACACAGTTATTAGAGTGCCGCTTAGTTGTCTTTTTTTTCTAAATGGAATAATCCTAATTTCGATAATCTTTCTGGGTACTTTAGTCCACCCATTCCAGTTATTACTTTAGTTGCCCTCCTCTGAACCCTCTTCAGGTCTGCTATGTCTGCCTTGTTCACAGGAGCCCAGAACTGTACACAGTACTCCATGTGTGGTCTGACTAGTGATTTGTAAAGTGGCAGGACTATGTTCTCATCAAGGGCATCTATGCCCCTTTTGATGCAGCCCATTATCTTATTGGCCTTGGCAGCAACTGCCCAACACTGGTTTCTACAGCTTAGTTTGCCACTTTTCTGCACAAGCCTACAAGCTATCCAGATCCATCTGTAGCAGTATACCGTCTCTTCCGTGTTAATTACTTGACACAGTGTAGAGTCATCAGCAAAAATATGTATTATACTGTGCAAGCCTTCTACAAGATCATTAATAAATATATTGATGAGAAGAGGGCACAATATTGACCCCTGTGGTACCCCACTAGTGACAGTGACCCAATCTGAGTGTGTACCATTAATACTCACCCTCTGTTTCCTATCACTGAGTCAGTTACTTACCCAGATACAGACATTTTCCCCCAGTCCAAGCATTCCCATTTTATTTACTAAACTTTTATTTGGTACAGTATCAAATGCTTTGGAGAAGCCAAGATATACAATATCCATTGATTCTCCATGGTCAAGTCTAGAACTTACCTCCTCATAGAAACTGATTAAACTAGTTTGGCATGACCGATCCCTCAAGAAGCCGTGCTGATATGGCGTTATTTGCTTATTTTCATTGAGGTACTCCAAGATAGCATCTCTTAGGAAACCTTCAAACAGTTTACCCACGACAGATGTTAAACTTACCGGTCTATAGTTTCTGTGCTCTGTTCTTGGACCCTTTTTGACTATTGGCACCACATTTGCTAAGTGCCAATCCTGTGGAACATTCCCTGTCATTATAGAGTCCTTAAATATCCGATATAATGGTCTCGCTATGGCATTACTTCATTCTCTTAGGATATGGGGGTGTATGCCATCTGGTACCAGTGATTTGTCTATTTTAATCTTTTTAACACACCACTGTACTTCTTCCTAGATCAGACAGGCCACTTTTAATGGGGAATTTACATTTACATTCTGCATTTCTTTTGACAGCTTATTTTCCTCAGTAAATACAGTGGAGAGAAAAAATATTTCATAGCTTTGCTTTCTCCTCGTTGTTGTCTGCAACTCCCCCCTCACTATTCTGTAAAGAGCTGACACCTTCAGATTTATACTTTTTTACTATTCATATAATTGAAACTTATAATTGAGTAGCTATAGGGGAGGCAGGGAAGTAGCTGCTTTGGGGTCCGATCTCAGAAGGGATCCACCTAGGAGGAGGACTAAAAGATTTTATTGTCAGTACCCCTCAACTGTAGTATACAAGACATTATATACAGTGACACTGTAGAAAACGGACGCTTAGCGGCTGCCGGGCCTCGTCTGAGAGCGCAATCTTGACTAGCCTCAGGAGTGGGGGTTGCACAGGAGTCAGGAATTACAAAGAAGTTGCTAGGAGAGGGGACCCATTCAAAAATATGTTGTGGGGCCTGGTCATTTTTATTTACGCCATTGATGTTAATTATATACAAGACTAATACACAAGCTCAATCTGCAGCTTTAGAGAGAGGCATGTTGAGCGGATAGCTGGCGTTATAGCTTCTACAGCAGTAAGCATACATTAATGAATTAAACAAGACTACAACTAATTCTTCATAAGAGCATAACTAGGATATAGAAAAATGAGTAAACACGTTCATTACACATAAAGAAGTCGATTTTACAGCTGTGCCAAAGCATTAAAGATGAGAAGTCTTTGCCCCTGATAAAGCTATTAAAAACTACGGAAATTGCTTCTAGTTAATCTGGAGGTCTGGCAGGTGACAGAAAAGCTATGAGTGCTCGAGTTTAGAGGCACTAGATTGCCTCCCTGTGGGGAAAACTTCATTTGAATGCTGCTTTCTAAATCCCTCTTTAGAACAATTTATTCTGCTGACAGGATCCAGAATGGGATGATGAGGGCTTTTGCTACCATAGAGCTATCTGTCTAAGGTATCAAAGAGAAAAAAGGCTTCAGAGAAAGATAGAATTCCAATTTGCTATATTAATTTCACTTCCGTGAAGTGGAGAAAAACAGCTCATTATAATTTAGTCTGAAATACCATTCGCAAAATATTTAGCAAAAACTCTAAACTGAACTGTATCAGCCATGACACAAAGAGACTGTGCTCCTTATTTGAATAGAGTGGCAGATAAGCATGCATGCCTCCTGCCCCATTCCACTCTCTGGGAGATAGCCAAGTACAAGCTCTCGAAAACCCACAGAGGCCCATAGAGCTCCATAGAGCTGATTTAAGCAACAGAGCAAATGCATGTCCACCGCTCCATTCAAATGTGAGAGCACAAGCCCCCATTTTCATGATCCTGTGGAAAGATGACTTATCTGGATATAATTTTTCTGAATAGGACAAATATTACATTCCCTGTTAGATCATGCAAAAAAAAAAACTAAGAATTTCTCTCATTGTAGTTAGAGCTTAGCGAATCGAAGTTGACGAAGTGGAATTTGATCCGAATTTCAGAAAAAATTTGATTCTCACCAAAGTTGAATTTCCTTACGCTTCATGGTAACGAATCAAAATTTTTCCTACAATGGCTGCTTTACATGTTAGGACATGGAGCAAAGGACTCTGGGAACAAGGGGTCACCTACAATGCCATGCATGCAGCCAATCCGCAGCCAGCCAGCCCATGTGATGTCACAGCCCTATAAATAGCCTCAGCCATCTTGAATGTTGCCCTATAAATAGCCTCAGCCATCTTGAAAGTTGCCAGTGTACTTAGTTCAGGGAAAGATGGGAAAGTGCTAGGAAAGACTTTATTGTGCTGAAAAATCGATTTAGAAGTTCAGGGAAAGATTATTCAAGATGTAGGGAAAGGATAGGGAGGTATCATTTACACTGTAAAAGCAGAACAGGGTCCAATAGGGGAGTGTAAAGCCTAGGTAATAGGAGCGATTTTATTACACCTTGCTGCACTAACTGGGGATCCAAATTCCTGTTATACTGCTGCTTTTAGGTTTGCATTATATGATAGCTCAGTAATTCCAGCAAACCTTGTTTGTTATTGGGGTGCATGTGCTGTGTGATACAGCTATTTATGGGGTGTATTAATAGGAACTATACATACGTCTTATTAGCCATTTTGTTGTGAACGTGCATTTCTTTAGATACATTTTTGTGGTGTATTAAGTAGTGTGGAGCGAGCACCAAAGTGCATGTGTGTTCGGGTGCTCTGGCCGAACACATCGGGATGCTCGTGTGTTCTACCGAGCAGCCGAGCACAATGTAAGTTAATAGGAGAACCCCAGGCACCCCCTGCTCGGAAGAGGAGACGGTGTCTGGTTCCCCAAAAAACAGCCCGCTTTTTTGGATCTGATGGTATATTCTAACTCTGAGGCGTTCTCATAGTGATGGGGACGCACCTCTAACAGGGCGCTGCCATCCGCAGCACCTGAGGGGTTAATTGCGCGGACGGCAGCTCCCCGTCAGAGGTCGGGTGCCGGAAATGTTTTTACAATGTTTGCCCGGCTGGGTGCTCCTTCTTCTGGTAACTCACAGGTCTGTGCGGCACATTGCTTATGTTCATAGCAATGCGCCGCACAGACCTGTGAGTTACCAGAAGTAGGAGCGCCCGGCGGCCACAGCACATGTAAGTATAATGCTGCTGACTAATTGACTATGGCAGCCAGGAATTCAGTAGCATCCTGGCTGTCATGGAAACCATTACACTGCTGGGACTCCGATCGGAACTGCCGCTGCCACCAATGATGTGGGGGGGCACTGCCCACCAATGATTTTAATACTGGGGAGGGGGGGGAGGGTGCACTGCCCACCAATGATTTTAATACTGGAGGGGGGCGGCGCACTGCCCACCAATGCAAACATTGTAGAAACATTCCCGACACCCGACTTCTGACACGGAGCTGGCATCCGCGCAATTAACCCATCAGGTGCCGCGGATGGCAGTGCCCTGTCAGAGGTGCATCCCGTCAGAGGTGCGTCCCCATCACCATGGGAACGCCTTGGGGTTAGAATATACCATCGGATCTGAGTTTTCACGATCGTGAAAACTCAGATCCGAAAAAGCGGGCTGTTTTTTTGGGAACCAGACACACTCTCCTCTGTCAAACTCGGGGGTCTGGCAGTTTTTTGTTAAGCCGTCTGAGGAGGTAAACATGGCCATTTGCAGAATCTGTGGGTAGAAGGTGAAGCGTGGCCAGGGTGCCAATGTTGGCACCACGGCCCTGCGTCACCACATGCAGCGTCACCATAAAGTGGCCTGGGAGAACCGTGGTGCTAATGTAGTCATCCAGCTTGCCGCAGCAACTGCTACATCACCCAGTGACCCGCACCCCTTTTCCGCAAGTCAAGGCTCCACCACCTCACCCAAAGGGAGCTGTCTGTCGTTCCTATCATCTACTGGTTCTGATGCTCCTGCTCCTCGTCCTCCTACTCCTCATCACGCATTTTGTCAGCAATCCATCACTGAAGCCATTGCCAAGAGACAACAGTATGCGTGCACTCATCCAATGGTGCAGAAGCTGAACGTGCTCCTGGCCAAGTTGCTGGTGCTACAGTCCCTCCCTTTCTAAGTGGTGGACTCTGCACCTTTCAGAGAACTGATGGCTTGTGCCGATCCGAGGTGGAGAGTCCCAAGCCATCATTTCTTTGCGAAAAAGGCAGTACCAACCCTGCACACCTACAGTTGTGTTCAGAATTATTCAACCCCCAATGCTGTAAAGGGTTTTAGGGAATTTAGTGTACATTTGTAATTGTGTTCAGAATGAAATCTTACAAAGACTTTTTAACCCCTTAAGGACTCAGCCCTATTTCACCTAAAGGACTTGGCCATTTTTTGCAAATCTGACCACTGTCACTTTATGTGGTGATAACTTTAAAACGCTTTTTCTTATCCAGGCCATTCTGAGATTGTTTTTTCGTCACATATTGTACTTCATGACACTGGTAAAATTAAGTCGAAAAATTTCATTTTTATTTATAAAAAAATATCAAATTTACCAAAAATTTGGAAACATTAGCAATTTTCCAAGTTTCAATTTCTCTACTTCTATAATACATAGTAATACCGCCCAAAAAAGTTATGGATTTACATTCCCCATATGTCTACTTCATTTTGGGAATGCCATTTTATTTTTTGGGGACGTTACAAGGCTTAGAAGTTTAGAAGCAAATCTTGAAATTTTTCTGAAATTTTCAAAAACCCACTTTTTAGGGACCAGTTCAGGTCTGAAGTCACTTAGTGAGGCTTACATAATAGAAACCATCCAAAAATGACCCCATTCTAGAAACTACACCCCTCAAGGTATTCAAAACTGATTTTACAAACATCATTAACCCTTTAGGTTTTCCACAAGAGTTAATGGCAAATGGAGATAAAATTTCAAAATTTCGATTTTTTTTTTTTGAAAATTTTCCGTTTGAATCCATTTTTTCCAGTAACAAAGCAAGGGTTAACAGCCAAACAAAATTCAATTTTTATTGCCCCGATTCTGTAGTTTTCAGAAACACCCCATATGTGGGCGTAAACTGCTGTATGGCCAAACGGCAGGGCACAGAAGTAAGGGAAAGCCATATGGTTTTTGGAAGGCGGATTTTGCTGGATTGGATTTTTGACACCATGTCCCATTTGAAGCCCCCAGATGCACCCCTAGAGTAGAATCTCCAAAAAAGTGACTCCATCTAAGAAACTACACCCCTCAAGGTATTCAAAACTGATTTTACAAACTTTGTTAACCCTTTAGGTGTTCCACAAGAGTTATTGGCAAATGGAGATGAAATTTCGAATTTCTATTTTTGTTACCTTGCCTCAAAAAAGTGTAATATAGAGCAACCAAAAATCATATTTACCCTAAAATAATACAAACAAAACTGCCACCTTATCCCGTACTTTCCAAAATGGGGTCACTTTTTTGGAGTTTCTACTGTAGGGGTGCATCAGGGGGGCTTCAAATGGGACATGGTGTCAAATAACCAGTCCAGCAAAATCTGCCTTCCAAAAACCATATGGCGTTCCCTTCCTTCTACGCCCTGCCGTTTGGCCATACAGCAGTTTACGACCACATATGGGGTGTTTCTGCAAACTAGAGAATCGGGGCAATATATATTGAGTCTTGTTTGGCTGTTAATCCTTGTTTTTTTACTGTAAAAATTGATTAAAATGGAAAATTTGCAAAAAAATAGCCATTTTCGGACCGTTTTTATTTTTTGTTATTTACATCGTTGAACTGACAGGTTAGATTGTGTGCTATTTCTATAGAGCAGGTTGCTACGGACGCGGCAATACCAAATATGGCTACTTTTTGGGGGGTTTTGTTTCAGTTTTACATAATACAGCATTTTTGAAAAAATGATTTTTTAGTGTCTTCACATTCTGAAAGCCATATATTTTTTTATTTTTGGGCGACTGTCTTATGTAGGGGCTCATTTTTTGCGGGATGAGATGGCGGTTTGATTGGAACTATCTTGGGGTGCATATGACATTTTGGTCGCCTGCTATTACACTTTTTGTGATGTAAGGTGACAAAAATGGCTCTTGACACCGTATATTTTTTTTTTGTTGTTGTGTTCACCTGAGGGTTTTGGTCATGTGTTATTTTTATAGAGCAGGTTGCGACGGACGCGCCGATACCAAATATGTATACTTTTTATTTATTTATTTAAGTTTTACACAATATTATCATTTTTTAAAACAAAACAAATCATGTTTTAGTGTCTCCATAGTCTGAGAGCCCTATTTTTTTTTTTTTGGGGGTGATTGTCCTATGTGGGGTATCATTTTTTGAGGGATGAGATGACGGTTTGATTGGCACTATTTTTGGGTGCATATAACTTTTTGATCGCTTGCTATTACAGTTTTTGAGATGTGAGGTGACAAAAATGTTTTTTTTTTACATTGTTTTTATTTTATTTTTTTAACAGTATTTACCTGAGGGGTTAGATAATGTGATATTTTTATAGAGCAGGTTTTTACGGACGCGGCGATACGTAATATGTACCGTATTTTTCGCCATATAAGACGCACTTTTTTTCCCCCAAAAGTGGGGGGGAAATGGCAGTGCGTCTTATATGGCGAATACTACCATTTTCCTATAGTTAAAGCTGATACATCGCACAGCCTGCGATGTATCAGCATGGAAGGAGGAGGGGGCGGAGCCTGTCAACACGGGGCGGGCGGCCCGTCGCTCACAGCGTGACTGCTTTTATACTATTTTTACCTTATTCATGTCCCTTATTCCCTATAATCCCAGTACAGTAGCTGTAGCTAACCTGCTATACCGATCCTCTAGCAGGCAGAGCGGTGCGACGGCAGGCTGCTGTGTAACGTCCTCACTGACGCCATCTGCCTGCTCCTTTCACTTTATGAATGAAGCAGGAGGAGCAGGCAGATGACGCCAGTGAGGACGTTACACAGCAGCCTGCCGTCGCACCGCTCTGCCTGCTAGAGGATCGGTATAGCAGGTTAGCATACAGCTACTGTACTGGGATTATAGGGAATAAGGGGACATGATTAAAGATTATAAATGGTATATCTTTGGATGGCAATGTAATGGGGGCATCTGTGGATGACACTGTATTGGTGATCTGTGGATGACACATATAGCATAAGATGCTATATATGTGTCATCCACAGATCCAATCCATTACAGTGTCATTCATAAATGCCCCCATCACAGTGCTATCCACAGATCCCCATCACAGTGCTATCCACAGATCCCCCATCACAGTGCTATCCACAGATCCCCCATCACAGTGTCATCCACAGATCCCCCATAACAGTGCCATCCACATCTCCCCCACATAACAGTGCCATCCACAGATCCCCCCCATAATACTGTCATGCACAGACCACCATTACTTCAAAAGCACACCGTTTGGTTAAAAATATTTTTTTTCTTATTTTTCTCCTCAAAAACCCAGGTGCGTCTTATACGCCGGTGCGTCTTATAGGGCGAAAAATACGGTATACTTTTTATTTATTTATTTTACACAATAATAGCATTTTAGAAAAAAAAATTATGTTTTAGTGTCTCCATAGTCTGAGAGCCATATTTTTTTATTTTTTTTGGGCGATTGTCCTATATAAGGACTCATTTTTTGCAGGACAAGATGGCGGTTTTATTGGTACTATTTTGGGAGGCATACGCCTTTTTGATCACTTGGTATTACACTTTTTGTGATGCAAGGTGACAAAAAAATTGCTTTTTTACACCATTTTTTTGTGTTTTTTTTACAGTATTTGCGTGAGGGGTTAGGTCACATGATATTTTTATAGAGGAGAATTTTACGGACACGGCGATACCTAATATGTGTAGTTTATTTGTTTTTTTTAATTTTTATTCAGTGATATGTATTTTTCTTATTTTTACTTTTTTTTTCACTTTTTTGACATTTTTTTGACCCAGACCCACTTGGTTCTTGTAGATCCAGTGGATCTGGTGTCTATATAATACAGAACAGTACACTATATAGTGTACTGCACTGTATTTTTTTACTTTTCACAGTCTGGTCAGACTTCTGCCTTTAGCAGAAGTCTGACCAGAGTTACTATAGAGAGTTACTATACCATGGCAAGCAGGACGCTTCTGAAAGCATCCTGCTGCCATGGTAACCATCACCCGCTGCCATTACAGAGCAGCGGGTGATGGGAAGAGAGGTGAGCTCCCTCCCTCTACTATCCTATCCCGTCGGGGGGGCCGCAAAGGTACGGCAGCCCCCCGATGGGAGAGGGAGGGAGCTCCCTCCATGTTACCACCTTCTATACCGCGGTCCGTACGGACCGCGGTATAAAAGGGGTTAAACTGCTGATATCTGCAGCACAGATGTCAGCAGTTTATAGCAGGGGGTCAGCAATGTGCTGACCCCCTGCTATACCCACTAGACACCAGGGAAATCGATTGAAAGGAGGCCGCCCACCTGCAGCACCGCCCGCAATCCCCCCCCCCCTGCACCGCCCGGGGGGACACTAAGATGGCGGGGTGCAGGGGGGGGGGGGTTTAAAATTTACACTTTGGGGCAGATTTTAGTCTCTGATCCCCGCGGTCACCGCGGGGATCAGAGACTACAGATAGCGCAGCAAACCACAGGTCTGAATTGACCTGCGGATTGTTGCGATCGCCGACACGGGGGGGGTCACAGGACTCCCCTCGGCATTGTCACAGGATACCTGCTGAATGATTTCAGCAGGCATCCTGTTCCGATCACCACCCGCAGCGCTGCGGTGATCGGAACTTCTCAGGGCGTACATGTACGCCCTGAGTCCTTAAGTACCAGGACGCTAGGGCGTACATGTACGCCCTGCGTCCTTAAGAGGTTAAAGAACCAAATGCAACTAAAATGACATCAATTGTTTTTGTAATACAGTATTAAATGTTTTTTTTGTGATTTCTTCATTGACACAATTATTCAACCCCTTAAAGACTACCACTCTTAAGAACAGAGGTTCATTCAAGTGTTTTCGATCAGGTATTGAAAACACCTGCGGATGTCAAGGAGCAGCAATCAAGCATAATAAGCACCAATTAGGCAGATTTAAAATGACTATGATACTCAGCTTCTTCTAGACATTTACTGGTGTGTTTACAAACATGGTGAAGTCAAGAGAATGGTCCAGGAAGACAAGAGAAGAGGTGATTTCTCTTCACAGGAAGGGCAATGGCTATAAGAATATTGCAAAGATGTTAAACATACCAAGAGACACCATAGGAAGCATCATTCGCAAATTCAAGGCAAAGGGCACTGTTGAAACGCTACCTGGTCGTGGCAGAAAGAAGATGCTGACTTCGACTGCTGAGCGCTACCTGAAGCGCAAAGTGGAGAAAAGTCCCCGTGTGACTGCTGAGGAACTGAAAAAAGATTTGTCAGATGCCGGTACTGAAGTTTCAGCTCAGACAATAAGGCGCACACTGCGTAATGAAGGCCTCCATGCCAGAACTCCCAAGCGCACCCCCTTGCTGTCTCCAAAGAATAAGAAGAGTCGACTGCAGTATGCCAAAAGTCATGTGGACAAACCACAAAAGTTTTGGGATAGTGTTCTGTGGACTGATAAAACAAAATTAGAACTGTTTGGGCCCATGGATCAACGCTATGTTTGGAGGAGGAAGAACAAGGCCTATGAAGAAAAGAACACCTTGCCTACTGTGAAGCATGGCGGGGGTCAATCATGCTTTGGGACTGTTTTGCTTCTACAGGTACAGGGAAGCTTCAGCGTGTGCAAGGTACCATGAATTCTCTTCAGTACCAGGAGATATTGGATGAAAATGTGATGCAGTCCGTCACAAACCTGAGGCTTGGGAGACGTTGGACCTTTCAACAGGACAATGATCCCAAGCATACCTCCAAGTCCACTAGAGCATGGTTGCAGATTAAAGGCTGGAACATTTTGAAGTGGCCATCGCAGTCACCAGACTTAAATCCGATTGAGAACCTCTGGTGGGACTTAAAGAAAGCAGTTGCAGCGCGCAAGCCTAAGAATGTGACTGAACTGGAGGCTTTTGCCCATGAAGAATGGGCGAAGATACCCGTAGATCGCTGCAAGACACTTGTGTCAAGCTATGCTTCACGTTTAAAAGCTGTTATAACTGGAAAAGGATGTTGTACTAAGTACTAAGACTAAGGCCTCTTTCAGACGGGCGTTGCGGGTGCACTCCGTCAAACAGTGCGGGTGCGTTGCGGGAATTGCCGCGATTTTTCCCTGCGAGTGCAAAGCGCTGTCATGCGTTTTGCACGCGCGGGAGAAAAATCGGCACTTTTGGTACCCAGACCCGAACCTGCACTTCTTCACAGAAGTGCATGTTTGGGTCAGAAATTGATCCCGCTGGTATTATTTCACATTATAACATAGTTATAATGTAAAATAATACCCTTGGCCATCTCCCTAATGTTGAACCCGGTGCAGAATGGGTTAAAAATAATAAACTAATCATAACTTACCTGTTCCATTTGATCGCGAAGCCCGGCCTCCTCTCCGTTAGCTTGAAAGATGTAAAGGACCTGTAATGATGATCACAGCATCACATGGCTCAATCACCTGCTCCATCACTATGGTGATGGAGCATGTGATTGGTCCATGTGACCACGTGACATCATCCAAGGTCCTAAGCACTAGCCACAGCCTGAGGATAGTGATTAAGGACCTTGGATGATGTCACATGGTCACATGGACCAATCACATGCTCCATCACCATAGTGATGGAGCAGGTGATTGGGCCATGTGATGTGACGTCATCACAGGTCCTTTAGATCATCGATGCTGCAGGGAAAGAGAGGACAGATCGCGACTCACGCGATCAAGTGGCTAAGGTAAGTTAACTTTTATTATTTTTAACCCTTCCTCTTCATTTTACACAGCATTCTTTATTAAGAATGCTATTATTTCCCTTATAACCATGTTATAAGGGGAAATAATAGAGATTGGGTCCTGTTGCTAAGCAACAATGCGGAAAATCGCAACGCATCCGCACTTGGTTGCGGATGCTTGCGATTTTCCCGCATCCCCATTCACTTCTATGGGGCCTGCGTTGCGTGAAAAACGCAGAATATAGAACATGCTGCGATTTTCACGCAACGCAGAAGTGATGCGTGAAAATCACCGCTCATGTGCACAGCCCCATAGAAATGAATGGGTCCGGATTCAGTGCGGGTGCAATGCGTCCACCTCACGCATTGCACCCGCGCGGAAAACTCGCCCGTGTGAAAGGGGCCTAAATGTTTGGGGGTTGAATAAAACTGATAATGATGTGAGCACAGAAAAGACATTTGTGTTTTTTTTTATTATAAATGTTATGTTATATTTGTCTGACTTACAAGTGCCTCTTTGATTTAATTGTAAACAAGATGACTGAAATGATCAAAATCAATGCCAAACTGGCCAAAACACTCAATTTCAGTGGGGGTTGAATAATTTTGAACACAACTGTATGTTAAACAGGTGGGCCACTCCTTGAGCCTGTCGGTGTCCGACAAAGTGCACGACAGCGCCGACGTGTGGAGCTGTAACTACGGTCAAGGACAATGTATGTCTTTTATGGCCCACTGGGTAAATGTGGCTCATGCCCAGCGACACCAGCAACGCTGCTGCCTACACATTCTCACGATGTTGGTCCTGCGACAATGTCCGCCTCTGTCTCCTCATACTCCACATGTGAAGGGCATTGCGGTGCCACGCTGTTCTGCACCTAGTTTGCCTGGGCGAACGGAGTCACACAGGGGAGGAACTGCTCTGTGTCCTTCATCAGAAAATTGAATCCTGGCTTTCTCCTCAACAACTCAAAATTGGAACCATGGTCACCAACAACAGAAAGAACATGGTGTCGGCACACGTGTCCAATCTGATTGTAAAGAGGTTCCTGATGTCTTCCACCCATCTGCAAGACATCCTGAAAATGACCAGGAAACTGTGCATGCACTTCAGCCACTCTTACACTGCAAAACACACCCTCCTTGAGCAGCAAAGGCAGAATGGCATTCCCCAACATCGGCTGATATGCGACATTTCCACCTGTTGGAACTGCAACCTTCATATCTTGGACCAACTATATGAAGAGAGAAAGGCCATAAACGATTTCTTGATGATACAGGCGGACAGAGGTTTTCCCCTGTGTAACTTTGATGTTAGCCAGTGGCAGCTCATGCGTGACACCTGCCGTTTGCTCGGGCCCTTTGAGGAGGCCACTTTATTTGTAAGTCTTCAGGACTACAGGATGAACAACGTCATTCCACTGCTTCATGTTGCTACTGGTCCAAAATGGGGGCCTTTTTTCGACCCGGTGAGAGGAAGGACAAACTGAACTACTATCGAGACATCCTATGTAGTGAGTTGGCCGCTGCCTATGTGCACCATCGCTCATCCTCACGCAGGTCTAGCCGGGGGGCCCTCTGCGCTCACATTTTACTGCCCTGGCTTCTGGGGAAGGGACAGGAGCAGTACCAGTTCCATCAGCAGCAACTTAAGTCTAGAGTCACTGATGAGCAGTTTTCTTCACCCGCCTACTGAAGATTCACCCGCCTACTGAAGAAGCCACTTACCAGCAGCAGCAGCTAGACATGGAGCAGAACCTGATCCAGCCAGTTGTGGCATACTTGGACGGCACCCTGCCACCCCACATCGAAGATCCCATGCACTACTGGGCAGCCAAACTAGATTTGTGGCCGCAACTGGCCGAGTTTGTCCTGGACTAGCTTTCCTGGCCAGCCAGTAGTGTGGCATCAGAGTGGGTGTTTAGTGCAGCAGGGGCCATAGTTACCCCAAGGAAAACTCGCCTGTCCACCCAAAATGTGGAGAAGCTGACCTTTGTGAAAATGAAAAAAATGAATCAGGCGTGGATCAGCCAGGATTTCCACACACCAGTGCCTGATGCATCAGACTAGATCATCCATGGTTCCACACCCAATTATTGTCAAAAGAGACCTGTTTCTTCAGGCTACCTGCTTTAGCTCCTATTCTGATGATGCCACCCACCAGATGCCACACACTTTCTGCCAGGTGCTCCTACTGCCACCCACCATCTCCCGCTGGTACTGGTATTGTCACCCCCACACACACACACACCTCCCCACTCTGTCACTGGACCACTCTGTGGTCACCTCATGCTGCTGCCACCTCACCACTCTGTGGTCACCTCATGCTGCTGCTACCTCTCCACTCTGTGGTCTCCTCATGCTGCTACTGCCACCTAACCACTCTGTGGTCTCCTCATGCTGGCCAATCGCAAGCGCACAGCTCACAGCCTGGGAGAAAAAAAAAATCTGTGAGCTGTGCGCTGCGATTGGCCAGCGCTACAGCCTGAGATATGCCTAGTATAACCAAGTGATACTAGGCTCCGTCTAGTATGACCAAGTCACAGAAGATACCGGAGCCTATACCGGGCGAACGGAGCGGCGCCCGGGGGTAATAGTAAGTGCAGGGAGATCCCTGGGCGACGCTCTACAAGTCAGCAGTACTTAGTTCACATTTTTTGCCCCGATGAAAGGTCCTCTTTAAGACCTCCCCCTGTACTGCTATGAATGATTGACAGCTATCTCAACACTTTTAAAGGGAATGTTATCAATCACTAATAACCCCCCCCCCTATACAACTGAAGTCAGAAAAAGCAGAGCTTTAAATGCATAAGTTTTAAGCTTTACTGAATCTTGTCCCGCAAATATATATGTCTGCTCACCAACTCCTGCTCTCCAGCATGCTGCCTGGTGACAATGCATTTTTGGTGACATGTTCTCTTTAAAGAGCATCTGTCAGCATTATTAGCCTAATAAACCAGGCACATTGCGTGTAAGGTTAATCATACTGAGTAAAATGATACCTTTCTTCTGTCTCTAGAGTCAATAGCTACAGCAATATATTAATTTTGATATTTATTCAATTCACCTGTTTCAAGCACCAAGGGGCTAGTCTTAGCTCTTGAGGTATTGCAAACACTATGCCCCTGTGCTCTGTGTACTCCCCCCTCCCCTTTGATTGAGAGGGCTAGATCGCTTTTCTAGCCCTGTGTTGTCTTGCCTGCTTTTAGTCAGCCCAGAGATCCACTGTGCAAGGGCTGAAGCACCAAGCCAACTTGGCGCTTGCGCTATGGATCTGCTGCTGCTTCCCAAGCTCAGGAATCTGATGCACCGTGCATGCATCGAGTCACTGAGCTATGTTATGTTTTATCGCGAATAATTGCTACATGTAAAGGTGCGGAGAGCCCGCATGGGAAGTGAGGAGGAGAGGAGTGACTATGATGATGGTAGAAGTACTGTTCACAGTGGCAATTCTCACTCTTGCACTCTTGGGCTATGCAGTCAAAGGAGGGCACACTCTATCTTACCTCAGGGCACACCCTGAACTTTCTGGGGGCTCCTGCCTGGTAAAAAATAAGGTGCCCTTGATGTTATGAAGTTTGGAGGTGCAAGGCTGACCTCCCTTGTGATATGAACATTGCAATAGTGGGGCAGTGAAGGTGACCAGTGCAAAGCAATAATGAGGCCCATTTTGTTAAACACCAAACAGTCCCTTTACTGTGGTCGTTTTGGTAGATCATAACAAAAGCAATGATAGTTTCAGTTCATTTTTTCCAAGATATTGGGGGAATATGGGATAACCAGAAATGAGATGGCTGACTCTGAGTCTCTCTCTCTTTTTCAGATCTAAACTACTTTTCAAGTTTACCAAAGGGGTACACAATGACTCTATACATACTACAATTTCGAAAGTTGAGTGTAGATCCTCCAATAGGTAGCTAATCCATGGTAAAAGCATGGTGGATGCTGAAGCAATATATTGTTTCCACTAGCAGTAAAGCCTGATGCTATAGAAGAGTGATTGCACTTGCAGTCTGTCCTTTTTGAACCAATCTTTTAAATTCTCCCTCAACAGTCTGTAAGTTATGTGCTTCTTTCTCTCTCAGAGGTGGTGGTAGTTGTTGGGATGCAAGGATGACGGTTCCTTGCAGCAGGTCTCACATTTGCACAGGCACATCAGATGCTTTCTCTCTTTTAGGCCTTATTCACACATCCGTTGTGTTTTGCGGATCCACGGAGCCGCGGATCCGCAAAACACGGACACACCGGCAATGTGCATTCCGCATTTTTGCGGACCGCACATTGCCCGAACTCCATAGAAAATGCCTCTTCTTGTCCGCAATTGCGGACAAGAATAGGACATGACATCCAATAATTGCTCAGCAAGAGCAAGAGAAGACACAGCCCAAATGTACAAAAGTATAAAGGTTTATTAACAAATAAATAAATAGACACTTGATAGGACATGCTCTATTTTTTTTGCGGAGCCGCGGACCGGAAAATCGGCGGCGCGCTCCGCAAAATCGGATGCGGAGAGCACAGTGTGTGCTCTCCGCATCGTTCCCGGCCCCATTCACAGTCAATGGGTCCGCATGTATTCCGCAAAATTGCGGAATACATGCGGACTACATTGCGGATGTGTGAATAGGGCCTTATACAGCCTGAACTAACTACCAAGCTCCTGACCCAGAGGAGAAGGATCAGCTTCCTCCCACTCAGCAGGGTAACATAACTAAACGGTGTTCCCATTTCAGCTCTTGGATTATAAACATCACATAGAAAAAGTGCATTGACATTAAAAATGGACATTAACCTATTAAGTAGCAAATTAAGCCATTTACAGTAGTCCTCTGGGGTACTGTAAAGGCATTTTGAACCTGAAGCAGCATAATAGATTTATGCTCCGCTGATGTTGTGTCAGACCCTTGTGTTTGCATGTATGCTGGGAACATTCCTAGGGCATAGGGGATTATTAAAATGACAGATGGCAAAATTGTAATCAAGAAAAGAGTCTGTTATAAGGAGCTGGAGAATTTTATACAAAAAATTTTATACAAAAATTTTATACAATAAAGAACAATCCTACCAAATACATGTATGTGAAAAATGGGCAGGTCAATAGTTGTCACAGTACTAATAGTAGTTTAAACTTGGGCCAAAACCTGCCTGTGTAAACCCAGCCTGAGGATGTGTTCACATAGCAGATTTATTGCAGAAACTGAATGGGCAGCTGCAGAAATTTCTACAAGAAATCTGCCACATATGAACATATACCCTATGGGGGAAATGAATCGAGAGTAGAAATTTTAAAGTCAGTTTTGCTTGAGTTTGTTTTGCTGTAATTTGCAGCAAATTTATCAAACATCTGGTGCATAAATCTGGCGCATCTTTAAATATGTCTAGAAATCTTAATCCAGTTTTTACACCACCCCAGTAGGGGTGTAACATTGTTTGTGACTTTTCAAAAAAATAGCAAAAATGGTGTCAGTGATTTTCTTTACACTGGAAAATTAAGGTACAAGGCTTTATAAATTCCCTTCCATAAGCGTTCATTAAAGGAGTTGTCCAAATTATATTTATTGATGACCTATCCTCAGGATAGGACATCAATATCAGACAGGCAGGGGTCCGACACCTGGCACCCCCGCCGATCAGCTGTTTGAAGAGAAGGTGCGCACCGTGCCAGCGCTGCCTCCTCGTCATTGTTTACATGCTGTCCGTTGCATCTGCAGCAGTGAGCAGGTGTAATTACACCCAAGCCGTTCCATTCATTTCAATGGGACGGCTCATTCCTATACAAGTATATACTACAGAGCTGTCCCACTGCAGAGCGCGCAGGTGAACAATGAAGAGGAGGATAGGTCATCAATAAATATAACTTGGACAACGCCTTAAAGGTGTCCGGTCGGGGCCATCCATAACATGCATTTTATTATGCACTACAGGACACATAATAAAATACTGACCTCCCATGATGAGCATATCAAGTCTTCTGTGGACTCCTTCAAGAGCAATAAACACACAAACCTTGAAGGCCACCAATGGAAAATGAGAAAAACATAAAACTATGAAAACAAGCACCATATATGTTCTGACCAGTGGAACAGGCCTATCAGTAATTGTATGGATCTTTAATCACAGTTAGTACCCATTCATAAAGGAATATTCTTGTCACACACATTCAAATCTAGATAGTGTCCACTTGAATCTTTCTTGAGAAAAGTTTAACTCCCAGCAAACTGGTCAAATGCCTTATGTACTTATTGAAATCTCGACAGGTCCATATTATTTTATAATTAGGTATCCCCCCTTGGAATATATGTGTAATACAGCACATCATGAAACATGGCAAGATTGTTTTTAAAGAGAATCTATCATGAAACACCTCTCAATAAAACCAGACATGGTTATCCCTTTATTAAAGACCAGCGTAAATCTCCGGTGCTGTCAGAGGATGCACCTAATTTGTAATGAGGCATATACCTCGTCATAAATTAGGCACATCTTATGGCCAACTGTGCGCCAGAATTAAATGTACGCTGGCCCACGTCTTTCCTGTCTTCATCACACCCCCTTTTGGAACATGGCGAGGGCGGAGTAAAAACATCACTTGTAACGGAAAATGTTTGCAAGCGTTGCATTAAAAAGTCGCAAAACGGTGTTTGCGCCTTTTTTACGCCATAAAGTGGAGCGGGAAGATCATAAATCTTCCCCTATGGGTGGCATATTAAACATTTATTCAATATGCTGGGTAGGGGTGAACCTCCTTATGAAGGATGCACATTTGGGTGAGGTATACAATGCAAAGGATTAATCTAGCTCCTATGGAACTCAACGATGAACATGTCTTTTTAAGGTTCCCCTAAGGCCTTGTGCACACGAATGTTGTTTAGGTCCGCAAACGAGCCGCATTTTCTGATGCTTGGATGAGGACCCATTCACTTTAATGGGGCTGCAAAAGATGCGGACAGCACTTTGTGTGCTGTCCGCATCCGTACCTCCGTTCCGCTGCCCCACAAAAATGGCCCACAAAAATAATAGCACATGTCCTATTCTTGTCCGTATTACAGACAAGGATAGGACAGGTCTATTGAGCGCCAGACCTTCCGTTCCACAAAATGCGGGAACGTACATGGCCGGTATCCGTGTTTTGCAGATCCGAGATTTGCAGACAGCAAAACATGGTATGGCCGTGTGCATGATGCCTAATAGTGACTTCAGGCAACAAGAATGTTATCATTTAAAGGTGTATTCCCATTATGGAGATTTATGGCATATCGCTAGGATATGCCATCAGTGTCATATACATTCCTTAAAGGGGTTCTCCAGGAATTATGAAAATACTTAAATATTACTTTATTATAAATATATTTACAAATATGTTTCATCAGTTATAATGGATTATTTTGTCTAGGGAGCAATCATTAAGAGAAATAAAATGGCCGCTGTCCTATGAGTACACACAAAACCTGTCCTAACCTGTCCTAAGTTATTTCACAACACTGAGCTAAAAAGCCTCCAAAGCCTTATCTCTGCTCTGTTTGTTAGGGATTGTGATCCTGAATACAGATGATAAGTTCTTCAGCTGAATTTCTGTAGGAATGGAGTTCATGAGGAGACATGAAGTACACTTTGGTCAGATGCCATAGTCACAATTGACCATGGCATCTAAAGGGTTAGATGTGTGTGATCGTAGTTAATCACAGACATTAGCTCTGGGTGTTTAAAAAAGCAAAAACCCGGCTGTTATTGCGCCCACTCAGCTTCTGAGTGGGAGCCATGTTTAAATGCCTGACTTCTGCTGTACTAGTACAGTGGAGGTCTGGAAGGGATTAAAATGTCTATCGATCCTGTGATTTCCATAATTCCATTACTTTTCCTTCTTGGTTGCGATTTTAATGTTGAGGAGTTTAGTTGTGGGCTCCTCCATTGGGACTGGCTCTTATCTCCAGAATGGAGCTTCCAAATTGTAGGGAGAGCAGCCGCGGATGTGTGCCCATCTTCTGTACTGCACTATTTGTGGTGGCTTTTTCTGGAAGTCTCATAGTGGTGGGTGGTGAGCATGTCACGCATTTGTTGTGTGGTCTCCTTCACCTCGGGGTACCCTTTCTGTGGACAGTAACAGGTCCTAGAGGTGGCAATATGCCATCAATGTCACAGATGGGACAACCCCTTCAACTCTATTTTTGAATCTCAAAAAGGATGGTTTCAAGCACTGCAGCAAGCAAAGCTAGACGTGGACCCAGCTGGATGAAAAATATTTTACAAATCCATCCTTTATCTTCCCGATTCCTATTGAATATTCTAGTTTTGCCTCAAAAAAGTGCAAGAAAAACAGGCACAAAAACTTCAGTGTGTGAAAACAATCTTACACAAAAATACAGCTCTCGCCCTTAGGCCTCATGCACACGACCGTTGTTTGATTCCGTGTCCGTTGCTCCGTTTTTCGTGATTTTCTGCGGACCCATTGGTTTTCAATGGGTCCGTGGAAACCTCGGCAAATGCACCGTTTGTCCTCCGCATCCGTGGTCCGTGATTCCAGTCCGTCAAAAAAATATAACCTGTCCTATTCTTGTCCGTGAGAAACGGTTCACGGACCCATTCAAGTCAATGGGTCCGTGAAAAATGCGGATGGCCATCCGTGTGTCATCCGCGTTCCTTGTCCGTTTTTTTTGCGGATCCCTTGGCAGGCACTTGGGAAACATTGTCAGCCTTTCTTTTGGTAAAATCTTTTGGGTCATGTCTGCTAAAAAAAAACGGAAGACACACGGAAACACAACGGAAGGCAAAAACAGACACGGATCACTGAACAACGGAACCCCTTTTTGCGGACAGCATAAAAAAACGGTCGTGTGCATGAGGCCTTAAAAAGATGTATTATGAAATTAATAACATAGCATTTTTTACCTCATAAAACAAAAGTAAGAATGAAATGAAATAAATCAATTCTATTTTTTTAAAATGACTATTTCAAAAACATTGGAAGCATTTTGTGACAGATTCTCTATTTTTAGGAGATGGAAGAACATAACAATGGGTGGCGTGTTAGATTCTATTAGGATTTACATAGTTATGAATATGGAAACTCTGTATGCCCTGGAGCGGACAACACAGACAATGAGGAGCCTGCCTTTGATAATCTATCATTAGATAATTATTTTGTTACAATTTTTACTTACAGAAAACCTATGAAAGACTGACAAAAAGGTTGTTTAAGGCAGAAAAAATGACTTTCAATTCTCTGGTAGTTCATAAACTGCATAAAATACATTAAAGTTTACTGACATATGGCAGAATTTCATATCCATCATTATTCACAGGCGTCCCTTAATGTCTGATCATCCTTGAAAAATGTGTTTGATTTTGTACAATGCCACATAAAAAGCACATGCATGATGTACAAAGAAGATTACCCTCTGAATTACCCTCAAAGCATAACTTACCTTAGATGAACCAAACATACTCACTAGTGATGAGCGGCAGAGGCTATATTTGAATTCGTCATATTTCGTGACTATATGGGTGAATGTTCGCCATATATTTGCAAAATCACAAATTTTCGGTTATTTTCTTGATTGCAAAAAATCGGCAATGTAATATTCACGTAATGCACTCCTCTCCTAATACAGGCGTGGGTTACTTTGGATACATTTTTCAAGCTGCTAGAAGTTTACTGAGATTGGCACGGCAGAACATTACATTACATTACAATAGCTTTATATGCAGGTAGAGTGCTCCAATATATATTCGCGAAAATCGGCAATTAATGATGCACATATTTTTGCGCAATTCGTGCAACTGGGTGACATCACAGCACTATGTATGCAATGATAACCGAACCTATCACACTACCTAACACCCTGCACTCGAACCTATCAGCTACACTTTAACTTCTTACCGACCGCCGTACGCAGGATTGCGTCCTGCAGGCGGTCGGTTTGTTCCTCCTGGATGCACCGTGGCGTCATCTCGCGAGACGCGTGATTTCCTGTGAATCGCGTCAGGGAGAACTTTAACTACATCTTGCCAGGGCTGATCATGCGCTGGCAGGCTGTAGAAGTTAAAAAAATTGCATATCAGACGCTGTTTTGTTAACAGCGTCTGATATGCTTGCTGTTCGTTCCTTTGGTGGTCCCTTTTGCTTGGGACCACCAAAGGAAACTTTTGTAAGTGCACCAATCACCACACAGACCCCCCCCCCATCCATCCCCCCCCCCCCGGTCACTGATTAACCCCTGATTAACCCCCGATCACCCCATGTCACCCCTCTGTCACTAATCACCCCCCTGTAAGGCTCATTCAGACGTCCGTATGTGTTTTGCGGATCCGCAAAACACGGACACCGGCAATATGCTTTCCGCATTTTGCGGATCCGCACATTGCCAGAACTATATAGAAAATGCCTTTTCTTGTCCGCAATTGCGGACAAGAATAGGACATGCTCTATCATTTGCGGAGCTGCGGCCGATTGTTTGGGGGCCGAAACCCGGAAGTTTGCGGCCGCAGCTCCGCAAATGCTGATGCGACGAGCACATAGTGTGCTCTCCGCATCACTGCCGGCCCCATTCACACTGAATGGGTCCGCATCTATTCCGCAGAATTGCGGAATAGATGCGGACATTTTTGCGGACGTGTGAATGGGGCCTTACTACTTTTTTTTTTTTGCACATTTTTTGGCAGAGATTTTTTCATCCACATTGATCGATGCGAATGAGGAAATCTGTGCCATTCATTTTTTTTTTTCAGCCCAGAGGCTGAACGGAAAAAAAATCAAATTACCCGTATGCTCAATATAAGGAGAAACGCAGAAACTCCTAATGCTCGCCATATGTGTAATGATTGCGGAGACCCTCAAATGCCAGGGCAGTACAAACACCCCACATGTGACCCCATTTTAGAAAGAAGACACCCCAAGGTATTCTGTGAGGGGTATGGTGAGTTCATGTAAAATTTTATTTTTTGTCACTAGTTAGTGGAAATTTGAGACTTTGTAAAAAAAAATATATATATATCAATTTCCGCTAACTTGTGCCAAAAAAAAAAAAATTTCTGTGAACTTGCCATGCCCCTCACGGAATATCTTGGGGTGTCTTCTTCCCACAATGGGGTCACATGTGGGGTATTTATACTGCCCTGGCATTTTAGGGATCCTAAAGCGTGAGAATCCAAATGCGTAAAAATGCCCTGTGAAATCCTAAAGGTACTTATTGGTTTTAGGGCCCCTTTGCGCATCTTGGCTGCAAAAAAATGTCACATATGTGGTATCGCCGTACTCAGGAGAAGTAGGGCAATGAGTTTTGGGGTGTATTTTTATATATACCCATACTTTGTGTGAGAAATATCGCTATAAACGACAACTTTTTAATTTTTTTTATACAAAATTGTCAGTTTACAGAGATATTTCTCTCACCCAACATGGGTATATGTAAAAATACACCCCAAAACACATTGCCCTACTTCTCCTGAGTACGGCGATACCACACGAGTGACACTTTTTTGCAGCCTGGGTGCGCAAAGGGGCCCAAATTCCAACGACTACCTTTAGCTTTTACATGGCTGCTCACAATTTAGCCCCGCCCAAAATGCCAGAACAGTAAACACACCCCACAAATGACCCCATTTCGGAAAGTAGACCCAAGGTATTCACTGAGGGGCATAGTGAGTCCGTGGGAGATTTTTTATTTTTTTTGCCAGAAGTTAGCAGAAATGGAAACTTTATTATTTTTATTTTTTTCCTCAGAAAGTGTCATTTTCCGCTAACTTGTGAAAAAAATGAAATGATACATGAACTCACCATGCCCCTCCGCGAATACTTTGGGGTGTCTTCTTCTAAAATGGTCTCATTTGGGGGTATTTATACTTTCCTGGCATTCTAGCACCTGAAGAAACATGACAGGTGCTCAGAAAGTCAGAGCTGCTTCAAAATGCCGAAATTCACTTTTTTGCACCATAGTTTGTAAACGCTATAACTTTTACCCAAACCAATAAATATACACTTATTGGATTTTTTTTTATCAAAGACATGTAGAACAATAAATTTTGCGAAAAATTTATATAGAAATGTAGTTTAAAAAAAAAAAAATTACAACAGAAAGTGAAAAATGTCATTATTTTGCAAAATTTTTTGTAAAAATGTCAGCAGCAATGAAATACCACCAAATGAAAGCTCTATTAGTGAGAAGAAAAAGAGGTAAAATTCATTTGGGTGGTAAGTTGTATGACGGAGCAATAAACGGTGAAAGTAGTGTAGTGCAGAATTGTAAAAAGTGGCCTGGTCATTAGGGGTGTTTAAGCTAGGGGGGCTGAAGTGGTTAAATCAATGTAACCTACACTGACTATCTCCCCCTAACTATCTGAATTATAAAACAGAGCACAGCAATCACACTGCTGTCTCTCTCAGAACTCCATTACACTACAGAAAATGGCTGCTGGGGAGGTTCCTTATATAGTAAGGGGTAGGCAACTTTTGCGATTCGAATATTTGCTCCCAACACTAATACTCACTGCAGAAAGAGCAATTCTCTAACATAGTGGTATAACTGTATGAGGATCACTCTGTTAAGTAGTGTTCTAAAACTACACACAGAGGTCTGCCGAGAGTTGCCCATCATTTCCAGAAAACACAAAGGGGCACAATTATTAAATCGGTGTTTTAGAAGCCAGTCTTAATAACCCCTTTACATGGCGGTAGATCCGCTGGAGTTATGAAGAGGCGTCGGCCTCTACATAACTTCGGCTGATCCTCTGCCACTTCTAAATGTAAAACAGCTTCCTAGTAGTGTTGAGCGAGCATACTCAGCTGAACACCATTTCGGCTCGAGCATCGCTATGCTCTTGACATGGCAGTATTTGGCCGAATACCGCATGTGCTCAAACGCAATGCTCTAATCTCCTTCCCGCACGTTTCTTTGCAGCCAATAAACGTGCAGGTAAGTACTGCCCTCACTGTAATGCCGTAGCCACGATGGTTACTTACCTTACAGTGATTGGCTGGCCAGAACTCGTCATCGGGTGCTATATAGCACCCGATGGCGCGTGTTCGGCTCAGTCTTAGTCTGGGAGAGCTGTGCATAGGAAGAGACAGACAGTGTAGGGAGTAATATTGGACTATTTTTATTAGAAAAACTTTTCAGAGACCCAAATGTCCTTTTAAGGACTATTGTATGTGACAGCAACAATATACACTCACCTAAAGAATTATTAGGAACACCTGTTCTATTTCTCATTAATGCAATTATCTAGTCAACAAATCACATGGCAGTTGCTTCAATGCATTTAGGGGTGTTGTCCTGGTCAAGACAATCTCCTGAACTCAAAACTGAATGTCAGAATGGGAAAGAAAGGTGATTTAAGCAATTTTGAGCGTGGCATGGTTGTTGGTGCCAGACGGGCCGGTCTGAGTATTTCACAATCTGCTCAGTTACTGGGATTTTTACGCACAACCATTTCTAGGGTTTACAAAGAATGATGTGAAAAGGGAAAAACATCCAGTATGCGGCAGTCCTGTGGGCGAAAATGCCTTGTTGATGCTAGAGGTCAGAGGAGAATGGGCCGACTGATTCAAGCTGATAGAAGAGCAACGTTGACTGAAATAACCACTCGTTACAACCGAGGTATGCAGCAAAGCATTTGTGAAGCCACAACACGCACAACCATGAGGCGGATGGGCTACAACAGTAGAAGACCCCACCGGGTACCACTCATCTCTACTACAAATAGCAAAAAGAGGCTACAATTTGCACGAGCTCACCAAAATTGCACTGTTGAAGACTGGAAAAACGTTGCCTGGTCTGATGAGTCTCGATTTCTGTTGAGACATTCAAATGGTAAAGTCCAAATTTGGCGTAAACAGAATGAGAACATGTATCCATCATGCCTTGTTACCACTGTGCAGGCTGGTGGTGGTGGTGTAATGGTGTGGGGGATGTTTTCTGGGCACACTTTAGGCCCCTTAGGGCCAATTGGGCATCGTTTAAATGCCACGGGCTACCTGAGCATTGTTTCTGACCATGTCCATCCCTTCATGACCACCATGTACCCATCCTCTGATGGCTACTTCCAACAGAATAATGCACCATGTCACAAAGCTCGAATCATTTCAAATTGGTTTCTTGAACATGACAATGAGTTCACTGTACTAAAATGGCCCCCACAGTCACCAGATATCAACCCAATACAGCATCTTTGGGATGTGGTGGAACGGGAGCTTCGTGCCCTGGATGTGCATCCCTCAAATCTCCATCAACTGCAAGATGCTATCCTATCAATATGGGCCAACATTTCTAAAGAATGCTATCAGCACCTTGTTGAATCAATGCCACATAGAATTAAGGCAGTTCTGAAGGCAAAAGGGGGTCCAACACTGTATTAGTATGGTGTTCCTAATAATTCTTTAGGTGAGTGTATATTTGTAGCACAACCTGTGCTAAATTGCTAAAACTTTAAAGACCCAAAAGTTCTTTTAAGAACTATTGTGTGCGGCAGCAGCAATATATGTTTTTAGTGCAACCTGCACTAAATTGCTAAAACTTTAGACCCAAAAGTCCTTTTAAGGACTATTGTGTGTGGCAGCAATATATTTTTTTAGCGCATCCTGCTATAGCTTCTAATAGGCTGCTGCGGACAGTTAAATTATATGCGCCACATCCGCTGTCTAAAGTGTGCACATCCCAAAAATATCTGTGACAGCCAGTGTACTTTTTCCGTAGACGGTGTCCACTGCGGACAGTTAAATTAGATGTGCTACAAATATCTGTCACATCCAGTTAACTTTTTCCGTAGACGGTGTGTGCTGTGGACAATGACATTAGTTGCGCCACATCTGCAATGTAACCTGTGCGCTGAAAAATGTATCAGTGGCATACAGTGTACTTTTTCAATAGACGGTGTCCGCTTCTGACTGTGACATTACCAGTGCCACATCTCCAGTGTATCGTGTGAACTGAAAAAATGTATCTGTGACATACAGTGTACTTTTTCAATAGACGGTGTCCGCTTCTGACAGTGACATTGACAGTGACATTATCAGTGCCACATCTCCAGTGTACCGTGTGCGCTGAAAAAATGTATCTGTGACATACAGTGTACTTTTTCAATAGACGGTGTCCGCTTCTGACAGTGACATTACCAGTGCCACATCTAAAGTGTAACATGTGCGGTTAAAAAATGTATCTGTGACATACAGTGTAGTTTTTCAATAGACAGTTTCCTCTTCTGACAGTAACATTACCAGTGAACATTTCCAGTGTACCATGTGCGGTTAAAAAATGTATCTGTGATATACAGTGTGATTTTTCAATAGACGGTGTCCGCTTCTGACAGAGACATTACCAGTGTACCGTGTGCACTGAAAAAATTTATCTGTGACATACAGTGTACTTTTTCAATAGACGGTGTCCGCTTCTGACAGTTATATTACCAGTGCAACATCTAAAGTGTCAATAAACTAAACGATCAGAAGATTTTTTTTTTACCCACACACGTTACACTTTAGATGTAAAGTCTTATCGAAAGCCCTCATTAAGACCCTCGGGATATAATAATCAATAAACTAAGCGGTCAGAAGACCTGGACAAAATCCCTTTAGGGGTCTCTAACTAACAGTGTCTTAATATAAAAATATATCTTTATTAGTTCTTGTTTAAAACTGAAAAGTGAAAAAGAAAAAAATTTATCTAAAAATATCAGTAATAGTGAGACCAATTTACTATAATACAGTCACCTGCAGGTGCACTATTAGTATAGATGATTGAGGTTACATAGTGTCAATGATTGGCACACTGCTGCAATTTACAGGGGCATGTTAGAAACTACCATGTGCTGCAGCCTGAATTAGGTGTCTGTGGGAGTAGGGTGTTGTCTGGGAAGTATAGTGTGATCACTGGGTAGACCTGATTTATGGCACAAAATAAGGTGTAATCTATAGTTCAGTCCATAAATGGACAAATTAAATATCATATATTCCATTAAAACACCATATAGCGAACCATGTATATCAGATATATCACACATCCCATTGAATTAACGTATTGAGATCAGAATTACTCTCCATTAAAATAATACACTGTGATATGAAGAATGTATATTATATATATCACTTATTCTATCAAAGCAACTTATTGTGATCTGAATTATTCCCTAAACTAATGGAATGGATATTCATAGGGTTAATATAGTTTCATCCATGCCCTTCCCATTAACATTAACACAACCACTATGCATGAAAAACCAAACAGGTTACGCGCAAACACTATGCAGCGCATTGATGACGATACCTTCATAGATACTAATACCGCGGTGATACAGATGACTAGAAGGAGCACGATAGGGTTAAGTGACTGACAGATGGAGGGATGCGAGCTCAGTTCGAAATGACATTTGTGCGCGAACGCACCCGATAGGAGCAAACACCTGTCGAATCGCAAGTGCAGCTTGCGGCTCGGAATGACATATGTGCGCGCCCACACCCGATAGGAGGAAACTCCTGTCAGTCCATAACCCAGTTAGGTAAATCAATGGTATCTATGGGCCGGCATGGGATAGGAGAAAATACCTGTCAGTTAAGGAATCCAGGAGCGGGATTGGATACTCGAAAAGAAGGGAGGATACATGAACTAGATAAATGTGGCCACTATTATGCGCGCGCACTGCTATACCCCACTTTCCCTGATGAAGCCACACAGTGGTGAAACATGTCGGGAAGGGTGTAAGATAGTGTAGCGATTAGCGTTTTAGGCAGTTTAACAGTGAGCAATATAAGTGTAGCGCAAGGGCTATCTGAGGCAAAAATTGTTACAAGTGTATGATTGGAAAACAGCTTTAAATGTGTAATTGGTATGCCTGAGCTTGAGTGTGTGTAGAGGGAAAAAGAGATACACAGTGTCAGTGTATAATAGCCACTTAATTTTCAACTGACCTGCAGTATGTGTAACATTGTGAGAAATTTCCAGGGCAGCTGATACAAGAGCGTGACCTGAAAATTAAATAGGTCACGCGCAAACAGACTGTTATTTAAAGCTGCATGCAACAGAGCTTAAATTTAACCCTTACTGGTTCACAACACACGCCAGGCTCTTTGAAACAGTCGATACATGTGTGTGGTCTGTAACCAAATTGCAGGCCACACATAAATAGACTGTTAACCGGCTCTGGACTGCCTAACGCACGGATGCGTCCAGGCGGCGGCAGGTTTAGTCCTCTAGGGCGCCAGGGCAGTATAAATACCCCACATGTGACCCCATTTTGGAAAGAAGAAACCCCAAAGTATTCCCCGTGAGGGGCATTTTTTTTTATTCTTACAAAGTCTCATATTCCACTAACTTGTGACAAAAAATAAAATTTTACATGAACTCACCATACCCCTCACAGAATACCTTGGGGTGTCTTTTTTCTAAAATGGGGTCACTTGTGGGGTATTTATACTGCCCTGGCATTTTAGGGGTCTCTAAATCGTGAGAAGAAGTCTGGAATCCAAATGCGTAAAAATGCCCTGTGAAATCCTAAAGGTACTCATTGGAATTTGGGCCTCTTTGCGCACCCAGGCTGCAAAAAAGTGTCACACATGTGGTATCGCCATACTCAGGAAAAGTAGGGCAATGTGTTTTGGGGTGTATTTTTACATATACCCATGCTGGGTGAGAGAACTATCTTTGTAAATGACAACTTTTTAATTTTTTTTATACAAAGTTGACAATTTACTGAGATATTTCTCTCACCCAGCATGGGTATATGTAAAAGTACACCCCAAAACACATTGCCCTACTTCTTCTGAGTACAGCGATACCACATGAGTGACACTTTTTTGCAGCCTAGGTGCGCAAAGGGGCCCAAATTCCAATGAGTACCTTTAGGTTTTACATGGCTGCTCACAATTTAGCCCCGTCCAAAATGCCAGAACAGTAAACACACCCCACAAATGACCCCATTTCGGAAAGTAGACACCCCAAGGTATTCACTGAGGGGCATAGTGAGTCCGTGGGAGATTTTTTTTTTTGCCAGAAGTTAGCAGAAATGGAAACTTTATTATAATTTTTTTCCTCAGAAAGTGTCATTTTCTGCTAACTTGTGAAAAAAATGAAATGATACATGAACTCACCATGCCCCTCCGCGAATACTTTGGGGTGTCTTCTTTTTAAAATGGTGTAATTTGGGGGGTATTTATACTATCCTGGCATTCTAGCACCTGAAGAAACATGACAGGTGCTCAGAAAGTCAGAGCTGCTTCAAAATGCGGAAATTCACTTTTTTGCACTATTGTTTGTAAATGCTATGCCTTTTAGCCAAACCAATAAATATACACTTAATGGATTTTTTTTTTATCAAAGACATGTAGAACAATAAATTTAGAGAAAAATTTATATAGAAATGTAGTTTAAAAAAAAAAAATTGCAACAGAAAGTGAAAAATGTCATTTTTTTGCAAAAATTTCGGTCATTTTGGATTAATATCAAAAAAAGGTAAAATGTCAGCAACAATGAAATATCACCAAATGAAAGCTCTATTAGTGAGAAGAAAAGGAGGTAAAATTCATTTGGGTGGTAAGTTGTATGACGGAGCAATAAACGGTGAAAGTAGTGTAATGCAGAATTGTAAAAAGTGGCCTGGTCATTAAGGGTGTCTAAGCTAGGGGGGCTGATGTGGTTAAAGGATGTGGCACCTTTCACTGTGATAAAGACAACACCCAACTCCCACAGACACCTAATTCAGGCTGCAGCACACAGTAGTTTCTAACATGCACCTGTAAATTGCAGCAGTGTGCCAATCATTGACACTATGTAACCTCAATTATCTATACTAATAGTGCACCTGCGGGTGACTGTATTATAGTTCAGATTCCACAAGTCCCTTAGTTGCTGCTAGCAACCACGAGTAGCTACTAATTAAATTGGTCTCACTGTTACTGATATTTTTAGATACATTTTTTTCTTTTTCACTTTTCAGTTTTAAACAAGAACTAATAAAGATATATTTTTATATTAAGACACTGTTAGTTAGAGACCCCTAAAGGGATTTTGCCCAGGTCTTCTGACCGTTTAGTTTATTGATTATTATATCCCGAGGGTCTCAATGACGGCTTTCGATAAGACTTTACATCTAAAGTGTAACGTGTGCAGTTAAAAAATTCTGTGACATAGTGTGCTTTTTCAATAGATGGTGTCCGCTTCTGACAGTCACATAACCAGTGCCACATCTAAAGTGTAACATGTGCGCTTAAAAATTTTATCTGTGACATAAAGTGTACTTTTTCAATAGACTGTATCCGCTTCTGACAGTGACATTACCAGTGCCACATCTCCAGTGTACCGTGTGCGGTTAAAAAATGTATCCGTGACATACAGTGTACTTTTTCAATAGACGTGTCCGATCTGTGACATACAGCGTACTTTTTCAATAGACGGTGTCCGCTTCTGACAGTGACATTACCAGTGGTATATCTCCAGTGTACCATGTGCACTGAAAAAATGTATCTGTGACATACAGTATACTTTTTCAATAGACGGTGTCCACTTCTGACAATGACATTACCAGTGCCACATCTAAAGTGCGACGTGTGAACTGAAAAAATGTATCTGTGACATACAGTGTACTTTTTCAATAGACAATGTCCACTTCTGACAGGGACATTACCAGTGCAACATCTCCAGTGTAACTTGTGCACTTAAAAAATTTATCTGTGACATACAGTCTACTTTTTCAATAGACGGTGTCCACTTCCGACAGTGACATCACCAGTGCTACATCTCCAGTGTACCGTTTGCGCTGAAAAAATGTATCTGGGACATACAGTGTACTTTTTCAATAGACGGTGTCCGCTTCTGACAGTGACATTACCAGTGCCACATCTAAAGTGTAACGTGTGCATTAATTTTTTTTATCTGTGACATAGTGTACTTTTTCAATAGACCGTGTTCGCTTCTGGCACTGACATTATCAGTGCCACATCTGCAGTGTAACATGTGCGCAAATTTTTTTTATCTGTGACATACAGTGTACTTTTTCCGTAGACGCTGCAGACAGTGACATTATCTGTGGTACCTCTCCTGTATAATGTTTCCTCATCCCAAATGCCTGTGATATTCCCTGTAATTTTTTATTAGACGCTGGTGACCCATTGACATTATCTGCGGGATATCTACTGTGTGACGTTTCCACATCCCAAATACCTTCTTAAATTTTTTGGCGCATACACTTGAAAATCCTACGCTACTGTACGTGTGACATACTTTAAAGCATATATAACATTTAAAATGAAGAAGGCGAGCAGTAAGGTATGGGGAGGTGGTCGTGATTAGAGTTGAGCGAACTTGTGTTTTAAGTTCGGCATACAAAGTTCGGGTTCAGGTTATCCAAGCATCCCGTTATAGATTCCGCTACCACGGACCATAACGGCATTTGGAATCCATAAGGGGATTCTTCAATGAACCCGAACCTTGGACAACACGAAAGACCTGGGGTGACGTCACCGTCATGTGATCAGTGCAGCGGGCGTGGCTCAGTACTGGATTAGATAAGAGGTGGCCTACGACCTCTTATCCAATCCACTACTGAGCCACGCCCCCTGCACTGATCACATGACGGTGACGTCACCCCAGGTCCTTCACCCCGTGTTCCAAATGCCGTTATGGTCCGTGGTAGCGGAATCCATAACGGGATGCTTGGATAACCCGAACCCGAACTTTGGATGCGGAACATAAAACACAAGTTCGCTCAACTCTAGTCGTGATGCTGATGGTGCATGCAGAGGCCGTGGCCCTGGGCGTGTTGAAACTGTGTCTGCTGCCAGAGCACAAGAAAAACAATCATCCACAATACCTAGCTTCATGTCCCAGTTTGCAGGGCGGCGCAGTACACCACTCTTAAAGGCAGACCAGTGCGACTAGTTGGTTGGTTGGATTGCAGCAGATAATGCTTCCAGTCGGTTAAGCACCACCCCGTCTTCCACCAAGTCCAGTTTTAGTAGCCAGGAGTCTGGTCAACACTATCCTCATTCTGATCCTCCTTCCTCCCACTATGGAGAGTCAGACGCTCACTGCTCACAATTAAGGAAGACACTTTAGATGTGGAGGTGGAAATGGGGGAAGAAATTACATAGAGTGATAGCCAGACCACCCACAGTTCGTCTTTTTAACACAAGTTGGACGATGAAGAGGAAGAGGGGAGAAGGAGACAGTTACCTGCGCTACAGAGGGTAGTACCCATGGAAGTGTAATTCAATCTGTTCAGCGTGGGTTGGCAGAAGAGGAGGAAGAGGATGAGGAGATTGAGAGCCATCCTCCTGATGATGACAGCAAATTCTTGCCTGTTGGTACTCTGGCACACATGGCTGACCATGTTAGGTTGCCTTTCCCGCGACCCGTGCGTTATACGCATTTTAGACAACACTGATTACTGGTTGTTCACCCTTCTCAACCCCCGCTACAAAGAGAACTCATTCCTCTCTCATTCCTCTGGAGGAGAGGACAAGCAAAACGGTGCAATACCAAAAGGTCCTTGTTTAAAAATTGCTCCAAAAATTTCCATCTGACAACGCTGGTGGCAGAGTCCGTGGTTTCTTGGGCAACCGAGGAAGGGAGACAAGGGGAACACACAGCAGTTCCAACAGAGGCAGGGCAACACTCTCCAAAGCCTGGGACAGTTTCATGACAACACGCCAGCACCCTCACCCTGATGCGTGGCCTACTGTCACAAGAAGGGAAACATTTTGTAAGATGGTGAAGGTGTACATAGCAGACCGTGTCAGTGTCCTCAATGATCCCTCAGTGCCTTACAACTACTGGGTGTCCAAGCTGAACACGTAGCACGAACTGGCGCTCTACGCCTTGGAGGCGCTGGCCTGCCCTGCCGCCAGCGTTTTGTCTCAGCGGGTATTTAGTGCTGGTGGTGGTATTATAACAGATAAGCGTATCCGCCTGACAGGTTGACTCTTATAAAAATTAACAAGGCCTGGATTGCCCCTGACTTCTCGACTCCACCAGAGGAAAGCCGATGAACATAAAGGCACTTTAAATGTGTTGTTTATAATCTACTGAATATGCTGTATTCCCATGCACCCCTTCCACCACAAAATAAAGGTATATGGTTGAATCTTCCTTTCCTCCTCCTCCTTCTCTTCCATCATATCAACATGCTTATTCGTTGCATATAATGCCCTTGCATATATGCCCTCGCATACAATGTTTTACAGGGTCAGCTCACCTGCAGGCCCTCGCATATAATTTTTTAGAGGGTCAGCTTACCTGCAGGCCCTCACCTACAATCTTTTAGGGTGAGCTCACCAGCAGGCCCTCACCTACAATCTTTTACAGGTTCAGCTCACCTGCAGGCCCTCGCATATAATGTTTTACAGGGTCAGCTCACCTGCAGGCCCTCACCTACAACCTTTTAGAGGGTCAGCTCACCAGCAGGCCCTCACCTACAATCTTTTACAGGGTCAGCTCACCTGCAGGCACTCACCTACAACCTTTTAGAGGGTCAGCTCACCTGCAGGCACTCACCTACAACCTTTTAGAGGGTCAGCTCACCAGCAGGCCCTCACCTACAATCTTTTATGGGGTTAGCTCACCTTCAGGCCCTCGCATATAATGTTTTACAGGCTCAGCTCACATGCAGGCCCTCACCTACAATTCCAGTCTCAGTAGCCAAGAGTCTGGTCAACAGAATCCTCACCTTGACGGCACACTGAGTGAACGTTGTGGAGGCCGGGAGCGAGTCGGCTGCTGGCACCAGACTTGCCCTCTAATAGATCCTCGTTAAAATATTTAAAGTTTACTCATTCCAATTATAGGGCCTAGAAAGAGTCCTGTATTGTTATTTTTCATTGCTACCTCCCCGAGTCAGGAGTGGGTATTTTGCGCGCCTGCTGCTCACCTTGGATGTGGTAGCCGTTTCTCAGGCTCCCTCTTTGGAATCGAACCCTGATTCCCCGTTACCCGTGATCACCATGGTAGGGGCAGAAAAAAACATTGAAAGTTGATAGGGCAGACATCCGAATGGATCGTCGCCGTCACTGGGACGTGCGATCAGCCCGAGGTTATCTAGAGTCACCAAAGCGGCAGCAGGCCCTCGACCATAATTTTTTCCATGGTCAGCTAAACAGCAGGCACTTGCCCATAATTTTTTCAATGGTCAACTAAGCAGCAAGCCCTCAACCATAATGTTTTAGAGGGTCAGCTAAGCAGCAGGCCCTCAACCATAAAATTTTAGAGGGTCAGCTCGGCAGCAGGCCCTCAACCAATGCATACTCCAAAGAACTCTGATCTCAGCTAATGCCTAGGAGTCCCAACATTCTTAAACAGCATTTAAACCATTGTAAAAAAAACAAAAAACATGAAAGGGCAAACGTTCAGCTGCTCAGAGCGCTCTGCCTCTTCTTCTGCTTTTATTAGCACACTTTCGAAAAGCTTCCGCCCCTTCAGGTTTTTTCTTATTTTCTAAAAAGGTTTAGTTACCCTTTAAACACCCTTTCCCATCTGTCAATTTGGTTCCTTTATGTTGCAAAGGTGCATTGTTCTGGTCTTGCTGGAATTTGACCTCGTTTGTATATTTGACTACATCCACTTGTCTTCAGCCTGCCATGTCCTCTGCCTGTCTAGCTATTAGGACTGATCTCTACCTATCTCAAACCATCACTGTCCGTTTTTATTGTGGACCACTGCTTTCATAGCCCAATTTGGTGTTCTAAGTCTATACACTACAGTCTTTGCTAACTAAGTCTACTCTACAGGTAGCAACCTGGGAATTCCACAAGCCCTTTCGAGGGTTACGTGTACAAAACTCAAGATCTCTTAGACTTTGCACCCTAGTTTAACCCTACATCAAATCTGTAAGCCACCCAGTGGGTTCACATCACCTCCAGTAGGCCTTATTATACCGACTTGGGCTTCTACATGCCCTAAACTGAAATTGTCTGTCGTAGTAATAGATTCTCTTCAGTGCCACCTTTAAACTTCCAGTAATAATCTAAAAATTTTAATCATCACTTGAATGGGATAAACAGTTGTATTTACACAGCACAGGCGCTACAAGCGATAGACAGCATGCAGGTAGACATTGAAGAGCATGCAACCCCTTCAAAAAGCTAATCTAACAATATTGCTTTTATTGTTCTTTGATGATTGCATGTAAAGAATGTCTATTAATGAAAAAAAAACAATAAAAATTATTCTGACTAAAAAGCTAATCAACAGAGGTGGCGGGAGTTTGACCCCACTGATCTGATACTGATGACCAATTCTTAGGATAGGTCATTAATATTATACCACTGAATAACCCGGTTAAGATAAAGGACATCACCAAGTTCACTTAATTAACTAATAAAATCCAATTCATTAAAAAGTATTATCAATGAAAAAGACACACCAAAAAAAAGGATGCATTTTTCAAAACTAGAATCTGCGCATGTGAAGTTACCATTAATGTGAGAAGATTTGGGTCCAATATAACATTTAATAATTAATTACTTAGTAACAATTCAGGTCAAGTGTCCAGCTTTGGCTGCTCCATCACAGGTTCTGGTTCCTTAATGAAAACACTTAATTGTGTTTCAGACATGCTCCAGCACTCTGAACATCACATCCTATAACAGCAGGAGCACACTTCACTTCAAATTAATCTTGTCATCACCTTGTTAGTGCTGCATAAAGTTAATGTAACCATCTAATCAGCTAGCCATTTTTTAAATCTGAGACGGGTAAGGATTTTGTACATTTCAAAAATTTATGATAAGCAAGAAATAAAAAGCTAAGAGTATATTTCATAACATTAAAGGGAATCTGTCACCTGCCTATCATAATTTTCTGATGTCACCTTATCCATGTAAAATAAAGTACCTCACTACCAGCTCTAAGCTTCTTTCTTAATTTTCAGTTGTCATTTTCCTAAAAAAGCGATTTTTCATTTATGCTAATGAGGGTCTAAGGTGCCCAGAGGGGCGTTTTTTTCCAGCTCAGGAGCCCGGCTAATTGCACCGCCCCCTCCGCTACCTCCGACTTCAGTTTACAACGCCCCCATTCTTGATCTCGCCGGCCACCGGAATTCTCGTACTGACAAACCATTACGTGCTGGAGTTTTTCCTATTGCATTTATTAAAGGGCATCTGTCAGAAGATTTGTACCTGTGAAACTGGCTAACCTGTTGCATGTGTGTTTGGCAGCTGAAGGCATCCCTACCACCTGCGTGGGAAACAGAAACTGAAAAAACCCCAGCACAGGCTGTGCTGATATAACGTTCCAGATCACAGCGGAAGCCCAGCATTGACTGTAGCCAGGCTCCCGCTGTAATAGTCGATACGGACATAACTCCAATCCCGGATGTGAAACTCTCAGCCAATAGTGAACGCGGCATCTAGGCACTTAAGTAAAGCGCTCCTTGTCACCTTTGGCCCACTAAAAATGCAATTGCAGGATGCCAATGTGGTGCCATGGCCGCTGAGGCTCTAACAAAGGCTGCCAGGCCTGCCATCACTTTATGATTATTACATTGTGTCACAGAAACACCCTAATAGACTGCCTATGAGTCTATGACAGTTACACTGACAGGCTAAAATGCATTGGTATACAAGGTATACCATTGCATTATAAAAGTGATGTCCCCCTAGTGGTGATGGGCAACGTGCGGCTCTCCAGCTGTTGCTAAACTACAACTCCCACCATGCCCTGCAGTAGGCTGATAGCTATAGACAGGCTTTGCATGCTGGGAGTTGTAGTTCTGCAACAGCTGGAGGCACATTGCCATCACTCTAGTGGGACTAAAAAAAAAAGAAGAAACAAATTAAAGGAAGGTTAATAAATAATATTAAAAAACAAATTAATAAATAAAAACATTTTTCCATAAAAAAGTAGTTTTCTTTTGCAAAAGAAGTAAAAAAAAAAAAACATAAGCACACATCTACGGTTTCACCGTGTTCTCCACAACCCCTCTAATAAACATAACGTTATTTAACCTCCTAATAGTCACTTTAAGGCCTTATTCACACGTCCGTTGTGTTTATGGATCCGCAAATTGCGGATCCATAAACACACCCGGCCGGCAGCCCCATAGAAATGTCTATTCTTGTCCGCAATTGCGGACAAGAATAGGACATGCTCTACTTTTTTGCGGAGCTTCAGCCGTAAGATCGGCGGCGCGCTCCGAAAAAACTGATGCGGAGAGCACAGTGTGTGCTCTCCGCATCGTTCCGTGACCCCATTCACAGTCAATGGGTCCGCATGTATTCCGCAGAATTGCGAAATACATGCGGACGACATTGCGGACGTGTGAATAGGGCCTAAAATTGGGAAAACTCTACTGAAATGTCTGATGGTAGTCTTATCTGAGGTCTGATTAAAAAAAAATTATTTATCTTATATCCTAGGTGCATCTTATGTCCAAAGTGCACAGTTAATTTTTTTTTAAATACAAGATATGGTGGTAAATTAAAAGCTACAACATCCCATAAAAATCAAGCTCTATAAAACAAAAAAAGCAATTTTCCAAACAAAGTGTTGTAACGTATATGGTATTGCTGCTAACATATTGGCCCTAACAATAAAGTTAACATATTATTTTGATCTGGCCTCTATTATAAGCATTTGCCACAAAAATGGGTTCTTATTAACATAGAGGCAATTGTTTTTTTATTTAATTTTTTTTATTATAATTTAGTAGCTTTTTATTTATTTTTTGCTTTATGTTTAGTTTCTTTTTATGAACTTTGACACAGGATTCCTCTGTAATGATAGCACTGCACCGAAGCTGAAGTATGAGCCAACAGCAGACCGCAGACAGTACAATAAGGGATAAGTAACGTCTAGTGGATTTTTTAATTATATGCAAAAAGTGCACTTGTTAGCATAGTTATATCTATAGAAAGAAAGCGGTGTCACACATTGATATGCACTAGAATGCATTAATATTTATATTTTAAAAAGTAATTGCGAGCCGTCTTATGGGACGAAAAATACAGTATAATGGTATAATTATAGCTCTTGGAATGTAGCAAAATAAAAATAAAAACTATTGTTTATACATGAAATGTGCTACTGTGCACAAATAAAAAATAAAAAATCATATTTGGTATCACGGTAATTGTATTGACCCACACAATAAAAGTAGTGCAACAGTTATGCTGCACTGTGAAAATATTTAAATTACAAAAAAAAAACACTGTCACTAAAAAATAAAATTCGGGGGGGGGGTTCCAGAGAAAATACCCTAGGCACGCCCCTGCCCTGTACCCATGTACTATGCCAGGATTAGCTGAGCCGAGCAGGCTCCTGCTTCTGCCTATAGGAATAGTGCATTGTATTTTAAAATCAATCAAAATGTCTTTTAAAGTGGTAAAAAAAAGTTTAAAAAAACACATTAAATAAAAAAAATCCAGTAAAAAAAAAGCATTTTTTCGATTGAAAATACCCTTTTCAATTAAAAAAAAATTGGAAAAAACAATCTCCCCCATCTGTTTCGTATTGCAGCGTCCTTAACCACCCGCACAACATAAATGTAAATTATCCCCTACGGTAAGTGTCATAAAAAAATGGCAGAATTGCCTATTTATTTCTTGGTTGCTACCGAAAAAACTCAATAACAAGCGATCAAAAAGTGTCATTTATTTCAAAATAATACCAATGAAAACTACAAGTCATCCTTCAAAAATCAAGCCCTCACACAACTCCATAGAAAGAAAAAAAAAAAGTTATGGGTCTTGGGAAGCGGCGATGTAAAACGATTTTCTTCCTTTTAAAAAAATTGCACGAAAGTAGTAAAACGTAAAAAAAAAATATGAATTTGGTATCGCTGTAATCGTACTGACCCAGAGAATAAAGACATTATGTTATTTATACCAAAAAAGGAACGCCATAAAATATATAACGAAAGAAAACTAGTGATGTCGCGAACATAAAATTTTCCGTTCGCGAACGGTGAACGCGAGCTTCCACAAATATTCGCGAACAGGCGAACCAGGCGAACCGCCATAGACTTCAATAGGCAGGTGAATTTTAAAACCCACAGGGACTCTTTCTGGCCACAATAGTGATGGAAAAGTTGTTTCAAGGGGACTAACATCTGGACTGTGGCATGCTGGAGGGGGATCCATGGCAAAACTTCCATGGAAAATTACATAGTTGATGCAGAGTTGGGTTTTAGTCCATAAAAGGCATAAATCACCTAACAATTTTTTTGAACAACGTGGTTTAAAACATCTGGTATGTGTATACGATCAGGTATGATGTTGTATCGATCAGGGTTACGGGGTTGTATTGATAAGGGTTACTCCCGCTTCACAGACATTGACAGACCAAACTCCCCTTTTACCCTGGGAACACACCTGAGCGTTTTTGGAGTTCATACGCGCTGAAAAACGCTCAACATGTGAAAAGCCATGCATCCCTATGTGTATGGTTCACATGTCGGCGTTTTACAACGCAGACGACCGCGCTGTAAAACGCCCTACGCGATCGCGTCGGCTGCCGTGACTATCGCGCGGCACCACGAGCGATCCAACCCATATTCTATTATGGCAGCGCACATATGACGCACGCTTCCATAAAACAGCCACTTCGCGGCAGAAGCCGCGTCATATGCGCGCCCTGGGAACACGCGAAGTGTGTTCCCAGGGTTAATGCACCGCAAACAACCGCAAACAGTTCATTTGCACAACCGCAAACTCCCCATTTGCACTAGGTTGGATACCAAGCTAGCCACGTCTCGGTGATGTCATTGAAGGTTTCTTCCTCCACACAGCCATGTACAACACCAAGGGTCCCCGAAAGGTGAATTGAATAGATTTTTCGAACGGGGAGATGGTTAAAAAAACGCTGGCTCCCTCCCCTTTGTTTTTATCCACGGTCACTGCGTCTGCGCCGTGCAATTTACTGTCACACCCGATATGAGTGGTATTTTCTGTAGTACTATTCTCATCAGTTTAATCCCTCTAACGTCCCCAATCTGGGGGCCATTTATTGAATTGATTTTTCGAAGGGGGAGATGGTTAAAAAAACGCTGGCTCCCTCCACTCTGTTTTAATCCACGGTGACTGCGTCTGCGCCGTGCAATTTACTGTCACACCCGATATGAGTGGTATTTTCTGTAGTACTATTCTCATCAGTTTAATCCCTCTAACGTCCCCAATCTAGGGGCCATTTATTGAATTGATTTTTCGAACGGGGAGATGGTTAAAAAAAACCTGGCTCCCTCCACTCTGTTTTAATCCACGGTGACTGCGTCTGCGCCGTGCAATTTACTGTCACACCCGATATGAGTGGTATTTTCTGTAGTACTATTCTCATCAGTTTAATCCCTGTTAGATCCCATATCAGGGATTGCCTTTTGTGAAAAAAAAATTAGGCCGGGTACCTTCGACTGCCTTCACAGTGACAGACCAAACTCTCATACACCAAACTGAATTGATTTCAGGAACCGGGAGATGGAAAAAGCAGCTTGGTCGGTCCTCTTACTCCCAAATTGGGGCACTGTGCGTGCACAGAGCACTGTGCTGTGACACCCTATAGGAGTGGTGTCTTAACTAGTACTATTCCTATCAGTTTAATCCCTGTTACGTACCCTATCCGGGGACGTCTGTCGAATTGATTAACCATTGTCGAATTAGCGAACCATTACGACATCATGAAATAATTTAGTTCTGAGCTCTGTACTTGCTTTGTATTGGAATTGATGGGGATTTTTTTAATTGTCTGCATTATTTCTAATAAACTATTAAGAGACTTTATTATGATTTTTTATTTTATGTATTAAAAACCCATACAACATTAAAAAAAAAGGTAAGTTAATGTTTTTTCTATGAAATATTATCCAGCCGTCCGATCGCTTTTGGTCTGACCATAATGAAGCAACGTAAGACAATTAATAACAACGGCTCACCAGCTACATCTATTGGAATAGGTGCACTCCTCCAAGTGCCGCCCTCAGGCACAATAAATGAATGAATGAAAACTGGAATATGGCGTGAGGAGGGGCACTCAGTCATTTAGGTATATGGAAATATTTATTAGAAGGTATTATATACATGAATTCATAAGTAATAAAAATCCAAAAAAGATATAGAATAAAACAAAAACAAAACAAAACAAACCCCACTCTTGGGGATCAATATACACTGTATAGGTGTTTGCGGCAACTGAAAAGTTCCGGATTAATCTTCAATGAATTGAAGCAGTCAGGCAACTTGAAGATAAGATATATAAAATCAGAAATGCATATGTCCCGATGTTTAGAAATATTGATGAAGACCCTCCGTTGTGCGGTTATGTTGCAGGCTGCTTCAGCGGGTCACTTATATTATTAATCTTAAGTGTCTTTATAATATTGTGCAGATTGCTCTGAGGCAGCAATATTATGATGTCTATTTCGATATTTGGAATACAGTTTATGTATTTAGATATAGCACTGACCGGACAGGGCAATGGTAATTCACTGCATACTCCTAAGTGCGATCGTGCCTTATAATGGAACATCTCCCATCGGCGTACGGGACAGTATATCCATAAACATTTCAATAGCAAGAAGTCTTCAATATTGTTGAATTTAAATTATTACTTTACCCGTCCTGTGTAGTTGCTTCTAAACTGTCGGCGTCCCGGCAGTTCGGTCGATGTAGCGGCGTCAGCGTGACCGGGAAGGGTAAAAGATAGCCGGAAGCTCCGCGCGGACCGCGGAGGGCTATCAAGATACCCTTCCCGGTCACGCGGGACGCCGCTACATCGACCGAACTGCCGGGACGCCGGACAGTTTAGAAGCAACTACACAGGACGGGTAAAGTAATAATTTAAATTCAACAATATTGAAGACTTCTTGCTATTGAAATGTTTATGGATATACTGTCCCGTACGCCGATGGGAGATGTTCCATTATAAGGCACGATCGCACTTTAGGAGTATGCAGTGAATTACCATTGCCCTGTCCGGTCAGTGCTGTATCTAAATACATAAACTGTATTCCAAATATCGAAATAGACATCATAATATTGCTGCCTCAGAGCAATCTGCACAATATTATAAAGACACTTAACAAGATTAATAATATAAGTGACCCGCTGAAGCAGCCTGCAACATAACCGCACAACGGAGGGTCTTCATCAATATTTCTAAACATCGGGACATATGCATTTCTGATTTTATATATCTTATCTTCAAGTTGCCTGACTGCTTCAATTCATTGAAGATTAATCCGGAACTTTTCAGTTGCCGCAAACACCTATACAGTGTATATTGATCCCCAAGAGTGGGGTTTGTTTTGTTTTGTTTTATTCTATATCTTTTTTGGATTTTTATTACTTATGAATTCATGTATATAATACCTTCTAATAAATATTTCCATATACCTAAATGACTGAGTGCCCCTCCTCACGCCATATTCCAGTTTTTATTCATAATGAAGCAACGGCCTTATCATCTGGGGTGTGGCAACATTGCCAACACACTCATAGAGGTGATGATTGCTTCATTGTGATACGCAAGCCCTTTCACCACAACAAGGTAACGATCACGAAGGGGAATTGACACTTGTATGTGCCTTTTTTTTTTGGGTTTGTTTTTGCAGCCACAGTGCTGCACCATAGGACAGAAAAATTAGGCATGTACACATGCCTGAAAAATAATGGCATTGTTGCAGCCGCTATTGTAGCAGCGGCCGGAAAAATTGATGTTTTCCAGGCAGAAAAGTGACTAAAACATTGCGGCTTGAACCTTAGTTGGTGGTGGAGAATTCACGAAAGTCATCCGGTATGCAGACATTAAATACAGCAGCGTGGGGACCATTTTGAGGCCAAGGCATGTAATCAGGCCTTTTGTTAGTCAAACGTATCCCCCCACTGTCAGGCCCTTCGGGATCCATGCCTCATTCATCTTTATGAAGGTGAGGTAATCAACACTTTTTTGACCGAGGCGACTTCTCTTGTCAGTGACAATGCCTCCTGCTGCACTGAAGGTCCTTTCTGACAGGACACTTGAAGCAGGGCAGGCCAGAAGTTCTATCGCAAACTGGGATAGCTCAGGCCACAGGTCAAGCCTGCACACCTAGTAGTGAAGGGGTTCATTGCTCCTCAGAATGTCAATATCTGCTGTTAAGGCGAGATAGTCTGCTACCTGTCGGTCGAGTCGTTCTCTAAGGCTGGATCCCGAAGGGCTGTGGCGATGAGTAGGACTGAAAAAGCTCCGCATGTCCTCCATCAACAACACATCTGTAAATCGTCCAGTCCTTGCCGCCGTGGTAGGAGGAGGATTACACTCACCTCTTCCCCTGTTAGATTTCCGTTGTGCTGTGACATCCCCCTTATAAGCTGTGTAAAGCATATTTTTTAGTTTGGTATTGAACTACTGCATCCTTTCCGACTTTCGGTAATTTGGTAACATTTCTGCCACTTTCTGCTTATACCGGGGGTCTAGTAGCGTGGCCACCCAGTACAGGTCGTTCTCCTTCATCCTTTTTATACGTGGGTCCCTCAACAGACATGACAGCATGAAAGACCCCATTTGAACAAGGTTGGATGCAGATCTACTCATTTCCCGTTCCTTGTCCTCACTGATGTCATTGACGGTCTGTTCTTCCCCCCAGCCACATACAACACCATGGGTCCCAGATAGGTGACAACAACGAGCACCCTGGGGTGCCTGCTGTGGTTGATCTTCCTCCTCCTCAAAGCCGCCACATTCCTCCTCTGACTCCTCTTCCTCATACTCCTCTTCCAGCGTTGCCGCAGGTCTGGCAAGCAATGATGACAAGGCTGTTTCTGGTGGTGATGGTGACCACAACTCTTCCTCTTCACGCTCATCTACAGCCTGATCCAGCACTCTTCGCAGGGCACGCTCCAGGAAGAAAACAAATGGGATGAGGTCGCTGATGGTGCCTTCGGTGTGACTGACTAGGTTTGTCACCTCCTCAAAAGGACGCATGAGCCTACAGGCATTGCGCATGAGTGTCCAGTAACATGGCAAAAAAATTCCCAGCTCAGCAGAGGCTGTCCTAGCACCCCGGTCATACAAATACTTGTTGACGGCTTTTTCTTGTTGGAGCAGGCGGTCGAACATTAGGAGTGTTGAATTCCAACATGTCAGGCTGTCGCATATCAAGCGCCTCACTGGCATGTTGTTTCGCCGCTGAATATCGGAAAAGTGCGCCATGGCCGTGTAGGAACGCCTGAAATGGCCACACACCTTCCTGGCCTGCTTGAGGACGTCCTGTAAGCTTGGGTACTTAGACACAAAACGTTGTACAATAAGATTCAACACATGTGCCATGCACGGCACATGTGATAACTTGCCCAAATTCAATGCCGACAACAAATTTGTTCCATTGTCACACACCACTTTGCCGATCTCCAGTTGGTGCGGGGTCAGCCACTGATCCACCTGTGCGTTCAGGGCGGACAGGAGTGCTGGTCCTGTGTGGCTCTCTGCTTTCAGGCAAGTCAACCCCAAGACAGCGTGACACTGTCGTATCCGGGATGTGGAATAGCCTCTGGGGAGCTGGGGGGATTCAGTTGATGTGCAGCCAGACGCCGCAGCAGAAGAGGACTCAGCCGAGGAGGATATCGAAGAGGATAGAGTAGGAGTAGAAGAGGTGGCAGTAGGTCTGCCTGCAAGTCGTGGCGGTGTCACCAACTCCGCTGCGGAGCCACGCATTCCATGCTTGTCAGCCGTCAGCAGGTTGACCCAATGCGCAGTGTACGTGATATACCTGCCCTGACCGTGCTTTGCAGACCAGGTATCAGTGGTCAGATGGACCCTTGCCCCAACACTGTATGCCAGAGATGCCATGACTTCCTTTTCAATGATATTGTAGAGGTTTGGGATTGCCTTTTTTGAAAAAATATTTCGTCCGGGTACCTTCCACTGTGGTGTCCCAATAGCGACAAATTTTTTAAAGGCCTCAGACTCCACTAGCTGGTATGGTAAAAGCTGGAGGGCTAAGAGTTCCGTCAAGCCAGCTGTCAGTCGACGGCAAGGGGATGACTTTGTGACATTGGCTTCTTATGCTCAAACATGTCCTTGACAGACACCTGACTGTGGGCAGATGAGCAGGAACTGCTGAAGGTGAGAGGCGGAGTGGCGGTTGGTTGAGAGGGGGCAGGGAGGACAGCAGTGGTTGACGTGGCTGAAGATGCTGGACCAGGAGGAGCATGGTGGCTTTGAGTTTGTGTGCTGCTTGTACTCAAGTGTTGATCCCATAGGCGTTTGTGATGTGAGATCATGTGCCTTCGCAAAGCAGTTGTACCGAGGTGGGTGTTGGACTTCCCACGACTCAGTTTCTTTTGGCACAGGTTGCAAATGGCATTGCTGTTATCAGAGGCAGACACACAAAAAAAATGCCACACTGCTGAGCTTTGCAATGACGGCATACTGGTGGTCGCAACAGCATGCATTGACTGGCGTGCTGTCTGGCTGACCCCGGGTGCCGATACATGCTGTCTGACTGTGCCACTAACTCCTTGTGACGACCTCCCCCTGCTTCCAACTCATCTCCTCATTCTCTCTGTCTCCCCTTCTGAACTTTCCCCCTCCTCTTCAAGCAGGCACCCATGTGGCATCCGTGGGCACATCGTCATCATCAACCGCTTCACTTGTATCTGACACCTCAGCAAAGGAAGTAGCAGCGGGTACAACATCATCATCATCATCACACTGTACGTTCATGTGTGTAATCCTGCCTGACTGAGACATATCCCTGTAATCTACATCATCTGGCAATAATGGTTGCGCATCACTAATTTCATCCAACTGATGTGTAAATAACTCCTCTGACGGATCAAGTGAAGCAGCTGTGGTGGCTGTGGTGGTGGTGGAGGCGGGTGGGAGCGTGGTAACTTGAGAGCAGGTGACCGAAGCTGAGCTGGAGGAGGATGGTGCGTCAAGGTTCTTAGCGGAAGCTGTTGAAGATTGGGTGTCCTGTCTAAGCCAGTCAACTATGTCCTCAGAATTTTTCGGGTTCAGGGTACGTGGCCTCTGAACACTAGGCATTATTCCAGGGACAGTGGAAATCAAAGCACCACGACAACGACGGCCCCTGCGGGGTGGCCTGCCTCTGCCTGTCATTTTTTTTTAGATTAGGTACAACGCGTGCTAGGTACTGAGTGGTTGGCACTGGCAGTGGGCACACTACAGTCAGTGGAAGTGGGCCTGACACACACTGGCAGCAGGCAAGCAACTGAAATTAGACTACTGTCTAAAAATTAAATGCTTTATTTATCGGCAAGCTACTGTGCCACCCGGTATGAGTGGTTGGCACTGGCAGTGGGCACACTACAGTCTGTGGAAGTGGGCCTGACACACACTGGCATCAGGTAAGCAACTGAAATTAGACTACTGTCTAAAAATGAAATGCCTTATTTATCGGCAAGCTACTGTGCCACCCGGTATGAGAGGTTGGCACTGGCAGTGGGCACACTACAGTCTGTGGAAGTGGGCCTGACACACACTGGCATCAGGTAAGCAACTGAAATTAGACTACTGTCTAAAAATTAAATGCTTTATTTATCGGCAAGCTACTGTGCCACCCGGTATGAGTGGTTGGCACTGGCAGTGGGCACACTACAGTCTGTGGAAGTGGGCCTGACACACACTGGCAGCAGGCAAGCAACTGAATTTAGACTACTGTCTACAAATTAAATGCCTTATTTATCGGCAAGCTACTGTGCCACCCGGTATCAGTGGTGGGCACTGGCAGTGGGCACACTACAGTCTGTGAAAGTGGGCCTGACACACACTGGCAGCAGGCAAGCAACTGAATTTAGACTACTGTCTAAAAATTAAATGCTTTATTTATCGGCAAGCTACTGTGCCACCCGGTATCAGTGGTGGGCACTGGCAGTGGGCACACTACAGTCTGTGGAAGTGGGCCTGACACACACTGGCAGCAGGCAAGCAACTGAATTTAGACTACTGTCTAAAAATTAAATGCTTTATTTATCGGCAAGCTACTGTGCCACCCGGTATCAGTGGTGGGCACTGGCAGTGGGCACACTACAGTCAGTGGAAGTTGGCCTGACACACACTAGCAGGCAAGCAACTGAAATTACACTAAAGTGTAAAAATGAAATGCCTTTTTTGGATGCAAAGTCCTGTGCCACACTGGATGACAGGGGTGGGCACTGGCAGTGAGCACACTACAGTCAGTGGAAGTCGGCCTGACACACACTAGCAGGCAAGCAACTGAAATTACACTAAAGTGTAAAAATGAAATGCCTTTTTTTGATGCAAAGTCCTGTGCCACACGGTATGACAGGGGTGGGCACACTACAGTCAGTGGAAGTCGGCCTGACACACACTAGCAGGCAAGCAACTGAAATTACACTAAAGTGTAAAAATGAAATGCCTTTTTTGATGCAAAGTCCTGTGCCACACGGGATGACAGGGGTGGGCACTGGCAGTGGGCACACTACAGTCTGTGGGCCTGCAGCTCCTCACACACAGGCAGGCCAGGCAACTGCAATATATATATGGAGAAAAAAAAAAAAGCTGACTAATGTTGCAGCCCTAAAAAGGGCTTTTTGGGGTGCTGTCAGGACGCTGTCCTTACAGCAGAGATCAGATGAGTCTTTCAGGACTGGAGTGGACACTGAATTCACTAGCCTAGCTATCGATTTCCCTATTAAATCAGCAGCAACTACACTCTCCCTCCTCTCACTAAGACTGCAGCTTCAGAATGAATCTAAAATGGAGGCTGTTCGGGAGATGGGAGGGTCTGGGAGGGAGGGTATGCTGCTGATTGGCTGGAATGTGTCTGCTGACTGTGAGGTACAGGGTCAAAGTTTGCTCAATGATGATGTATAGGGGGCGGACCGAACATCGCATGTGTTCGCCCGCTGCGGCGAACAAGCTATGTTCGCCGGGAACTGTTCACCGGCGGATAGTTTGGGCCATCTCTAAAAAAAAAAACTCATGACGCCATTAAAACTACAACTTGTCCCACAAAAAACAAGCCCTCATACAGCTATTTAGATGGAGAAATGGCGACGATAACAAAAGGAAGAAAAACGCTCACTAAGGGGTTAATAAATGTGCCCCATAGTCTTTAGAAATCGGGTCCAGAGTGAAAGCAGCTGAAACCTAATGCAGAGGATAATGCTGTGATCCTGGCCTTGTTCAAAGCTTAGATTGATAGCTTTCAAACCAGATCTGGACCATATGTCTAGCTGCTACATAGCCAGAGATATTAAGGGTTAAAATAGCCCTCCCATGTCACCTTGCTGCCCGAGCTCTGCTAGTTCTGAGCTGTTAGGCTGTGTTCTTAAAGCCTGAGCAGAGTTCAGGTTAAACTATTAGGGGGTTAAAGGGAATGTCCAGTTTTCTGATATTGGTGACCTATTCTCAGGTCCTGTTTGAAGGGGCAGCATCGCTCATGTGCTCTGTGTCCTCTTTAATGTTTACCTGCTCCACTGCCTAAATTGTGGCGGAGATGCAGTGTAATTACAGCTTGTTAGTCAAAAAAGCTAAAATTACACTGCACTGGCACAGTAAGATTCCCTATGTACACCTCTTTATGGCTGATTGCTGTTAACAATTTTTTTTTTTAATCAGATAATTTTTATTAAAGATTTTCCAACACAGCATACAGTGTGATACCCAACAATCCCAGTTCCCCCCCTCACAGCAACATAACCCCTTGGGGCAAGAGCAATTGAATGAAGTTTCATAAAAAGTCTGACATATCTGCATAGTGTTGATACAAGACTCGATACAATAATGCAAATTAGCTCATATTTGAACGATAGAGTACACCAGTCAGGAATATAGAGTCATACATAAAGGATATTAACTAATCACATGTCCAATATCTTGTGAGGTAGCAAGTTCAGATAGCTAACCACAGTATATTCTCTCGCTCTCCTTTCTGCATCCTCACACACAGCAACCACTTACTCAAGCAATCATTCCCTACACTTGAACATCATAATGTTGGATCCAAAGCGACCATATTTTTTCAAATTTTTTTAGACTGTTTCTTTTCTGATAGACATATTTTTCAAGGCGTACCAGCATATGCACTTTATTCTCCAATTCACACACCGATGGCGGCTGTCTATCTAACCAGTGATACGCTATTGCCTTTCTTCCTGGTATAATACCCGAAGGATAGCCAGTCACTTCTCAGAAGACAAGTCTGGTATTTCCACACATCCTAATATACATGTCACAATCTCCATTTCAAGCCTAACAGTTCTCACTATCCCCTCTACCCCCATCCAATACCGTCTCAGTCTAGGATAGTTCCACATTAAGTGTATGAGGTCTGCATTCGTCGTATCGCACCTCGGACAGCTATCATCTGTTCTGTACCCCATTTTCTTCAATAGGACCAGTGTTTTATATACTCGGTGCAATAACAGGAGTTGAGACACCCTGTGAGCTTCGCTTACCGCTACCTTAGTAAAGTCCTCTAGGACAGTGTCCCACTGCTCCTTCGTTAAATCAGGGGCATCCTTCCTCCACTTGTCATATAAAGGGAACTCCTGCTTTTTAAACTGTGCTTCCATAAGGCAAGCATAATTTAAAGATATCATTCCCGCTGTACCTCCACTGGACTTCACCAAGTCTATTACTGAGTGTTTCTGCGCAGGACGTACTGCAGCTACCTGACCTTGAGATCGAATAGCATGTCTGAGTTGCAGGTATAGATAGAAATGGGACTTTTGCAACCCAAATTCCTGCTGTAACTGAGAGTATTCTTTAAGGACATTATTATCAAACAGCTGACTCATATATTTAAGTCCAGTAGCTTCCCACATCCTAACTCCACTGACTTTGTCAGTGTACATAAAGTTCGGCCAAATAGGAGTAAGATCAGAATATCCCTGTATACCCATAACCTCCCTGGCTTTCCACCACGTGTTGTGAATGGAACGCAATATCCGATATGTACTACCCATTTTATGAAATGTGCCCTCCTCCAGAGACACCCTCAAGTTTTTACCTCCCACCAGTGACTGAATAAGTCTGCTGGCAGCGCCCAAGCCATCAGTCGACTCCCATCCTCTCATATGCTGCAATTGAGCCGCCAAGTAGTACATCCACGGATCCAGGACCCCCAGACCTCCGTTAGTCTTAGGTCTACACAAAGTCGCCAACTTAATGCGAGGTTTGCCTTTCTTCCAAATAAGATCCCTGAATATTGCATTTACTACATAGAAGACTCTCAGAGGGAGCCATACTGGGGCGTTTTGTAACAGATAGAGAAGCTGGGGCATCAATATCATTTTAATCAGGTTTGCCAGTCCTATAATGGATAATGGTAGTTTTATCCATGCGTTAACCTTCTGTTTGAACTTTTGCAGCAGGGGGGTAATATTCAGTCTCTCAAAATCTAGGTCATTGCAAGAAATCTGAGTACCCAGGTATTTGAAAGACTGAACAACCCATAAGCCCTCCGCACAAGAGCTGACATGAGTGGTATCCCCCTTCAGTGGCATCAGCACCGACTTTGTCCAGTTGATACATAATCCCGACAGTTTTCCAAACCTATTAATCACCTCCATTGCTGTTGGGAGAGACACCGTCCAATTATCCAAAAATAACAACAGGTCATCCACATACAAAGCTATTTTCTCCACCAGGGAGCCATATGTGAAGCCTTTAATCCCCTCAGAGGTTCTGATAGCCTCCGCTAGAGGTTCTATTGCGATTGCAAATAGTAGAGGTGACAAAGGACACCCCTGCCTTGTCCCTCTGTGTAGTGTAAAACTATCTGATAGACTGCCATTGACTCTAATCTTAGCTGATGGACTATCATAAAGGAGCTGAATCCAGCCTATGAAAGTCTGGCTAAATCCTAACTTCTGCAGTACCTTCCACAAATATCTCCATTCCACACTATCAAATGCTTTGGCCGCATCAAGAGAAGCGACCGCCACATTCGGGGTGTGTACCTGGCCTTGAATATTTAGGAAGAGACGTCTGATGTTGACTGCCGTTGACATATTTGGCATAAAGCCAGCCTAATCCGGGTGGATAAGTTTGGATATAATCGTGTTCAGGGGATTAGCTAAGACTTTAGCAAGAATCTTAATGTCTACCTGAAGTAGTGAAATAGGCCTATAAGACTCAGCCCCCAAAACATCTTTGCCCGGCTTTGGAAGGACAACAATCGTCGCCTCAGTCATGCTGGGGGGTAGTTTTTTCTGTACCTTTGCCTCCTTGAAGACCTCTAACAATTGAGGCAGCAACACTGAGACAAACCGCTTGTAAGTCTCTGCCGGTAACCCATCACTACCTGGGGCTTTATTGTTGGACATACTCGACAATGCCATCTCAGTGATTGTTATAGGGGAATCTAGCTTAGCACGCTGTTCAGCAGTGAGTATCGGTAGATGCAGGCCCGCGAGGAAGGAGTCTATGTCATCGTCCGAAGCAGCTAGACGAGAGGCATACAGAGTCGAATAGAACCCCATCATAATCTCCAATATCTGCTCCGGAGTATTACACAGAACCCCAGATGCATCCCTAAGAGCCGCTATATAACTGGGGGAACGCTGTGCCCTAGATACCAAGGCCAGCATTCTCCCGGTCTTCTCTCCTTCATCATAATAAACTTGTTTTTGAAAAAATTGTTTATTCCTGGCGTTAAGCAATAGTCTATCATTTAACTCCTTTGTGCCTCTTCCCATATCCCTCTATGTCTATCAGTTGGCTGTTCAACATAGTTAGCTTCAGCCGCTTCCATTGCCCGTGTTAAGACCTGTACCTTAGCTCTAGTTTCACTTTTTTTCCTATTTACCTGTGCTATAAGTAACCCTCGCAAGAAGGCTTTCATGGTATCCCAAACTATTAACCGTGAAGATTCGGGTAGGTTGATCTGGAAAAACTCCTCCAATTGCCTCTTAATATTATCAGCATCAGGTAAAATAGACAACCAAAAAGGGTTAAAAGCCCACGACCTTCCTTTACCCACTCTAGAGGGCCTAAAGGCAGCGGAAACCAATAATGGAGAATGATCCGTCAATCGTCGGGGTAGGTATGTAACTTCTTGTACTAATCAACCCATTTCCATATTAACTAGTGCTAAGTAAATTCTGGACAGGGATCCAAATGTACTAGAGCAACATGAATATTGTTTCACTTGCGGGTTTCTTTCCCTCCATATGTCTATAAGAGACGCCTCCTGTAGAAGCCTCCCAAACGGAGTATAGTCTCCAGAGGGGTCCCTCACAGTCATCCCCAACCTATCAAGGCTAGGGTGTATCACATTATTGAAATCCCCAAGTATAAGAGCCAGCACCCCAGAGAAGTCAGCCATGAAGGATTGAATTTTCCTAACCACAAGTGGTGAGTATGGTGGTGGGATATACACTCCACATATAACACACGCCTGATTATAAAGAGTACCATATAGGCACACATAATACCCTCATCATCTACCCTGCTAGAGAGACAGCAGAACTGAATGTTTTTATGGATCAGAATACTGACCCCCCCTGGCATACGTAGAATATGTGGAGTGAAACCCCCCCCCCACCCACCATGGCCTGAGCAAGTGTATCTGTTCCGGCAACAAGTGTGTCTCCTGAAGGCAGCATATGAGAGGATGCAATGGTTGAACGCTTTCTAGAATCGCTCTCCTTTTGGTCCTTGATCCCTCGCACATTCCAGCTAAGGAATTTAATGCAATCAGCCATTAGTAACGGGTAAACATCTCCTGCACATTACATGAGCCCTACCTAGTTCACTGACCATTCTTCCCCCTTGCTCTGGAGGATGGCACACCCCACACCGTTCCAAACACATCCAGTCATACATCCTCACACAGCGGAAATAGCTCTGCCCCATAACATGCCCTAAAACCCCCCCAATCTGAAACCTTGCCATTAAGTGGCAAAAACCTAACCAACAGTCGGCATTTAACAGATTAGAGCGCCCTTGTCTGCGCCAGTAAAACACATATGCATGTACGCATTCAGAGGTACATATAGGACCCTCAGCATAACACAATCATCCCCCTCTGTAGAACATCCAACAAAGGAAGAACAAGAGAAGGTCAAAGGGGCAGGAATGACACACAGGAAAGGCATTCCAGCAGACATCTGAATAAGAGGGAATAAGTCCCCTTAAGTGGGGAGCTGTTGCTCCAGCCGGATCTGTCGTTCATTTCTGTCCAGCCACTTAGTCGTCTCCTTAGGATCCTCAAAGAAGCTGGTGGTGTTCAAGACCACTATTCGCAGCTTGGCTGGATATAGCATAGAGTAAGGGACCCCCAGACCTCTCAGCCGCCGTTTAACCTCCAGAAATCGAGCCCTACTTTTCTGAACTTTCATGGAATAGTCCAGGAACAGCGAGATTCTGTGACCATCTATGGAGAGGTCAGGCAACTCGTCACTGTTCAGTTGCAGGGCCGCAAATCTGTTGGTGCTCTTACGGGTAGTTGCAGAGGGTTCCGGTCCTTCAGGTTCCGAGTCGTCTCCTCGGTCCAAGGTCACGGAGTCCCGAATCTCCTGAAGCCGCTTGTGGCTGGAGGCCTGTGAGGAGCGAGCAAACTGACATAGTTTCACTGCCGCTTCTTTCTGCACCTCTGTAGCGTGGTCCCGCCGTTTCGGCGTGCCTACCCCAGCGCCATCTTGGGAATCCTTGTCCGAGCCTCTGCCGTCTCTTTTTCTCGACATGGCCACCTGGTAAGCTTGCTGAAGACTCAGCCGTGGTCAAGCTGACTATCCCCGACTGCTCAGGTATGTATACGTTTGGTGTGCTGTCCTATAAGTAGTCAAAGTTTGAATGTTGGATCCTGAGGTGGAGAGGGATCCCCTCCTGAAAACGAGTACCCACTCGTGTAACCTGAATAACCAGGTTATTCCACCAAAGGATTTTTTTCTTCCCTGCAGCGGGCAGGAGTGGGCGCTATCTTTAAACACCCGCCCAGCGCTGTACGCTGTAAGGCGCTGGGCGTGAAGGGGTTAACAGTACAAGTGTTTTGGGATGCAGCGAATGCTAATGATCTTAGTTTTTTTTTTTTTTATCTTAAAAATGGGAAAAGGGAGGTGATTTGAATTTTATTTCTTTTTTTTATATTTTACTTTTTTGGACATTTTAAGTCGCCCTAGTACAGGGGTACTTAACTGGCAGACCGCAGTTCGGTTGCCAGTTTTCTGGACCCCTGCATGTCCCGCTCTAAACTCTATCTGTGTCCTGCTTTACCATACGCATGCTGCCTGTAATTCAGCGCATGCAGGCACAATGTACTGACATCATCACGCCTGCTGTGCTCAGCCACAGACAGCAGAGCACAGAGTGGGGAAGACGTGCTCTACTCTGTTCATCGGGGGGAACGTGGGATAGGTAAGTTTTTACACCAAAGGCACTATTCTGTGAGAGCGGCAATAACTATAAGGTGGATGCCATATAACTCTGTTGGGGGGGGGTAGTAAAGGGGTCATAACTGTGTGTGGGGGCATCTAAAGGGGCATACCTGGGCGGGGGCTACCTAAGGCGCCATAACTTTGGCGGGGTCACTAAAGTGGGCATAACCATGTGTTGGGGGCCATAACTAGATAGGGGGGCTGTCTAAGAGGGCATAACTCTGTGAGGGAGGCCACTAAAGGGTACATAAGTATAAGGGGGGCATCATTGTGGGGGCCATCTAGGGATGCTTCACTGTGTTTGAGAGGGCCACCTAAAGGGGCATCACTATGTGTGAAGGCACTTGAGGGTGCAGCACTGTCTTTATGAGAGGCATCTAAAGGGGCATAACTCTGTGGGAGGCCACTAAAGGGGGCATTACAATTAGGGTGGCATCACTGTGTGGGAGCTTTCTAAAAGGGCATAATCTATGAGGCGGACATCACTGTGTGTGGGGGGATACTTAAAGAGGACCTTTCACCTCTTTTAACACTAAAATCTACCTATACCTGCGGGCAGAGCGGCGCCCAGGAGTCCCCCTGCACTTACTTGTATGCCTGGGCGCCTCTCTGTTCGCCCGGTATAGGCTCCGGTGTCCAAGCTCCCTTGGTTGTATGGGGCGGGCACTTTGTATGAGGCGTGCCCCTTGCTGCTGAGCTGGCCAATCACAGCGCACAGCTCATAGCCTGGCTATGAGCTGTGCGCTGTGATGGCCAGCTCTGCAGCGGACACGCCTGATACAAAGTCCCCGCCCCATACAACAGAGGGAGCTCGGACACCGGAGCCTACCGGTGAACGGAGCGGCGCCCAGACATACAAGTAAGTGCAGGGGGACCCCTGGGCGCCGCTCTGCCCACAGGTATAGTTAGTTTTTAGTTTTTAAATCGGTGAAAGGTCCTCTTTAATAAGGCATTATACAGTGTGGGGGGCACTTGAGGGGACATCATACTGGGTGGAAGCCACTTGAGGGGCATCACTTTGTGAGGGGAGCATTTAAGAGAGCATCACACTGTGTGAGGGGGGCACATAGAGAACATCACTTTGTTCTGGGAGCTTTTAAGGGGTCCTCACTATATTCCTATCAAGCCCTGCCACAGACACAGCCTGATAGGAACTTGACTATGGCAGGTCTCTGCTCCTTCAGAAGACCCGAGACAGCCATAGCAACCAAGCAGCTCCCATAATATCGGCATGGGGGATCTGTTGGGGCACCAGGAGCACAGCGCTCCTAGGAAAAGACCACTCAGATGCCGTGGTGTCTATTGACCACGGCATCTGTTTGGTTGAATGTCCATGATCAGCGTTATCGTTAATCACGAACTCTGCCTTCTGGTGTCTACTAGCAAAACAGCAGGCACCCAGCAACTACGGTGCTCAGTTTCTGAGCTCGACATCTTTAAAGTGCAGACTTCTGTCTTTAACACTTTACACCTGTATGCATTTGGCGCATTAGTGACCAGGCAATATTTTTCATTTTTTCATGGTTGCAATACAAAAGCTATAACTTTTTTTTTTTTTTCCAGAGAATGTAGCTGTTTTTTATGGCCTCATTTTGGTTTGCTGGTTAGCTTGCTGGGGGGGAGCTTACTGCTCCCCCAACATGTTTCACCACTAGATGTGGCGTCATCAGATGTGGTCTCATTTGCTCCTAACCCCTGATGATGCCACATCTAGTGGTGAAACATGCTGGAGGAGCAGTAGTATTCGCATTTTAAAGTTCGCAAGACTATTAATGCCGATACAGGCAGGCGCTCCCTGTTCTAAATGCAATTGATATAGATACTAAGTGAGCAATGGAGGTAGATAGAAAATAATTTGAGACAGACAGAACAAGGGGTAGTGTAGTCACCACGATTATCTAACATACATGCACAAGTTCTGTCTTCCATTCCAGATCCTGACTCCCTGGAAGGAAGCTACACTCTAAAACCTGGAGAGTGGGTGGTAGTCAAGAAGCACATCAGAAGCACCCTCGAACCACGATACGAGGGACCCTACCAAGTGCTGTTGACTTCCCCAACTTCCGTGAAACTCAGAGGGAGACCTACCTGGATCCACGCCTCACATTGTAAAAGAGTAAATGCCGTCCTGACGACCCCAGAACAATAAGTCATGAGGATCCACCTACTTATCATGACTTTGACCCATATACCAAGTTAAATCCAGTAAAGAAAAGGACAGGGAAGTGTCCTTACCTGTCGCAGGGTGGGCAGATGACCCATGGCTCATGATAAACAGATCAGGACCCTCGATAGATCATAGCTCTACCCCCTGGAAAGAGGGATACTGGGCTAATTTTCACATGTTTTCCTAGCTGGACACACTGTTATTGTCTCCAAGTACAAACCAAAGGCATGACATGTTGTCATGACAGGCTGTCTGTTTTTGAGTAATTCCAACTTGTGCAGTGTATTGGTGTAGATGCCGTGAATGGAAAAGGATATGAACTGGCGAAAGGGATAAAATTAGCCAAATTAATTACCCAATTATTCAATGGCACAGCAGTGGCAGTTCCAGAGAACATATACTTAGTTTGTGGACACAAAGCATACAAATGGTTATCCGAGAATGTCACAGGACTGTGCTTACTCCTGCCACCTTTATAGTACCACACTCTAAAATTTACATAAATGCTATTCCTAAACACACTTTGTACCGTAGGGCCAAAGATAACATACCCAGATCAAATGGTAAGCCACATGTTGTAGAAATGAGCATTCCCAATAAAAAATGTTGTACCCTTTTCATATATCCCATGGTAATGCAGATGTGGGATCATTTGGTGGTAGCAACTGATTATCTAGATGACCAAATATGGGAAGTGATAAGACTCATGAACACCTCAAACATTGTGCAGAACTAGTTGATCATTGTCACCAAGCAACACTAATTAGTTCTAGACTATGTTACAGCTAAAGATCGAGGTATGTGCCAGGTTGTGGGTCCCACTTGTTGCCACTACATAGACCCACAGGGTAACTTGCAAGTTAAGGTGGGTCTAGAGAAAATGACGGATCTATGGGATAGATGGCTGAACGCACATAAAGCTGATAAAGATACATGGTGGTCTGATACCTTCTCCTTCCTTAACCCCGCCAACTGGTTTAAAGGTATTGGGGGTGGGTTCATGGGAATTATCCAAGGAATATAGGTGTCCTTAATACTATTGGTGATATACATGAATGAAGAAAACTGATGAGCAAGCTATCATGCTTGTCTACAATGAGGAAGAACAAAAGGAAACGCCATTCAACACGGTTCCCGCTCCCAGCTATAATGCCATGCAGAGATAGGTTAAGATGAATCCCAGGGTAATACCATAAGCCCTGAAACTGGGAGCTTAACTATTAGAGCTAAGTTGTCGCCACTGCAGGTGAAGATGATACGAAGGGTATGCCCAGTGGATTTGTTAGGTAGGGATAGCCTACAATCAAGCTTCCAAGGGGCGACTGTTATGGACTATAGAAACAGTATGGAAACTTGCTTGTTTGCATCACACTGCTGAGCCACCATTTAGTAGAAAAATCCTGCTTCCTGGATGTACCAGGCACTCACACAGCTTTCCCACTATCTTGAAGATGGGAGGGGGGAAGAAGCGCATTCCAAAGCCCTAGGTAGAGTGAGGGAGTTGCGTAGCTGTGCTGTGAAGCTGATATCTCAAGTCAGTCTGATGGAAAAAGAAATGTAAGATTAACCCATTGAATGCTTGCTATTATTTCCCAGTAACCAATAAAAATGCACCGCATTTAGTTACCTCCCACCGAGAGGGTATATTCTATGTGGACACTAAACAATAAACTAGAGATTTACTTTGACTCCAATTGGGTGTGTCAGAGTTTGATTTCTCTGTGCACGTTAAGACACCTTTAAACTAATTTTGAGCAGTACATCAACCTATCTGGTATTTTGACCAGATCCAAAACAAAAGCACACAAGCAAACTACGGATGGCAGCAAGGGTAAAAGAGCAAATGCATTTTGAGTTCATGCGATACTCTTCGTCAGGGAATCCTCCACTTGCTGCAACTACTACTGTTATTTATAGCCTCTATTGTTCATTCCCCACCCCCTTAATTTGCATAATTATCTGCTCCGTACTGTATATTACCTCTATTCAAACCCAAGCAGTTCTATTTCTGAATTTAACCCCCTCGGTAGTAGTGTGTCTAAAGTAAAAATCCACTCCGTCTCCTTTTTAGATTGTTTCTTTATATAATCTCCACCTCGGACATCCTTCTCTATTTTTTCTATACCCATGAATGATATTCCCTCCAATTGTCCTCTATGTACATCAATAAAATGTCAGAAATAGAACTGTTTGGGTTTGAATAGAGGTAATATACAGTACGGAGCAGCTAATTATGCAAATTAAGGGGGGGAATAAACAATAGAGGCTATAAATAACATTAGTAGTTGCAGCAAGTGGAGGAGTCCCTGACGAAGAGTATCGCATGTACTCGAAACGCATTGGCTGTTTTACCCTTGCTGCCATCCGTAGTTTGCTTGTGGTGACGTCACCCGCTCAGAAGTGAGCGAGAGCAACAGGTAACAGGAGCACATGGCCACCGGCCGGGGAGAGCTCCCACATATGAATACTGTTTGACTAGTTGACATTGCAACTTTCTTCCCTTTGATCTGTCCCGCTGCCCCACACAAAGCAGAGGAGTGAAGATCGCCACATGATATATAACTACAGTACGGACATCTTTATCAAGTTATGATTGATGTATACAAGATACCAGCATTGTAGTGTGCACGTGTGTAGCAATAGGAAGAGGTTGGTTGGCAATCTCAAACAACAGATTAGTGCGCGCGGTGTCATTGTTTGCTTGTGTGCTTTTGTTTTGGATCTGGTCAAAATACCAGATAGGTTGCTGTACTGCTCAAAATTAGTTTAAAGGTGTCTTAACGTGCACAGAGAAATCAAACTCTGACACACCCAATTGGAGTCAAAGTAAATCTCTAGTTTATTGTTTAGTGTCCACATAGAATATACCCTCTCGGTGAGAGGAAACTAAATGTGGTGCATTTTTATTGGTTACTGGGAAATAATAGCAAGCATTCAATGGGTTAATCTTACATTTCTTTTTCCATCAGACTGACTTGAGATATCAGCTTCACAGCACAGCTACGCAACCCCCTCACTCTACCTAGTGCCTTGGAATGCACTTCTTCCCCATCCCATCTTCAAGATAGTGGGAAAGCTGTGTGAGTGCCTGGTACATCCAGGAAGCAGGATTTTTCTACTAAATGGTGGCTCAGCAGTGTGATGCAAACAAGCAAGTTTATTGATGTACATAGAGGACAATTGGAGGGAATATCATTCATGGGTATAGAAAAAATAGAGAAGGATGTCGGAGGTGGAAAGGCTGGGCTTTGTAGTCCTACACAGCAGTAAACAGGACTGCAGGAACACTGCAGCGACGTATAGTGTGAACAAGCGCCAGTGGATAGTACTTTTATGATTTGCAGATCCAAAACAAACGTGCAACCACCCTAAGGGTCTATTCACACGGCTGTATTTCATACAACCATTCATTTCAACGGGGTTCGCAAAGAGGCAGACCGCTGTGTCCGTGTATCCGTTCATAGAACATGTCCTATTCTTGTCTGCTTTGCATACAAGAATAGGCATATCTAACACAGGACGGAATGTGGGGGACCGCAAAAGGCGGGACGCACATGGCCGGTATCTACAATTTGCAGGCTGCAAAATGGAATACGGTCATGTGAATGGACCAAAGGAGCTCTTTCACACGAGGGTAATCCGCTGCGTGAAAGACAGCCAAGCCCCATTCCAGACAGCAGCGACTCGGAGCATTAACATGATTGATAATGCTCCGATCCTCTCTATGATCGTTTCACTACAAAATCACGGTGACAACTTTATTCCACAGTGATTTTGTAGTAAAAAGATCACAGAGAGGCACGGAGCATTATTAATCATGTTAATGCTCTGTGTCTCTGCTGTCTGCAACGGGGCTTGGCTGTCTTTCACACAGCGGATTACCTGCACGGCATCTGCTCGTGTGAAAGAGCCCTAAGGGTGACGTTATGAACAGAGGGAAATTAGCCCCAGACTGAGACTTGTTGGAATAAAGGTTAATTTACTTTTGTACGCTGTGCATCTGTGTATGCTCCTCTTTGCCCAAGTTAATCTACACAGACTCCAGGGGTAAGAAAACCAGTAATTACAGAACAATCACATTACCTTAGGATGGCAGGTTGCATGAACACAATTAGCAGTACCGTCAATGGCAGTGGTTCGTTATGCCCAGCTGTTACCATGGTGCAATATAATACATGTTTTTATAAAAGAAACAGATATTCATTTTAACAAATGCACAGCAGTAATTAAGAGTGTGACTCACTATTATTTCTAAACAGGGCTGTCAAAATTAACATTAACAAGAAAACCGACTTTGATATTAAGCCAGGGATTTGTTATGTGCATGATGACTTATGTAGCCACTATGCTTACTACTGTTAAGGACTTGTTCGCATTTCCGTTCTTCATGGACGTTTACCATCTTCATTTTCCACAGACAGTATACTGATCCATATTAAGCACTACTGTATGTTTGTTCACATTTTTTCACGGCCTGTTTAAAAAACGCAGAAGCTTGCACTACTTTTATCTGTATTACAGACCAAATATGTTCAGGTCTATTCAAGTCAACAGACACACGGATGGTATCCATTTTCAGTCCGTGTTTCATTGACAGATGCTAGGAGACACTTGGGAAATCCCCAGATTGGCCTAGCAGTGCACATATGTGAAAGGAGCAGGAAGTTTACACACACTGGGAGAGATTTATCAAAAGTGGTGTAAAGAAAAGCTGGCTAAGTTGCCTATAGCAACCAATCAGATTCCACTTATTATTTTCAAAAGGAGCTCTGTTAAATGAGAGGTGGAATCTGATTGAGTGCTATGGGCAACTAAGCCAGTTTTCCCTTACACCACTTTTGATAAATCTCCCCCACTGCATCTTTGGAATTGTCATCTGGAACTATGCTAAGAATAAATGTTCAAGCACTCCAAGAACCCTGGGACACTCACACAGAGTTGTATCACCACCGCCATCATGTGGAAGCAGCCTGTGCTGAGGTGGCCATAGACCTTCAAACAGCAAAGTGAGAGAAGAGTGGAGAGTCACAGTGGGCTACCGAAAATTTTGGTTTCTAAGTGCAGTATCGGGACCCTGAGTTCAGCTGCTTCTTCACACGTATGAGTTTCCCACTAAGGACGCCAATACAGTTTGGAAACTGGGCTGCATCCTTGAAGCCTTGGGTAATTTCCATCCAGTGTTCTCATGTAGGGCTAGGCCAGTGATGGGCAACGTGCGGCTCTACAGCTGTTGCAGAACTACAACTCCCAGCATGCAAAGCCTGTCTATAGCTATCAGCCTACTGCAGGGCATGGTGGGAGTTGTAGTTTAGCAACAGCTGGAGAGCCGCACGTTGCCCATCACTGGGCTAGGCCGTACTTAATGCCTCAGGGTATGTTCTGCCACTAATTCGACACTGATTCAGCAACGAGAAACAGGCATTTACAGCTGCTAAATGCACAACCAAAACTCCTCAACAGTTTTCCTATTGACTTTGATGTTAAAAACCCCACCTTGTGCATACAGTGTAAATGGTAGAAGATTTTTAAGTAGCTGATTTGAAAAATGCTTGAGCTTAAGACAATGGGGAAGCAAATAAACCTCAACCAAAAACTCTTCTAATACACTTGTAAAAACTCCTCTAAAACCTCCACCAAATTATAAATCTGCCACCAAAAATGACCTGTTTTCAGCTAGTAATTCACTACTAATCTGCTACAGATTTTTCTGACACAGATTTTGCTTAGTGCTTAGTCTTAGTCCACAAAACACGGATCCACAAAAAATATGGATGACATCTGTGTGCATTACGGACAAAGATAGGACTGTTCTATTAGGAGCCAGACGTCAATATGGATGACGTCTGGCCCCTAATAGAACAATCCTATTCTTGTCCATAATGCGGACAATAATAAAACATGTTCTATTTTTTTATGGAACGGACATATGGAAACGGAATGCACATGGAGTAACTTCCATTGAAATAAATGGTTCCTCATACGGTCCGCAAAAAAACAGAACAGATACAGAAAGAAAATACGTTTGTGTGCTTGAGCCCTTAGTGTGTTCCAGATGTTTTCACAGGTATCTTGCTTGTCTCTGCAATTGTAGACTTTCCTAGCAAAAACTCAAAATGCAGAGATGAGAACGAATCCCACGTTGCTTGAAATCTGTAAAAACATTATATATAAAAAAAAATTATGAAGATTAAATCTAGAGACATATTGTGAAAAATCTAAATAAAAATAAAAAAGAAGGAAAGAAAAAACAAATACAACAACAATTAACCGTAATTGCTCCTGTGGAGTCACAAAGCAGAGATAAAGTAAAACACAGAGCACACATATAAACCAAGTTGAAAAGGCAGCATGTGGCAAAGCAGAAATCTACAGTTCCATAAAGGCAATCAGGATGAACACTAGAGTTAGTAAAAGGTTGTACTCCTACCTTAGGGACTCAAGGAGGCAGTCCTCAGATGAAATTCAACGTCTCAAAGTAGTGTCAGTAGGTAAGGCGATGGCGCACCTCAAGCAGTATATCAAAAGCTCGTACAGACAGGCGGCAGAAAGAAAAAAAACTTGTCAAGATGCAGGCTGTGATCTGCAAATAGCATATGAAATTAGCCTTTGGTTGGTCCTGTGTGTGACTGCTGAATGAACCCACAACCGCTTACACCTTTGCGTATCTTCCTAAAGCATATAACGTTGTTCAAGAAAATGCCTAGTGACGAGCCAGGCGAGTAGAACTTGCCCAACTGATGCATTTACAACTAGCAACAATTGCAGAAGTAAAAACACAAACCAGGTTCTGCCTGCAAAAAGCAACAGAGAATGACATCTGAGAAGTCACTTGTGCTGTATTCAATTATTTCAAATGGGAATGACCAAACTTTAAAACAAGCAGATCTATGTCACGTCCATAAACCACTGATGACACACAAATGTCAAACATAGAAACACGGATGAGAAAAGGACCCTTCATGGACATGTTCACAGACAAAACGCGGACATATTTTTCACGGATGTCAATCGGACACGGAAATGTGAATGAGGCCTAAAATAAAGGAAGACAGAAATGCAGTAGACCATCACAACGAGACAGGCATAAAGATTATTTTTTAACCTGTTATCAAGAACATTTTCTTTTGACAGTGGAAGGTGAGGGTCCTCAATCTCTAGCGCCATCTTTTGCTGTCACATTAGAGATAGTTAATGGCCCCCAGAGCTCTTCTTCTCTAAGAATGAGCTTTAATAATACAACAGCCTCATTCTCTGCAGCTGGGGAAGGATCTCGCTGTTGATCCTTTGACTGTCGTGATCTGTTATCGTGGCATGATCCCACAGGACTCTCTCCTTTGATCAAGTTTCCCAGTGACCCAATCGGACTCCAGGGGACCTGCCTACATTCAGTCCAGGGGACCTACAAAGGAGGGGTTGTCTGTTCAGTAATTGTTTAAGGTACACTAGTGTTGTCCAAGAAGAAGCCTGTGTCATAGAGATACAGAGTATACAGGAGGATGCTAATACATTACATGTGTAATATACGTATATACATTAGTAATGGAATTTGTTAAAAAAATTAATACGGTGGTCCCTCAACCTACAGTGGTCTCAGGATACAATATTTTCAACATACAATGGCCCTTCCTGGGACACTGTAACTTGAAACCAGACTCAAGATAAAATATTACAGACTGTGTGGCTCTACAGCTTGTGTGACTGGTAGGAAGATCCATCCAATCAGAATGGAAGTCTAAAGCTCATTCCTATAGTGTTGTATGTTCTGTACTGGTATCTACCTGTGTCAGGATGAGCTGCTTCTATGGATATGGATGTTATTTTTCCAGTACGCTGAGTACCATAGCTGACTATGCTCCTGTCCTCATCACAGAAAGAGTGCACAGCTACCACTTCAAACAGCTGACTGGAGTAAGGACCCTGCCGATCTATCATAGTAACATAGTTTATAAGGCTGAAAAAAGACATCTGTCCGTCCAATTCGGCCTGTTATCCTGCAAGTTGACCCAGAGAAAGGCAAAAAAAAACTATGAGGTAGAAGCCAATTTTCCTAATTTTAGGGGAAAATGTCTTCCCGTCTCCAATCAGGCAATCAGAATAACTCCCTGGATCAACGACCCATCTCTGTTTTGTTCTATGTGCACTGGTGCGGCATGCATGCTATTTTTTAGATGTCTGTGGGTATTGTTAGACTACACTTTTAATGGGCCATTTTAGGGGCCTGGCGTACATAATAGGGCATGGCTAATCTAGACCATCCCAGCCATGTTCTGTAACCCCTATAGATAGTGCCATACTCTGTGCTGCCTATAAATAGTGACACACACTGTGTACCCCCTGTAGATAGTGCCACCTAGAGTGCCATATCATCTGTGTACCCATAGTGTAAGCACAATGACCTCTTCTGGTCCGAACTGCTCCTGTGCAACGCCACGGATAGTATGATTATGTAATCCGAAGCATCCAACTCTGGGGGATCTGTTCAATTGCTTCTATGTCCTGGGGACACAGAAAGGAGGCGCTACTCAGAGCTGTGTCCGGGACCTAGGTGAACCTAGGTGGTGACAGCGTGGCTGAGAGAAGCAGTTAAAAAACGTTGTACGCAATCGTGGGTTGCTGAGTAGTTGACCTATGAAGGCCACCAGTCTGGAAGCATTCCATGCAATGGCCCTTGATCAATTGTGTGACCAAGTGTGACTACCTCTATAAAAGCAGAAGGTTTGGCAGTTTGCTGGTATGGAGCATTCCACACAATGCAAAGTTAGAAAGACATCGGCAAGAAGAAATTGTTGCCATCAATCAGGGCTGGTTATAAGGCCATTTCTAAAAAAAATTGAACTCCATTATTCTACAGACAAACATATTATTCATTAACAATATGAATTAGTGACTCACTGCATACCGAAAACTGGACAACGTGGGTGCTCAAGCCTGTAGCGGGCTACCCATAAAGACAGCAAAAAAATAATATATTGATTTAATACAAAGGTGCTGGCACTCACACTGTCTGGCATGTAAGACATAATATTTCAAATATAATAATTGGAATTTATTAGTTCCTAAAAATAAAACATGAACCATAAAATATATAAAATGATTTACATTGAGCTTCTTGCCACGGGGCCCTCGCGGTCAGTGTTAGGTGTGGTTCAGTCAATATATCCATAGGAATAGGGAAAAAGGAATACCGTGATTGGATTAGGAGTGCTTAAATTATGTAATATGTGTTTTGTCTTGTTGTGTTTTCATACAGAACGGTGGACAGTCTGGATGAACCGGAGGAGTCTGATGTTGGTGGAAGCGACACGCCGGCTGTCTTCTCCCCTGCCAGCAGTCCAGGCCCCACCCCGGCAGAGGAAATGGCAACCCATTCTGCAGAGCCTGCCGCCGTTTCCCAGCCAACCCCCGAAAGGGTTCAGCAGCCTCAGCCACGCTGTCGGCGAACTCTTCCCCCCTCCTCCTCTGTGCAAGCGACTCGGGAGATGATCGACTCCCGCGTCATTGAGTTCCTTGCCCAGAGGAGGAGTGAGGGACAAGAGGAAGCCATGCTAAGGGGGCTTGCACCATTACTTCAGATAAAATGCAGAATGTAAAAGTAAATCCCCCATTAAAAGTGCCCTGTCTGACCCAGGAAGAAGTACAACAGCGACTTAAAAAGATTAAAATAGACAAATCGCCAGGACCGGATGGCATACACCCCCGTATCCTAAGGGGATTAAGTGATGTCATAGCCAGACCTTTATTTCTGATATTTACGGACTCTATACTGACAAGGAATGTTCCACAGGATTGGCGCATAGCAAATGTGGTGCCAATATTCAAAAAGGGTCCAAAAACAGAGCCTGGAAATTATAGGCCGGTAAGTTTAACATCTGTTGTTGGTAAACTGTTTGAAGGTTTTCTGAGATGCTATTTTGGAGTAGCTCAATGAAAATAAGCAAATAACGCCATATCAGCATGGCTTCATGAGGGATCGGTCATGCCAAACGAATTTAATCAGCTTCTATGAGGAGGTAAGTTCTAGACTTGACAGCTGCGAATCAATGTATGTCGTATATCTGGACTTCTCCAAAGCATTTGACACTGTACCTCATAAAAGGTTAGTATATAAAATGAGAATGCTCGAACTGGGAGAAAATGTCTGTATGTGGGTAAGTAACTGGCTGAGTGACAGAAAACATAGGGTGGTTATAAACGGTACACACTCAGATTGGGTCACTGTCACTAGTGGGGTACCTCAGGGGTCAGTATTGGGCCCTATTCTCTCTCTTCAATATATTAGTGGTCAGGGCTTAAACATGAAGGAATGACCCCTACCTACTGGATACCTAAAAGCGGTTAGAATTATGCCGGAACGGCGACGCTGAAGGGACGCCTGAAGGGGGGCATCCCCTGGTGTGAGATAGTGAAAGTAAGGGTGAGTACGCTGGAGACGACGTTCACTGTGGGAGGGGACGCCCGGCCAGATATAGTCATCATCGCCCCTCCCACAAATACAGGCCAATAAACCAGCCTTAACACTTGTAGTCGGGGCTTAAACATGAAGGAATGACCCCTACCTACTGGATACCTAAAAGCGGTTAGAATTATGCCGGAACCGCAACGCTGAAGGGACGCCTGAAGGGGCCAAAAAGGACAACAAACTTGATCAAAGAGCTTTATTACAACCTCCAATTGCGATTTCGCTACCAACGAGCGAGCTGCAGCCAGGGTAATGGGATTGGAAGTAGTGAAGCGTACCGAGGCATTGTGGCACCGTAGACGTCCGCTTCGGGAAACTTGTGAAAGAGAATTAGCTCGGGACAGGGCATCGGCTGCTATATTTTGGATTCGGGTACATGAACGTGTGTAATGAATTTGGTATAGTAACGAGGGAAGCACCTGACACCTAACAAAAGATATCAGTTGGACCAAGCCGTTAATCAAATATCAATGACCGCGACATTGACATGAACATACACCATGTAACCAGCCCATCCCGACCCCCTGCATGCACAGTTTCCATTATAGGATAAAGTTCAAACAACGCTGAAATCTGTGGAACCTGGGATTAACCAACCTAACTCAGCCACCCATCAGCTAGCCAGTGGGGGCCAAAAAAGGGCAGCAAAACCTGAGTTTGACGTGGCCTCAGGAAACTAGGAGAATTACTGTTTACCTCTGGAATAAATAAGAAATACCGTACCAATGCCTGAGAATATGGTCCCACATGGAAAGTCAGCAATCGCCTGAACATCACGGCATATATAAACACTTGAACCTGGAGAGATAAACGTAAGAAACCCTTTAATCTTTACCAATGCCACTAATGTGGTATCATGGCGAACTGATGAAATAACGAGTCAAATACATGTGCGTAAAAACGTGCGTCAAGCGTAACCCTATTCAGAATCTGGCGCCGAATCCGCAGAGCGGACCAACGACCTAACAGTGCCCCTATACATATATATATTTATGGATATATATATTTATATATATATATATATATATATATATATATATACACACACATAAAAACTAAACACACATATATATGTTGTTTTTTTTAAACTAACACTGGAGCCTGAACTCACACTCTGCCCCGCGCTCCCAGCTGTGGCCACATAGAGGGTGCCAGAGCCACAACTATGCGTGTCTGTGGAACCCAGCCAGCACATCAGAGCGAGGGGCAGAGGTGAGTGCATGCCTGAATAGTGCGGGAAGAGAGACTGACTAAAACAGACACTGTGCATCCTATGCACCCCACCTCACTAGTAGCCCTGCGTGAAGAACTATATTTTGGAAAACACATGACAGCCAGCTGCAGAGCAGAGCTGAATACATGGTTGAGTGACCCCTGTAACCGACTCCTGTGACGTGCTTTCCACATGCTTAGCCTAACATACCCTGTCTAGAACACTAGACTCAATGTCCCTTCCCCATAATAAATGTATATATTTTTTTTTTCAGACATTTCATTTATTTCATAAAACACCCTGGATAGAAACAACATGCTGAAGCCTAATTTGTCCGCCCCTCCCCCCATGCCTGTCTAACAGCACAGCGGCCTGTGCAATACTTTATCGAGCGGGCACACACTGTGCCCTGCGCCCTACGTGTCATGCCGCGTGGGGAGAAGAGCGTGTCTCCCTGGCAGACCGATTCGGTGCGGTGCTGCTCCCCCTTACCCAGGGAGCCGACACACCGCCGGCCGGACTTAAAGCAACATTGCTGCTGGATGAGGCAGCTACTTATCTGGACCGTAGAAAGTCGGGGCCTGGAACTGCCATGTAGTGCTGCACCCTTGTTGCTCCCTGAGGACGGTATGTAGAGCTCCCACACCATACGCTGGAGACGACGTTCACTGTGGGAGGGGACGCCCGGTCAGATATAGTCATCATCGCCCCTCCCACAAATACAGGCCAATAAACCGGCCTTAACACTTATTAATGATCTTGTAGAAGGCTTGCACAGTAAAATATACATTTTTGCCGATGACACTAAACTGTGTAAAGTAATTAACACTGAAGAGGACAGTTTTCTGCTACAGATGGATCTGGATAGATTGGAGGCTTGGGCAGAGAAATGGCAGATGAGGTTTAACACTGAGAAATGTAAAGTTATGCACATGGGAAGGAATAATGCAAGTCACCCGTACATATTAAATGGTAAAACACTCGGTAACACTGACATGGAAAAGGATCTAGGAATTTTAATAAACAGCAAATTAAGCTGCAAAAACCAGTGTCAGGCAGCTACTGCCAAGGCCAATAAGTTAATGGGTTGCATCAAAAGGGGCATAGATGCCCGTGATGAGAACATAGTTCTACCACTGTACAAATCACTAGTCAGACCACACATGGAGTACTGTGTACAGTTCTGGGCTCCTGTGAACAAGGCAGACGTAGCAGAGCTGGAGAGGGTTCAGAGGAGGGCAACTAAAGTAATAACTGGAATGGGGCAACTACAGTACCCTGAAAGGTTATCAAAATTAGGGTTATTCACTTTAGAAAAAAGACGACTCGGGGAGATCTAATAACTATGTATAAATATATCAGGGCTCAGTACAGAGATCTCTCTCATCATCTATTTATCCCCAGGACTGTGACGAGGGGACATCCTCTGCGTCTGGAGGAAAGAAGGTTTGTACACAAACATAGAAAAGGATTCTTCACGGTAAGAGCAGTGAGACTATGGAACTCTCAGCCTGAGGAGGTGGTGATGGTGAGTACAATAAAGGAATTCAAGAGGGGACTGGATGTATTTCTGGAGTGTAATAATATTACAGGCTATAGCTACTAGGGATAGGTCGTTGATCCAGGGAGTTATTCTGATTGCCTGATTGGAGTCGGGAAGGAATTTTTTTCCCCTTAAGTGGGGAAAATTGGCTTCTGCCTCACAGGGGTTTTTTGCCTTCCTCTGGATCAACTTGTAGGAAACAGGCCAAACTGGATGGACAAATGTCCTTTTTCGGTCTTATATACTATGTTACTATGTTACTTCGCCGTGTGCAGCCTGCTCAACATATCCCATGTGTGTCTGCTGTCACCATGGTGTTCGAGATGTTTGCCTCATCCTACGAATAGGGACATCTTGAGCCAGGTGTACAATTTGCGTTGCCAAATACTGGGGGCAGCATCCCAACAGGTCCACAGATATCCCCCACCACCACCACAGGGGCCACCTTGCCCTGGGACGGTGCATGGAGTGGGGCCAGCTCCCACCCAACACCCTTCACATCCTCCTCATGGTGGCCAGTTTCAAAATGTGACCCACCAACCAGACTAAGGAAGGGATGTATCTGCTTTTCCCCCCGGGTCATTCACCAGGGATCTTTTGGACTTGTAATTTTTTTTTTGTATAGCTAAAGTTAATTTATTTTTCTATATTTGGCAATTTGTTATGTGGCCAAATTGACAGCCTTTGTTTTCTTTGGGGACTGTTTTTCCATTTAAAATATTAGATTATTCCCCAACTGCTCTGTGTCGTCCTTTTTTTCAGACAGATCGCCTAAAGTGTATAAACATTATGATATGTTAATAATGGTGTACCCAAATAGTTAGATATGTCTTAGATCACATTTCCCAAACTGTCAATAGTATTTATACGCACAGATTATTTTTAAAGCAAACATTTTTATTTCCAGTCTACACATAACATGTTAACTTCATAAAATGAGATTAGAAGGTTTTTTTAAATTATTTTTAGGAAGGCAAAAAACATTGCCATTTTTATTATTTATCAAGATCAGGGTTTTTTTTTGGCCCAAAAAACCTCAGGCTGCAACCCACATCAAGGGTCCTTATTCTCTTGCGAGTCCCTAGACTCAACTATGACATAAATGACACAAGCTATCTATTACCAAAATAAAAAAAACTAACAAGGCCAGAAGAAATTAAACACTGCCACCAATAGCATCCCTCTGCCATGGCAAGGACCCCTCTGGGCTGAGAAAGTAATCTGCATAGAGTTCCCGAACTGCAATGCCTGCAGTTTCAGGGCATCTATGCAGGGTCCTATCCAAACCCAAACCTGTTGACGTAGGAAAATCTTCCATGTCGACAGAAGAGGAAGCCTTGTGAATCCTGGTAAAGTTGTGTAAAACTACACAAGCTTGAATCACCAGGGTAGCACTCTCCGGATCCATCTGTATGGATGACAAAAACACCCTCCATTTACTAGAGCGTTGGTAGGCAACCTCTGGCACTCCAGCTGTTGTGAAACTACAACTCCCAGCATGCACACTTCCTCTGCTCTTCTAAGAACTCCCATAGAAATGAATAGAGCATGCTGGGAATTGTAGTTTCACAACAGCTGGAGTGCCGAAGGTTGCTGACCCCTGTACTAGAGAGTATCCCAAAAGTGCACTCCACATACCGACGGGCACGAGTCAACCGGTAGTTGAAAATACGCCTCTGGACATCCAAACCACGCTTTGGAAAGGGCCGCATAACATGGTAAGTCAAAGCAAACCCTTCATCCGCCACGATGACAAATGGAGCCGGCGGACCTGCTGATCCGGGCAGTCTTCTGGCCTCGGGCAGGGCAAGCTAGTTGACACGAAGCCGAGCACCCATTCGAGAAGCACTAAAGATGCGAGCATCTGCAGTGCTTCCATTGGCCCGATATCAATCATTATAAACCGGTAGTTACTGTCAGCAACAGCCATCAGCACCACCGAAAAATACTGTTTATAATTGAAAAATCGGAAGCCAGAGTGAGGCGGCTTCTTCACACGAATGTGCTTGCCATCCATTGCCCCAATGCAGTTAGGGAACTGCGCAGAAAGTTGGAAGTCATCGGCGATTCGAAGCAAATCGTCAGCCTTGGGCTGTGGCATCACCGTCTCTCTGAGTTGCTGCCAGATGACATGGCAAGTGTGATGTACTAGCCGCTAAATCGTCGAGGTTCCCAAAAGAAACTCGAAATGCAGGGATGCAAACGAATTTCCAGTAGCAAGGAATCTAGAAAGAAAAAGTCAAAAAATTAAGCAGAAACAAAAACAGAACATACAAAACATGATTCACACATAAGATATCTGAGGAGACATATTAGTCTCAAAGGAAAGAGTGGCATACACGAGAAATAACATTTGTATAATCAACACTTTGGGGACATTACACTAACAAAAGTGGAAGTAGGGTCATGAAAAAAAAAAACGTTCAAACCAGGGCTGTGGAGTCGGAGTCGGAGTCGGAGGCAATTTTGGGTACCTGGAGTCGGAGTCGGCAAAAAATGGACCGACTCTGACTCCGACTCCTACTAGATTTAAATTGGAATAAAAAAAAATTGGAATAAAAAAAAGCAAGTTTAAATGTCCCAATTCAGATAAAGTTATAATTAATTACTTCTCTACTGTAAGAATAAAGGCCAATGCATGCAGTGCGTCACGTTACCGCTAAACAAAGACGTTAAGTGACCGTGAAGAAGCATGCTTTTCATATGCTTTACTATGCAGTAAAAGGGACACTGACAGGCTGATTTACCGGCTAAAGATATATCTGCTGGTATTCATCAGAGGATTAGGAATACAACTAGACGACTGTTACCCCCAGTTGAGGTTTACTTGTGTTTAAAAACGTTTTAATCAATATGCAAATTCTCTACCTTTGTGCCCAAGGGGGCAGGCGCACATGTAGAGTACTGGCAGCACTAAACAGGACTAGGTAGCGAGGAGGAAGAGAGAAAGCTGGCACAGCCTCAGCATAGCCAGACGAGGCTGCTGCCAGCACTCTACACGTGCGCCTGCGCAGGAATTCAGCGTTCGGCTAGCCTGAAAAAAAGGCCAGTGCAGTGAATAATAACGAGGGGAACAGCGCTGGGAAGCTGTACTCGGGCGCGGCTGGGCACAAAGCCGCAGGAGACGCTGCCCCATTGGGCACAAAGATAGTGAATTTGCATACAGATTAAAATGTTTTTAAACACAAGTACAGCTTAACTGGGGGTAACATTAGTATAGTTTTATTCCTAATTCTCTGATGAATACCAGTATATATATATATATATCTTTAGCTGGAAAATCAGCCTGTCAGTGTCCCTTTAAGGAGCGGCAATACTTACACTTTCCATTGTCTTGTGGTCTGCTGTTACAGGGAACCCATGGTTATCCTAGCCTCTCACTGATAACTGATTAAGGACTGGAGACATTTGTATAAGTGAAGGGAATGGATAGTCAATAGTTCAAGACTGAAGCTGTAAACCATTTGAAAAACTGCTATCATTCAGCTAAGGCTATAAAACATGTAAACTCAGATTGTTAGCTTAAATTTTAAACATGACTATGGGGTTCTACTAGGAAAATCATGTTTTAAAATAAATGCCCCTTCCTGGATCCTCCCACTGCTCTATCTTCAGCAGAAGATCAGCACACAAAGGAGAAGGCAGCAGCTTCTGCTCAACTACCTCTCTGTGCTAGAGGAGATTAGAAGAACTTGGTGGAACAGCTTCGTATTTGCATATTAAATACAGAGGAGTCGGAGTCGAGGAGTCGGAGTCGGAAGTTTCAAAATCTGAGGAGTCGGAGTCGGAAAATTTATCTACCGACTCCACAGCCCTGGTTCAAACAACTAGGAGTCCAAAATTGCTAAAAATCATATTTAGGCGACTATAAAAGGAGGATGTAAAGACTTGCCATGATAGGGACATGAAGGGCTATAAAACAAATTTAAAGGCATTTGGAAAGACATTCATAGCTTTTGTTTTGCTAGAACACGTGTCTGTAATTTCTGGTCAATCAACCCCAAACATGACAACAACAGATTAGGAGGACATAGTAAGATATCACTTGGACAAACATTAGCACATGTCTAACAAAAAAGATGTTGAAAACTACATGTTCCAGGGGAGTGAAGCAAAGCACATTACTGTTTAACGTAGCTAGAATATATATCTTACCTCAACATGACGATGAGCCTTTCCTCAGGAGAAATGCAGCACCGCATATTGGTGTCCATAAAGGTAAGGACAGTAGGTAGCGATGCCAGCAAACTATCAAATGTAGACACTGACATCCTCCAAAATGCAAAAAACTTTGCAGGATGCTGGCGAAGATCTTTGTAGAGTGTATGAAAGTGTCCTTTCCGGTGGCGTTGGGAAACAATTGGAAGGACCCAAAACCGATGCCTGGGAATCAGTTCTTCTGCCACCTAAACAGAGCGCTGTCTCCATTGCCAAGATATTAACTAATGCAGTACAACCTCTTCCTCAGAGTCATCCGCCATTTTGAAAAAAAAACAACAACAGCAAAGACAAGCAGCCAAATGCAGCTCTGTACCCTATAAAAGACTACAGAAAATGTCCACCAAACAAAAACTCAGGTGCCCAGCATATATACCTATATTTCCTGGGTGTGGATATTCAAATTTCATTTGTGGCACAAGCAATCCGTTTTTTTGGCGGTCCGCAAAAATAACAGAAGAGAAACGGAAACACCCCGAAAGCAAAAACGGACACAGAACGGAACCCCGTACTGTCGTGTGCATGAGGCCTTAAAGAAACATCTATCCACCTGTGCCGCTGTATAACCTGTAAGATCTGGGAAACTGCATCTTGTGTAAGTTACACTTCTGAGCATGAATGGTTTAGCAGGGCTAAGGCAACATAAACTTCATTCATCAGTAAAGAACGGTTCTACTGGAAAAAAGCCTCACCATTGCCTCATACAACACTGCACGGGACCCTGCCTTACACCTCACCATTCATCACTTTTAAGGGCAACCCGAACGACCTTTAGGCAGGAGAATCCCCAGAATCAGGTGCCCCGATGGGAAGAAAGGGTGTTCCCTTCGCTGTACTGCACGGCCAAGGGGAGCATCAGAGTAAATACTGACTACAACTACCATTCTTGCTATTATCCCTCCTATCCTCTCATCACCTCACTTCCCTGCAGCTTGCTGCACATGGATGCAGCAAAATAACAGAAGTGAAACATATTCTTAAAAAGTTATCCCTGCAGCGTATTATTTAATCGGGAGACATAGGCAGTTTACCCTCTGCCAGTCAGACAACTAATACAACTGCAATACCCATCAGAAATATACCACAGGTATAATAATATGTCTCCTCGTGTCTTTAGCGCCCTATCTCCTTCAAGCACACATTAGCGTTATCTTACAGGCATCATGATAAGCATCTGCTGCAGAATTAGGAGGCTTTGTAATTATGAGCAGCTGTTAAGACTGCCATTACAGAGACCTTCTGGTGCACCCCTATTGGATGCAGAATACCATAAATCACAAATGATCGGCTGTTCCTCACACCTCCAAAGACATCAAGTTAATGAGCCCCTTGCAAGCCCCTCATTACACCTGATTGGGACAACTGTTTTACAAGGCAATAACGGCTAAATTGTCACCATGCCTATATCTGTAGCATGCAAACCTTTTTCGATTCATGTACAGTAGTACAGACTAGTGTTTTCTTATCATGCAAATTGCTTCTTTATTACAAAGCTACGTCGGTCTATACAGAGTTTACACAATGCACAGATGTGCTTCTATGTACAAAGCTCATATAGGAAACACCTTTAATTGGGTATTTGTATTAGATTGACCTGGTTTACAAATATAAAAATTTGACTGAAATTATTTTATCTATTCATTTTTCATTACGATCTCAATAGAAGAACAGATAATCAATGATTTATGTGCCCTCATTTCTTAGAAAAATATATGCAAATGAGCCTCTAGGAGCAACGGGGGGGTTTGCTGTTACACTTAGAGGCTCAGCTATCTCTGCAACTGCCCTCTCCAGTCTCTAGGTGTAACAGCAACACCCCCGTTGCTCCTAGAGGCTCATTTGCATATATTTTTCTCAGCAATGAGGGCACATATGAACATGGGACCAACACCGATGCCTTCAGCTGCCAAGTGCACATGTAACAGGTCAGACAGCTTAAGAGATACAAATCTTAACGCTTTTTTTCAGGACTTAATATGTATAACCTATGCTGAAAGGGGTTCTCCAGGATTTCACAACTAATGACCTGCCCCTATATACTGTATACCAGCTTTGCCCTGGCTCTCTGTAGTGAGTGGTTGTGGCTCACACAGGGATCGCGCCCGGTGGTTCATTACTCAGCACGCCAGGAGTACAAGGGAGAGCTCACTGACAATGCTGGCTAGTGAGCATAAACTTAGAGGGTCATTTATTAAGCTAAAATACGCCTATATTAGGCGACTTCTCCCCACTCACCCCAGGCGTAAAAAAAGGTCTAAATGTAAGACAGCTCGGAAGCCATTTCCCTCACATGTGTTTACACACACTACAAACACTGTCTGCCTTTCTGCTTTTCCTTTTCCACACCTAAGGGCATAATGTCTGAGGAAGAGCTGTGTGACGAAACGTAACATGATTATTTCCGTACGTTGATTAAAAAATCTCTACTTTCAAAACTAAAACCTACAAGCTGTGGTTATATCTATTACTGAGGACGGGGTTGGAACCCTACCTACAGCAACCTCACGGTGTGCGACAAAGATTTGTTGTAACTGCTCCTACGCATTAGCAAAAAAAAAAATAATATTGGCAGTTACACTTTAACTAAAGACGAGTCTTTCGCCAGAGAGAAATATTTTGTTTTACTTTTTTGCTTTTATTTACTGAAGTATATCCCTGGTAGAAGTAACAATGTTCACCCGATTCAGACACAGGACTGTTTTTCTAGTTCATTTCTGCACCTATCCGTTCCAGCAAAAAGCAGTAGACATGGTTTGCTGCTAATCTGCATTATCACTATGGTGATGCCCAAAAAAAAAAAAAAAAAGACATCCATTTGTTAAGACACCTGTCTTTGTTGCAAGGAGAGGATTATAGCAAGCCTGAGGAAATCATTGTGAAAATTATCCAAACAAGTGCAGGTCAACAGGAACTTGTGCTGAAATCGCTCCATCCGAAGCCATACCGAGTGTCAGTTGTGTATGATTGACAAAGTGGGACAAGCAGAGGTGTGTGGCATATTACAAATGGCTACTGAATATGATTCTAGATAGTCATTTGGACCTATTGCAATCCATCATGTTAGATGAAAGGTTGAGTCCATCTACCCAAGTGAAAGCGAACGTACAGTGAGCAAAGAGTTGTGGCCCTCACAGTCTCCAGACCTAACGGCATGCAATTTATCTGTGGGATTACCTGAAGGGTAGGGTTTATGAACTAATCCCCAGACAGTGTCCAAACTGAAACTGCAAACTGAATTCATGTCCAGAATAATCAAAAGCGTTGTGTTGCAGAAGATGTTCCTGAACATAAAACAGGCGACTGGCAGAAATCACTTCCAGCTTCTCCTTTAGGGCTCATGCACACGACCGTATGTATTTTGCGGTCCACAAAACACGGATTTTTAACTACTGAGATGAAGTTTAAAAGAATACATCCAGCTGTATGAAATCTTTTGGAATTCAGATGTTACTTGAAAGTTTCCAAAGTGTCCATGTAGGCCTAGCCTAATTCACACGTCAGTGTTTTGGTCAGCGATTTCCATCAATGATTTTGGGCCAAAACCAAGATTGGAGCCTCCACAGAGATAAGGTAAAAGGGAAAGATCTGCTCTTGTTCTGTGTTTAGAGGCGCACCTCGTTTTAGTTCACAATCACTGATGGAAATCACTGACCGAAACACTGATGTGTGAATGAGGCTTAAAGGGGTATTCTTATCACATACAATGGGGGCATATCACTGCAGAGACAGCAGAGCCTGTAAGTGTAATGGCAACACCCCCGTTGCTCCTAGAGGCTCATTTGCATATATTAAAACATCATTTTTCTCAGCAATGTGAGCACATATGAACATGGGACTAACACCGATACCTTTATCTACCAAGCGCACAAGCAATAGGTCATCTAGTTTCATAGGAACAAATCTGATGCCCTTTAAATGGTGTTCGCTAGTGTAATATTCTATGCAACTGTAGAAAAAAAAGATGATTGAGGTGTCCGCATAAAAGATGAATTCACCCAAGGAACAAACGTTCTGCTCGCTTATCGGTTGATCTGCAGCACCTTTGCATGGGAGATTATCAGAAACAAGCATTCATAGTTTCTTCCCCATAATCTTCCCGACTAGTGTTGAGCGAAGCATGCTTCGGCTCCAAGATCCGAAGTCGCTTCATTCAAAACTTCATTTGAATGCTGTTGATGTATTGGCTGCGCCGAGGTGAAAGTCGTTAAGTCCGAAGTCTAATGAGACTTCGGTGAAGAATTTAGGGCTTTGTTATATAACTTTAAAACAGCAATCCGAAGATCCTTCTATCTTCATTCAACAGGACCTGCGATGACGTCACCACGCTCACCTGAGCGCGGTGACGTCATCGCAGGTCATTTTTCAGATGCTGAAGAAAGAAGAGGATACTGGCTACGTGATCAAGTGGATGAGGTGAGTATTTTTTATTATTTTTAACCCCTCAATGGACATTTTATTTAGCATTGTATCTTAAGAATGCTATTGTTTTCCGTTATAACCATGTTATAACAGAAAATAATAAAGTGAAGTTCGGGTCCCCATTGACTTTAATAAAGTCCGGGTTCGGTGTTCGGGTCCTGAACCCGAACTTCACCAGTTTCGCTCATCCCTAGCTAAGATATGTCCCCATTGTCTGATAGGCGCACCTATATCAAGAATGGACCAGGGAAGGTGGTGATCGCCACAAAGTGCTCTCCCCATAGAAGTGAATGGGAGCGCACCACGCTTGTGCAGCCACCGCGCCCATTAATTTCTATGGGGCTATTTTCAGTGGCCCCATAGAAATGAATGGAGGGCGGCTGCGCGTGCGCAGTGTGCTCTTCACCACTTTTAGGGCTCTGTTCTTGGCGTGGGTGCGGATCCCAGAGGTATGACCCACACCTATCAGACAATAGGGGCATATCCTAGTGATATGCTCCCATTGTCTGAGATGGGAATATCCCTTTAATGCCGTTAGGTTATTTCTCTGTCATTGCGCAGACATTTGTGCTTCTTTGTACGGCTCCTGTATCTCTACTAAAGTCATTCTAAAATGGTCTTACAGCTGTTTAGTTTCTTGATAGATTTTCCATTGCCTGTTACTTTAATTCCTGCATTCTTAAAGATATTATACCAAAAATATATTTGCATACATTAGCCACAAAAACACTCCATTGAAATAGGCAAAATATAACCAGTTGTGTCCATTAGGGGGCCCTCTGACACTAACAGTCTTTACCATTCTTCCATGATCAGGTCTCATACAGCATTTTTTAAAGAGCTGTTTTGTCACAGCTTTGTAAAAATTATAATGAAAGACTTGACAAAACTGCTATGTGTGAACAAACCTCTAGACCAGGGGTGCACAACCTGCGGCCCAGGGGCCACATGCGGCCCTCGATACCATTTTGTGCGGCCCCCAAACATCTGGTAAAAGACATGTTTATGTCTTATGGCTTCATACATGTATCTTTCATGTATTCTCCTATTAGATGTGAATCCTATAACTGTAACTGGACATTTATAGTATATACTGTATGTTCAATATGCCAAAAATACAGAACTTCAGTTGGTAATACCCCTTTAAGTTTTATTTTCAGCCCTTGGAATTGGTTCAGGCTGACAATTTGGCCCCTGACCAGAAAAGGTTGTGCACCCCTGCTCTAGACACTAAATGGGCTACATAAAATGTAGGGCTGTGAAGTCAGTAAGCAAAAAATTTGACTCCTCTTTTCTTCCACACTTTGATTTTAAACACCCCAAACTGACTCTTGACTCCCCAGCCCTGCAACTTATTATTCTTTTTATAAATAGGGCTCTTAGACCGACAGAACGCAAGTTTAGATTATTTCATCAGAATATTACTTATTGTTTAACCTATTAAAGACTGGCCCTTTGACCCCCTTTGAGGTCAGACACATTTTCAGTTTTTTCAGTACATGTATCTTTAAAAGCCACAACTTTTTTTCCACTCATTTATATTTTTGTATTTTCTTTTTTCGTGCCGGGGTAAATTATTATTATTTTTTTTTAACATTTTTATTCACTAGCATAAATTGAAATGAAAATCCTTTTTTAAATTATGTCCCCTTTCTTTAACGGTCATTTTGATATGGGGGATGCATGGGTTATGGTCACTGAGGGTGGGGCCAAAAGCTGCCATGTGGTGGCATTTTATTTTACTTTTTTGTTTCGTTTTTATTGAATTTTTTTATTTTACACTTTGTGCCCCCATAACATCATACAAGACCTTTGGGGGGCATTAAATATTACTAGTAATATTTTAGTGGCTTATATCTGATGCAGATTCTGTTGCATGCCATGTTGCGGCAGAATCTGCAACTTTTTCCCTGCTTACGCCAGGTCTAATAAAGGGGACATGACGTGGGGGGGAAGCGGATGGGCGAGCAGGCCCGTCTCATTCATAATTTTCCATGCCTGGTTTAGACGTAGAAAATGGTCTAAATGTAAGAGAGCATGGAAGCTGTCTTACATTTAGAAACGGCGGTGGGTACTGGCGCCTCTACATAACTTTGTCGATCCGCCGTCTAAAACGCCGGTCTTAATAACGGTGCCCTTATATTTCTAAATTAAAACATAGCCCCCTCTTCAACTCCATCAATATTTGAGATGAATTATCTTAATTTCTCCAAAAAGTCTGGTGTTATCTCTAATGTATATGTGGAATTAAACAACATAGCTACCAGTGAGAGTTTGGAATGCTTGAAGTCATGGGAGGAGGATTTAGGGGTCTTAATAGATGATATTTCATGGGAGCAGTCTTTTGTCAGTTTCACACTGGTGTTAATGGCTCCCCTGCCGGATCCGTACTTACCGTGTGCAGCCGTGCGGTGCTGCTGCTCTGCGTGCAGCGGCATTTGTCAGGCCTCCTCTCTGCATATTTGCCGTGCTGTGGCCGGATCTCCACCAGTCCCCATTATAGTAAATGGGACCGGATGGTCTTCCAGCAGCTGACGGCTGCACAAAGTAGTTACAGATCCGGCAGACTGCTCCCCTGCTGGAACCATTAACGCCAGAGTGAAAAAAGGCCTTAGCTAAAACACATTCTAAATGTATTAACCATCTTGAAGCCTCTCGTAAACTGGTCTATAGATGGTACTTTACTCCCAAAAGCTTAGCTACTATATTTCCTTCTGTATCTCCTAGATGTTGGAGAGGTTGTCAGGGTTTGGGTTAAATTTGTCATATTTTAGACCTACCAGTTAACACATATCTACTGGCGATAGGTAGAATCACTCCTGCAGTTAGTCTTGGGTTATCCTGTGCCGCTGTCTCCGGCGATGGCTTTATTGCATATGGGCATTACTGATCTTCCTGTTCAAGATCGCACTGTAGTATTTCAAACTCTGGTATCGGTGAAGACCCTTTTACTGGAAATCTGACAACACACCTACTTTAAAAGAACTGACCTCTGATGAGAGTAAAAACTGCCAGTTGGAGGGTGTTATTGCCTCCATTCAAGTATCCTCTTCAATGGAATCGGTGGATAGCCTCACGCCATTATGCTAATCATATTTGAAGTGTCATATAATATATGATCTGCAAGCAGGTTTATGAATGCTTTGCTACTTCTTGTTTGGAGTTTTGTTTAGGTAAACTCTCCGAGCCTTGTGATAATGCTTTTGCTGCCCTCACCGTTACTTAATTCATAATACTCAACAAAAATGTATTGAAATAAAATGTGGAAAACCCCTTTAAGGACAATACTCCTTTTTAATCTCCATTTTCTTATCTTTCTGCTCACTCAGAGAATGAATGGATTGGCAGGGAGCATGCTCAGGACTGGGGAAGTTCCCAGTGGTCAAACCCACTTTAACCCATAAAGTACCTAAAGTCCTATTCTGGCTTTAAGGCTACAGGATTTTTTTTTAAATCGTAACATTTTATTTTTCCATTGACATTGCTATATGAGGACTTAGGCCCCTTTCACACAGGCGAGTTTTCCGCGCGGGTGCAATGTGTAACGTGAACGCATTGCACCCGCACTGAATCCTGACCTATTCACTACAATGGGGCTGTGCACATGAGCTGTGATTTTCACGCATCAGTTCTGCGTTGCGTGAAAATCGCAGCATGCTCTATATTCTGCATTTTTGATGCAACGCAGGCCCCATAGAAGTTAATGGGTCTGTGTGAAAATTGCAAGCATCTGCAAGCAAGTGGAGATGCGGTGTGATTTTCCCGCATGGTTGCTAAGAGACGATCAGGATGGGGACCCGAGCGTTATTATTTTCCCTTATAACATGGTTATATAAGGGAAAATAATAGCATAGCAAAATGTGGATTGAGGGGTTAAAAATAAAAATAATTAACTCACCTTATCCACTTGATCGCGTAGTTGCGATCTCTTCTTTCTTCATCAATTATGACCTGCCAGCTAAAGGACCTGTGGTCTCTTTTTTAAACATTACCTGCCAGCTAAAGGCCTGTGGTGACGTCAATGCGCTCATCACATGGTCCATCACCATGGTGAAGGACCATGTGATATGACGTCACCACAGGTCCTTTAGCCGGCAGCTAATGTTTAAAAAAGAGATCGCAACTACGCAATCAAGTGGATAAGGTGAGTTAATTTTTTTTTTAACCCCTCCATCCACATTTTACTAAGCATTCTGTATTGAGAATGCTATTATTTTCCCTTATAACCATGTTATGAGGGAAAATATTAAAATCTACAGAATACTTAACCGAAACCCGAACTTCAGTGAAGAAGTCCAGGTTCGGGTCTGGGTACTAAACATGCCGATTTTTCCCACGCATTAAAATGCTTTGCACTCGCACGGAAAAATCACGCATTTTCCCGCAACGCACCCGCATCCTATCCGGCCCCATTCCGCAACGCCCGTGTAAAAGGGGCCTTATAGTCCTTCAAGATGAATTGTGTTTTACAAAGGCACTATTTTATGGTACATATAACTTATTGATTATTATTTATTAAATGGAGTCTGTCAACAATTCTGACAATGCCAAATTGATAACAGCACTAAGTAAATCATACATTTTTTCAAACCAGCACCTGGATCTGAATACTTTTATAATAGCATGTAATTAAAAATTTTGTATAGCTGTGAGTTATTCAATAAAATGTATCTGTATAGCGCCACCTGCTGTTTGTTCTTTTCCTTATTTTTTTGTCCGTCCCACTGAGCTGGTTGTCATACGTTCTGTTAGAAGCCAAAGCAGTTACAAGGAGTGAGCTTCAGCAAAAAGGACATGCCCCTGAGCTGCTAGCCTTAACCCTGGGTTCAGACCTCAGCGTTCTAAAAACGCGCGTTTTACGCGCGTTTTTGTCGTGCGTATTTCAGCGCGTTTTTGCAAATAGGAAACGCGCGTAAAACGCGCGTTCTTGTGATTGACTACTGTGGTGTCAATCACAAAACGCGCGTCAAACGCCCCAAAAGAAGCTCAAGTACTTGTTTATGCGTTGGGCGTTTTACAGCGCGTTCAAACGCGCTGTAAAACGCTCAAGTGTGAACCACTCCCATAGGGATGCATTGGTTTTAATCTGTTGAGCGTTTTACAGCGCGTTTGAACGCGCTGTAAAACGCTCAGGTGTGAACCCAGGGTAAGTGAATCTAGCAGAGCAATTGGAGAAGTGAATGTGGAGATCTCTGGACCCATGTGAGGTGCAGGGCTGGTTCTAGCTTAGTTAGAAAGGTACTGTCATGTACTTTATGATGTCCGATTTTCATGTTTTACACCATGGCAAAACCCCTTTAACCCCTTAAGGACTCGGGGTTTTTTTCATTTTTGCATTTTCGTTTTGCGCTCCATGCCTTCCGAGAGCCATAACTTTTTTATTTTTACGTTCACATAGCCATATGAGGGCTTTATTTTTGCGGGACAAGTTGTACTTTCCAACGCCACCATTTAATATTGCATACGATGTAGTGGGAAGCGGGGAAAAAATTCCAAATGGGGTGAAATTGCAAAAAAAAAACAATTCTACCACAATTTTACGGGTTTTTAAATTACGACGTTTGATGTGTGATAAAACTGACCATTTAGTTTTATTCTACAGGTCAGTACGAATCCGGCGATACCCAATATGTATAGCTTTTCTTGCGTTTTGATAGTGAAAAAAAATTCAAAAGTGGGAAATTTTTTATTTATTTATTTTGTCGCCATATTTTGACCCCTATAACTTTTTTGTAATTAAGTGTATGGCATTGTATGGGGGCTTATTTTTTGCAGGGCGATCTGAACTTTTAGTTGATACCATTATGGGGTGTGTAGGACTTTTCGATCACTTTTTATTTAATTTTTTTTGAGGAAATGAAGCGTTCAAAAATGGCGAATCCGCCATTTGGGCGCTTTTTTCCGTTTTTCTGTTTACCGTATGGGGAATATATTTTTATATTTTTATACCACGGGTGTTTTCGCACATTGCGACACCCATGTGTATTTTTTTTAAAAAAAATATTATTTTATTTTAATTTTGGGGAAAGGGGGGTGATTTGAATTTTTAGGTTTTTTTTTTTTTTTTTTTTTAATTTCTTCTATTTTTCTTTTAGACTTTTATATAGGTCCCATAGGGACCTATATAAATCAGTCATCTGATTGCTTCTAACATAAACTCCAATACACTTGTATTGGAGTTTATGAGGATTTTACTACTTTCCTATGAAGCCCTATTGCTAACAAGGGCTGCATAGGAAATAGTAAGTAGTAACCTCGAATCATTCATTGAGTTCGAGGTTACTACATCCAGCCCTGCGATTCCCCCGATCACCACTAGGGGCATCTGCGAGGTTAAATGATTGCGATCGGCATCGCTGCCGACCGCGATCATTAGCCGCGGGGGTCAGCTACAGGAAACAGCCGGACCCCAGCAGCGATCGCGCCCACAGAGGGCAGGAGCGGGCGCCATACTTAGGGATCGGACCCATGACGTACCCATACGTCATGGGTCCTTAAGGGGTTAAAGGACATCTAAATACCCCCCACACACACACACATATTTATTAGAGTACATTTGCACAGTTTTTTGCTGGTATTTTTCTGCACTTTTGCATTTTTTTGCAGTGCTGCCCGTGTTTCAATTGTGAAAAATCTGTGTTTGATCCATTTGCCCCTTTTTTGCCCTCCGTGTGTCATCCATATTCAACAGACACTGCTTATCTGAAAATTAATTTCCAGAGCATCTCCTACAAATGTTCTGTGAAAAATCCCTGACAGAACATGGAGGCCATTGGGTGAGTGTTTTTTTATGGACCCATAGATATCAATGGGCGTGTTTGGTCAGCATCACGGACCAAAGTGGTGCATGTCTCCGTGATTTTTCCACTGACGGAAGACCACTGATGTATGAAAAAACACATTAAATGTCAATATACTAATACCAGCTTTTTACACGGTCTAAGACTCCCCCCTAAGCTGCCGTAAGATTCGTCTAATTTATGACCAGGAGTGCACATCGTCAAAAATTGAATGCATCTATGGCAGTTTATGCGCCTGGTAAAATAACTACTCCAGCCCATGGCTATGTACTTTTTTACCAACATTTACGCCTGTTTCCCCGACACAGCCCTTGACATGCCCAGGCTCCACCGCCTCCCCGCCCAATTGCCAAGCAAGGCGAAAAAAAGGCTGTGTAACTAAATATTGTCAGACAGGCCGGTAAAAAAAAGCACTTGCAACAATTTTTAAGTCTAAAATAGTCGCAGGGCCCTTAATAAATGACTCCCAAAGGGTATGATGTGTGCTGTCCATGGAGAACACGTGATTCAATGAAGTGTGAACGAGGCTGCTGATTTTATCCACACCGTGGGTTCAGCAGTGAATGAACTCTGCCACACGACATTTTGCTTGTGTTCCAAGGAATGACTAAGGCCTCTTTCACACGAGCGATACGGATTGTATGAGGTTCTGTTTAGGGAAGAACTAATGGTTTGGCATACAAGTTTAATCAGTTCTGTCTCCGTATCTGTATGGCAAATCACGTGTTTTTTATTTTTTTTTCTGTTACAGCGTTTTTTTAAGATTTTAATAGTTCAGACTTTTTCGGGCCTGGCGATACCCAATATGTTTTTTTTATTGTTTATATGTTTTTACATGTAAAATTAGGAAAGGGGGTGTTTTTTAACTTTGTATTTAATAACTATTAGCCCCCTTAGGGGACCAATGTCCTATTCACCCTAATAGAGTAGCTGCCATGGTAATAGATCGGAGCCCCGCGATGTTACTGCTTGGGCTCCGATCGGCAGCTGCCACCCATGAAAATACTGAGGGGGGGGACCCTGTGGCCACTGTGACACCAATGAATATAATTAACCCCTTAATACAAATTTACAGGCCTCAATTACAGGGATCCTGCCGAACCGCATCAATTAACCCCTCAGGTGCTGCCGTGTACATTTGTATTAAGGGGTTAATTATATTGATTGGTGGTGCAGTGGACTACAGTCCCCCACCCTGCTCACCGCGGTAATTAAGAAATGGCGATATCGCCATATCACCGATTCTTAATACAGCGGTATATCATAAATACCGGTATAGTGCATAACCCAAGTCTCAGCTGGCCTTAGTAACAGTCAGATGAGACAACCCATTTAAACGGCATCAGTCAGCAGATTTCTACCTATAAAACTGGCTGACCTGTTACATGTGCACGTGGCATCTGAAGGCATCTGTGTTGGTCCCATGTTCATATGTGTCTGCATTGCTGAGAAAAATGATGTTTTAATATATGCAAATGAGCCTCTAGGAGCAACGGGGGGGTTTCATTACACCTAGAAGCTCTGTTCTCTCTGTAGCTACTGCGCCCTCTACACTTTCATTGACAGGACCAGGTAGTGAAATCATAATAATGCCTGGCCCTGTCAAAGTGCAGAAAGCGTGGCAGTTGCAGAGAGAGCAGAGCCTCTAGGTGTAATGGCAATGCCCGTTGTTCGTAGAGGCTCATTTGCATATTATAAAAAACTTCCTTTTTTTCAGCAATGCAGGCACATATGAACACGAGACCAACAAAGATGCCTTCACCTTCCAAGCGCACATGTAACAAGTCAGCCAGTTTCATAGGTACAAATCTGCTGACAGATCCTCTTTAAGAGTATATCCTCAAGGGGCGCATACACTGCGGATTTCCACCCGCAATTCCTCAATATTTTACAATAGCAGAAAAGGTTTAGATAAAACTCATCTATACCAAAAAAAAACAGAGTGAAATCAGTGGATTTTGATGCGGATTCGTCACAGATTTTCTACAGCAAATATGTCCCATGTGGATGGATCCTAACATCGTCTTTTCTCCTCACGTGCTTCCATTGTAATAACCGGCAGCAGATGTTTTGCCTCTTACAGATTAAGTATTTACTGAGTGAGAAATCAGAAGTTTTCTCCTAACATATGCTGCTATCTGCCTGCTTTGTGCACCCATCAACAGCATTAGTGAAGTTTTTGATCACGACAAATCTGCGCTCCAACTTATGATGTGCCAGCTGAGATTTATTTATATATCTTTACACATATAGATGTTACATTTAGTCTCTTTAGGACATGGTCTTTTTTAGAGTTAAGAACCCAGTTTTTTTTTTTTTTTTCTTTTTTGCCTTTAAGCCTATTTCACACTTACAGTACGTGTAAGGCTACAGTGGCACAACAGTGAAAAACGGCTGTGTGGCGGACAAAATCTATGGGGCTAATCACATGGCTAATCAAAACACTGTTGTTTTAACAGCCAGTGAATAGCGGCCATCAAAAAATAGGGCATGTCCTATTTTGGGCATTTTCACAGCCAGACAAACCCCATTTATATCAATGGGCCAGTGTTTAACGGCCGTGTAGACAGGAGCGCACCCGCATTAAGGCCTCTTACACACGAACGTTGTGCCTCCTTTTCATATTAGAGGAACACTACTGCATTTTCTATACAAGGGGCACTATTGGGGGGATTTTATACTTGGGGAACACTATTAGGGACATTTTATATATGGGGGACACTATTGAGGGGGCTTTTATATACACGGTGGCATTGTGGAGGGCCTTATATATACTGGGGACACTATAGAGAGGCCATTATAGATACTGGAGGCACTGTGGCGGTGTTCTTAAAAAAATAAACCAATGAAATTCATCAGTTTTTCATGGCCATTTTTAACAGCCATGAAAAACGGATGCAAAACAGCCATTAAAAATAGACAATGGCCAGAAAATGGATGCACACATGGATGACAGTGAGCCTGTTTTTAATTACCTTTTTTTCCACTGTGTAAATGTAGCCTAAGTGATGAAGTCTGTGACAAGACTGTCAGTGTTTTATCAGTAATGATGTTGGCAGGGGCGGACTGGGAACTTAGGCTACTTTCACACTTGCATCTTGGGCGGATCCGTTATGGATCTGCAAAAACGGATCCGTTACAATAATACAACCGCATGCATCTGTCATGAACGGATCCATTTGTATTATCTGTAACATAGCCAAGATGGATCCATCATGAACTCCATTGAAAGTCAATGGGGGACGGATCCGTTTTCTATTGTGCCAGATTGTGTCAGAGAACACGGATCCATCCCCATTGACTTACATTGTGCGCCAGGACGGATCCGTTTGGCTCAGTTTTGTCAAGCGGACAGCAAAACGCTGAAGGCAGCGTTTTGGTGTCCGCTTCCAGAGCGGAATGGAGACTGATGGGAGGCAAACTGATGCATTCTGAGCGGATCCTTTTCCATTCAGAATGCATTAGGATAAAACTAATCAGTTTTTTTTCATTATTGAGCCCGAGGACGGAACTCAATGACGGAAAACTTTGACGCTAGTGTGAAAGTACCCTTACAAACGGAAAGCCAAAACGCGAGTGTGAAAGTAGCCTTAAAGTGGCCCTGGAAAAAATACTAAAAGTGGCTGCGTTTTGTAATCGAGTCCAAATTGATAGAACGCAGGGCCAGCAATAAGATATTGTGGCACATTATACCACCCCAACATAGCCAAATACCACAGTCCATTATAAAATACTGCCAGCAAAACAAAATTCATCCCCAAAAACTTCCACTGGCTGGCCGTGAAATTTCCATGTAAGGTCTATGGCCAATCCGCCCCTGGCTGTTGGTCTGTGTGTCCATGTTTTGCTCTCTATGTGTCATCCATATTCCACCTGCACTGCTGGGCTAAAGAAGGGATTTTCAAAGCATCTCCTACCATAGTTAGTGCCTCATGCATAGTCACTTCTCCAGTAGCTGAAGCAGAGCCACTTTGCTTGCACCGCTACTCAGAGCAGAGGCGTAGGTGTGAGTTTGTAAGGGGAGCGGCAAGATGTCCAGCCCTGTCAATTAAACTGCGGGATATAGTCTCTTGAGCAGCAGTGACGGTCACTCACTTCTTAAGAACTCATTGTGATGAACGACTCGATTCATACAAATCAATTTGCTCATCTCTATTGTGAACCATAACTTTTTTATTTCTCCACTAACACACTGATTGTGTGAGGGCTTGTTTATTGTGCGGTCAAAGGATGATGCTTTCATTAGGGTACATGAGAATACATTTGTACCTGTTACATGAGGCTGAAGAAGCAGTATAGAAGATACAGGAAGTGAAGTACATAGAAGAAGGGGTGGAGCAATGAAAGGAAATGAGTCATAGGTAAAAGAAGAAAACAAGTGCATTACCAAAAACAGCCACTAGATGGGAGCATATAACCAAATATAGAAATACTGCATATGAAATGGTTCAAAGAACAAACTATGAAACTGCGTAGCACCATACTTCCCATCTGGCATTGAAAATGTCACTATTTAAACCATAACAGTAGTTATACAAATGCAAATAAACAATAGTGCAATTTGCTTTGATGTTTTGAAAACTTGAAAGACATAAAAAACAAAATATGCATTCAATGCAACAACCATAACGCAAAGCTTCAAGTTGTAACAAAGTACAAACACTTCTTCCTTGAAGTCTCAGGTAGGATCCAACAGCATAGGCAAACAAGTTCATTCTCCAAAGAGCAGGAGCAGAACAATCGTTAATTTCTAACAATAATTTGTTTTCCCTTAGTCCTAACAGCAGCACAGATGGGGTTAAACTCCTAAACTGCCCCCCCGTGGACTGGCAAGACCGGTGGAATGTTTAATGAGCCCAAGACTAATAACTCAATTTAACAATTAAGTATCTCCTTAAAAGGAGGAAGTCAACCCCTAGCCCAATGTGTTCATAGTAAGAAAAAAACTAGACTTACTAGGGTGGGAAATTTGTGTGCTGCTGTTAGGACTAAGGGAAAACAAATTATCGTTAGAAATTAACGATTCCCTTACGTCCTATCAGCAGCACAGATGGGGAGATAGCAAGAAGAAACCCCTAGGGAGGGCCTTCCTGCCAGGCAGAACTAAGAATAGTCTGCCCAAAGGCCGAAAACTCAGCTAGACTGGCATCTAGTCTATAATGGGAGATGAATGTCGATTCAGAGCTCCAGGAGGCAGCTTTGCAAATCATGTTGAGAGGCAGAATACTCCTCTCTGCAAAAGAAGTAGCCACAGCTCTAGTAGAGTGGGCCTTCACGAATACCGGAGGGTCCAGATATTGGGAAACAAAGGATTCCTTAATAGCCTCCTCAATCCACCGACTGATGGAAGGTTTGGATGCCTTACAGCCTTTAAACTTACCGGCAACAGAATTAGCAGATTCTCATCTTTGCTGAACTCCTTGATCTATCCACATAGATCAGGAGACATCTCAAAACGTCCAGAGGATGTCTTGCAGGTTCCTAGAAGGAGGTGGTAAATGTCGACAGAATCGGGAGGGATATCACCTGGTTGATGTTCTGGAAGGAAGGAACTTTAGGCCTAAAATACGGGAGGAATCTAAGAAGGACCCGGTCATGTAAGAAAATAGTATAAGGCTCATGTGCTGAGAGCTTGAAGCTCAGAGACCCTCTTGGCCAAAGTCACTGCAAGGAGAAACACAAACTTCCAAGTGACAAACTTGATGTCCACCTCCTCTAACGGTTCAAAGGGGGGAGATGCAAACCCCCTGAGAACTACTGATAAATCCCATTGAAAAAATGGGTCTCAGTACTGTAGGCTTTAATCTTTCAGCTCCTTTAAGGAACCGTTTGATCAGCGGGTCCTGAGAAAAAAGCCTGTTAAGGCAAGCTGAGATGACTGAAACTTGAACCTTCAGAGTAGAAGGGCAAGGCCTCTATCAAAACCGTCTTGCAGGAACTGAAGGATAGCAGAGAGGGGCGGATCTGCAGACACCACCTCCAGTTGAAGTACAACAGGATGAGAATATCCTCATAATACGAGAGTAGGCTCTCTTGGTAGAGTCTGCTCTAGAATGAGACAGCGTTCTCAGGACCGAGTCTGAAAGCCCTTCTATTCTGGGAAGGGACTGATCAACCTCCATGCTGTCAGGTTGAATCTGTGCAGATCTGAGCAGAGGTGAGTGTCCCACGACACCAGGGTCTGCTGTGGGGAGCCTCCAATATAGTCCTCGACTCAACTGGGTGAGCTATGTAAACCAGGATCTCTTCGGCCAAAACAGTATGATGGCTATCACCGAGGCCTGATCCTGACGGATTTTCATCAATACCCTCGGAATCATGGAAAACGGAGGGAAGATGTATGCCAGCCTGAACCTCCAGGATATTGACAGAGCGTCTAATGCCAGGGGGTTGTCCTCCCTGTAAAGGGAGCAAAACCTCTCCACCTTGGCATTGAACCTTGTTGCCATGAGATCCACCTCTGGCATACCCCACTTGAAGGACTATCTGCTTGAATATCTCCGGATGTAAAGACCACTGCACCAACGGAAGACCGCGGCTCAGCCACTATCATATTGAGGGAGCCTTGGATGTGGATCGCAGATAAGTGGGAAAGGTACAACTCTGCCTAATCCAGAATCACCCCGATCTCTGGAGGGGAAGTGATCTCGTGCCTCTCTGCTTGTTGATGTAAAGTACCGCAGTCATATTGTATGACTGGACTTTCACCGCTTTGCCCCGGATCTGAGGGGCTAAGTGAAGGAGGGCTAGTCGAATAACTTGAATCTCACGGAGATTGGATGAAAGAAGCCACTCCTGAGGAAACCAGGTTCCGTGAACTGGAGTGTCGTCTAGGTGAGCATCCCAGCGTACTTGGGACGCATCCGTAGTCAATATGACCCAGGTTGGCTGGGTCATAGACTTCCCATCTAAAAGATGGCACCACCATCTGAGGGAATACCGAGTTCACCAAAACAGGGAGCACAGGGAGTTTAGCCCAGCAGGGCTGCCATTCCATTTGGAGAGGACCTCCGACTGTAGAGGGCGGAGGTGCCATAGAGCCCAAGGGACTGCTTCTGCAGACGCTGACATGAGCCCCAACATCTTCATGAGAGTCCGAATTGGAACTCGCCGGGGAACGGAAAGGAACTTGCCGTGTTCTGAACCCGGGTGTCACTACCAGAGTTTTGAGGAGTTCTCACAGCTCTGTTTCTCCGCCCCTGTGATGAGGTCTTTACTTTCATTTTCACTCCTTTGCCTCTTCCCAGCTGTTCCTTCTCTGATTGATTCCTCTTCCTTTAAATCACCCCTTTTCCTGTTTCACCTTGCAGGTTATATTTCTCATCTTGAGTTCTGTCAGCCGCTGGAGTATCTACACTGCTGTGGTCTCTTTACACTGGATGTGTGTTTTGCTGAAGCAAGCAACATCGGATATTGTCTGCTGAGATTGGATCTGTCTTCACTGCTGCTGCAGCCCCTACAGATAAGTTTGCAGACATTGTTGGTTTTTGTTTATTTGCTGACTGGATCCGAGGCGACCCCGGTTCCGTCCGTATACTGAGCAGGGAGCCGGTGGCCGTGCCCCCCCCCCCCTTTTATCATAGGGGTTTCAGGTCTCACTCAGCCTTAGGTACGCGGGCATGCCTCGACCCACCATCAGGGTCTGGGCATGTGCATAGCAGCGCAGGGAGAGCTCTTATAACCCGCCGTAACCGTCTTTTGACATGAATCCGCTTTCTGACCTGGTTGACCGCATGCAGGGTCTTTCTTTGGAAGTAGCGGATCTCCGTCAATCTATGACTCAGCTTCAGGCATCTGGGTCTGCTAGCGTCCATGGAGTTTGTTGCGAGCCGAAGGTCTCACTTTCGGAGACGTTCTCCGGGGGCAGTGAGAATTTTGTTCGCTTCAGAGAGGCTTGCAAACTTCATTTCCGCTTGCTTCCCCATTCCTCTGGTGATCAGGAGCAGAGGGTGGGGATTATCATCTCCCTGCTCAGGGGTAATGCTCAGACTTGGGCTTTTTCGCTGCCACCGGGGGCACTCCCCCTTCGATCGGTGGATGGATTTTTTGTGGCCCTCGGGCAGATATATGATGACCCGGATCGTGTTGCTCTGGCTGAATCTAGCTTACGTTCTTTATGCCAGAACAAACTGTCTGCTGAGCTTTATTGTTCTGAATTTCGGAGATGGGCAGCTGATTCAGGTTGGAATGATGCTGTACTCCGGAGTCAGTTCTGTCATGGTCTCTCAGAGATTAAAAGATGCATTTGCTTTCCATGAGAGACCAACGTCCTTAGAGTCTGCCATGTCTCTAGCGGTACGCCTGGACAGGCGCCTTAGAGAAAGAGAGGAGACTTCTCTTCCCTGCCATTTTCAGCCTAGGGGCAGTGGGACGGACTCATTCAATGTGCAGGGGCCTCATCCTGCCTCGGTACCCTCTGAGGAGGAGGCTATGCAGCTGGGTCGACTTGCCCCTGATAAAGGAGGATTTAGTCCTTAGAGAATGATGTGTTTCTGTTGTGGGGGCATTGGTCATTTGGCAAATATTTGCCCCTCTAGGAGATTCATGAATTTTGCTGAGGGTGATAATAAAAGAAAAACCTCAAAAGGTAAAAAAAAAAACCTGAAGGTTTGCTCCATCTGCTACCCTGTGCAAAGTTGATGTGGGGATAGATGCTTTTCCCTTGGCCTGCACTTCCCGTTTTCTCCTATCTGCCAGGGTGGCGCTAAGGAGCAAAGTCATTTCTTGTGAAATTTTTGTTGATAGTGGAGCGGCCGTCAATCTTATTGACAATCAATTTGTAGCCATGCATGGTTTTCAGGTTTGCACATTAGAAAAGGATATACCTGTTTTTGCTATTGACTCTGCTCCACTCTCGCAAAGATCCCTAAGGGCATAGTTCACAATATCCGATTGACTGTGGGTGATATATCTTGTTTTGTCCTTAGCGGATTGCCTACTCCTCTAGTGTTTGGGTTACCCTGGCTCACTAGACATAACCCCACTATTGATTGGCAAGCAAGGCAAATAATTGAATGGAGTGAGTTTTGTAGAGAGAATTCTCTCACGGCGACTTTTGCAGAGGTTACTATTAAGACTGTGCCATCATTTCTCTCTGAATTTTCGGACGTATTTTCCGAGAGTGGTGTTCAGGAGCTACCTTCTCGCCGGGAGTATGACTGTCTCATTAATCTCATTCCCGGCGCCAAGCTACCAAAGTCACGCCTGTACAATCTCTCCCAACCAGAAAGAATCGCCATGCGTACCTATATCTCTAAGAGTCTGGGTAAGGGGCATATCCGTCCCTCAAAATCACCCGTTGCTGCTGTTTTTTTTTTTTTTTGTTAAAAAAAAAGATGGCTCTTTAAGACCTTGCCTAGATTTTAGGGAGCTGAACAGTATCACGATTCGTGATCCCTATCCGCTTCCTCTCATCCCGGACCTCTTCAATCAAATTGTTGGGGCCAAGGTTTTTTCCAAATTGGATTTGAGAGGTGCATACAACCTGGTCAGGGTCAGAGAGGGGGACAAATGGAAAACAGCCTTTAATACCCCTGAGGGGCATTTCGAGAATCTCGTTATGCCTTTTGGCTTGATGAATGCTCCGGCCGTCTTTCAGCATTTTGTTAACAGTATTTTCTACCATTTAATGGGGAAATTTGTGTTGGTGTATCTTGATGATATTTTGACTTTTTCCCTGATGTCAAGTCCCATCAGGATCACCTTTGTCAGGTTTTGCGGATTCTGCGGGAAAATAAATTATACGCCAAGCTGAAGAAATGTGTTTTTATGGTATTGGAGATTCAATTTCTGGGTTTTCTCTTCTCTGCTTCTGGTTTTCGCATGGACCAGGAGAAGCTCCGTGCTGTGCTTGAATGGGAGCTTCCTGGGAATCAGAAGGCACTGATGCGATTTTCTGGGTTTTGCTAACTATTACAGAAAGTTCATTTTGAATTATTCCTCTGTTGTCAAGCCGCTCACTGATGACAAAAAAGGGGGCAGATTTTTCCTCTTGGTCGCAGGAGGCGCTTACAGCTTTTTCTAAGATTAAAGAAAGTTTTGCGTCTGCACCCATCTTAGTGCATCCCGATGTCTTTTTACCTTTTATTGTTGAGGTGGATGCTTCCGAGGTGGGTGTGGTTTTGTCCCAGGGCCCCTCTCCTGCCAAATGGCGACCCTGTGCCTTCTTCTCTAAAAAACTCTCCCCTGCAGAGAGAAACTATGATGTGGGAGATAGGGAGTTATTAGCAATCAAATTGGCTTTCGAAGAATGGCGCCATTGGTTAGAGGGGGCCAGGCACCCTATCACCGTTTTTACCGACCATAAGAATCTGGCGTACTTGGAGTCGGCCAAGCGTATGAATCCGAGACAGGCCAGATGGTCTCTGTTCTTCTCCAGATTCAATTTTCTGTCACATTCCGCCCTGGGATTAAAAATGTGAAGGCGGATGCCCTCTCTTGCTGTTTTCTGGGAGGGGGGAACTCCGAGGACCCGGCTACCATTTTGGCTGAGGGGGTAGTCGTTTCTGCTCTGTATCCTGATTTGGAGGCCGAGGTCCAGGCTGCCCAGGCAGAGGCAGCCTGGCAGCTTGTAGAAGGTTAATCTTGACAAACCTGTCCAGAGGAATAGAGGTGAGGTTGACTAAATGACCCCGGGATCTCTCGTATCCACTCTTCTCAGAACTGGGAGAGACGACCCGCGTCACCTCCGGAAGATGGTGGCGCACAGGGACCGAGAACGCCGCCAAAATACCCTAGCCAGGCGCAACTGCGCGGGGAAGGCAGCAGATAAGCTGCCGGCCAAACTGACAAGGTACCTAGGAAAGGGCAACGCCGTTACCGAAACAAAATTAAGGCTCCCCGCACTTTCCATAAGAAAGGGGGGAACAAACCGCCTAGTCCACCTGTCCGTGAGGACAGAAAAAAACACAGTGGGCTGGGGGTTGACTTCCTCCTTTTAATTGTTAAATTGAGTTATTAGTCTTGGGCTCATTAAACATTCCGCCGGTCCTGCCAGTCCACGGGGGGTGGTTAACCCCATCTGTGCTGCTGGTAGGACGTAAGGGAAGTTCCACGATAGGTCTGATAAAAGTCTCTACAGTTCCTTGTCTTGTAACTTTCGCCTCCACCTTGCGTATCTTACCCCTTTCATGGTAGTGCCGTATAATCAGAGTGGTGATGTGGTGGCGAGCAAGTATAATGAGAGGATTTTGTTCTTGCTCCCCCAACTCAGCCTTGTTTAAATGTCCACCAACCCTTAGCATGCCATAGTTGTCAATGAATGGGTTCAGGTTAGCAATTGGACTGTTTTTTGGAATGTTCCTCTTGTCACAGATACATTTAAGTTCAGAACTAAATACATCCTGTTGTACACTGCATATTATGATAATTTCACCTTTAGCAATGTCCTTTGCAGAAAGAGGCTTTTGGCACACGTGCCAACCATGACATTGAACTTCGGTGGGCTTTGTGTGGAAGCAATATGCGATATGGACTAACCTTGCAATGGTGCGTACAAGCCTTATCCACTTAGAAAAATGTTTAAAGCGTTGACAGCCCAATACGAGTCTTTGTTCAGTTCTGGTGACAAGCGTTTTAACTTCAGGACGAATTTCTGGATCCTCGTCAGGTTCTAGAAGACTAAAGACATCAGCTGTGGTTTCTTCTGGATGATCCAGCAGGAATTCTGGACCTGTTAACCAGGAAGAATTTGCGAGGACACTGGCCTGGTTGCATGATCTGCAGGATTAATTTCACATGGTGCATTATGCCATTGTTCAGGTTTAGATGATTTCCTGATTCTTTCTAACACGGTTGCTGACGTAGACATAGGAACATTTAGTCTGGTTGTATATATAGCCCAGAAGAACTTTACTGTCTGTGTAGAATTTAGTGTCATCTATCTGAATGACTAGCTCGCACAATATGGAATGGATTTCTACAGCTAGTACAGTCCCACAAAGTTCAAGCCTAGGAATTGTGTGCTCAGGCTTAGGTGCTAACTTAGCTTTCCCAAACAGAAACCCTATGTGGGTTTGATTAGACGAGTCTCTCACCTTGAGGTAGGCCTCAGAAGATGCGTTTGAGAAGATGTGAAGCTCTTTTCTCCGACTTGTAGCAAGAAAGGCTGGGGGGTAGCAGCGTGGTATATGGATCCCATCTAAGGCGTGTAGAGATTGCTTTCAGGACTCCCACTTTGAAAGCTTGTCAGATGGCAGTCAGTGGTGCGTCCCAATCTTTAATACACTCTGAGAGCTGTCTAAGTAAGGCTTTACCTTGTATGCTGATGGGAGCCACAAATCCCATTGGATGGTATAAGCTGCTCACCACTGAAAGAACACCACGCTTGGTAAATGGCTTGTCTGTAGAGCTAACTTAAAAGCCGAAAGTGTCTTTTAACCTCTTTCCGACCGCCTAACGCAGGATTGCGTCCTGCGGGCGGTCGGTTCATTCCTCTTTGACGCGCGGGCGCGTCATCTCGCGAGATTTCCTGTGAACGCGATCGAATCGGGAAGAAGTTAAACTACAGCCTGCCAGCGCTGATCGTGCGCTGGCAGGCTGTAGAAGTTAAAAAAAAATGGCATATCAGACGCTGTTTTGTTAACAGCGTCTGATATGCTTGCTGTTCGTTCCTTTGGGGTCCCTTTGCTTGGGACCACCAAAGGAAACTTTGTAAGTGCACCAATCACCACACAGACCCCCATCCACCCACCCACCCCGTCACTGATTAACCCTGATCACCCCATGTCACCCCCTGTCACTAATCACCCCCAGTAAGGCTCATTCAGACGTCCAGTATGTGTTTTGCGGATCCATGGATCCGCAAAACACTGGACACCGGCAATGTGCTTTCCGCATTTTGCGGATCCGCACATTGCCAGAACTATATAGAAAATGCCTTTTCTTGTCCGCAATTGCGGACAAGAATAGGACATGCTCTATCTTTTGCTCCGCAAATGCTGATGCGGCGAGCGCATAGTGTGCTCTCCGCATCACCGCCAGCCCCATTCACACTGAATGGGTCCGCATCTTTTCCGCAGAATTGCGGAATAGATGCGGACATTTTTGCAGACGTGTGAATGGGGCCTTACTACTTTTTTTTTGCACATTTTTTGGCAGAGATTTTTTCATCCACATTGATCGATGCGAATGAGGAAATCTGTGCCGTTCATTTATTTTTTTTTCATCCCAGAGGCTGAACGGGATGAATCTCATTACCCGTATGCTCAATATAAGGAGAATCGCAGAAACTCCTAATGCTGGCCATACGTGTAATGATTGAGGAGACCCTCAAATGCCAGGGCAGTACAAACGACCCACAAGTGACCCCATTTTAGAAAGAAGACACCCCAGGGTATTCGCTGAGGGGTATGGTGAGTTCATGTAAAATTTTATTTTTTGTCACAAGTTAGTGGAATATGAGACTTTATAAAAAAAAAATATATATATATCAATTTCCGCTAACTTGTGCCAAAAAAAAATTCTGTGAACTCGCCATGCCCCTCACAGAATACCTTGGGGTGTCTTCTTTCCACAATGGGGTCACATGTGGGGTATTTATACTGCCCTGGCATTTTAGGGGTCCTAAAGCGTGAGAATCCAAATGCGTAAAAATGCCCTGTGAAATCCTAAGGCCCCTTTCACACGGGCGAGTTTTCAGCGGGTGCAATGCGTGAGGAGGACGCATTGCACCCGCACTGAATCCGGACCCATTCATTTCTATGGGGCTGTGCACATGAGCGGTGATTTTCACGCATCACTTCTGCGCTGCGTGAAAATCGCAGCATGTTCTATATTCTGCGTTTTCACGCAACGCAGGCCCCATAGAAGTGAATGGGGATGCGGGAAAATCGCAAGCATCCGCAACCAAGTGCGGATGCGTTACGATTTTCCCGCATTGTTGCTTAGCAACGGGACCCAATCTCTATTATTTCCCCTTATAACATGGTTATAAGGGGAAATAATAGCATTCTTAATAAAGAATGCTGTGTAAAATGAAGAGGAAGGGGTTAAAAATAATAAAGTTAACTTACCTTAGCCACTTGATCGCGTAGTCGCGATCTGTCCTCTCTTTCCCTGCAGCATCGATGATCTAAAGGACCTGTGATGACGTCACATCACATGGCTCATCACTGCTCCATCACTATGGTGATGGAGCATGTGATTGGTCCATGTGACCATGTGACATCATCCAAGGTCCTAATCACTATCCTCAGGCTGTGGCTAGTGCTTATGGATCTTGGATGATGTCACGTGGTCACATGGACCAATCACATGCTCCATCACCATAGTGATGGAGCAGGTGATTGGGCCATGTGATGCTGTGACATCATTACAGGTCCTTTTCATCTTTCAAGCTAACGGAGAGGAGGCCGGGCTTCGCGATCAAATGGACCAGGTAAGTTAAGATTAGTTTATTATTTTTAACCCATTCTGCACCTGTTTAAACATTAGGAGATGGCTAAGGGTATTATTTTACATTATAACTATGTTATAATGTGAAATAATACCAGCGGGATATTTCTGACTCCAAACATGCACTTCTGTGAAGAAGTGCAGGTTCGGGTCTGGGTACCAAAGTGCCGATTTTTCTCCCGCGTGCAAAACGCATGACAGCGCTTTGCACTCGCAGGGAAAAATCGCGGCGATTCCCGCAACGCACCCGCACTGTTTGACGGAGTGCACCCGCAACGCCCGTCTGAAAGAGGCTCTAGCAGGTACTCATTGGAATTTGGGCCCCTTGTGCATTTGGCTGCAAGTGCACACACATGGTATCGCAGTACTCAGGAGAAGTAGGGCAGTGTTTTGGGTGTATTTTTACATATACCCATGCTGGGTGTGAGAAAATCTCTGTAAATTACAACTTTTAAATTATTTTTATACAAAGTTGTCAGTTTACAGAGATATTTCTCTCACCCAACATGGGTATATGTAAAAATACACCCCAAAACACATTGCCCTACTTCTCCTCAGTACGGCGATACCACATGAGTAACACTTTTTTGCAGCCTGGGTGCGCAAAGGGGCCCAAATTCCAACGAGTACCTTTAGCTTTTACATGGCTGCTCACAATTTAGCCCCGCCCAAAATGCCAGAACAGTAAACACACCCCACAAATGACCCCATTTTGGAAAGTAGACACCCCAAGGTATTCACTGAGGGGCATAGTGAGTCCGTCTGAGATTTTTATTTTTTTTTGCCAGAAGTTAGCAGAAATGGAAATGGAATCATACATGAACTCACCATGCCCCTCCGCGAATACTTTGGGGTGTCTTCTTTCTAAAATGGTGTCATTTTGGGGGTATTTATACTATCCTGGCATTCTAGCACCTGAAGAAACATGACAGGTGCTCAGAAAGTCAGAGCTGCTTCAAAATGCCGAAATTCACTTTTTTGCACCATAGTTTGTAAACGCTATAACTTTTACCCAAACCAATAAATATACACTTATTGGATTTTTTTTTTATCAAAGACATGTAGAACAATACATTTTGCGAAAAATTTATATAGAAATGTAGTTTTTTTAAAAAAAAATTACAACATTAAGTGAAAAATGTCATTTTTTTGCAAAAATTTCGGTCATTTTTGATTAATAGCAAAAAAAGTCAAAATGTCAGCAGCAATGAAATACCACCAAATGAAAGCTCTATTAGTGAGAAGAAAAAGAGGTAAAATTCATTTGGGTGGTAAGTTCTATGATGCAGCAATAAACGGTGAAAGTAGTGTAGTGCAGAATTGTAAAAAGTGGCCTGGTCATTAAGGGTGTTTAAGCTAGGGGGGCTGAAGTGGTTAATAAGTGCCACTGTAGGCCCAGACTTCTCAGTACAGGTGGCATGTCCATTCCCAGATTTAGGTCTTTAACCCTTTAAGGACCGGAGGTTTTTTACTTTTTGAGTTTTCGTTTTGCGCTCCCTGCCTTCCCATAGCCATAGCTTTTTTTATTTTCGGTTCACATAGCCATATGAGGGCTTGTTTTTTGCAGGACAAGTTGTACTTTCCAACGCCACCATTTAATATTGCATATGATGTAGTGGGAAGCGGGGAAAAAATTCCAAATGGGGTGAAATTGCAAACAAAAAGCAATTGCACCACAGTTTTGCGGCTTTTTAAATTCCGATGTGCGATAAAACTGACCGATAAAACTTACTTTTACTCTACAGGTCAGTACGAATCCGTCGATATCTTTTTTGTCAATATCTTTTGACCCCTATAACTTTTTTGTAATTATATGTACAGAGCTGTATGGGGGCTCATTTTATGCATCATAATCTTATCTTTTTATTGATACCATTTTGGTGTGTGTATGACTTTTTGATCACCTTTTATGTAATTTTTTGTGGAAAATGAAGCAACAAAAAATGGTTTTGCTGTTTGATGTATGGGGAATATTTTTTTATATTTTTATACTATGGGCGTTTTCGCACATTGCGACACCCATGATGTGTATTTTTTTAATTTTTTTGGTTTTTTAATTTTTATTTTAGCAAAAGGGGGGTGATTTTTACTTTTATGTTTTTTTTTATTTATTTTTTTAATTTATTTATTTATTTTTACACTTTTATATAGTTCCCATAGGGAACTATAACTTACGATCATCTGATTGCGATTTTCATACATTCCAATGCAATAGCATTGGAATATATGAAAAAATCGCATATTTCCTATGAAGCCTATTACAGGCAAGACTCCATAGGAAATACTATACAGCAGCCTGGGTTTCATTCATAGAAACCCAGGCTACTATAGGCGCGCTCGGCTTCTCCGATCGCCACACGGGGGAGCCGGAGCGCAAACCGATGGACCACGGCATCTGAGGGGTTAAATGTCCGCGATCGGCATCGCTGCCGGTCGCGGACATTAGCCATGGGTGTCTGCTACAGGAACCATGCGGACAACCGCGGCTAAGGCGCCCGCATGGAGCAAGCGGGCGCCATCTTTAACCACCTCAGCCCCCCTAGCTTAAACACCCTTAACCCCTTAAGGACCAGGCTCATTTTCACCTTAGGACCAGGCCATTTTTTGCAAATCTGACCAGTGTCACTTTATGTGGTGATAACTTTAAAACGCTTTTTCTTATCCAGGCCATTCTGAGATTGTTTTTTCGTCACATATTGTACTTCATGACACTGGTAAAATTAAGTCGAAAAATCATATTTACCCTAAAATAATACAAACAAAACTGCCACCTTATCCCGCACTTTCCAAAATGAGGTCACTTTTTTGGAGTTTCTACTGTAGGGGTGCATCAGGGGGCTTCAAATGGGACATGGTGTCAAATAACCAGTCCAGCAAAATCTGCCTTCCAAAAACCATATGGCGTTCCCTTCCTTCTACGCCCTGCCGTTTGGCCATACAGCAGTTTACGACCACATATGGGGTGTTTCTGCAAACTAGAGAATCGGGGCAATATATATTGAGTTTTGTTTGGCTGGTAACCCTTGCTTTGTTACTGGGAAAAATTGACTAAAATGGAAAATTTGCAAAAAAATAGCTATTTTCGGACCGTTTTTATTTTTTGTTATTTACATCGTTGAACTAACAGGTTAGATTGTGTGCTATTTCTATAGAGCAGGTTGCTACGGACGCGGCAATACCAAATATGGCTACTTTTTGGGGGGTTTTGTTTCAGTTTTACATAATACAGCATTTTTGAAAAAAATGATTTTTTAGTGTCTTCACATTCTGAAAGCCATATATTTTTTTTATTTTTTGGGCGACTGTCTTATGTAGGGGCTCATTTTTTGCGGAATGAGATGGCGGTTTGATTGGAACTATCTTGGGGTGCATATGACATTTTGGTCGCCTGCTATTACACTTTTTGTGATGTAAGGTGACAAAAATGGCTCTTGACACCGTATTTTTTTTTTTGTTGTGTTCACCTGAGGGTTTTGGTCATGTGTTATTTTTATAGAGCAGGTTGCGACCATACCGCGTCGATACCAAATATGTATACTTTTTATTTATTTTTTAAAGTTTTACACAATATTATCATTTTTTAAAACAAAACAAATCATGTTTTAGTGTCTCCATAGCCTGAGAGCCCTATTTTTTTTTTTTTTGGGGGGGGTGATTGTCCTATGTGGGGTATCATTTTTTGCGGGATGAGATGACGGTTTGATTAGCACTATTTTTGGGTGCATATAACTTTTTGATCGCTTGCTATTACAGTTTTTGTGATGTGAGGTGACAAAAATGTTTTTTTTTTACATTGTTTTTATTTTATTTTTTTAACAGTATTTACCTGAGGGGTTAGATAATGTGATATTTATATAGAGCAGGTTTTTACGGACGCGGCAATACACAATATGTATACTTTTTATTTATTTATTTTACTTTAACACAATAATAGCATTTTAGAAAAAAAAAATTATGTTTTAGTGTCTCCATAGTCTGAGAGCCATATTTTTTTTATTTTTTTGGGCGATTGTCCTATATAAGGACTCATTTTTTGCGGGATGAGATGGCGGTTTTATTGGTACTATTTTGGGAGGCATACGCCTTTTTGATTACTTGATATTACACTTTTTGTGATGCAAGGTGACAAAAAATGGCTTTTTTACACCATTTTTTTGTGGTTTTTTTTTACGGTATTTGCGTGAGGGGTTAGGTCACGTGATATTTTTATAGAGGAGATTTTTACGGACGCGGCGATACCTAATATGTGTAGTTTATTTTTTTATTTATTCAGTGATATGTATTTTTCTTATTTTTACTTTTTTTTTCACTTTTTTGACATTTTTTTGACCCAGACCCACTTGGATCTTATAGATCCAGTGGATCTGGTGTCTATATAATACAGAACAGTACACTATATAGTGTACTGCACTGTATTTTTTTACTTTTCACAGTCTGGTCAGACTTTTGCCTTTAGCAGAAGTCTGCCCAGAGTTACTATACCATGGCAAGCAGGATGCTTCTGAAAGCGTCCTGCTGCCATGGTAACCATCACCCGCTGCCATTACAGAGCAGTGGGTGATGGGAAGAGAGGTGATCTCCCTCCCTCTACTATCCTATCCTGTCGGGGGCTGCAAGGTACGGCAGCCCCCGATGGGAGAGGGAGGGAGCTCCTCCATGTTAACACCTTCTATACCGCGGTCCGTATAGAAGGGGTTAAACTGCTGACATCTGCAGCACAGATGTCAGCAGTTTATAGCAATTTGTTGACCCCCTGCTATACCCACTAGACACCAGGGAAATCGTTTGAAAGGAGGCGGGCGGGGGATTGCAATTGCGATCCCGCCTGCCGCACCGCCCCGCCTCCTGCGCCACCCACCCGCAACACCGCCAGATCTCCCCCTGCACCGCCCGGGTGGACACTAATATGGCGGTGTGCAGGGGGGTTAAAATTTACACTTTGGGGCATATTTTACACAGACCGCGGGGATCAGAGACTATAGATAGCGCAGCAAACCGCAGGTCTGAATTGACCTGCGGTTTGCTGCGATCGCTGACATGGGGGTCACAGAACCCCTAGGCATAGTGCCAAGATGCCTGCTGATTGATTTCAGCAGGCATCTTGTTCCGATCACCGCCACGTGCGCAGCGGTGATCGGATATTCACAGGGCGTACATGTACGCCCTTCGTCCTTAAGGGGTTAATGACCAGGCCACTTTTTACAATTCTGCACTACACTACTTTAACCGTTTATTGCTCCGTCATACAACTTACCACCCAAATGAATTTTACCTCCTTTTCTTCTCACTAATAGAGCTTTCAATTGGTGGTATTTTATTGTTGCTGACATTTTTACTTTTTTTGCTGTTAATAAAAATTTTACGACATTTTTGCAAAAAAATGACATTTTTCACTTTCTGTTGTAAAATTTAAAAAAAAAACTACATTTCTATATAAATGTTTCTCTAAATTTATAGTTCTACATGTCTTTGATTAAAAAAAATCCAATAAGTGTATATTTATTGGTTTGGGTAAAAGTTATAGCGTTTACAAACTATGGTGCAAAAAAGTGAATTTCCGCATTTTGAAGCAGCTCTGACTTTCTGAGCACCTGTCATGTTTCTTCAGGTGCTAGAATGTCAGGATGGTATAAATACCCCCCAAATCACACCATTTTAGAAAGCCCCAAAGTATTCGCGGAGGGGCATGGTGAGTTCATGTATCATTTCATTTTTTTTCACAAGTTAGCAGAAAATTACACTTTCTGAGGAATAAAAAAAAATGTAATAAAGTTTCTGCTAACTTCTGGCAAAAAAAAAGAAAATCTCAGACGGACTCACTATGCCCCTCAGTGAATACCTTGGGGTGTCTACTTTCCGAAATGGGGTCGTTTGTGGGGTGTTTGTACTGTTCTGGCATTTTGGGTGGGGCTAAATTGTGAGCAGCCATGTAAAAGCTAAAGGTACTGGTTGGAATTTGGGCCCCTTTGCGCACCCAGGCTGCAAAAAAGTGTCACTCATGTGGTATCGCCGTACTCAGGAGAAGTAGGGCAATGTGTTTTGGGGTGTATTTTTACATATACCCATGTTGAGTGAGAGAAATATCTCTGTAAACTGACAACTTTGTATAAAAAATTAAAAATTTTCGTTTACAGAGATATTTCACACCCAACATGGGTATATATAAAATACACCCCAAAACACATTGCCTCTACTTCCCTGAGTACGGCGATACCACATGAGTGACACTTTTTGCAGCCTGTGCGCAGAGGGCCCTAATTCCAATGAGTACCTTTAGGATTTCACAGGGCATTTTTACGCCTTTGGATTCCAGACTTCTTGTCACGATTTAGAGACCCTAAAATGCCAGGGCAGTATAAATACTCACAAGTGACCCCATTTTAGAAAGAAGACACCCCAAGGTATTCCGTGAGGGGTATGGCGAGTTCATGTAAAATTTTATTTTTTGTCACAAGTTAGTGGAATATAAGATTTTGTAAAAAACAAAATTTAAAAAAAAAAAAATATATCAATTTCCGGTAACTTGTGCCAAAAAATAAAAATTCTGTGAATTCGCCATGCCCCTCACAGAATACCTTGGGGAGTCTTCTTTCCAAAATGGGGTCACTTGTGGGGTATTTATACTGCCCTGGCATTTTAGGGGCCCTAAAGCGTGAGAATCCAAATGCGTAAAAATGGCCTGTGAAATCCTAAAGGTACTCATTGGTTTTAGGGCCCCTTTGCGCATCTTGGCTGCAAAAAAGTGTCACACATGTGGTATCGCCGTACTCAGGAGAAGTGGGGCAATGTGTTTTGGGGTGTATTTTTACATATACCTATACTGTGTGTGAGAAATATCGCTGTAAACGACAACGTTTTAATTTTTTTTATTCAAAGTTGTCAATTTACAGAGATATTTCTCTCACCCAGCATGGGTATATGTAAAAATACACCCCAAAACACATTGCCCTACTTCTCCTGAGTACGGCGATACCACATGAGTGACACTTTTTTGCAGCCAAGATGCGCAAAGGGGCCCAAATTCCAATGAGTACCTTTTAGGAGGGCATTTTTACGCATTTTTCTTCTGAACTTGAACTCACCAACACCGTGTTCATCCGTGTAACTTGCTTTATTGTGTAAGTCAGACAACAGAGTACAGCAGAACAGATGGATTCGGGTATTGTGTGGTCAAAAGATGATGCTTTCATTAGCGTACATGAGAATTCATGTGTACCTGATTCATGAGGCTGAAAAAGCAGTATAGAAGATACAGGAAGTGAAGAAGGGGTGGAGCAATGAAAGGAAATGAGTCATAGGTAAAAGAAGAATAAAACAAGTGCATTACCAAAAATGGCCACTAGATGGGAGCATATAACCGAATATAGAAATACTGCATATGAAATGGTTCAAAGAACAAACTATGAAACTGCATAGCAGCACACAATCAGTTTTGATGCATTTTTCACACGCATGAAAAAAAGCTGAAGTTTAACAAACTACATCTTCTAGTAACCTTTAGTGAAAACACATTGCATCTGGACTGCATCAGGTTACATCTGGATGCAATGCGTTTTCACTGAAGTCTCACTCGACTCTATGGGGCTAGGGCTGCGTGAAAAACGCTAAATATAGAACATGCTGCAATTCTAACGCAACGCAGAACTAATGCGTGAAAAAAAAAACACTCATGTGCACAGACCCATTGAAATGATTCAGTGCGGGTGGTATGCATTCAAGCATCGCACCCGCGAGGGAAAACTCTTTGGGTGAAAGGGGCCTTAAGACTGGCATCTAAAACGCCGGTCTTAATAAACGATCTCAATAGATTTTATTTCTTTTTTACATCATAAATGTGTTTTTTGTCAGTGTTTTTTTTTTTTTGGCCAAGGCTGAATGGGGGTCGCAGTTTTACTAGTTCTAATAATGAGCCCATCTGCTGTGCTCGTGATATTTGACAACACCATCTTTTTATTAACCTCTTCCTGACCAGAGCCGTAATACTACGACGCTGCGGTAAGTAGTACTACAGCGCGCTGATCGGGCAGGTGCAGTAGCTGCGCTCACTCGATCAGCTGCAGGGGACTGGCTGTTCCCTGCGGATGCCTTCCTTAGGCATTATGCTGCCTTCCCTGTGAGATCCACGTGTATTGCAGTGTGTAATACACTTACAGACAATGCATTACAATTAGAGATGAGTGAATTTCATATTTTGAAATTCGTTCACGCTTCATTTGGTGGTAAAAGCAGAATTGTATTATGGATTCCGTTACCACGGACCATAACGCAATTCTTTGATGGAATGCATAATGGAATGCCTTTAGAGGCATTTCTTTATTCATTCCGTCATAATAGAAGTCTATGTCCTGCATAACGGATCCGTCCCATTTCTGTTATGCAGGAGAGGACTCCCCTGTATAACGGAAACCGTTTTGCAGCTTATACGCTTCCATTATGACCGAATGAATAACGGAATACCTTTAAAGGCATTTCGTTATGCATTCCATCACATAATTGCGTTATGGTCCGTGGTAACGGATTCCATAACGTAATTCTGCTTTTACCACCAAACGAAGCGTAAAGGAATTTCATAACATGAAATTCGCTCATCTCAAATTACAATACAGATGTATTGTAATGCATTGTACTGGGGATCAAACGCCCAAAAGAAAAACTAAGTTTCCACTAAAAAAAAAAGCCTTCTTTTCCCATAATTAATAAATTTTTTGGTGAAAAGTAGGGAAAAAAAAAAAAAGAAAAGTATACCTATTAGTTATTGCCACGTCCATATCGACCGGCTCTATAAAAATATCACATGATCCACCCTGTCAGGTGAATGCAGTAAAAAAAACAACCTTCCCTCACAAAAAGTGTAATAAAAAGCGATCAAAAAGGCGCATGTACCCCAAAATGGTACCAATCAAACAGTCATCTTAAAAATGAGTCCCTACCTAAAACAATCGTCCAAAAATAAAAAAATAGGGCAATTTAGAAAATGGCAACACAAAACAAGATTTAATTCTGTTCAAAAAAGCATTAACTGTGTAAAACTTAACAAAAATAAAAATAAGACATATTTGGTATCGCAGCGTTCGTAACAACCTGCTCTATAAAAATATATGTTATACAAAGTCTTATGTACCCTAAAATGGTACCAATAAATAACATCACCTCATCCTGCAAAAAATGAGCCCAAACATAAGACAATCACTCCAAAAATAAAATTCAATGGCGCCCATAGACCAATCCAACAAAATCTGCGCTGCAAAAGCCATATGGCGCTCCTTCCATTCTGAATCCTGCAATGTGCCATCCCCCCCCCAGCAGTTTACTACTACATATGGCATGTTGCCATATTCAGGAGAAAATGGGTAACAAATTATGAGGTGCTTTTTCTCCTCTTACCCCTTGTGAAAATAAAAAATTTGGGGCTAAAGCAACATTTCATTGGAAGAAATTAAACTTCATTTTCACAGCCAAGTAACATAGTTTATAAGGCCGAAAAAAGACGTGTCTATCCAGTTCGGCCTGTTATACTGCAAGTTGATCCAGAGGAAGGCAAAAAAAAAACTGTGAGGTAGAAGCCAATTTTCCCACTTAAGGGGAAAAAAATTCCTTCCCGACTCCAAACAGGCAATCAGAATAACTCCCCGGATCAACGACCCCTCTCTAGTAGCTATAGCCTGCAATATTATTACACTCCAGAAATACATCCAGGCCCCTCTTGAACTCTTTTAGTGAACTCACCATCACCACTTCCTCAGACAGAGGTTCCATAGTCTCACTGCTCTTACCATAAAGAATCCTCTTCTATGTTTGTGTACAAACCTTCTTTCCTCCAGACGCAGAGGATGTCCCCTCGTCACAGTCACAGTCCTGGGGATTAAATAGATGATGGGAGAGATCTCTGTACTGACCTCTGATATATTTATACATAGTGATTAAATCTGCCCTTTTTTCTAAAGTGAATAATCCTAAGGCCTCATGCACACGATCGTTGTTGTGGTCCGCGTCCGAGCCGCATGTTTTGCGGCTTGGGCACGGACCCATTCACTTCAATGGGGCCGCAAAAGATGCGGACAGCACTCCATGTGCTGTCCACATCCGTTGCTCTGTTCCGTGGCCCCGCAAAAAAAATAGAGCATGTCCTATTCTTGTCCGTTTTGCGGACAACAATAGGCATTTCTACAATGGGCCACATTCCGTTCCGCAACAGCTTCCGTGCTTTGCAGATCCGCGATTTTCGGATCACAAAACACATACGGTCGTGTGCATGAGGCCTAATTTTGATAATCTTTCAGGGTATTGTAGTTCCCTCATTCCAGTAATTACTTTAGTTGCCCTCCTCTGAACCCTCTCCAGCTCTGCTATGTCTGCCTTGTTCACAGGAGACCAGAACTGTACACAGTACTCCATGTGTGGTCTGACTAGTGATTTGTAAAGTGGTAGGACTATGTTCTCATCACGGGCATCTATGCCCCTTTTGATGCAACCCATTATCTTATTGGCCTTTGCAGCAGCTGCCTGACACTTGTTTTTACAGCTTAGTTTGCTGTTCAATAAAATTCCTAGATCCTTTTCCATGTCAGTGTTACCCATTGTTTTACCATTTAGTGTGTACGGGTGACTTGCATTATTCCTTCCCATGTGCATAACCTTACATTTGTCAGTGTTAAACCTCATCTGCCACTTCTCTGCCCAAGCCTCCAATCTATCCAGATCCCTCTGTAGCAGTATACTGTCCTCTTCTGTGTCATTTACTCTACACGGTTTAGTGTCATCTGCAAAAATTTATATTTTACTGTGCAAGCCTTCTACAAGATCATTAATAAATATATTGAAGAGGATAGGGCCCAGTACTGACCCTTGAGGTACCCTACTAGTGACAGTGACCCTATCTGAGTGTGTACCATTAATAACCACCCTCTGTTTTCTATCACTGAGCCAGTTACTTATCCACATGCAGACATTTTCTCCCAGTCCGAGCATTCTTATTTTATATACTAACTTTTTATGCGGTACAGTGTCAAATGCTTTGGAGAAGTCCAGATATCCGACATCCATTGATTCGCCGCTGTCAAATCTAGAACTTACCTCCACATAGAAACTTATTAAATTAGTTTGACATGACCGTTTCCTCATGAAGCCATGCTGATATGGCGTTATTTGCTTATTTTCATTGAGGTACTCCAAGAGAGCATCTCTTAGAAAACCTTGAAACAGTTTACCCACAACGGATGTTCAACTTACCGGCCTATAGTTTCCAGGCTCTGTTTTTGAAACCTTTTTGAATATTGGCACCACATTTGCTATGCTCCAATCCTGTGGAATACTCCCTGTCAGTATAGAGTCCTTAAATATCAGAAATAGGGGGCTGGCTATGACATTACTTAATTCTCTTCGGATACGGGGGTGTATGCCATCTGGTCCTGGTGATTTATCTATTTTAATCTTTTTAAGGCTACATGCACACGACCGTTGCCTGCCTCCGCGTCCGCTCCTCTTGCAAGCTTTGCGTCCGTTAAAAAAAACAGATGACGGACCGTTTTTTTTTACGGATCCGATTTTTATGGCAGATCCATTGTAAAAATGCCTATCCTTGTCCGCAAACGTGAAAAAAAATAGGACATGCACTATTTTTTTGACGGAATGAAAACACGGACCACAGATGCGGAACAAAAACGGTTGACCATCCGCATTTTTTGACGGACCCATTGAAATGAATGGGGAAGCATCCTATCTATGAAAAAAAAACGGAACGGACGCGGAAAAAAAAACGGTCGTGTGCTTGAGGCCTAAGACGCCGCTGTACTTCTTCCTGGGTCAGACAGGGCACTTTTAATGGGGAATTTACTTTTACATTCTGCATTTCATCTGACAGTTTATTTTCTTCAGTGAATACACTGGAGAGAAAAAATATTTAATAGCTTTGCTTTCTCCTCGTCAGTCTCTGCAACTCCCCCCTCATCACTCTGTAAAGGGCTGACACCTTCAGATTTATACTTTTTAACATTTATATAATTGAAGAACATTTTAGGGTTAGTTTTGTTCTCTTTGGCAATTAATCTTTCGGTCTCTAGTTTGGCCGCTTTTATTTTTGTTTTTCACATACCCGTATTTTTCGCCCTATAAGACGCACCTAGGTTTTTGAGGAGGAAAATTAAAAAAAACATATTTTGAACCAAAAGGTGTGCCTAATGGTGTTATGTGGGATCTGTGGATGGCACTGTTATGGGGGGTCTGTGGATGGCACTGTTATGGGGGACTGTGGATGGCACTGTTATGGGGGACTGTGGATGGCAATGTTATGGGGAACTGTGGATGGCACTGTTATGGGGGGTCTGTGGATGGCACTGTTATGGGGGGGTCTGTGGATGGCACTGTAATGTGGGACTGTGGATGGCACTGTTGCGGGGGATCTGTGGATGGCACTGTTATGGGGGGTCTGTGGATGGCATTGTTATGGAGGTCTGTGGATGGCACTGTTATGGGGGTCTGTGGATGGTACTGTTATGGGGGTCTGTGGATGGTACTGTTATGGGGGTCTGTGGATGGTACTGTTATGGGGGTCTGTGGATGGTACTGTTATGGGGGTCTGTGGATGGTACTGTTATGGGGGTCTGTGGATGGCACTGTTATGGGGGTCTGTGGATGGCACTGTTATGGGGGATCTGTGGATGGCACTGTTATGGGGGTCTGTGGATGGCATTGTTATGGAGGTCTGTGGATGGCACTGTTATGGGGGTCTGTGGATGGTACTGTTATGGGGGTCTGTGGATGGCACTGTTGTGGGGATCTGTGGATGGCACTGTTATGGGGGATCTGTGGATGGCACTGTTATGGGGGTCTGTGGATGGCACTGTTATGGGGGTCTGTGGATGGTACTGTTATGGGGGTCTGTGGATGGCACTGTTATGGGGGGTCTGTGGATGGCATTGTTATGGAGGTCTGTGGATGGCACTGTTATGGGGGTCTGTGGATGGTACTGTTATGGGGGTCTGTGGATGGTACTGTTATGGGGGTCTGTGGATGGCATTGTTATGGAGGTCTGTGGATGGCACTGTTATGGGGGTCTGTGGATGGTACTGTTATGGGGGTCTGTGGATGGCACTGTTATGGGGGGTCTGTGGATGGCATTGTTATGGAGGTCTGTGGATGGCACTGTTATGGGGGTCTGTGGATGGTACTGTTATGGGGGTCTGTGGATGGTACTGTTATGGGGGTCTGTGGATGGTACTGTTATGGGGATCTGTGGATGGCACTGTTATGAGGGGGAACTGTGGATGGCACTGTTATGGGGGGGAACTGTGGATGGCACTGTTATGGGGGATCTGTGGATGGCACTGTTGTGGGGGATCTGTGGATGGCACTGTTGTGGGGATCTGTGGATGGCACTGTTGTGGGGGATCTGTGGATGGCACTGTTGTGGGGCATCTGTGGATGGCACTGTTATTGGGGACTGTGGATGGCACTGTTATGGGGGATCTGTTGATGACACATAAATAGCATTTTATGCTATGTGTCATCCACATATCTCTCATAACATTGTCATGTCATCCACAGACCCCCATAACAGTGCCATCCACAAATCCCCATAACTATCCAGTGCTATCCATAGAATGACCCCCAATAGGGAGGAGGTGCCGGCATCTAGCTCTGTAATTACAGCGGGCCCGTTGCAGTCACTGTATTCTGATACACCGGGCCCGCTCACTGTAGGAATCCTAACTGCAGGCAATGCTGTATGCTGAATAAGTAAACAGTAGTCTTTTATGCAGCCTGTACTTACGGTACTAACTTTCCGGCAGGCAGGAGGCTGAGCTGGCGGGCGGGCGCTGACAACGTAACTCACTATGTCACGCGCCGGCTCCCCCTTCTTCATTCATAAAGTGGGCGGAGCCGGCGCGTTACATAGTGAGTTGTCACCCGCCAGCTCAGCCTCCTGCCTACCGGAAAGTTAGTATCGTAAGTACAGGCTGCATAAAAGGCTACTGTTAGCATTGCCTGCAGTTAGGATTCCTACAGTGAGCGGGCCCAGTGTAGCAGAATACAGTGACTGCACCGGGCCCGCTGTAGTTACAGAGCTGGATGCCGGCCCTTCCTCCCTCATCCCTGCCTACTAATACACCCGCCACCGCGCTGCGCAGCATGCGGTCGGCGGTATACAAACTGAAGTATTCGCCCCATAAGACGCACTGCCTTTTCCCCCCCACTTTTGGGAGGAGGGGAAAGTGCGTCTTATAGGGCGAAAAATACGGTATTCTATTTTTTTCCTCATAGTTTTTCAGTGCTTTCTCACTACCCTCCTGTTTTAGTGATTTAAATTCTTTCTTTTTGTCATTTATTGCTTTATTTACAGTTTATCCACATTCTTGTTCCTTAAACTTTTATTCCCATAAGGTATGTACCTATCACAATTAGATTTTAGGATGCTTTTAAAAATATCCCATTTTGTGGCTGTATTTTTATTTTTGAGGACTTTTCCTTTATGAGATGTACAGGATTCAGTTTCCTAGTCTTTATCTAGGTAGTTGAAGTCCCCCATAATAATGACTTCCTTATGATTTGCCGCCTCATCTATCTCGTTTAGTAGTAGATTTTCTGTGGACTCTGGTATATTAGGTGGTTTATAATAAACTCCTATTAGTAATTTATTATTGTTTTTGCCTCCATGTATTTCTACCGACAGTGACTCCACATGTTCATGTCCCTCACTTATATCTTCTCGGACTGTGGGCTTTAGACAGGACTTCACATAAAGGCAGACCCCTCCTCCTCTCCGGTTTTGGGTATCCCTTCTAAACAGACTGTAACCCTATGTCATAGTCCTCCTCACACATCACTAATTACAGTTACCCAGTTTTATTAGTCAGGCTTCTGGCATTAGTATACATACATTTAGGAGGGTTATGCATATTTTTTACCCTACACCTTTCCTTCTATTCCTCCTCCAGTCCCACTACCTTGCCCCTGGTCGCCATCTGCACTATCTTCCCATCCTATAATGTAATTACCCTCCCCCAGTTCCTAGTTTAAACACTCCTCCAACCTTCTAGCCATCTTCTCCCCCAACACAGTTGCCCCTTCGCCATTGAGGTGCAGCTCATCCCTACGATAGAGCCTGTAGCCGACAGAGAAGTTGTCCCAGTTCTCCAGGAACCCAACCCCTCCTTCCTACACCAGTTCTTGAGCCACTTTTAACCTTCCTAATCTCCCGCTGCCTTTCTTGTGTGGCTCGTGGTACAGGCAGTATTTCGGAAAATACTACCTTTGAGGTCCTTGCCCTAAGCTATTGACTTAAATCCCTAGAATAATTTTTAAGGAAGCTCTACCTACCTCTAACTTTGTCATTGGTTCCGATATGGACCAAGACTGCTGAATCTTCTCCAGCTCCTCCCAGTAATCTGTCAACCCGATCCGCAATGTGTTGAACTTGAGCGCCAGGAAGACAACACACCGTTTATCAATCCCGATCTTTGTGACAGATCACCCTATCTGTACCCCTAATAATTGAGTCTCCCACTACTAGCACCTGTCTGGCCTGCCCTGCTCTCCTGATCCCCTGCTTACTGGAGCCGACATTCCCTGACTGGCAGAGGAAGTGTCCGGCTGCAAGAGTGCTCTCTCTGAACTCTCATCCCCCTCATCTGCCAACCTTGCAAACTTGTTACCTCACTTTCCTCAGCCTCCTCGCTACCACCCTCCCCCTCATCTACTCCATAGAGTGCTTGTTCAGTGAGCAGAAAACTCTTTTCCAAATTGTCAACGCCTCTTAGTGTTGAAACTCGCCTGGTTAGACACTTGATGTGCGATTCCAAACGGGCAATTTGCTCACATTTTGAACAAAGATATGCACCCTCAAACGGCTGTTCCAGGACTGCATACATTAGACAAGATGTGCACTGGACAGCAGTCAATAATGGAACACATACTAAATGGGGATTATGCAGGAAAAGAGAAAAATACAATATAATTCAGTGATAAGAAACTGATTTACTGCAGTCCCCCACTAAAGTCACATAATCTAAAGTCACACACTTAACACAAACACACACTTAAAAATCAAACACGCGAACACTCACAAACTTGCGTTATTTGCCTGCTTGTATAAATGGAGCTCTCAAAACAGCCTGCTTTTTTCCCCTCTGGATTCAAAAGCGTTTTCAAATTCCGTAAATTGCTTAGGGGGTTAAAGTGCTCACTATACCCTTAATATATTCTTTAAAGGGTGTAGTTTCCAAAATGGGGTCACTTTTTGAGGGTTTCCACTGTAGGGGTACGTCTGGGTATCTTCAAATACAAAATGGTGCCTAAAAACTATTCTAGCTCCAAAATCCTTATGGCGCTCCTTTCCTTCTGACCACTGCTATGTGCCAATAGAGCAGTTTACCACCATATATGGGGTATTTCTGTAAACTGCAGAATCAGACTAATGCATATTGAGCTTTAGTTTGCTGTGTTGCAAGAAAAAAATTGATTAACATGTAAAATCTGCATATAAAATAAAATTTCTAAATTTCGCCTCCATTTTTCCTTTAATTCTTGTGGAACACCTAAAGGGTTAACAAAGTTTGTAACATCAGTTTTGAATCATTTAAGTAGTGTAGTTTCTAAAATGTCATTTATGGGTGGTTTACATTACATAAGCCCCTCAAAATGACTTTATATCTGAATTGGTGCTTAAAAAAATGGTTTTGGAAATTTTGTTGAAAATTTGAAAAAGAAAATTCTAAACTTCTAAGCCTTCTAACGTCCTCAAAAAAATAAAATGATATTTACAAAATGATGCCAACATAAAGCAGACATATGGGGAATGATGACTGATAACTATTTTATGAGGCATTACTATTTTTCTTAACCACTTCAGCCCCCCTAGCTTAAACACCCTTAATGGCCAGACCACTTTTTACAGCACTACACTACTTTCACGGTTTATTGCTCAGTCATACAACTTACCACCCAAAGGAATTTTGCCTGCTTTTCTTCTCACTAATAGAGCTTTCATTTGGTGGTATTTCATTGTTGTTGACATTTTTTACTTTTTTTGATATTAATAAAAAATTACCGAAATTTTTGCAAAATTTGCATTTTTCGCTTCCTGTTGTAAAATTTTTCTCTAAATTTATTGTTCTACATGTCTTTGATAAAAAAAATGCAATTAGTGTATATTTATTGGTTTGGGTAAAAGTGAATTTCGGCATTTTGAAGCAGCTCTGACTTTCTGAGCACCTGTCATGTTTCTTCAGGTGCTAGAATGCCAGGATAGTATAAATACCCCCCAAATAACACCATTTTAGAAAGAAGACACCCCTAAGTATTCGTGGAGGGGCATGGTGAGTGCATGTATGATTTCATTTTTTTTTTACAAGTTAGCGGAAAATGACACTTTTTGAGGAAAAGAAAAAAATAATATTCCATTTCTGCTAAATTCTGGCAAAAAAAAATAAATCTCCCACGGACTCACTATGCCTCTCAGTAAATACCTTGGGGTGTCTACTTTTCGAAATGGGGTCATTTATGGGGTGTGTTTACTGTTCTGGCATTTTGGGCGGGGCTAAATTGTGAGCAACCCTGTAAAGCCTAAAGGTACTCGTTGGAATTTACGCCCCTAGGCTGCAAAAAAGTGGCACACATGTGGTATCGCCGTACTCAGAAGAAGTAGGGCAATGTATTTTGGGGTGTATTTTTACACATACCCATTGTAAGGGATCAGTTAGCGGGGGTCATCTCCTGGGTACACAGGCACCGTTCAGCAGGCACACTATAGACATTGCAGTCCAAACAGCAGGGAAGTTGTTTAACTGGCCTCAGTCAGTTTTATTGAAAGGTGAGGTACAGACCACAAAAAAGAAATATATAACAAACAAAAATTCTAAGCCTGTCCGGCTCTAACTATACAGCAGGAAACCTAACTGCACAAGTGCCGACCTAATACCGGGCACCAAACAAAATAACAAGGTCTATACCTCTAGGAGTGCTCTCTCAGGCTCTAAGCATGTAACCTGTTCCCAGGTGGAGCAAGCTGTGTCTGTATTCTCAGCCTTATATCAGACTAGCACTCCTGAGGAGTGATTACCTGACAGCCCAAAACCCGGACTGTCCGGATGGAGTGGGGGCGAATTGCAGAGACGTCTGCATAGACCGCTGAACATTTCCCTGGTTGCTTTTTAAATGACAGAAGTGAGGAATCTTGGACACACATAGACCCCGTCCACCACTTCTCCAGACACTCTGTCACACCATGCTGGGTGAGAGAAATATCTCTGTAAGCCTACATGCACACGCCAGTGGTTTTTTGTGGCCTCCGTTCCGTTTTTTTTTGTGGATCCGATGGTTTCCCATTCATTTCTATGGATCCGTTAAAAATGCAGATGCCTCTTCCGTTGCCTGTCCGCGTCCGCTGTCCGCTTTCACGTCCGCAAAAAAAATATGGCATGTCCTATTCTTGTCCGCAAAAAACGGTTTGCGGACCCATAGAAGCCAATGGATCCGCAAAAAATGATCAAGCAATCCGTTTGTCATCCGCATCCGTTTTTTTTGCGGATGGTTGCTTGGAAACCAGGGCACTTGTACAGGTACTTTATGAAACTGTCTCAAGCCTTCGTTTTTTTTTTTTTGCGGATCCGCAAAAAAAAACGGAAGACACACGGAGACACAACCTACAAAATTTGGGGACACACGGAAAGGATGTAGATGTGAAAAAAAAGGAAGACGGATCCGCGATTTGCGGACAGCAAAAAACTGTCTTGTGCATGTAGCCTAAATTGACAACTTTGTATAAAAAAAAAAAAAAAAGTTGTCATTTAGGCCTCATGCACATGGCCGTGGGTGTTTTGCGGTCCGCAAACCGCGGATCCGCAAAACACGGAAGCTGCTCCGCATTCCATTCCGCAATTTGCGGAACGGAACATGGCCCATTATAGAGATGCCTATTCTTGTCCGCATAACGGACAAGAATAGGACATGCTCTATTTTTTTTGCGGCCCCATTGAAATGAATGGGTCCGCGGCCGAGCCGCGAAATATGCGGCTCTGACGCGGACCCAAACAACAGCCGTGTGCATGAGGCCTTACAGAGATATTTCTCACACACAGCATGGGTATATGTAAAAATACCGCCAAAAACACATTTCTCTACTTCTCCCGAGTACGGCGATACCACATGAGTGACACTTTTTTGCAGCCAAGATGCACAAAGGGGCCCAAATTCCAATGAGTACCTTTTAGGAGGGCATTTTTAGGCATTTGGATTCCAGACTTCATCTCACGCTTTAGGGCCCCTGAAATGCCAGGGCAGTATAAATTTCCCACATGTGACCCCATTTTGGAAAGAAGACACCCCAAGGTATTCCGTGAGGGGCATGGCGAGTTCATAGAAGATTTTTTTTTTTTGGCACTAAAAAACAAAAAGTTCAATTTTTTATAGACTCAATATGCCCCTCAGCGAATACCTTGGGGTGTTTTCTTTCCAAAATGGTGTCATTTATGGGGTGTTTGTACTGCCCTGGCATTTGAGGGTCTCCGCAATCATTACATGTATGGGCAGCATTAGGAGTTTCTGCTATTCTCCTTATATTGAGCATACAGGTAATGAGATTTTTTTTTTCCGTTCAGCCTCCGGGCTGAAAAAAAATAAATGAACGGCACAGATTTCTTCATTCGCATCAATCAATGTAGATGAAAAAATCTCTGCCAAAAAATGTGCAAAAAAAAAAAGAGGGGAAAGGACATAGGAGTGTTTGCGAAGTAAAGCTGCGATCGCTAATAAAGATCCAAAAAGCTCAAAAGTGATCCTTATAGCGCCCCAGCGATTTTTTTTATATATTTATTGCTGGGTGAGAGAAATATCTCTGTAAATTGACAACTTTGAATAAAAAAATTTAAAAAGTTGTCATTTACAGAGATATTTCTCACACACAGTATGGGTATATATAAAAATACACCCCAAAACACATTGCCCTACTTCTCCTGAGTTCGGCGATACCACATGTGAGACACTTTTTTGCAGCTAAGATGCGCAAAGGGGCCCTAATTCCAATGAGTACCTTTAGGATTTCACAGGGCATTTTTACACATTTGGATTCTCACGCTTTAGGACCCCTAAAATGCCAGGGCAGTATAAATACCCCACAAGTGACCCCATTGTGGAAAGAAGACACCCCAAGGTATTTCGTGAGGGGCATGGCAAGTTCACAGAATTTTTTTTTTTTTGCCACAAGTTAGCAAAAATCGATTTTTATTTTTATTTTTTACAAAGTCTCATATTCCACTAACTTGTGACAAAAAATAAAATTTTACATGAACTCACCATAACCCTCAGCGAATACCTTGGGGTGTCTTCGTTCTAAAATGGGGTCACATGTGAGGTGTTTATACTGCCCTGGCATTTTAGGGGTCTCCGCAATCATTACACGTATGGCCAGCATTAGGAGTTTCTGCGATTCTCCTTTTTTTGAGCATACGGGTAATGAGATTTTTTTTTCCGTTCAGCTCTGGGCTGAAAAAAAATAAATAAATGAACGGCACAGATTTCTTCATTCGCATCAATCAATGTGGATGAAAAAATCTCTGCCAAAATCAGTGACTGCGTTGCGGTGGGCCGGGGGCGCTAACTACCTAACAAGTAGCTAACTAACTGGCGGGGATAAGGGACCCTTATGCCCCATTCACACGTCCGCAATTCTGTTTGCGGAACGGAATTGCAGACCCATTCATTTCTATGGGGACAGACTTTGTCCCGCTCGGATCCGGAATTACGGATCCGCGCTTCCGGGTCTGCACTTCCGTTCCGCAAAAATATAGAACATGTCCTATTCTTGTCCGCAATTGCGGACAAGAAAAAGCATTTTCTATATAGTTCTGGCAATGTGCGGATCTGCAAAATGCGGAAAGCACATTGCCGGTGTCCGTGTTTTGAGGATCTGCGGATCCGTGGATCAGTTCCGCGGATCCGCAAAACACATATGGACGTCTGAATGGAGCCTTACAAGGGGTGTGATCAATGACAGGGGGGTGATCAGGGGGTCTAGATGGGGTGATCAAGGGGTTAACAAGGGGTTAATAGGTGGGGGGGTTAGTGTAGTGTTTGGTGCAACTTTACATAGTTACCTGGTCCTCTGGTGTTCGATCCCAGCAAATGGGACCACCAGAGGACCAGGTAGCAGGTATACCAGACGCTGTTCACAAAACAGCGTCTGATATACATGTTTGATGCGATTTATATCGCATCTACAGCCTGCCAGCGATTGATCATCGCTGGCAGGCTGTAGTTCAACTCTTGAGACGCGCGCCACTGTGAACGCGCGCGCCGATGCGTCCACACAGAGCTACAGGACCGCCCGCAGGACGCATCCCTGCGTTAGGCGGTCCTGTAGTAGTTAAAAGTAGAGAAATTCAAATTTAGAAAATTGTGAATTTTTCTAAATCTTTGGTAAATTTTGGATTTTTTTAATAAATAAAGGAAAATTATATATTGATATATAATTTATCACTGTCGTGAAGTACAATGTGTCATGAGAAAACAATCTCAGAATGGCTTGGATAAGTAAAAGTGTTCCAAAGTTATTACCGCATGAAGTGACACTGGTCAAAAAATGCAAAAAAAAATGGCCTGGGCAGGAAGGTGAAAAATAGCCCGGGGTAGAAAGGGTTAATAAAACTATCCTTTCTGTTTGAATACGTGGGGTGGGGGGACTGTTTAAATGTGCAATCCCAGCAGACAACTTGTATAATTTGTCAGGTGCAAAAGGTGGGTTTAAACACTTATGTCAAGTGTTACTAATAAGGGGCAACACATTTGTTTGCAGCAAAATCATAGTGAAAAGTGCTCATCATGTATAGTGAGCTGCACCAAATTAGTGATTTACAAATTACCATGTGTAAGATTTTGATAAATGTGTATAAAATACATTGTATGATACTACTGATCAATCTTCACCGTTGGGGAAGTAATAAATAACGCAAATGCAATTGCACATAGAAAGGAAGGGAGTATGCCTGCCTCTAGGATCAAAACCAGCAGCAAAGAGGTGAGGACAAAGCAGATCAAAGTCTGCAAAGCACATGGAACAGAAAACAGGGGAGGGAACCTAGAGGGGGTGAGAGGGCAGGGAAAGGGCGTAGAGGCAGATAGCAGTGCCAGATGACAGACAGGACACCAGTAAGAGGGAGGGCAGAGCTGGGAAGGAGGCAGAAGATAAGTGGAAGGGAAGACTGTACAAGTGACATATAACAGACAGGCAAATATAGGGTAGGAGTGACAGCAAGAGGTGGAGTGAGGGTTGGGAATGATTAAAGAGAATAGAAAGGGAGGAGATGACAGAAGGAGGAGAAGCTAAAAGGGAGGGCAGAGATAAGAAGAGGAGGAAAAGGGTGAAAGAGGGAGGGCAGAGATGAGATGGGAGGTTTGTTGCAAAACAGCTCTCTGGAAGTGATGACACCAACAAAAAAGCCTTCCAATAACTTCCTATGAGACCAACAGCAGTACCAGACACACAGTGGGGGAGGTATACACATGAGGCTGCTGTGCACTGGAGATATAAGACATAGGAGGCTCAGCTAGAAAGAAGATCCACACCGGGCTGGAGACACAGCACAAAAGTTACACACAGGAGGAAGCACAACACCCAGGCTGTATTGCACAACAGTTGTACAAAGGAGGTGCCTGAGAACTGAGGACACACGAGGAGACAGCAAACAGCTCACAAGCTGCCCGAAAAGCCATATTATAAAGAGGGTATGCATAGGAGATGATATACAGGAGTAAAGCACAAGCTGCATGGGGCAGAAAGAATACAGGAACAGGAAGAAAACAAGACGTCAATCAGCTTATAACTACACAAAAGGAAGAAGCTAACGTCTGAAGGAGCTGCACCAGACCCACCGCCTAAATACAGGGTCACCGAGAAGCACTTCTGGAAGGGCATCGTCCCTCTGTAACTTCACCTCCCCCTGAGGTTCGCCTCTCCCACCTGGAAGCCAAATGAATATGATGCGGGGACCAAACCCAGGACTGTACAGGAGTCCGCCAGGACCTTACCAGGTAACCTATATGGGTACGGCCACACAGTCAGGTTTCTCGTGCGGTTTTGAAAGTCAAAACAAGAAGTAATTTAAAAAAAAGAGGAGAAGTCCTATCTGTCCTTTATACTTTCTCTCCTTTTATGATCCACTCCTGATTTTGGCTTCCGAAACTGCATCAGGAAACCTGGCCGTGTGGCCGTACCCTATGACAATAATACCAGTAATCCTCCATATCTACTTAGTGTTGATTTACCTTTATAGAGCCCACAAGAATATATGAAATTGTTTAATTAGCAATTATTTAATACGTTTTAGTATCCAAAACAACAGCACCAAGTGAAATGACAGATTCATTCAGATTTCCTAGCAAGTTGTAAGTCATATCCGGGATCTGATAATCAAATATAAACCAGAACTTATATATATATATATCTGTACATTTTACACACAATTTTTTTATATTTGATAATCTATAATTGATGTGGGATAACATGACTTTTACTGTATGTTCATAGAAGACGGCTAGACTTGGGCCTGATGAGCACAGCCATATGAATGCAAGGTGCTCCATCAGATGCCATAGGTATGGCGCATTGCGTCCTGGGAAGAGAAGCTCCATATATACAGCTGAGTACTGTATGGCAGCCCACGGCACAGAGCTGTGCGTGACGTCTGTGTGCCACCACACAGGCTCTCTGCCACGTGCTGGAGGCATTTGTAACGTGAACATTTGCCATGCTTTAGGTGTAAAGGACGCCGTTTCCTCAATACTGTAACCACTTGGTACTTTCCATTATAACATTAAGGGCTTGCTCACACGACCGTATCAGACTGAAAATTGCGGATCCACAAAACACGGATACCGGCCGTGTGCCTTGCACATTGGAACATCCTTCTCCGTGATAGAAATGCCTATTCTAGTCAGCAAAAATGGACAAGAATAGGACATGTTCTATCTTTTTTGCAGGTCCGCGTAATGGAAGTCTCTGTCCGCGTCTTGGGCGGCCCCACTGAAATTAATGAGTCCGCATCTGAATGGTCGTGTGCCCTAAGGATCTTTCACGTTTGCGTTGGAGACCCGTTGGAGGCATCCATTACAGATATCGCCAAAAAGACCAGACACAAAAGTCCTGCACATTGGACTTTTTCTCTAGTTAAAAAAAAAAAAAGAGGATTCTGAACAGAAACTAAACGGACTCCATTGTAGTCTATGGCGTCTGTTCAGCTCAGTTCGAGTCAGTTGTGTGTCCTATCCGGCAACAGAAATATACAATGGTGGTGTGAATTCAGTCTAAGAACACCATCCAATGTGAAATCTCACCAGACAAATGATACATAATTATTCACACGTTGACAGATCCGATTAGAATAATACAGCGCTATGCACTTTCCTATATAAAAGCAAAAAATTCCTTAAAGGGTTTGTGCTACCAGTAAATGCTATTTTAATATAGTTCAGCGTAAAAAAAACTACCGGTTGTTACTTTTATAATTTACTTTCTTTACAAAAATGCTACAGTTGTGAGATATTCCTTTTACGTCATTCACAATAATGGCACCCTCGGTATTTAATCCGTATGGTAACGTGCATGTCCAGTTACAGAGGTGGTCGCACATGCTCAGTTTCATCTTTCAACTGGCCAGCCAGATTTCCTGTTAGAAGCTGTGACAGTTGCAACTCTCTGCCAGCATGATTTCATGTAAATTAGTCAGTTTGAGTACAGAAAAGCCGACATAGCTCTTGGAGGACTGCTACAGCTACACCCCTCGGTGCTTCGTACACTCTCCCCTCCCCTTTGAATGACAGGGCGAGAAAGCCTTGTGTAAGGCACTGGTCGCGGCCAGGATCGCTGTGCAGCGGCGATCCCATAAAAATGAATAGGATCGCCGCTCACAAAAAATCCAACACTGATGGATTTCTTGTGACTGGCACGGCGATACCATTCCTTTCTGTGGGATCACCGCTACTCCCGAACTTAACCGCTACAGCTATCTCGCGACCTTAGTTTGGCGGTCCAACATTATTTATGGTATAAAAACAGTCATTGGTGTCAGTTTTAGCAAAATCATACCCTCCCCTAGGAAAGCATGATTTTATTAATGTGCCGTGGCTTACATGTAGAGATTTATTGGTAGCAGCGGAGCCTCTGCTGAAGGAAGCGAGCGCTGTGCAGGGAGTTCTTACTGAACCTCCGATCCTCTCAGCAGCTGCGCACCTCCGCTGTCTATGAAGCCGCTGGCACTTGTACATCCAGAGGCTTCTATGGGTGTCATTTAGAAGTCTGTGCCAATTTTTGGTTTAAAAAAAGTTGCAGGATCCCATTTTTCTCGCATGGCCGTTTTTACGCCGCCCTCACCACTTGGGAGTGGGGGGCGCGTGGTGATGACCGGGCCGAGACATTAGCAACAGCAAATTTACTAACAGAAGAGTAAAAACCACTCCAGTCAGAGGGTGGCGTAGTTTTCACTCCAAGTGCATGGACAGCAGGAGGTGCACCTAATTTGTAATTAGGCCTGCACTTCCGGCAACACAGGGGCTACCAAAGACCAGCGTAAAAAAAACTGTCTTTCATAAATGACCCCAGTTATATAGTAGAGCTAGTCTAATGAGTGGGGGTATCTACTGAGCTAACCCTACAAGGCATTCGGAGTCATTTATCTTTATATTTCTATTTAGTGGTAAAAAAACAAAAGGTCGCGAGTCCCTTTTTTGACTGGCTGAGGGACAATATTTAGTCATATGGCTGGTTTTACACTGTGTTCGAAAGTTGGGGGGGCCCTGTCCCTGGCAAACTTACAGATGTAACTATTGGCGAAAAACTACTCCAGTCAGAGACTGCAGTAGATGCGCCAAATTTATGAAGAGGCACACGCCTCGTCACAAATTATCCTAATCTTATGGCAGAGTAGGGGGGAATCTCTTAGTAAATGACCGCCATTGTTCCTGGTTTAACTGTGAATAGCCTGGTGACAGACTGCTTTAAGCATAAAGCGACTGTCTTGGTATGGTGGGACTGGGGGTATCAGGATGGGACATGTACACTTTGAAGCAGGATTACCCGGCAAGCCAAACGCTAGAAGGCGGCACATTCATTCGAACGCTGAGCCGTGGTACTGACTGGGCCTTTGTTTGACTGCTGTGCCTCAACTTGTCTAAACTGGTGTGGAGTCACTTCTAGGCACTTTAGGCGAAAGAGAGGAGGGGGGGTCAAGTAGAAAGTGATCTTTTATTTTTATTTTTGAAAAAGCTAGTAAAAGCGATCAAATGTGAAAGAAAGCTCATCGGGAAGTCAGTTTTGCAAGTTATAACAATGCAATAATGCTGCCAGAGAAAAGAAATCTATTGTTTTACTTTTTAGAGTTTTGGGCCGTGTCTGCCAAGTTATTGAAGGAAACTATTATTATTATTATTTCATGTAGAAAAGCTCTGTCCATGTGCCCTATTAGGGTATGAGGACATCGTAGAGGGGGATCCTCCCCTAAGCCACAAAACAAAGTCACTTTTTGGCTTAGTGGATTTTTTTCTGGTGGACGCCGTCCATTCATGTACTACACGGACAGTCATTCCTTCAGATCGCCGCCATCTAAAACATTCCCAGCTTCCCTCGGCAGTTTGTTGCTGGTCCCGGGAGCAGGACCTGGGTGATCAGCTATACCCCCTCAGGACTGCATTATGAAAGGGATTATATGCCCACATTCAGAAACTACTACATCAGAGTGCCAACGCCAAGTCACATCCAAATTACAGACTTATAAACATAACAGACCATGAGGTCTGATGCACCCATAAACTATGATATCCTCTGATTTAGGCGCATCCTCCAGACGTCTGTGCGCCTAGAACAAAATCTTCAGGAGCTGTAGGTTTCGGTCTTCTTTTATGCCAGAAAAGATAAATTTGCCAGACCCGTTGGCCCTGCCCCCTCCCCCTTTTTGGAAAAGTGGCAAAGGTGGCATAGAAACACCTCTTGAGTCTAGAGTTCGCGTTTGCAACTTATGTTTTTTTTTCCCGCCAGAAATCTGGCAATGAGGAATGATAAATTCCTCCCTTTGTCTTTCATGCTGTCTGGCGGTCTCCAACTTGCTCCTCAGAGTTGCTATAAGTAGTCTCCTACAATCGCTGCACCAGATTGGACTATTTTGAGCGCCAAGTAACAATTTATATTCTGTGGCACAGGATGTTCTAAACGCTATATTCTATATAACCTGTTGAAAATACTGAAGGATTAATTTTCCTACTGAAGCAAAAGGCTGCTAGCTGCTCGGAAAGCAAGCATTTTAACAATCTGGAATAAAGGGGGTTAATGAGCGCATGGTGTTTTAGATGTGTGAAAGTGATATAGGCAGGAATTAGCTTTCAGCTAAAACCTCCTTCATTGTATATTTCGGTTTGTCCTAACTAATACTTCCCCTCCCTGCCTCTCAAGCAGCGCTACCATATGACTACCTCATGACACACACCGACCACAAGATTAACATTTGCAGCGCTGCAACGAGAAGAAAAAAGTAAACTAGAAAGCACTGCCCAAACACACACATTGTATACTGTATGTGTTACACTGTATAAATATGGGTCAGTAAGTCACATAGCGTTTATTCTATGGAGGGAGAGGGACATCTTCAGGCAGATTACACCCCACAATTGTCAGGCTGATTAATGGAAGCAAACACTGCTACGATAATCAGCCTGTCTAAATGCAACACGCTCGTTCTTCGGGTGAATTCATTGTTTATGCAGCACATTAAATCCTCAGTTCTGGGCAGCAGATTGTGCGGTGTGAACAGCAATCTGCTGCGCAGAAACAATGGGGACAGCACTGGACGAGATTTTTACGTATTCATAGAATTGAATGGGTCCGCGCACGAAAGCAGTAGCCAGCTCTTTACCTCCACTGATGAGCAGGCAGTTATTTGGAAGCAACGGTCCATTCCTGATAACTGCCTGCTCATTGGGTTCATCTAAATGCACCTTTACACTACACCTTGGCCCTGTGGACTGTCTGCTTTCCCTCCCACGTTAGCAGCAGAAGCGTTAAGTATAACAGGCACTTCCCAGCATGCACTAAGCCCTGCCTTTGGAGAGGAATCTAGTTTTTCCAGCTAGGTGAGGCATGTAAACAGCACACCTGGTCTATGGGAGTGGAAAATGAGAGAGAGGGAGGGAGGGAGGTGATATTTACCTAGCAGAATGAGGGGACGGTCGCACGCTCAGGTTTCTGATGCAGTTTTGGAAGCCAAAACCAGGAGGGAATTCAAAAAAGAGAAGTCGTATCTGTTCTTTATATTTTTTCTTCTTTTATGATCCACTCCTGATTTTTGGCTTCCAAAACCGCATCAGGAAAGCTGACTGTGTGACCGTACCCTAACCCTAGGTACACACCTAAGCGTTTTACAGCGCGTTCAAACGCGCTGTAAAACGCACAACATGTGAAAAGCCATGCTTCCCTATGGGCATGGTTCACATTTGGGCGTTTTACAGCGCGTTTGAACGTGCTAACGTCAAACGCTGTCGCTTCAGCATGAGCTTCTTTGGGGCGTTTTAATGCGCCTATGGGCCATGCTAAAATAGGGGTGAATCACTGAATCGCGCGTATGATGCGCGTTTCTTAGTTACAAAAACGCACATCCAAAAACGCGCGTAAAACGCGCGTCATATGCGCGATTCAGAAACGCCTAGGTGTGTTCCCAGCCTAAAGGAAAACCTTTGAGAAAACTCAGGAGCACAGGCCCAGAGTGCCGCAATGTGTATAAGGCCTTTTGCACAAAAATAAAAATTGCGGCCTGCTCCAACAAATGCCATATAAGGCCTCTTGCACACGACAGTATTTTGCGGACCGTATACTGGCAGTTTTTTCAGTTCAGTATACTGACAGTATACTGAACCATTCACTTCAATGGGTCTGCAAAAAATACTGGTGTCTCCGTATGTCTTCCGTTTAAATATAGAACATGTCCTATTCTTGTCCGCAAATCACGTTCAGTGTCTCCATTCAAGTCAATGGGTCCACAAAAAGACGGAAAGGCATTAGTATGTCTTCCGTATCCGTTCCTGCTGAACAATCTATAGAAAATTTTAAGACCAGCCCAGTTTTAATTATGGAATTACTAAAACGGAAACAAAAAACGGAAAAAACGGATCAGTGAAAAACGGACCGCAAAACCCTGAAATCCATACGGTCGTGTGTAAGAGGTCTTACAGAGATATCCTCCCCTAGAAAATGATCTCTTACACATGGCACCCAAGTGCAGGAAATATAAAAGCGTTGATCACATGTCATTTTTGAAGAAAGGAGAAAACATTTTCTTGACATTTTGTTAAAAATATGAGAAAAATCTGAAGCAAAGACAAAACCTGATGCACACGACCGTGTCCATTTATGTTCATGTCACAATTTTCTCATTCCCTTCACTAGAACTGCCTATCCTTGTCCACAAAATGGACAAGGATAGGGCATGTTCTACAATATGCAGAATGGTCACATGGAGGCAGACAGCATGCAGATCCCATACGGACCCATTCATTGAAATTAATGGGTACGTATGGGATCCACAGAAGTTGCAAATCGGACATGAACCAAAACTACAGTCATGTACACGAGGCCTATGGACCCCTTTTTATTTTTTTCTACCAAAGGCATGAAAAAAAGCTTTAAAAAAATGCTACATGAAACTAGACTATGAAAGACTTCCCACTTTTTTTTTTTTTAGCTTTTTCAGATATAAGTTTAGAGTCTATTGATAAATCTGCCATTTATTTTTTTTTGATACAGAAACATACCGTAATTGGAATTGCCCTGTCAGTACCATATCTATTAAATTATCCTATTATTTAATGTGTGGTGAATGTTTTTAAAAAAGGAGGTCGCCTATATACAAAAATATCATTAGGAAAAACTATGGCCTCTTTCACACAAGCGTGTCCGGATTAGGTCTGGATGCGTTCAGTGAAAACTGTGCGATTTCACAGGCAAAGCCATTCAGTTTTGTCTGCGATTGTGTTCAGTTTTTTCCGCGCGTGATAAAAAAACTGAAGGTTTACAAACAAAATCTCCTAGCAACCATCAGTGAAAAACGCAACGCACCCGCACTTGCTTGCGGATGCAATGCGTTTTTCGTGAAAAACGCTGAATATAGAAGATGCTGCGATTTTCACGCAACGCACAAGTGATGCGTGAAAAAAAAAACGCTCATGTACACAGCCCCATTGAAATGAATGGGTCAGGATTCAGTGCGGGTGCAATGCGTTCACGTCACACATTGCACCCGCGCGGAAAACTCGCTCGTGTGAAAGGGACCTATAGCTTGCCAAACAAAAAGCACAGCTCTGTCAAAACCATAAAAACCTGTGAACACCATAAAAACAAAACCCTAAAAATAATAGCAGAATTGTCTTAGGGCAGTGTTGCACCAAAATTATTTTTTTAAGTTGTACAATATAGTAGAGGTGTCCCAAAATGGTAGCATTAAAAACTCACCCTACATAAAAGAAGCCCTCATATGGTATTAAAAATTTACGGCTTTTATGATGTGGAGATAAAAAAAAATGAAGAAAAAAAAATGGCTCATTAGCATGGAAGGCGGGAAATATTGCGGGGGGCACCGCGGACAAACGGGGGCACATAGTGAATAAAGATCAACTGAATAAGCACCACTGGGGGCCGGCAAGTAAGGGTATATCTTTATTTTAACTTGCATTTTCAGGTGAAAGGTCCTCTTTAAGGTGTTGATCAGATGCAGCATTTCATAATGTTCACCTACATCTATGCGATATAGCAGCATGTAGCTAAATAGTGTTCATTACATGTTTTTTTTTTTTTTTATATACTTTATTTATCAATTAAGAAAAAGGAAATACAGCGGCCCAAGATTACAATCGACATCAGCATACAAATATGTATACAAAAAAAAAAAAGGCCAAGAATATAAGCAATCAGTCATGAGGAAAGTTCTGCAGGTATACTACCTGCTTTTCACACACATAAGCAAGGTTACTTTGGGCCAACACCAAAGGTATAATTAGTATCAAGGCAATTCTTTATCATCGCCGAAACATTGCAACAATTCAACAAAGTAAACATAACAAGCTACGGACTAACGAAACGAACGAAAACAACCACACATAAGGAGGGTAGACGGGGAAAGAAAAAGAAAAAAAAAATGTTCATTACATGTTGTGATGCTACCTTCCTATCTTCAGGCTCTAACCTTCTGGTAGGCATGTTCAATTTCTACACATATATCGCTCTACATATTTCAGTTCATGGGATTTACGTCCCTTACCACAGGAAGCATGCTGCATACAAGTCATGTCATTTCCATTACCAGGGGCGGATGAAGTGCACGATAGGCCCGGGGCTGTCTACCCAACTCATGCCCTACCTTCATATGACGTCACATTCATCGTTCACGTGGCCTAGCTACAGCTCAGTTCCATCTGAGTGATTGGGGCTGAGCTGCAATACCAAGCGCAGTGCTATCAAATGGACCGACCTGCGCTTGGTAAGGAGCAAAGAGGCTGCGGTGCTCACTGGGACATCGCGTTCTCCTCAAACAGATGATTGGCGGGGGTGCCAGGAGTCGGACCCCACCAATCTTGAATTGAAGACCTATCCTGAGGATAGGCCAACAATATGTAAATCCCAGAGAACCCTTTTAGGTTTTGTTATCTGTAGTTTTACATAGGACTGCAGGTACCATCTACTACATTATTTGTATTCAGAGTTTCTATGTAACACCACAGATAACATAGTGATAGCTCTCTGAGTACAGATAATGTAGTAGATGTCACATGCAGTCCTATGTAACACCATAGGTAACACGGTAAAAACACTCTGAGAACAGATAAATTCAGTAGATGTTCCCTGCAGTCCTATGTAACACCCCACATAACACAGTGAACTATTGTGTTATGTGGGATGTTACATAGGTCTGCAGGGAACATCTACAACATTATCTGTACCCAGAAAGCTATCACTGTGTTATGTGGGGTGTTACATAGGACTGCAGGGAATATCTACTACATTAACTGTACTCAGAGACTCGGAGTATAAATAATGTAGTAGATGTCACCTTCAGTCCTATGTAACACCCCAGATAACAGTGATAACTTTCTGGGTACAGATAATGTGTAACACCCCACACAAACGTCGTTCTTGTCGCGCTGCTCTACGACCTCCTCTTCCAGCTAGGACACAGCAGCACACGATGCTCCAGACAAAAAAAAAATACCCAGGAGCCATTGGCTCCTAAACTGAAAAATTTAGGAGCCAAATTGAATTTTTGCAGTGCAACACTATAGACTACCACTATAAAAATTGTAGCGCGACATTGGTGCAACAAAATGTCATCGTGTGAACCCAGCTTGCAGACAAGAATAGACATTTCTATGGGGGGTGCCTGCCGGGTGTGTTGCGGATCCGCAACACACCACGGACGTGTGAGTGGGGCCTTACCCTGGTAAAAGGGGCTTCCAAGTGTTTTATACTGATGAGCTATCTTCAGGAGCCTCCTTGCAGCTTACCCTAAGCCAGCAACGTCACATTTAACCCTTTCAAGCCCAGAGGTTTTTTTAGTTTTTTTGCGTTTTCGTTTTATGCTCCCTGCCTTCCCAGAGCCATAACTTTTTTATTTGTTGGTTCACATAGCCATATGAGTGCTTGGTGTTTGCAGGACAAGTTGTACTTTCCAGCGCAACCATTTAATATTGCATATGATGTAGTGGGAAGCAGGTAAAAATTCCAAATGGGGTGAAATTGCAAAAAACAAAAAAAGCTATTCCATCACAGTTTTACAGGTTTTTTATTCACGCCGATCGATGTACGATAAAACTAACCAGTTATTTTTATTCTACAAATTTTGACCCCTATAACTTTTTTGTAATTATGTCTACGGAGCTGTATGGGGGCTCATTTTTTGCAGGGCAATTTGAACTGTTCATTGATACCATCCTGGGATGTGTATGACTCTTGATCACTTTTTATTTAATTTTGAAAAATGAATCGGCCATTTGGACGCTTTTTTCCGTTTTGCTGTTTGCCGTATGGGGAATATATTTTTATACCATGGGCGTTTTCGCACATTGTGACACCCATAATGTGTACTTTTCTAAATTTTTTATGGTACTTTCACACTTGCGGCAGAGGGATCTGGCAAGCAGTTCCGTCGCCGAAACTGCCTGCCGGATACGGATTAGGATGCAGCTCCGTCTCACAAATGCATTGCAAGAACGGGTCCCTCTCTCCAGTTGTCATCTGAAGAAAGTTATGTATTTCTTTCACATTTTTAAAGTTCTGCGCATGCGCAGACCGGAAGAACGGATCCGTCAATGCTGTATTTTTAATCAGAATCGAAATTAATGCCGGATCCGGCATTACGGCAAGTGTGTCGGCATTTTGGACAGAGATAAAACCGCAGCATGCTGCGGTATTTTCTCTGCCCAAAACGCCGTACAGTGACTGAACTGAAGACATCCTGATGCATCCAGTACGGATTTATATTCATTTAGAATGCATTAGGATAAAACTGAAGTGTTTTTTTTCCCGGTATTGAGCCCCGACGAAGGAACTCAATGCCGGAAAAGAAAAACTCTAGTGTGAAGGTACCCATAGTTCTTTTATTTTATTTTTTATTTAGGTTTTTCATTTATTTATTTTGTTTACACTTTTTTATAGTTTCCATAGGGAACTATAACAATCAATCATCTGATTGCTATTATCATAGCCTTCAATGCACTTGCATTGGAATCTATGATGATTACACTACTTTCCTGAGCCCTATTACAGGTAATGGCTCCATAGGAAATACTATGCAGCAGCCTCTTGTCATTCATAAAGACAGGGGCTGCTGCACACAAGCTCCTCCAATTGCCACACAGGGGAGCCAGAGCATCACCGGAAGCGAGCGCTTCCAGTGTTTCACAAGCTCAGATGCCGTGATCAGGATTGACCACTGCATATGAGGGGTTAAATGTCTGCGATCGGCATTTCTGCCGATTGCGGACATTAGCCGTGGGTGTCAGCTATAGGAGCGGGTGGCATCTTTAAACACATGCCCGATGACGTGCATGTAGATCATTGGACGTGAAAGGGTTAACTGAATTGGGCTGAGCTGCGATACCAAGTACAGCCACTATCCAATGGATGGCGCTGTGCTTGGTAAGCTGCGATGAATTTGACTGAGCTGCCCCTAGGTGACTGATGAATGTTACATCACTCATCACTGTCCTAGGGTAAGCTGTGAGAAAGACGCTGCTGCACAGCCTCCTCCGGGGTACCAGGAGTCCGACTCCCACCAATCAAATACTGATGACCTGTCCTGAGGATAGGCTATTAGTATGAAACACTTGGAAAACCCCTTTAAAGGACTTATGCCTGTGAACATAGCTTCATATACGTACATCACTTTATTTCTTCTAGGCCACGTTCAGGTGTGGCAGGCATGTAACGGTGTGTGAGGGCTCATTTTCTGCAGGGTGAGCAGTAGCTTTTATTGGTAAAATTTTGGAGAACAGGCAACTTTTTCATAATTTTTTTATACTATTTCTTGGGGAGGAGGGATGAGAAAATATAACATTTGTGGGTTTTTTTCTATGGAGTTCACCTTGTGGGATATATTAGGCTACTTTCACATTAGCAATTTTTGCGGATCTGTCATGGATATGCAAAAAACGCTTCCGTTACAATAATGCAACCGCATGCATCCATCATGAACGGATCCGATTGTATTATGTCTTCTATAGCCATGACAGATCCGTTTTCTATTGTATCTGAGAAAACGGATCCGTCCCCATTGACTTTCATTGTGTGCCAGGAGCGTTTTGGTGTCCGCCTCCAGAGCGGAAAAGTGACTGAACGGAGCCTAACTGATGCATTCTGAGCGGATCCTTTTCCATTCAGAATGCATTAGGGCAAAACTGATCCGTTTTGGACCGTTTGTGAGAGCCCTGAACGGATCTCACAAACGGAAACCAAAACGCTAGTGTGAAAGCAGCCTAACATGATTTTTTATTAGACTGGACATTTTCGGACACAGCAATACTAAATATGCATATTTTTTTGTTTTAAAATGGAAAAAAGGTGTTTCTTTGAATTTTTAATATTTTAGGTTTTATTTTTAAAATGTTAAAGGGGTTATCCAACCCCTATAATGCCCGGGTTCCTAACACAGGTTGAACTTACCTTGCTCCCCAGCACCTGAATCGCTCCTGCTCCACGCACGCCAGCCACTGCATCTCCCGCAATGCTGGGAAGGCTCATCCCCATCGTGGCCTGCTACTGGCTATCCACCACACCACCCCCGTTGCCGGATATTTTGAGCCGTGTGACGGGGAGATGCAGCGACGGCCGTGCGAGCATCGGGTACCCTGGAGCAAGGTGCCCTGGGATAAGAGGGGGCATTATAGGGGTTCGATAACCCCCTTTAATTCAACCGGTTTTTACTTTGTTTTTTGTTTTATTTTTTTTGTCCCCTTGAGGCCTCATGCACACAACCGTTGTTCGATTCAGTGTCTGTTGCGCCGTTTTTCGTAATTTTCTGCGGACCCATTGGTTTTTAATGGGTCCGTGGAAAACTCGGCAAATGCACCGTTTGTCCGTGGTCCGTGATTCCAATCCGTCAAAAAAATATAACCTGTCCTATTCTTGTTCGCGAAAAACGGTTCGCGGACCCATTCAAGTCAATGGGACCGTGATAAAATGCGGATGGCCATCCGTGTGTCATCTGCGTTCCGCGTCCGCATTTTTTTGCGGATCCCTTGGCAGGCATTTAGCAAATTGTCAGCCTGTCTTTTGGTAATATCTTTTGGGTCATGTCCGCAAAAAAAAAAACGGAAGACACACGGAAACACACCGAAAGCAAAAACTGATACGGAACCCCATTTTGCGAACCGCAAAAAAATACTGTTGTGTGCATGAGGCCTGAACTTGTGATCCTTCAATCACTTCTGCATTGCGGTAAATAGTGATTTCTGTACCCAGGGGCAGGGTGGAGTAGGTGCAGTCTGCCATGACAACGATCAGTACCCTGTGATTTTGTACACTTACGTTTAGGTGCTTGAAGAGGTAAATAGGGTTTAAAAAATGTAATGAAAATATATCAATTAGAGAACAATTTATAAGTATTACCAAGCAGCACAGAAAAAACAGTCAGGCCCACACCAATCTAAGGCTAGGTTTACACGCAAAAAACGTGCGCAGAACTTCCCCCATAATTTCAGTAGGGAATCCGCAGGTTAAACTGTGCAGCAGTTTTTTTTTCCCCGCTTGTAGTTTTAAAAACCGCACCGTGGAAAAATAGAAGTGTCCTGTCCATTCTTGCAATCAGCATCCCGAATTTCTATTTAAAATGGCCAGGAATGAAAATCCTCGATGAATCCATTCCAAAAGCCTCACTAATGTGGGCTACAACCTGACCTTACGGTAAAGGCACAATATTCCACAATTTGTGCCCTACGTGAAGATAACACACGGTCATTTGTACACAGACAATGGGGGACATTTACTGAGCATGTTGTACCAGAATTATGGCGTAAAAGACACCAAAAAGAATGGCGTTTTTGATTTGCACCAAATATATCAACTGTTTTCTCCACAATTTTCACCATAAAGAATGCATCGCGCCAGAAATGAGTTGTAAATGTCAAAGTGGGCGGGGCTACCAAATTGGCACATATTACGCCTCATTTATCATCCTCTTATGGCAGAAATGGCTCAAATTGTTGCGGACGATTAAGCCAGTTTATATGGTGGTGGTTTGTGTAAAAAGTGCCAATTATGGCAGAAAGATGCGACTTTTTGTCAAAAAGTCGCATTTATGAAAAGAAAAAACAACCTGTAGTGGGAACAAGTGATAGGAAAGCATTAAACCAGGGCGATAGAAATGAGTTAAACAGCAGGGGACAAAAACGGCCAAAAGTCGCAGTTTACCAATGGAAATGTCGCAAATATGCTTTAAAAGTCACAAATATGTTTCAAAAGTCGCAAGTGTGGTCTGGCAGGGGGGTAGCTGAAATGGCGCATTTCAGTTTAAAAAAAGTCTCATTTTTGTTGTATTGGTTTTAAAATGTCGCAAGTCAAATTAAACAGGAGGATATTCAAGTTGATATTTAACCCTTTCACGCATTTGGACGGAACTGTACCTCCAAATTGCAAGTGACTTACTGCATTTGGACTTACAGCCATGTCCAATTTGCTCTGCTCCGGGAGGGGTGCGAGAGTGCTAGATGGAAGGCCACAGAGGAGGATGTTGCAGTAGTCTAGGCGGGAGATGATGAGGGCAGACTCAAAGTTGAGGAAAGAGCGGATGCGGAAGATGTTTTTGAATTGGAGGTGGCAGGTGGTGGATAGGGCTTGGATGTGCGGTCGGAAGGAGAGGCCAGAATCCAAGGTCACTCCAAGACAACAGACGGTTGACCGGGGAGAGTGTGCAGTCATTGATTGTGGTAGATAAGTCTGTTGGGGGGGGGGGTGAGCAAGATGGGGGAAAGATGATGAATTCTGTTTTATCCATGTTAAGTTTTAGAAAGCGAGAGGAGAAGGAGGAGGATCTGGAAGATAGGCATTGTGGGATTCTGGATAGTAAGGTGGTGATGTCTGGACCAGAGAAGTAGATTTGTGTGTCATCAGCATAAAAGTGATACTTAAAGCCATGGGACTCTATGAGCTGTTCCAGGCCGAAGGTGTAGATAGAGAAGAGCAGGGGTCCTAGGACAGAGCCTTGCGGGACACCAACAGAGAGGGAATGAGGAGGTGATGTGAGAGTGGGAGACGCTAAATGTCCGGTCTGTGAGGTATGATGTGATCCAAGAGAGGGCCAGGTCAGTGATGCCAGGAGATGAGAGTTTGTAACAGAAGGGACTGGTCGACAGTGTCAAAGGCAGAGGACAAGTCAAGGAGGAGGAGGACAGAGTAATGTTTTTTGGTTTTGGCAGTTAGTAGGTTAGTGGTGGTCATTGATATATGAGGTGTTAGAATTTTTTGGCGCAAATTACGCCATTATTGATGTCCCCCAATATCTACATCATTCTACATGCCTATGTGTAGACATAATTCACATTTGGATGTAATTCTAGCTTTTGGAGAGAACTGTCCCACAGCCTGGAGATAAATCACATAAGCTTGGAGTTAGTTATCGTCGTTGTATATGGAAACGTTTTAGGCAGCTGCTTATGAATATCCAAAGTGTTTGAGTTGCAGTTTCAAGATCCCTTAGGCACTGTGTGCACGGCGGATACGCTGGAAGTAGACACCTGCTCGCAGCACATAGGGGGCCTAGTCATCGGCGAATCCCCCGGCCGTCTGTGCCCCTAAACTGAATACTATGGCCAGAAAGCTGGCATAAAACAAGATAAATGTGCCTGGCCCGCTGGCCCTGCCCCCTCCCAGCCATGCCCACTTCTCGAAAAGTGCGGCTAAATTTTGTTGCAGTGGCGTTTAAATGATAAGCTCCCCCAAAAAAAATAAAAAATACTTTAGGCTAGTTTCACAGTAGCGTTAAAACTATCTGGCGGTGGAATAGCCTGCCGGAAACCATCATATCCGGCATAAGGCTGGAGCACCGTCAGACCCCATTGACTATAATGTGCCCCAATAATGTCGATCACATACATTTAACCCCTCAGATGGCTTGGTAAAATGTGCTAAAATCCGGGCACTGGCGTGCACTGGCTTCCCCTAGCGAGAATCGGGGAAGCTGGATGGTGTATGTTGCAGCCTCTGTATTCCTGAATTATCCGAGGCTGACACACATTAGTTCCATTCCAAAAAAATACATCAAGCAATTAAAAAAATAAACATCATAGGCACCGCCACATGCGAAAACGCCCATACTATTAAAATAGAACAATATTCGTCCAATACGGAAAATGGTGAAACGGAAAAAAACGTCAGAATGTCTGATTTGCCGTTTCACCTCCTACAAACACAGCTCCCTAGACATAAATATCAAAACGTTGTGGGGGTCAGAAAAAAAGAGAAAAAAAAAACTTATTTTTTTCAGTATTAAAACAAAAAAAAGAAACTATACATATGTGGTATCGCTGTAATCGCACTTACACGGAGAATTAAAATAACAGGTCAGTAAACACCATAAAAACAAAACTCATAAAACTATGGTGGAATTGTGTTTTTTTTTTTTTATAATTCCACCCCATTTTGGGGAAAAAATCCGGCTTCCCACTACACTGTATGCAACTAACTGTAAGTGTCATTAGAAAATACAACTTGTCCTGCAAAAAAAACAAGCTCTTGTACGGTTGTGCGAATGGAAAAATAAAAAAGTTATGGCTTTGGGAAGGCTGGAAGTAAAAAGTGATAATGAACAAAAACTGCAAATCGCCTGGTCCTGAAAGGGTTAGGCTCCTATACCTACACACCCCAGTAGATGGCGTATTTTCCTTCTCGGCAGGATACCACACAGGCCTCACGATAATATAGGCAGCTCAGAGTACGATCCCGGCTCCCTGCATGTAAATGACATTATTATCTGTACTTTTTACCTCACATGGCTGACGTGTAAATCACATTTCTCTGAAAGACCTCAGAAGACTCAGTTTAAGGCCTGCCGTACTGAATTACGCTTAATTCAGGTCACGTTTTATCTGCAGGCTTCAGCACAAGCAATTCTCTCAGAGAAGGCAGCCTCTGCCGGTATAATATCAGTGGGAGCTAATTTATGTATTAATATAATTCGCTATTAATTACACGGTATTTCCATACATTAATCCACTGTTCATATCTGCAATTTACACGGATTTGTACAATCCCGGGGAAAATGGCGCCTAAATATCAAAGCCATGCATTATGGAACCTGTAGTCCGGAAGCCTCGAGCAGGGAACTATATTCCCGGTCACATGACGCGCAACGACCAATTAGATTGAGCGGCGGAGTACTGCACAGTGCACACCCTGGAGGTTCTGGCGAAAATAATGTGGAAGTTTCCAGAAGTTTATGTCCAAGGAAAGGATTTTCCGGTCAGCACGGTATCGGTATCTATAGCTTAGTTTAATGGGGGGCAGGGTAACTCACTGCAGAAGCTGCAAGTCCCAGCCTGCAAGGAGATTCTGGAGCTTTGATGGCATTCTGGGATTTGTAGTTTTCTTCTTACAAACTCCCAGGATACTATTGTTTTGTATTGCAAATGTTTTAGGGGGACATTTAGCAATTATGGTTTTGTTGGTGTCAATTTAAAGTCTGTCTTTGGGTTCTCTTTTTTGCGCCATATTTATGAACATGGCAAGTGTTTTTTTTTTTTTTTTTAATTTGGGGCATGTGCAATGTAACTGTGCCTTTTTTAGATAGTATGCCAGAGGGTTACCTGTCGTACTGCGCACCTGGTCGCGACATTTTGTGTGACATTTTAAAAAGTTGCTCATTATAAATGCCTCTTAAAGGTGACCGGAAGATGGAGACAGCATACATTTGCCGTGGGTCTCTGCTATTAGCCATACGTTTCACCCTGAAGATGCGCCCCCCCGGCTGAGATCGGGCAACCTGCTATGCCCCTTTTACATCAGTGTTTTTCCTTTCCGTCCTAGAGTTCCGTCCTCGGGGCTCTAGGACGGAAAGATACTGATCAGGATTATCCCAATGCATTCTGAATGGAGAGAAATCCGTTCAGGATGTCTTCAGTACTGACACGTTTTTTGGCCGTACCAAAAATTTCCTCCGGCTAAAATTCCTAAAGACATGCCGCAAGGACGGATCCGGAATTAATGCCCATTGAAAGGCATTAATCCGGATCTAACATTTAAGCTAAACATCGTTTCGGCGCATCGCCGTATCCGACATTTAGCTTTTAAGAATGGTAACCATGGCATCCAGGACGCTACTAAAGTTACCTTCGGTGCGGCGGCCGGGGTGCTCCTCGATGACGTCACCGGGCCCCTGAGTCGCATGGTTCACATGGCTATGCTATGTGAGCAATGCGCCGTATGGATCGTACGGCGCATTGCTCACATAGCATAGCTATGTGATCCATGCGATGCAGGGACCCGGTGACATCATCGAGGAGCGCCCTGGCTGCTGCACAGAAGGTAAGTAGCTTTTCCCCTGGCTCCCCGCTTCTTTTCCATGGCAGCCGGGACTTTAGTAGCGTCCTGGCTGCAATGGTTACCTGAAAGCATATTGAAGACTGATCAGTCTTCAAATGCTTTCAGTTGTCTTGCGTTGTGATGGATCCGGCGGGCATTTCCGGCAACTGAAGTGCACGCCGGATCCTCACAACGCAGATGTAAAAGGGGCCTTATGCTACTGTAATAGCCCAAAGCTTCAAGCAGGCTTCAGCAATTATTAGTGGAATATAGCCATACAGGCCACCAGGTGGCAGCACTGTATGGTTATATTTAGAGATGAGCGAATTTCCGCTTATGAAATTCGTTGACACTTCGTTTGTTCGTAAAAGGTGAATTGTGTTATGGATTCTGTTACCACGGACCATAACGCAATTTTATGATGGAATGCCTTTGGAGGCACTCCGTTATTCATTCCGTCTGATTAGAAGTCTATAGGCTGCAAAACTGATACGTCCCATTTCCGTTATGCAGGGGAAACGGGACGGATCCGTTTTGCAGCCCATAGACTTCTATTGTAACGGACTGAATGACGGAATGCCTCTAGAAGCATTGACACATCAATGGGGGATCTGTGGATGACACATCAATGGGGGATCTGTGGATGACACATCAATGGGGGATCTGTGGATGACACATCAATGGGGGATCTGTGGATGACACATCAATGGGGGATCTGTGGATGACACATCAATGGGGGATCTGTGGATGACACATCAATGGGGGATCTGTGGATGACACATCAATGGGGGATCTGTGGATGACACATCAATGGGGGATCTGTGGATGACACATCAATGGGGGATCTGTGGATGACACATCAATGGGGGATCTGTGGATGACACATCAATGGGGGATCTGTGGATGGCACACTTATGGGGGTCTGTGGATGGCACACTTATGGGGGGTCTGTGGATGGCACACTTATGGGGGTCTGTGGATGGCACACTTATGGGGGATCTGTGGATGACACACTTATGGGGGATCTGTGGATGACACACTTATGGGGGATCTGTGGATGACACACTTATGGGGGGGTCTGTGGATGACACACTTATGGGAGGGTCTGTGGATGACACACTTATGGGGGTCTGTGGATGACACACTTATGGGGGTCTGTGGATGACACACTTATGGGGGGGTCTGTGGATGACACACTTATGGGGGGGGTCTGTGGATGACACACTTATGGGGGGGGTCTGTGGATGACACACTTATGGGGGGGTCTGTGGATGGCACACTTATGGGGGATCTGTGGATGGCACACTTATGGGGGATCTGTGGATGGCACACTTATGGGGGATCTGTGGATGGCACACTTATGGGGGATCTGTGGATGGCACACTTATGGGGGATCTGTGGATGGCACACTTATGGGGGATCTGTGGATGGCACACTTATGGGGGATCTGTGGATGGCACACTTATGGGGGATCTGTGGATGGCACTTATGTGATTATAACACCCATCATCCTAAAGAGTACACTGATGTACAGTAGGTACTGTACATTGGTGTATTCTCAAGGATAAGGGGAGTTAGTCAGATTAAATATAAACACTATCCAGGGACTGTTCTGTAATTGGCATGTGTTTATATTAAATCAGGGCTGTGGAGTCGGAGTCGGAGTCGAGGAGTCGGAGTCGGAGGCAATTTTGGGTACCTGGAGTCGGAGTCGGCAAAAATGGACCGACTCCGACTCGACTCTACTAGATTTAAATTGGAATAAAAAAATTAGAATAAAAAAAGCAAGTTTAAATGTCCCAATTCAGATAAAGTTATAATGAATTACTTCTCTACTGTAAGAATAAAGGCCAATGCATGCAGTGCGTCACGTTAAACAAAGACGTTAAGTGACCGTGAAGAAGCATGCTTTTCATATGCTTTACTATGCAGTTAAAGGGACACTGACAGGCTGATATATCTGCTGGTATTCATCAGAGGATTAGGAATACAACTAGACGACTGTTACCCCAGTTGAGGTTTACTTGTGTTTAAAAACGTTTTAATCAATATGCAAATTCTCTACCTTTGTGCCCAAGGGGCAGGCGCACATGTAGAGTACTGGCAGCACTAGACAGGACTAGGTAGCGAGGAGGAAGAGAGAAAGCTGGCACAGCCTCAGCATAGCCAGACGAGGCTGCTGCCAGCACTCTACACGTGCGCCTGCGCAGGAATTCAGCGCTCGGCTAGCCTGAAAAAAAGGCCAGTGCAGTGAATAATAACGAGGGGAACAGCGCTGGGAAGCTGTACTGGGCGCGGCTGGGCACAAAGCCGCAGGAGACGCTGCCACATTGGGCACAAAGATAGTGAATTTGCATACAGATTAAAATGTTTCTAAACACAAGTACAGCTTAACTGGGGGTAACATTAGTATAGTTTTATTCCTAATTCTCTGATGAATACCAGTATATATATATCTTTAGCTGGAAAATCAGCCTGTCAGTGTCCCTTTAAGGAGCGGCAATACTTACACTTTCCATCGTCTTGTGGTCTGCTGTTACAGGGAACCCATGGTTATCCTCGCCTCTCACTGATAACTGATTAAGGACTGGAGACACTTGTATAAGTGAAGGGAATGGATAGTCAATGGTTCAAGACTGAAGCTGTAAACCATTTGAAAAACTGCTATCATTCAGCTAAGGCTATAAAACATGTAAACTCAGATTGTTAGCTTAAATTTTAAACATGACTATGGGATTCTACTAGGAAAATCATGTTTTAAAATAAATGCCCCTTCCCCTGCCCCTTCCTGGATCCTCCCACTGCTCTATCTTCAGCAGAAGATCAGCACACAAAGCAGAAGGCAGCAGCTTCTGCTCAACTACCTCTCTGTGCTAGAGAAGATTAGAAGAACTTGGTGGAACAGCTTCGTATTTGCATATTAAATACAGAGGAGTCGGAGTCGAGGAGTCGGAGTCGGAGTCGGAAGTTTCAAAATCTGAGGAGTCGGAGTCGGAGTCGGACAATTTATCTACCGACTCCACAGCCCTGTATTAAATATGACTCTAACCCCCATCATCCATAGGAATCCACTCATATACTGCAGTACATGAGTGGATTCCTATGGATGATGGGGGTTATAGTCATATTTAATATAAACACAGTGCAGGGACTGTTCTGTAATTGGCGTGTGTTTATATTAAATATGACTATAACCCCCATCATCCATAGGAATCCACTTATACACTGCAGTACATGGGTGGTGTATGAGCAGAGAGCAGCAGGGCTGGCAGGCACACTAACAGAGACGCTGGAGCGCATAGTGTGACAGGTCAGTGCCGGGGTCCCCCGGCAGCAGCTGAAGGAGGGGACAGGGGGGGAGAAGTTTATACTTACTGGAGCTGCAGGCTCCGGTCTCGGGTGTGCAGCGGACGCGCCGCCTGAAGGAGGGGACAGGGGAAAACATTTTCACTTACTGAAGCTGCGGGCTTCGGTACCCGGCGCTGACGGCAGTGGAGCATAATAAGCGAATCCGCCAGATCGCCCTTCCCTGGTGCAGTCTTGTTAAGGAAGCACGGGCTGGTGGCAGAAGCCTTCAGTGAAGCCGCCTGCCCAACAGTTTAAGGGTCCATTCACACGTCCGCATTTATTTTCCGCATACGATCCGCATTTTTTGCAGATTGGATGCGGAACCATTCATTTCAATGGGTCCGCAATATTTGCGGGCAGCACACAGTGTGCTGCCCGCATCCGTATACCCGTTCCGCAGCTCCGCAGAAAAATAGAGCAGGTCCTATTCCGCAATATCAGGGCTGTGGTCTCATAGATTTGTAAGGTTCCGCAAAAAATGCGGATGTCACACGGATGCTATCTGTATGTCATCCGTTTTTGCGGATCCGTTTATATAGTTCCGGTCACATGAAAGAAATCCATGAGCAGTTCTTCCCTGAAAAGCGAGCCAGGAGAAGTATTTGCAGGAGGAAAAGAAGTACCTGCTATAAAAACATGCCTCTACATGATGTAGAAAAGCTAATAACATTTGTGGAAGAGAGAACTGAATTATGGGACGTGCGGTCAAGTCATTATCATGACCGTCTCAAATTAATTATTTTTTTTTTTATAGAAACCATTACAACTTTATTAACATTTTAAACTTACATCATGTTCCCGTTTTTGCGGATCCGCAAAAACGGATAACATACGGATGATATACAGAAACAATTTTGCGGAACAACGGATCCGCAAAAAAATGGACCGTAATTCCGGATATAAATATGCGGACGTGTGAATGGACTCTTATGGTAAGCTCAGGGGCTGTTAGTGAGAGCTCCTGAGCCACCTAATTTTCATCACATTCGTTTTATAAGACGCAGTGACTTTTTTTCCTCCACTTTGGAGGGAAAAAAAGTGCGTCTTATAAAATGAAAAATACGGTATATTGGAAATGAAGTGTTCATTGATGGCTATATAGCCATCAATGAACACAATGAGCAATCTAATGATTGCCGGTTATAGTCGCCTAGGGTGACTAAAAAAAAGTTTATAAAAATATAAAAAGATATAAAAGTTGAAATCACCCCCCTTACCCCAAATTTAAATACTTAACCAATAAAAAAAATAATAAACATCATGGGCATGGGCATTAATCCCATATGGCGAATGGCATAATGGAAAAAATTTGCCATTTTTTTGTCACTTCAACTCCCCCAAAGAATTTTATAAAAAGTGATTAAAAAAAAGTCACTCACACTTCAAAATGGTATGGCTGAAAAGTAGAGATCGCACTGCAGAGAATGAGTCCTCACACAACTGAGTACGCATAACTACAACAAAGTTATAGGGGTCACAATATGGTGATGAATAAAAAGATTCGAGGAGCGCCCTGGCTGCTGCACAGAAGGTAAGTAGCTTTTCCCCTGGCTCCCCGCTTCTTTTCCATGGCAGCCGGGACTTTAGTAGCGTCCTGGCTGCAATGGTTACCTGAAAGCATATTGAAGACTGATCAGTCTTCAAATGCTTTCAGTTGTCTTGCGTTGTGATGGATCCGGCGGGCATTTCCGGCAACTGAAGTGCACGCCGGATCCTCACAACGCAGATGTAAAAGGGGCCTTATGCTACTGTAATAGCCCAAAGCTTCAAGCAGGCTTCAGCAATTATTAGTGGAATATAGCCATACAGGCCACCAGGTGGCAGCACTGTATGGTTATATTTAGAGATGAGCGAATTTCCGCTTATGAAATTCGTTGACACTTCGTTTGTTCGTAAAGGTGAATTGTGTTATGGATTCTGTTACCACGGACCATAACGCAATTTTATGATGGAATGCCTTTGGAGGCACTCCGTTATTCATTCCGTCTGATTAGAAGTCTATAGGCTGCAAAACTGATACGTCCCATTTCCGTTATGCAGGGGAAGCGGGACGGATCCGCTTTGCAGCCCATAGACTTCTATTGTAACGGACTGAATGACGGAATGCCTCTAGAAGCATTGACACATCAATGGGGGATCTGTGGATGACACATCAATGGGGGATCTGTGGATGACACATCAATGGGGATCTGTGGATGACACATCAATGGGGGATCTGTGGATGACACATCAATGGGGGATCTGTGGATGACACATCAATGGGGGATCTGTGGATGACACATCAATGGGGGATCTGTGGATGACACATCAATGGGGGATCTGTGGATGACACATCAATGGGGGATCTGTGGATGACACATCAATGGGGGATCTGTGGATGACACATCAATGGGGGATCTGTGGATGGCACATCAATGGGGGATCTGCAGATGGCACACTTATGGGGGATCTGTGGATGGCACACTTATGGGGGGTCTGTGGATGGCACACTTATGGGGGTCTGTGGATGGCACACTTATGGGGGGTCTGTGGATGGCACACTTATGGGGGTCTGTGGATGGCACACTTATGGGGGTCTGTGGATGACACACTTATGGGGGATCTGTGGATGACACACTTATGGGGGATCTGTGGATGACACACTTATGGGGGTCTGTGGATGACACACTTATGGGGGGGTCTGTGGATGACACACTTATGGGGGTCTGTGGATGACACACTTATGGGGGGTCTGTGGATGACACACTTATGGGGGTCTGTGGATGACACACTTATGGGGGGTCTGTGGATGACACACTTATGGGGGTCTGTGGATGGCACACTTATGGGGAGTCTGTGGATGGCACACTTATGGGGGATCTGTGGATGGCACACTTATGGGGGGATCTGTGGATGGCACACTTATGGGGGATCTGTGGATGGCACACTTATGGGGGATCTGTGGATGGCACACTTATGGGGGATCTGTGGATGGCACACTTATGGGGGATCTGTGGATGGCACACTTATGGGGGATCTGTAGATGGCACACTTATGGGGGATCTGTGGATGGCACTTATGTGATTATAACACCCATCATCCTAAAGAGTACACTGATGTACAGTAGGTACTGTACATTGGTGTATTCTCAAGGATAAGGGAGTTAGTCAGATTAAATATAAACACTATCCAGGGACTGTTCTGTAATTGGCATGTGTTTATATTAAATCAGGGCTGTGGAGTCGGAGTCGGAGTCGAGGAGTCGGAGTCGGAGGCAATTTTGGGTACTTGAGTCGGAGTCGGAGTCGGCAAAAAATGGACCGACTCCGACTCCGACTCCTACTAGATTTAAATTGGAATAAAAAAATTAGAATAAAAAAAGCAAGTTTAAATGTCCCAATTCAGATAAAGTTATAATGAATTACTTCTCTACTGTAAGAATAAAGGCCAATGCATGCAGTGCGTCACGTTAAACAAAGACGTTAAGTGACCGTGAAGAAGCATGCTTTTCATATGCTTTACTATGCAGTTAAAGGGACACTGACAGGCTGATATATCTGCTGGTATTCATCAGAGGATTAGGAATACAACTAGACGACTGTTACCCCCAGTTGAGGTTTACTTGTGTTTAAAAACGTTTTAATCAATATGCAAATTCTCTACCTTTGTGCCCAAGGGGGCAGGCGCACATGTAGAGTACTGGCAGCACTAGACAGGACTAGGTAGCGAGGAGGAAGAGAGAAAGCTGGCACAGCCTCAGCATAGCCAGACGAGGCTGCTGCCAGCACTCTACACGTGCGCCTGCGCAGGAATTCAGCGCTCGGCTAGCCTGAAAAAAAGGCCAGTGCAGTGAATAATAACGAGGGGAACAGCGCTGGGAAGCTGTACTTGGCGCGGCTGGGCACAAAGCCGCAGGAGACGCTGCCACATTGGGCACAAAGATAGTGAATTTGCATACAGATTAAAATGTTTCTTAAACACAAGTACAGCTTAACTGGGGGTAACATTAGTATAGTTTTATTCCTAATTCTCTGATGAATACCAGTATATATATATCTTTAGCTGGAAAATCAGCCTGTCAGTGTCCCTTTAAGGAGCGGCAATACTTACACTTTCCATCGTCTTGTGGTCTGCTGTTACAGGGAACCCATGGTTATCCTCGCCTCTCACTGATAACTGATTAAGGACTGGAGACACTTGTATAAGTGAAGGGAATGGATAGTCAATGGTTCAAGACTGAAGCTGTAAACCATTTGAAAAACTGCTATCATTCAGCTAAGGCTATAAAACATGTAAACTCAGATTGTTAGCTTAAATTTTAAACATGACTATGGGATTCTACTAGGAAAATCATGTTTTAAAATAAATGCCCCTTCCCCTGCCCCTTCCTGGATCCTCCCACTGCTCTATCTTCAGCAGAAGATCAGCACACAAAGCAGAAGGCAGCAGCTTCTGCTCAACTACCTCTCTGTGCTAGAGAAGATTAGAAGAACTTGGTGGAACAGCTTCGTATTTGCATATTAAATACAGAGGAGTCGGAGTCGAGGAGTCGGAGTCGGAGTCGGAAGTTTCAAAATCTGAGGAGTCGGAGTCGGAGTCGGACAATTTATCTACCGACTCCACAGCCCTGTATTAAATATGACTCTAACCCCATCATCCATAGGAATCCACTCATATACTGCAGTACATGAGTGGATTCCTATGGATGATGAGGTTATAGTCATATTTAATATAAACACAGTGCAGGGACTGTTCTGTAATTGGCGTGTGTTTATATTAAATATGACTATAACCCCCATCATCCATAGGAATCCACTTATACACTGCAGTACATGGGTGGTGTATGAGCAGAGAGCAGCAGGGCTGGCAGGCACACTAACAGAGACGCTGGAGCGCATAGTGTGACAGGTCAGTGCCGGGTCCCCGGCAGCAGCTGAAGGAGGGGACAGGGGGAGAAGTTTATACTTACTGGAGCTGCAGGCTCCGGTCTCGGGTGTGCAGCGGACGCGCCGCCTGAAGGAGGGGACAGGGAAAACATTTTCACTTACTGAAGCTGCGGGCTTCGGTACCCGGCGCTGACGGCAGTGGAGCATAATAAGCGAATCCGCCAGATCGCCCTTCCCTGGTGCAGTCTTGTTAAGGAAGCACGGGCTGGTGGCAGAAGCCTTCAGTGAAGCCGCCTGCCCAACAGTTTAAGGGTCCATTCACACGTCCGCATTTATTTTCCGCATACGATCCGCATTTTTTGCAGATTGGATGCGGAACCATTCATTTCAATGGGTCCGCAATATTTGCGGGCAGCACACAGTGTGCTGCCCGCATCCGTATACCCGTTCCGCAGCTCCGCAGAAAAATAGAGCAGGTCCTATTCCGCAATATCAGGGCTGTGGTCTCATAGATTTGTAAGGTTCCGCAAAAAATGCGGATGTCACACGGATGCTATCTGTATGTCATCCGTTTTTGCGGATCCGTTTATATAGTTCCGGTCACATGAAAGAAATCCATGAGCAGTTCTTCCCTGAAAAGCGAGCCAGGAGAAGTATTTGCAGGAGGAAAGAAGTACCTGCTATAAAAACATGCCTCTACATGATGTAGAAAAGCTAATAACATTTGTGGAAGAGAGAACTGAATTATGGGACGTGCGGTCAAGTCATTATCATGACCGTCTCAAATTAATTATTATTTTTTATAGAAACCATTACAACTTTATTAACATTTTAAACTTACATCATGTTCCCGTTTTTGCGGATCCGCAAAAACGGATAACATACGGATGATATACAGAAACAATTTTGCGGAACAACGGATCCGCAAAAAAATGGACCGTAATTCCGGATATAAATATGCGGACGTGTGAATGGACTCTTATGGTAAGCTCAGGGGCTGTTAGTGAGAGCTCCTGAGCCACCTAATTTTCATCACATTCGCTTTATAAGACGCAGTGACTTTTTTCCTCCACTTTGGAGGGAAAAAGTGCGTCTTATAAAATGAAAAATACGGTATATTGGAAATGAAGTGTTCATTGATGGCTATATAGCCATCAATGAACACAATGAGCAATCTAATGATTGCCGGTTATAGTCGCCTAGGGTGACTAAAAAAAAGTTTATAAAAATATAAAAAGATATAAAAGTTGAAATCACCCCCCTTACCCCAAATTTAAATACTTAACCAATAAAAAAAATAATAAACATCATGGGCATGGGCATTAATCCCATATGGCGAATGGCATAATGGAAAAAATTTGCCATTTTTTTGTCACTTCAACTCCCCCAAAGAATTTTATAAAAAGTGATTAAAAAAAAGTCACTCACACTTCAAAATGGTATGGCTGAAAAGTAGAGATCGCACTGCAGAGAATGAGTCCTCACACAACTGAGTACGCATAACTACAACAAAGTTATAGGGGTCACAATATGGTGATGAATAAAAAGATTCTTTTCAAGGTTTTAAAAAAAAAATATAATGTTTTAAAACTTAAGAAAAACTATACGAGTGTGGTATCGTTGTAAATTGTAATTGTACTTACCTGGAGAATCAAGGTAACAGATCAATTTTACCGCATAGTGAACACCGTAAAAAAAAAAAAAAAAACTGTGGCTATGTGAACGGAATAAAAAAAAGTTGACTCTAGGAAGGCGGGGAGTAAAAAATGAAAATGCAAAACCGTAAAATTGCCCGATCCTCTAAGGGTTAAAGGGTTATTCCCATCTCAGACATTGGGGGCATATGTCCCCCAATGTCTGATGGGTGCAGGTCCCACCTCCGGGACCCACACCTATACTTAGAACAGAGGCCACAAAGTCCCAGAGGGCGCACCGCGGCTGCCCTCCATTCATTCCTATGGGAGCGCCGAAAATAGCCAAACTGAGTCCTATTGAAATGAATGGGAGGCGCAAGCACGGCCACCTCTATATTCATTTCCATGGAGCTGACAGCGCTCTCATGGAGGGCGGCCGTGTATATGCGTTGAGCTAGGGTTGGGCAATATACCGGTTATGACGATATACCGCGGTATTAGAAAACAGCGATATGGCTGTTTCCTAATAACCACGGTATTCTGTGACGTCATGCGCTCTGTCTATTCCCCAGTCTGCGGTGCCGTCCACCCGCACAAAGAGAGCCGCCCGTACATTTAACATACCTAGCAGCGTGGCTCAGGAACATTACACTCCATCCCTGGCTCCGCCTCCTCCTACCGGCTTACTTACTGACAATCTCCGGGGTAGCCCGGGAGGGTTAAACTTTTCCTGCGGCTGCCTCGCTCCCATGTTCAAACTTAGTCTCCGCCCCTAGACAGAATCACCACACGAGGAAGGCAGCCGCGAGAAAAGTCCAGGCGCCCCCACCCTCCGTGACTCACTGAGCCCTGTCCTGGCCTACGAGGACTGGAGTGTTCAACAACTCCAAGGAGCAGCCACAGGTGTGTGAGATGAGACTGAGACCCCCAAAATAACATCAACTGTAATAAATAAAGGTGGATAGTTAAATGTCTCCTGTGGCCCTGGGGCTGCCTGGCCTTCCCTTCCTGCCTGTAGCATCACCAGTAGTAGGCAAGGCATTAGGGAATAAACAGTCATGAGTCCCCCTCCCCAAACATAAGCAAGAAGACATTACTGTATGGTGGCCACGCCACACAGCCACATTATACTGAGGAGGAAGGAACTTAGAGGCACAGTATAATGTCTCCTTGTGGCCCCATAATGTCTCCTTGTGTGGCGGCTGCTGCCACCTTACAGTATAATGTCTCCTTGTGGCTGCCCCCATACAGTATAACGTCTCCTTGCGGCTGCCCCCATACAGTATAACGTCTCCTTGCGGCTGCCCCCATACAGTATAACGTCTCCTTGCGGCTGCCCCCATACAGTATAACGTCTCCTTGCGGCTGCCCCCATACAGTATAACGTCTCCTTGCGGCCGCCCCCATACAGTATAACGTCTCCTTGCGGCCGCCCCCATACAGTATAACGTCTCCTTGTAGCTGCCCCATACAGTATAACGTCTCCTTGTAGCTGCCCCATACAGTATAACGTCTCCTTGTAGCTGCCCCATACAGTATAACGTCTCCTTGTAGCTGCCCCATACAGCATAACGTCTCCAAGTGTTTTTTTCTTCTAAATGGGCATTTATTGTGATATAGATCGTTATCGCGATAAATTTCTTAATATCGTTATCGTGGCAATATTTTTGATATCGCCCAACCCTACGTTGAGCCCTCCAGAACTTTGTGGCCTCTAGGTATAGGTGTGGGTCCATATCCCAGCGATATGCCCTCAATGTCTCAGATGAAGACTGCACTGTATAGATCAGGGCTCGACAAATCCCAGACGCCTGGGTATTTGTCAGCCCGTTCTCTAAGGTGCCCGGGCGCAGGGCCAGCGCGTCCTACACGCGGACTAGGAGCGCTGGCCCCCCTCCTGCTGCAGCCTCCCGAGCACTCTCTATAGAGCCTCAGGCGGCTGCAGCACTGCCCGGGCTGGCGCGTCCATAAGGGCGCACCCCGGACGCAGCATGAAGAGAGGGACTGACAGGAGGGAAACGCTCAGCGCTCCCTCCTGTCACTCCCTCATTGTAGAGTGGCAGAGCCCTATATGGTCCGCGGTACAGGAGCATCTGTCTCCTATAACCGGCCGGACTGACATGAAGTGCGCACACAGTGTGCACTTCCTATCAGTCCGCCCGGGTACAGGAAACTAAAGCTCCTGTACCCGTGGGACCATACAGAGCTCGGCCACGCTACATTACAGGCGGGGGAGGGAGGGGAGAAAATGACAAGGGGGGAAAGATAATGACAAGGGGGAGAGAATGACGAGGGGAAAGAGAATGACGAGGGGGAAAGAGAATGACGAGGGGGGGAAAGAGAATGACGAGGGGGGGAAAGAGAATGACAAGAGGGGGGAAAGAGAATGACAAGAGGGGGGAAAGAGAATGACAAGAGGGGGAAAGAGCTGGGCGTTGTAGTGATGCGGGGACTGAGCGCCAGCTGGGGGTTGTAGTGCTCAGTAAAATGTCATGGTGCCCGCTGTGTTTGTGTCCTCCGGACCCCTCTGCCCTCCCCTCCGGACCCTGTAATCCTTGTAAGGGTTTCCACATGTCATGCGCAGCCGCAAGTGGTGATCACTTAGACGCTGGCAGCGTCTGACGTGTCATATAACCTATTAAAGAGGGGAAGCATTATGGGGGGCCCTATATACTCGCACATTATGGGGGGCACTATGGAGAACAGGGGAGGAAACACTATGGGGGCATCTACTGGGGGCCCTATGTACTGGCATGCATTATTGGGGGGCTCTATGGAGAAGTGTGGGGGCACTATAGGGGCATCTATTGGGGGCTTTATGACGCGGCTCCGCCTGGCTCCTAACTTTTTTAGCTGGCTCCTAGATTCCAAGGAAATTTGTCAAGCCCTGGTATAGATGGTCTGCTTTGTTAATGGCTGCAGAGCACCTTCAATACTACATACCCATTAACAATTCAGACCACCTACACAGTGCAGTCTTCATTATTTAAATAAGGAGAAGCTGCGGCCTAATTTGCGGCGTGGTACTTGACCGCACGACCACAGCATGTGGTTTTACCCTTACTAAACCTTACGGTATTGCTACAGTCTGAACAGTCTCTTTACTTCTCAAAAACCTACAGATAGAAGAGTAAGGGTACTTTCACACTTGCACTAAACTTTTCCTGTATTGATTTCCGTGCTAGGGGCTCAATACCGGGGATCAGTTTTATCCTAATGCATTCTGAATGGAGAGCAATCCGTTCAGGACGCATCAGTTCAGTCACTGTAGGGTTTTTGGACAGAGAAAATACCTCAGCATGCTGCAGTTTTATCTCCGTCCAAAATTCCGGAACACTTGTCGGAATGCCGGATCCGGCATTAATTTCCATTTAAATGGATTAGTGCCGGATCCGGCATTAAAATTACCGCATGACTTTAAAAATGTGAAAAAGATAAATACCAGATCCGTTTTTCCAGATGACAACCGTCTACAAATGCTGTCCGTTTGCATACAGATTGCCGGAATCCAGCAACTCAAATGTGAAAGTACCCTTAACTGTCACCTGGAAAATCCATATTAAGCCAAACATAGGTTCTTATAGCTCTTCATACCTTCTTTGCATAGGTGTTCTTTACACTTGGATCCGGCTTTCTACCTTCATGAAAATCCTCTTTTATCTTTATGCTAATGACACCTGAAGGTGCCCAGAGGGGCGTTATTTTCATTCAAAAAGTGCCCAGGAACGCCTTCCATCCAGTGCCCAGGCCCGCCGCCTCCCAACAGAGCCCAGGCCCGCCCCTCTCTCTGCTCATACCATATGTCCCTGGCATTGCGACTGCTCCGCCCCCACTGGCTACGTCACTAGTAGCCTATAACCCCGCCCACTCCTTCCCTCCAGCTTCACTAACATCCACTGAGCCGACTCCTGCGCTCTTCCCTCTGGGCACCTTCAGGTGTCATTAGCATAAAGATAAAAGAGGATTTTCATGAAGGTAGAAAGTCGGAGCCAAGTGTAAAGAACACCTATGGAAAGAAGGTATGAAGAGCTATAAGAAGCTATGTTTGGCTTAATATTGATTTTCCAGGTGACCGAATCCCTTTAAAGGGATCGATGCAGGAGTTGTAGCCTGTAACCATGGCTGGACATCACTCTGCAGAGGTCCTGGGCTGGGGCTTCTTTTGAAGATATACACGTGTTGCTGGATATATAATTTACCCTGGGTTCACACTTGAGCGTATTTGATACGCGCGTTTTTGTCGTGCGTATTACAGTGCGTTTTTGGAAATAGGAAACGCGCGTTCGTGTGATTGACCACTCTGGCGTCAATCACAATACGCGCGACAAAACGCCCCAAAGAAGCTCCTGTACTTCTTTGGGCGTAGGGCTTTTTACAGCGCGTTCGTAGGCGCTGTAAAACGCTCAGGTGAGAACCATGCCCATAGGGAAACATGGGTTTTCGCTTGTTAAGAGTTTTACAGCGCGTAGGAACGCGCTGTAAAACGCTCAGGTGTGAACCTAGCCTTATGTTTTGTGCTGGGCTTTTATAATAAATATAGTAGTTGTACCTGCGCTCTCAATGTATCACTTTCCTGTCTCTGTGTACAACTAGTGCACAGAGCCGCGGCTAGATACCCAGAGGATGACGGCTGCCCCGATCCAAATAAACATGAATGTGTGTATAAAATTAATAGTGGTACCAGCGCTGGAATAGAGGAGAGTGTCACACACAGAAAGATAGTTTTAACTACCTGTCCCGATGAATGGCTGTTCGATGCTACTATGGCTATTCTTCAGATCATCGGTGGTGCAGGGCAAATCGCAGTGCTTGTCGCTCGACTTCAAAAAAGCGTACTCCGGCCGGTAGCTGGCGTGCGCGTGAAGGAGCGTGTTGGTAAGGGATTCCAGGGCGTCGAGTGTGACGTCACACTAGTCCTACGGCAACTCCAAAGGACCAAAAAACCAATCCTACGCGTTTCGAAGCCTACGGGCTTCTTCGTCAGGGCTTTTATAATATACTCGGGACCAACTACTTCTATAAGCTCGAGGAGCTGTATTGCGGTCTAAGCACGTACGTCATATATGCATCTCCTCTCCCTGGATGAGCAGATATACATTATACTCCATTCTGTATGTACAGGCCTCTTGGCCCCCTCCTCTCGATGCTGCTTTTAATACAGTTTATAGTACAGAACTACTTTACATGCTTTGGGCACAAGTTTACAACCACGGTAACAGATGGCACGGCTCGGTGTGTTTCGCTGCACAGGTTTGTCGATGACTGAGAACGATCTTTAAGAGCAATTATCTGTATGTAAATCAAGTAACAGTAAAGTACATTCTTCTTTGCATTCTGCTTTGATCTCTAAGCTATTACCAGAATCCTTCTGATTTCCACTCTCTTTTTATTTTGTTTTTCAGCGCCCGGGTATGATGCCCGGTGCCCGAATACCAGTACCGGGCATGCCGGTTGGATCTCCTATGCTCCCCACATATGGACCAGGGTCCCCTATGCGACCCGGTATGAACCCTATGTTGTTGGACTCCTTTAGAAAAAGGCTTATGACTCCACAAGGACATCCTTCTGTACCGAACCAGAGAAGGGGGTAGGTAGTCATAAAGGATCTCAGAGGATCGTTCAAAACTGCTCATGTTAAAGGGGTATCACACAATTTATTTATTTATTTTATTTTTTTTTGGGGAGGGGGGCTACAAGGCAAGAGCAAATATTTTAGGATTGTGATTTGGCTGCAAAAACACAACCAAGTCACAGAAAAGTCTCAGGCAGGTGGCATATCAACTTGCATTGTGATCTGTGACCAAAACTCCAACAGTCTTGGATTTTCTGCAATTCTTGCAGTCGCGGCATGTGACGTGTGGCAGTCAGATGCGAAGTCGCACAATTTTCATGTTGTGTAGCCCCAGCCTTTCCTGTCTAGAGAACTTGCTTACCTTTCTGTGGGTGGGCAACAGCTCATCAAGCACCTACATCTTCCAGAATGCACTGCAGTTAGCTTTTATTAACCCCTCCCTCCTCTGCATAGAAAATACTCCCTCCCATATAGCCTAAGAGATACATACCTTATATGATACCCTCTCATGATTTTCTTCTCTGCTGTCTAGACAGGGATATGACTATAAAAGTCGGAATGAATGAGAGTTGTTTTCTATGAGATCACTACACCATCATTGAGGGGAGGGGAAGGAAGTCCACCTCTGGATGCAGGAGAAGGTGGACCAGAAGGAGAAACGGCAGGTGGTGCTACCAGAGTGGAAAATATAATGTACATAAAAACAATGTTTTTATTGCTTGTATATAGCAATAATACTTCATGTCATTGCATAATAAATCTTTTTGTGTAAAAAATGGGGGGTCCACCTTTTAGGGTCCTCATCTTTTGGGCAGAGCGGAAAGCAGTTTCAAAGAGTGTCATTATCTGGAGGAACTGCCCATCATTACACAGACAAGTCATTAAATTGAAGGGCCACTGTGAATTGCTTAGCTTTCCCTTTGGTGATACCGCAGGGAAACTTAACACTTGGGCCTCATGCACACGACCAAAATACGGATGAAGTCCGTGTGAAATCTGTGTTGCATCCCTTTTTTTTGCAGACCCATTGACTTTAATGGCTCTGGGTTCTATCCCTTGTGGAACACACTTACGGATGCGCTCCGTGTGCTTTCCGCATCCATATGTCTGTTCTGAAAAAGCTAGAACATGGCCTATACTTGGCCACAGAATGCGGAACACAAACCCATTGAAGTCAGTGGGTCTGGAAAAAACTGACACGTTCTTTTCAGATCTGCGTTTTGTGGACCCTAAAATACATGCAGTCGTGTGCATGAGGCCTTGCTGCAGGGTTTCCCCAAAGATTACAACTGTGGTTCCCAGAAGGGGTACATTTTGTTGTCTTCTTATTGCCAAGGCTCTCTTCTTACAAGTAGTAATTATCTAAAGTGACAACCCCTTTAAATACATTGGTACTTTGTAAGATAATGTAATATTTTAAAGGGGGTGTCCCACAAAAAATATTCTAGTTTTCAAAGCAGCTCCTAAAATTTAGCATAGTCACTGAGTTATTCAATAAAATATATCTATATAGCGCCACCTGCTGTTTGTCCTTTTTCTTATTTCTTTGATCTGCTCCCTGAGATGGCCGCACATGCTCAGTTTCATTCTTCAACTGTCTCCTGAGCTGTGATAGGGAGAACATGGGCACACCCCCTGAGCTGTGATAGGGAGAGCATGGACACGCCCCCTTAGCTGCAGCAGAATAGACACTCCCCTTAAGCTTTCAGCTTGATATAAATCTAGCAGAGCAATGAATGGGGAGATCTCTGGATCCATGTGAGGTACAGGGCTGGTTCTAGCTTTGTTAGAAAGAGATCGTCATCTACTGTATGATCTTTATTTTTGCAGTAGTCATGGGATAACTGCTTTTAATCGTTGCCCCTTTATTGAATTTCTAGAATAAAGAGAAGGAAAATGGCCGATAAGGTTTTACCACAGAGGGTAAGTCTCTGTTTACTTTCTTTGACACCAAATTTGATTTCTTAAAGGAGTTTACAAGCTTTATGCAGATCTTACTTACTGTTAACCCCTTAAGGACCTGGTGGACATGACTTAAGGACCAGCGCCGTAAATGTACCATGGGCTGATCGGGCAGGAGCTGAGAGTCGGGCCCCCCGCTGCATACGCTGGCATCTGTGTAAACACTGATGCCGCCGTATTAGCCCCTTGTATGACTCAGTCAAAGCTGACCGCGGCATGCTGAGGGGGTGCCCTCCGCATCTCCAACGGTTCCCCGCGCTGCAGTGACAGGGACCCGATGGCAGGAAAGGCAGCCCGATCATCAGGGCTTGCTTTCTACAGAACCCTGTGAGATCCAGCCCCTTAGGCTGGGTCTCACAGGCAGGGTGTCAGCATACAAGCTGACATGCAATGTATTACAATTGTAAGACATTGCAGAGGGGATCAGACCCCAGAAGTTTAAGTCCCAGACAAAAAAAAAAAAAAGAAAACCAGACATATTGGGTATTGCTGCATCCGTAACGACCGGCTCTATAAAAATATAACATGATCCACCCGCTCACCTGAATGCCATAGAAAAAATAAAATAAAAACTGTGCTAAAACAATAATTTGTTTTGTCACCTTACATCATAAAAAGTGCAAAACCAAGAGATCAAAAAGGCTTATGCCCTCCAAAATAGTACCAATTAAACAATCACCTTTCCCGCAAAAAATGAGCCCCTACATAAAACAATCGGGCAAAAAAAAAAAAAAGCTATGGCTCTCAGAATATGGAGACACTAAAACATGATTATTATTTTTTTTTTGTTTCAAAAATGCATTTGTTGTATTAAAAGTGGAAAAAATAAAAAAGTTGACATATTAGATATCGTCATGTCCGTAACAACCAGGTCTTTTAAAATATCACATGACCTAACCCCTCAGATGAACACCGTAAAAAATAAAAACGGTGTAAAAAAAAAAAGCCATATTTTTATCACCTTACAACACAAAAAGCGTAATACCAAACGATCAAAATGAGACCCTACCTAAGTCAGTCGTCCAAAAAATAAAAAAACTAGGGCTCTTAGAATATGGAGACACTAAAAGGTGATTTTTTATTTTTATTTCAAAAATGCTTTTATTGTGTAAATCTTAAATTAAAAAAGTATGCATATTAGGTATTGCCGTGTCTGTAACAACTGTATAAAAATATCACATGAACTAACCCCTCAGGTGGAGACTGTAAAAAAATAAAAACGGTGTCAAAAAAGCCATTTTTTGTCATCTTGCATCACAAAAAGTGTAATACCAAGCGATCAAAAAGTCATATGCACCCTAATATAGTACCAATCAAACCGTCATCTCATCCCGCAAAAAATGAGTCCCTACATAAGACAGTCGCCCAAAAAAATAAAAAAAACTATGGCTTTCAGAATATGGAGACACTAAAAAAAAATCATTTTTTTCAAAAATGCTTTATTATATGAAACTGAAACAAACAACCAAAAAGTAGTCCTATTTGGTATTGTCGCTTCTGTAACAAACTGCTCTATAAAAATATCACGTGATCTAACCTGTCAGATAAACATTGTAAATAACAAAAAATAAAAACGGTGCTAAAACAGCTATTTTTTGTTACCTTGCCTCACAAAAAGTGTAATATAAAGCAACCAAAAATCATATGTACCCTAAAATAGTACCAACAAAATTGACACCTTATCCTGTAGTTTCCAAAATGGGGTTACTTTTTTGGAGTTTCTACTCTAGGGGTGCATCAGGGGGTCTTCAAATGTGACGTGGCAACTTAAAATTATCCCAGTGAAATTTGCCCTCTAAAAACCACATGGCGCTCCTTTCCTTGTGCGCCCTGCCGTATGCCCGTACAGCAGTTTACGATTACCAATGGAAGGTTTATGTAAACTACAGAATCAGAGTAATAAATATTACGTTTTGTTTGGCTGTTAACCCTTGCTTTATTAGCGGAAAAAAATGAATTACAGTGGAAAATCTGCCAAAAAAGTGAAATTCTGAAATCTCATCTACATTTTCCTTTAATTCTTGTGGAAAACCCAAAGTTTGTAAAATCAGTTTTAAATACCTTGAGGGGTGTAGTTTCTAAAATGGGGCCATTTATGGATGGTTTCTATTATGTAAGCCCCACAGTGACTTCATAAATGAACTAGTCCTTAAAAAGTGGGTTTTGGAAATTTTCTTAAATTTAAAGATTTGCTTCTAGACTTCTAAGCCTTCTAACGTCCCCAACAAATAAAATGGCATTCCCAAAGTAGACATATGGGAAATGTAAAGTAATAACTATTATATGAGGTAATGCTATCTGTTTTTAAAGCAGAAAAATTGAAATTTGGAAAGTTGCAAATTTTTCCAATTTTTTTAGTAAATTGTTATATTTTTTTTAAATAAAAATTTAAAATATTGACTGAAATTTATCACTATCATGAAGTATAATGTGTCACAAGAAAAAACATTCTCAGAATGGCTTGGATAAGTAAAAGCGTTCTAAAGTTATTACCACATAAAGTGACACGTCAAACTTCCAAAATACAGCCTTAAAGGGCTTCTGTCACCCCCACTGATGTAATTTTCACTAGCTGACATTAGCTACTTGCTAATGTCAGCTGAGTTCACACATATGTTTCCTAACTTTTTTTCTGTTTTCTATCTTCTAAAAAACTTACTTTTGTGATATGCAAATTATCTTCGCTACCAGCAAGTTGGGCGGGTACTTGCTGGTAGCCGCCGCATCTTCATGCCCTGGGAACGCTCCCTCTTCTTTTGATAGACAGGGCCAGCGCGCTCTCTTCCTCCCGCTGGCCCTGTCTGCAGCTGCAATCCCGCGCCTGCGCCGTATCGGTCTTTAGTCGGCGCAGGCGCTCTGAGTGAAGGACGCTCGCTAGGCGCTCCGTCCTCAGTGCGCCTGCACGATGACGTCAGCCCTACACCCGGAAGAAAAGACGCCGGCATCGCCTGCTCCTTACCAGGGATGCCGGCGTCTTCTCTTCCGGGTGTAGCGCTGACGCCATCGGGCGCAGGCGCACTGAGGACGGAGCGCCTAGCGAGCGCCCTTCACTCAGAGCGCCTGCGCCGACTAAAGACCGATACGGCGCAGGCGCGGGATTGCAGCTGCAGACAGGGCCAGCGGGAGGAGGAGAGCGCGCTGGCCCTGTCTATCAAAAGAAGAGGGGGTGTTCCAAGTACCCGCCCAACTTGCTGGTAGCGAAGATAATTTGCATATCACAAAAGTAAGTTTTTTAGAAGATAGAAAACTGAAAAAAAGTTAGGAAACATATGTTTGAACTCAGCTGACATTAGCAAGTAGCTAATGTCAGCTAGTGAAAATTACATCAGTGGGGGTGACAGAAGCTCTTTAAGGTGAAAAATGTCAGGGTCTTGAAGGGGTTAAGGATGAACGAATTGATTCATCCATGAAATAATGTTGTTCAAATGCTTGATTGACAGGGCTGGAAAATGTCGCACCTGCGCTGCTGCACGGTTTTTGCAGATGAAATATGTTAATAAAAATGTGTTTCACTTGCGCACAAACACGTGCACTTTTGCCAAGCGGTAATTGGAGGTGTGGCACACTACTGCAGGGTGTAAACCCAGCCCACGTATTGAGCCCTGCACCTGTGATCGGTTCATGACTAGTATAGGTTTTTAGCCTCGGGATGCAATTTCCATTCACTGAAAGCAAATAGAAATCTTGCAAATGATGACAAATGAAAGCAAAAAACTGCATAAATGTCCGTCTTTATTTGTTCTTGTTAGATCCGAGAGCTAGTCCCAGAGTCACAGGCATATATGGACCTCTTAGCTTTTGAGCGGAAATTAGATCAGACAATTGCCAGGAAGAGGATGGAGATCCAAGACGCCATCAAGAAACCTCTTACTGTAAGATGGGTGATGACAGGGCTGGAGGGAGGGGTACTGGAAATACCGAGATCTGAGGTTTATTTTGTGTTTTTTATGGATAAAGTATAATAAAATGACTGTCAAACAGAAACCTGACAGTAAAGAATGAACATACTTGGCTCTGTTCACATCTGCACTATGGCTTTTATTTGTAACAAAAACATAAGGCCTCTTTCACATGTCAGTGAATCACAGATGTGTGCTTTCTATTTTTTCCCATGGACAGCACACGTAACCATTGATTTTAATGTGTTTATATACACATCAGTGGTGTCCACTGAAAAAAACACAGACACTATTTTGCACTATTTTGGTCGGTGATGCAAACCAAACACAATCATTGAAGTCTAGGTCCGTGAAAACCACTGACGCAACACGGGTAGCACCCATGTTCCGTCAGTGGTTTTCATGGACTATGGGTAGGTGATGCTTTGGAATTGTCTTTTTAGTCTAGCAGTGTCTGTGGAATACTTATAATACTCGGAGGGCAGAAAATGGACACACAGCCCAAACCCTGATACTTCATGGAGATCTTCACGGATGAATTACTGCCATGGATGTCATTATGGACATGTGAAAGAAGGCTGTTCCAGATCCTTCATACAACCAACTGATTTATATTGGGGCCCAGAAAATATATGAATTATATGATTTATTTATTTTTCTCTTACATTGGCTGTTCTGTACATTGGGGACCACAATATGCTGTCCCAAATGCACGGGCACCATGCGTGCGGTTTCAGCAGACGAATGCAGACCCATTCAGCTTCCGTCGCAACGCAAAAAAATAGAACGAGTTCCAGATTGTGGACCCATTCAAGTGAATGGCCGTGGGCATGAGCTCTTAAAAAGGTTTACAACTTTGTTATACGTATAACCTATTGTCAGGATACGTCATCAGTATCTGATCGCCGGGGTCCAACACCCCCGCCAAACTGCTGTTTGAGGAGGATAGGGGGTTTCAAATGAGCGCCGCCCCCTCCTGACAGCTTACCAACCACAGCACTGTACATTGTATAGCGGCTGTACTTGGTATCGCAGCTCAGCCCCATTAATTTCAATAGGACTGAGCTGCGCCTAGGCCACGTGACCAATGAATAAGACTTCACTAGCCTAGGGTAAGCTGCGAGAAGGCCTCAGCTCTCACAGGAGTGCTGTGGCCTTCAGACATCGCTGATCAGTGGGGGTCCCGAGTGTCGGACCCCCACCAGTCAGATAGTGATGACTTATCCTGAGGATAGGTCATCAGTATAACAAAAATTAGGAAAACAACTTTAATAGCTTCCATGCAAAATTTGTGTCTTATGGACAGGTCTTATGTATAAGGAACACTCCGCACAAAACTGTTACAATATGTAAGATCCTAGTGCAGGGTGTGAGGGTGGTGTAAGGCGAAGGATTCTCTCTGTTGTTTGAATTGCTGTGTCATGCACCTCCCCCTCGTATCCTGCATTAGGAATTATACAGTGTATCAGTTTTGTGCGGAGTGTTACTTTAATATGGGCTAGTAATTACTTTCTATATCTCTTTGCACAGAATCATCATCCTAACATGCTTAATCATATGAAGCTTGATGATTATTTTTGCTTTCACGGTGACATTAAGTTACTGCTCAAGTACACAAAATTAATTGTAAAAGGATCACAAAAGTTGTTTTGTCTTGGCCGAGTTGCAGATAAGTGAATATAAAGTGTAATAAGTTTGTATCTCACCCAATCCGATGCCTAACTTTCGAACATACTTCTTACTCTACAGCAAAAGCGTAAACTAAGGATATATATTTCCAATACTTTCACTCCGGCCAAACCGGACGGAGAGGAAGGAGAGAAAGTGAGCTCCTGGGAGCTACGTGTTGAAGGGAAATTGCTCGAAGATGTGAGTATGAGCTATATAGGTCAGTGTTTGGTCAGTGATGTCCATCAGTGATTGGGAGCCAAAACCAGGTGTGGGTCAGAAACACAGAATAGGCACACTGCAAATCTTTCCGTCAAAGAAGGACTTCCACAAAAAGTTTTATTCTTTGACCTGTTAGAAAGGTACATGATGTAAACTGTAGTGAAGTCAATTGTCTTACCAGTGACTGTATTTATGAGTTAGTCTACTTTCGCACTTGCATTTTGGCTTTCCTTTTGTGAGATCCGTTCAGAGCTCTCACAAGCAGTCCAAAACGCATCAGTTTGCATCAGTTCAGCCTCCATTCCGTTTTGGAGACTGACACTAGAACGCTGCTTGCAGCGTTTTGGTGTTCGTCTAATGAAACTGAGCCAAACGGATCCGTTTTCACTGACACAATCTGGCACAATAGAAAACGAATACGTCCTCCATTGACTTTCAATGGTGTTCAAGACATATCCCTCTTGCTATGTTACAGATAATACAAACTGATCCGTTCTGAACAGATGCAGACGTTGTATCATCTGAACGGATCCGTCCATGATGGATCTGCACAAAACGCGAGTGTGAAAGTAGCCTTACAACTAGAGACGAGCGAATCGACTTTGAATTTAAAAACTTTGTTCTAATACTGTACGGAGATCCCGCTCCGTACAGTATTAGAATGTATTGGCTCCGATGGGCCAAAGTTATTACTTTGCGAAGTTGTGCGAGACTTTATTTAATAACAGTAAAAACAGTAATAATTAATTTCTGAAGTTATTACACGAAGTCTCACTCGACTTCACAAAGTAATAACTTCGGCTCATTGAAGCCAATACATTCTAATACTGTACGGAGCGGGATCTCCGTACAGTATTAGAACGAAGTTTTTAGCGAATAGACTTCGGGTGCTCATCTCTAGTTACAACCTACCTTCTGATACTCAGCTGTGTCATGTGACCACCACTGCCTCTCCAAATAACACAGCATCTTATGTGTGAACAAGAAGCCAGTTTCTCTATTTATTCCTATGGGAGCCTTAATATCGGTCTCGTAGGAATGAACAGAGAAGTAACTGACTTCCTGGCCTGTGTTGGTTGGAGAGGCAGAGAACTGGTCACATGACGCAGCTGAGGACCAGAAGGGAGGTTATAACTCACAAATACAGTCAGCGGTAAGATGATTACCTCATGTACCTTTCTAATGGGCCAGAGAATAAAGATTTTTGTGGGAGTGCTTCTTTAAGATGCACGGTGGATCCACTGTGTAAGCATACCCTAAATATAATGTGGTTGGTGCAGTCAGATCTTTAGGGTAGGTCTTCAATATCAGAACGGTGTGGGATAGGTCATCAATATCTGTAGCCTGGTCATCCCCTTTAAGAGCTAGTCCCTTAGTCTTATACAGTATTCCTATATTTACAGCCCAGCAAACAGAAAAGAAAGTTCTCTTCATTCTTTAAAAGTCTTGTCATTGAGCTGGACAAAGACCTTTATGGACCAGATAATCATTTGGTGGAGGTAAGTGAAATAAAGGAAATTAGTTCACATTTCAGTATTCAGTGTAAACTTATGGAAATCGGTTGTTGCATGATTTGTAGAATTTCTGTGTATAAAACATTTACAGTTCACATATGCATAGCAATCACATATATAAATGCAATACACTGTTGTGCAGTAGGACTGATTTTTAACCTATCGTACATAGCAATGCCTGTCCAAAAACTTTAGGGTACGTTCAACAAAGTTTTTTGTTTTTTTTCTTTTACCAAAGTCCACGCCCAAAAGAAACATATGCACATCTTCCCTATTGATTTCAATGGAGAATCCGCCTGTTAAATCATACTGCCCGCAAAAAAAGTGCTGAAAAAACTCAGTGTGACCATACCCTTACAGTTTGTATTTTTCAATTAATTAATGCTCTATAAATACTGAGGCCTCTACCATACTGTTAAAGTTTTAGCCAAACTGTATGTCTTTTACTAACAAATCATTTCCTTAAAAAGGACCTGTAGCCTCTCCTGGCATGTCTGTTTTAGAAAATAATTGTATTCCACATGAGCATCTATTCTTATCCTATATTATTCCTGATAGAAGTCTATGAATAATTGTACAACTTGGGGGTGTGTACCTGCACAGCCTGACACTGCTTAGTCCAGGGATGTCCAACTTGCGGCCTACAGCTATCAGGGCATGCTGGGAGTTGTAGTTTTGCAACAGCTGGAGGGCCTCAGGTTGGACATCCCTGGCCTAGACAGTCTCCCAGTAGCAGACGGTGTAGGGACACACTAACTGGTAATACCCAGTTGTACCTTTTAGGGTTGTTTCGGGTATCGAACTTTCGATACCCGATCGATACTTTTCTCTGGTATCGCACTCGATACCAGGAAAAGTATTTTATCGATACTGGGCTGCACTACTGCGCGGTCAGCGCGGCCATGTTCTCCTCGGCAGCACAGGGAGAAGGAGGCAGTCTCTCCCTCCCCCTGTGCTGCCGCTTCAACCAATAGAGGGAGAGGGGCGGAGCGGGGGCGGGAGGAGGGCGGAGCGGGGGGAGCACTGGCCAGCAATGCCGAGTAGTTTCTTATACAAATGCAGGCAGAAGACACAGGCTGCCAGCACCTGCCTGTGACCCAGCACTGCAATCAGAGGCAATTAACCCCTCAGGTGCGGCACCTGAGGGGTTAATAGCCTCTGATCGCAGCGCTTGCTCACAGGCAGGTGCTGGCAGGCTGTGCCTTCTGCCTGCATTTATATAAGAAACTACTCGGCATTGCTGGCCAGTGCTCCGCCCCTCCCTAGTATTAAAACATTGGTGGGCAGTGGACAGTGTGCCCCCCTTCCCCCAGTAATAAAATGATTGGTGGCAGTGGCCACAGGGTCCCCTCACCTCCTCCTCATTGGTGGCAGTGGCAGTGATCGGAGCCCCAGCACTGTAATGCTGGGGCTCCGATCGGTTACCATGGTAACCAGGACGCTCCTGAAGTCCTGGCTGCCATAGTCTGCTCCCTGCTGCTGTGTGCACAGAGCACAGGGCAGCAGGGAGAGAGTGAGACCCTATTCACCCTGATAGAGCTCTATCAGGGTGAATAGGATGAGAATATCCCAGGTTCTAGCCCCTAGGGTGGAAATAGTTAATAAATAAACTGTAAAAAAAAAAAAAAAAGTTAAAGTACACCAAAATATTAATTATAAATCCCCCTTTCCCAATTTTACATATAAAATATATAAACAATACATAAATAAAATATTACATATCGCCACGTCTCAAAAGTCCAAACTATTAAAAATCCACTTTTATGCGGTGAACGCCGTAAAAGAAAGAAAAAGAAAAAATGCACGATTCGCCATTTTCTTTTAGTCGCCTTGTCCCCACAAAAAAGTAGGATAGGACTGTTGTATTATTAGCCGGCGGTTTCATAAAATGTGGAATGCACGCGGATTTTTTTGGCGTTTTTATTTTTTTCACGTGGTATCGAATGGTATCGAGTATCGCAATACTTTTTTATGGTATCGATACCGAATCAAAATTTTGGTACCGAAACAACTCTAGTACCTTTATTCATCTTCCAGCAGGAAAGAGGAATGGTACAATTCCAGTTATATGAACAGATGCGTCAGAATTGTTATTTGACGGGGAATGCATGCAAGTAGTTACTAGAACAGACTGATCAGAAGAAGGAACAGTTCCCCTTCAAAAGGAATCCGTTACCAATTTTATGTGGGCAGCATGAACTAGTGATAGAAAACCTGATAGAAATCCTGGGTCACTTACTTTTCTTGTCCTAGTCATTTTCTTACACATCACTGGTGAGAATCTCCAGTGTGAGCCCAGCGTTGAAGTCTCGATCTTCATTGGCTGTGACTGCCACCGCCATCCAAAGGATTCCCATGTTGTGGAAAGCTGACAGTCAGCAGCCTGGGAGAGTTGGTTGCTCCTGAATACACTGGGGCTTCCCAATAGAGATCTTAAGAAAACAACAGGACCAAAAAGTGACCTATTGTTTCAACCAATACCCCATAATGAGAAAAAGAAAACAGAAATTTAGAAATGATTGCAAATCTATTAAAAGGGAAAAACTAAATTTTTTCATTGACATAAGTATTCAGACGCTGTGCTATGACACTTGAATTTTTTTCTCTGGGGCCTCTCATTTCTCTTTATCGTCTTTGATGTGTTTCTCTGCCTTGATTGGAGTCCACCTTAGGTAAATTTAGTTGACTGGACATGATTTGGAAAGACACAGCCCTGTCTATATAAGGTCTCAGAGCTTACAGTGTATATCACAGCATAAACCAAGCCATGAGGAGGAAACAACTGCCTGCAGAGATCAGAGACAGGATTGTCTGGAGGTACAGATCTGGAGAAGGGTACAAAAAGCACAGTAGCCTCCATAATTCTTAAATGGAAGAAGTTTGGAACAACTAGGACTCACCAACTAACCAAATTAAGGAATCGGAGGAGAAGGGCCTTGGTAAGAGAGGTGACCAAGAACACTATGGTCACCCTTGCTGAGCTGCTCCAAAGATCCTGTGTGTAGATAGGAAAAAACGTCCAGAAGGTCAACCATTACTGCAGCAGTCCGCCAATCTGGACTTTATGGCAGAGTGGCCAGAAAAAAAAAGCCTCTCCACTATAATAGACACATGAAACCCGTCTGGAGTTTGCAAAAAGCACCTAAAGGACTCTCTGAGGTCTGATGAAACCAAGATTGAACATTTTGGCATCAAATCTACTCCTCACCTGCTCCATACCACAGTGAAGCATGGTGGTGGTAGCATCATGCTGTGTTTTTCAGCAGCTGGGACGGGGAGACTGGCCAAAGTTGAGGAAAAGCTGAATGGAGAAATGTACAGAGATATTCTCTATAAAAACCCGATCCAGAGTGCTGCGCTGGAACTGTGCTGAGGGTTCACCTTCCAACAAGACAGTGACCCTAAGCATACAGCCAAGACAGTGGCTTAGGGACAACCCTGTGAATTTTCTTGAGTGGCCCAGCCAGAGCCCTGTCTTGAACTCCATCGAACATCTCTGGGGAGACCTGAAAATGGCTGTCCACTGACAGTCCCCATCCAACCTGACAGAGCCTGAGAGGATCTGCAGAAAAGAATGTCAGAAAATCCCCCAAATCTAGGTGTGCAAACCTTGTGGCATGCACTCCCAAGAAGACTGAAGGCTGTAGTCGCTGCCAAAGGTGCTTCTACTAAGTCTTGAGTAAAGGTTCTGAATACTTATGTCAATGCATTATTTAAGTTTTTCCTCTTCAATAAATAAGCAAAGATTTCGAGTCTGAAGAATTTTCGAATGCACTGTATATATAAAGGCCCTCTCTAACTTCACAACCAACTTTCTTTGTACTACTTTGTGTGTAAAGCTTGTATACATACCTATGTATTTCCACAATAAGGCTGCTTACACACGGCTGTGTGGGGTTCGTAAAATGTAGTTCGTGGGATGGCAGCATTTCCTGGAGCGTCAGCGGTTCATGTGAGCCAAACTCACAGCATCTTCAATCATCACTGCTATAGATCATATAGACCACGCATGGAAGTGTGAAAACAGCCTACAAACAAACCCTGTGTAGTCTGATCTAGGGTTGGGCGATATCAAAAATGTTGCCACGATAACGATATTAAGAAATTTATCGCGATAACGATATATATCACGATAAATGCCCATTTAGAAGAAAAAAACACTTGGAGACATTATACTGTATGGGGGCAGCGCAAGGAGACGTTATACTGTATGGGGGCAGCCGCAAGGAGACGTTATACTGTATGGTGGCAGCCACAAGGAGACGTTATACTGTATGGGGGCAGCCACAAGGAGACGTTATACTGTATGGGGGCAGCCACAAGGAGACGTTATACTGTATGGGGGCAGCCACAAGGAGACGTTATACTGTATGGGGGCAGCGCAAGGAGACGTTATACTGTATGGGGCAGACACAAGGAGACGTTATACTGTATGGGGGCAGTCACAAGGAGACCTTATACTGTATGGGGGCAGTCACAAGGAGACCTTATACTGTATGGGGGCAGCCACAAGGAGACCTTATACTGTATGGGGGCAGCGCAAGGAGACGTTATACTGTATGGGGGCAGCGCAAGGAGACGTTATACTGTATGGGGGCAGCGCAAGGAGACGTTATACTGTATGGGGGCAGCGCAAGGAGACGTTATACTGTATGGGGGCAGCGCAAGGAGATGTTATACTGTATGGGGCAGCCGCAAGGAGATGTTATACTGTATGGGGGCAGCGCAAGGAGACGTTATACTGTATGGGGCAGCGCAAGGAGACGTTATACTGTATGGGGCAGCCGCAAGGAGACGTTATACTGTATGGGGCAGCCGCAAGGAGACGTTATACTGTATGGGGGCAGCCGCAAGGAGACGTTGTACTGTATGGGGGCAGCGCAAGGAGACGTTATACTGTATGGGGCAGTCGCAAGGAGACGTTATACTGTATGGGGCAGTCGCAAGGAGACGTTATACTGTATGGGGGCAGCCACAAGGAGACGTTATAGTGTATGGGGGCAGCGCAAGGAGACGTTATACTGTATGGGGGCAGCCGCAAGGAGACGTTATACTGTATGGGGGCAGCCACAAGGAGACGTTATACTGTATGGGGGCAGCCACAAGGAGGCGTTATACTGTATGGGGCAGCCGCAAGGAGACGTTATACTGTATGGGGGCAGCCGCAAGGAGACGTTATACTGTATGGGGGCAGCGCAAGGAGACGTTATACTGTATGGGGCAGTCGCAAGGAGACGTTATACTGTATGGGGCAGTCGCAAGGAGACGTTATACTGTATGGGGGCAGCGCAAGGAGACGTTATACTGTATGGGGCAGCCGCAAGGAGACGTTATACTGTATGGGGGCAGCCGCAAGGAGACGTTATACTGTATGGGGGCAGCCACAAGGAGACGATATACTGTATGGGGGCAGCCGCAAGGAGACGTTATACTGTATGGGGGCAGCGCAAGGAGACGTTATACTGTATGGGGGCAGACGCAAGGAGACGTTATACTGTATGGGGGCAGTCACAAGGAGACGTTATACTGTATGGGGGCAGTCGCAAGGAGACGTTATACTGTATGGGGGCAGCCACAAGGAGACCTTATACTGTATGGGGGCAGCACAAGGAGACGTTATACTGTATGGGGGCAGCCGCAAGGAGACGTTATACTGTATGGGGGCAGCGCAAGGAGACGTTATACTGTATGGGGGCAGCGCAAGGAGACGTTATACTGTATGGGGGCAGCCGCAAGGAGACGTTATACTGTATGGGGCAGCGCAAGGAGACGTTATACTGTATGGGGCAGCGCAAGGAGACGTTATACTGTATGGGGCAGCCGCAAGGAGACGTTATACTGTATGGGGGCAGCCGCAAGGAGACGTTATACTGTATGGGGGCAGCCGCAAGGAGACGTTATACTGTATGGGGCAGTCGCAAGGAGACGTTATACTGTATGGGGCAGTCGCAAGGAGACGTTATACTGTATGGGGCAGCCGCAAGGAGACGTTATACTGTATGGGGCAGCCGCAAGGAGACGTTATACTGTATGGGGGCAGCCGCAAGGAGACGTTATACTGTATGGGGCAGCCGCAAGGAGACGTTATACTGTATGGGGGCAGCGCAAGGAGACGTTATACTGTATGGGGGCAGCCACAAGGAGACGTTATACTGCATGGGGGCAGCGCAAGGAGACGTTATACTGTATGGGGGCAGCCGCAAGGAGACGCTATACTGTATGGGGCAGCCACAAGGAGACGATATACTGTATGGAGGCAGCACAAGGAGACGTTATACTGTATGGGGGCAGCGCAAGGAGACGTTATACTGTATGGGGGCAGCGCAAGGAGACGTTATACTGTATGCAGGGGCAGCCGCAAGGAGACGTTATACTGTATGGCGGCAGCTGTCAAGGAGACGCTATACTGTATGGGGGCCACAAGGAGACAATATACTGTATGGAGGCACAAGAGACGCTATACTGTATGGGGCAGCGCAAGGAGACGTTATACTGTATGGGGGCAGCTAAGGAGACGTTATACTGTTATGGGCACGGGGCAGCCGTAGGAGACGTTATACTGTATGACGCACTGTTATGGGGGGCACTGTGGCTGACGCACTGTTATGGGGGCACTGTGGCTGACGCACTGTTATGGGGGGCACTGTGGCTGACGCACTGTTATGGGGGCACTGTGGCTGACGCACTGTTATGGGGGCACTGTGGCTGACGCACTGTTATGGGGGGCACTGTGGCTGACGCACTGTTATGGGGGCACTGTGGCTGACGCACTGTTATGGGGGCACTGTGGCTGACACATATATAGCATCTTATGCTATATATGTGTCATCCACAGATCCCCCATAACAATGTCAGCCACAGACCCCAACACTGTAATGTCTTTAGAAGTAGCACGACCTTATTAACTATTGTTGCGCAGGCTCCCGGGCAGCTCTCTGTTCCTCCATCCGCCGTCTGCTCCTTCATTCATAAAGTGGGCGGAGCATGGAGGAACAGAGATTAACTACATAAATACTGGATAAGAGCTGCGGGGCCGGTGCAGTGTTACTCTGCAGTAATACACCGGCCCCGCAGCTCTGATCCAGCATTTATGTAGTTAATCTCTTTTGAAGTAGCCGGACCTTAATAACTATTGTGGCGCAGGCTCCCCGGGCAGCTCTCTGTTCCTCCATGCTCTGCCTGTCTGCTCCGCCCACTTTATGAATGAAGGGGCAGACGGCGCATGGAGGAGCAGAGAGCTGCCCGGGGAGCCTGCGCCACAATAGTTATTAAGGTCGGGCTACTTACTACCTGCCCGGCGCCCGGCACTACATGTCCCGGGCGCCAGGAATTCGGCCCTGACATGGATGTTTTAGGAACGGTCGGCACACGTGCGACCGCTCTTATGACGTCATTAAATACCGCGGTTATTAGGAAACTGTGATATCGCCATATCGCAGTTTCTGAATACCCACGGTATATCGCAGCCACCGGTATATTGCCCAACCCTAGTCTGATTTTGAATTCATACCCCTTTATCTCCTCATTACTTCTGGTTAACCAATCCAACATTCTGTACATTAGTAAGGAACAGATAAATACCCCTTGCTAATGTCTGTTGCCTATTCCTGGTAACACTTAGTAGTATAAATAATAAGATGCATTATTAATCTCAATCTTCCCTCTCTCACAGTGGCACAGAATGGCCACCACACAAGAGACCGATGGGTTTCAGGTGAAGCGCCCAGGAGATGTGAATGTCAAGTGTACATTACTTCTCATGCTGGATCATCAGGTAGGTTAACCATATCTGTATGAATAAAGGTGCCTGATTGTGTCGTTTTTAAAGTTAAAATATAGAAGCCTGACGTCTAATGCCCACTTTCAATCTCATAAAGCATGTGTGTTTTATGCTGGACCTACTTGGCTGATTTGCATTGGTTCTGCTTTCCTTAAAGTAAGGCGGTTAGTACCTGCAGATAAGGCATGCATACAACTCGATGACTAAAAATGGGACTGTGGGAGCCGTGAGGGATGCCATCTTGAATCTAATGATCTCGGGAGGTGACAAGAGGGGAATAATAACCACAATATATCGAGCGCTGCTAGATACATTTCTGGAATCGCACACACTATCCAGAATAAAAGCCTGGGAGAAAGATATAGGAGAACTAACATGGGAACAATGGGAAGATATTTTAGAGGCAGTTCCGAAATCGTCCTTGAATGAAGGTGGGAAACTTTTACGACGATTTATTATACATAAGGTCTACAAAACCCCAGTGTTTTTACATCGTATTGGTGTCAGAACTGATGCTAAATGCCCAAGGTGTCTTGCAGATCTAATACATATGCTGTGGCACTGCCCAAAGTTGGATGAGTTTTGGACGAGTGTATTGGATACAATTCAGAGGGTCTTCTCAATATAAGTTCCTCGTGAGCCTGTGATTTGCATTTTGGGTTGTATGGCGGATGTTGGTGCAGACGAGATGGGTAAGACATCAATAGGGAGGTTATTATATGTAGCAAGAAAACTGATTGCTCTTCATTGGATCCAATCGTGTCCCCCGAGGATGGAGGAATTCCGTACTAAGGTTAACACCATGCTAATGTTCGAGAAAGCCGTATTTTTTAAACGGGGGTGCCCTCATACGTTTGACAAGTTGTGGAATTTATGGTTAGGAGATATAGGTCTCTCTAGATAATTGCAGTCTGGTCTACCAATTCTGGAGCAGGGGGAGAGGTTTTGCGGTTATACCTTTTGGTTGGAAAATTGGTAAGAGAAGAAAGAGTAGGAATAAATGTATGAGCACTTATGACATAAAATACTGGTGATAATTGTGTTAATATCAGTACATGTTGATTACATGATAAACTTCGCACTGGTTGTACTAATGTACCTTAATGATATGTATTGTACTGATCTTTGAATAAAAATAATCTGATTTAAAAGTAAGGCAGCTGGATTAGAAATTGGTATATATGTAATTTAAATACAGTTGTTTCCTTTCTCTTTCCTCCATACTACTTTGGTAGCCTCCCCAGTATAAGTTGGACACCCGCCTGGCTCGCCTGCTGGGTGTTCACACTCAGACGCGTGCGAATATCATGCAGGCTCTTTGGCTATACATTAAGAACAACAAGCTGCAAGACAGCCATGAGAAGGAATACATCAACTGCAACCGCTACTTCAGGCAGGTAGGAGTCTTCACACGCCAAAACCTAGTCTAGATAATACTACAGAGGCATACTTCCAGAAAACGACTTAATATGTACAGGATCATATACTGTCTGCCATCTCCCTCACAACACCTACAGCCTTGGTAACCATTCCCTACTGTTCTCCACCCGTTGTCTCTTCGGCTGCTGCATCAGATTTTTTTCACTTATTTTGGTTTCCACAGATCTTTAACTGTATCCGAATGAGATTCTCAGACATTCCCATGAAGCTGGCAAGTCTCTTGCAGCACCCAGACCCCATAATAATAAACCACACCATTAGGTAAGCACAGGAAGTTTTTTTATTCCTATGCTAATTTGGGGGTTATCCTTTATAAATAAATATAGAAGGTTGTTTTTTTATTGTATGTTATTTACCTTTTTTCTTAGTGTGGATCCAAATGACCAGAAGAAGACTGCCTGTTATGACATTGAGGTTGAAGTGGATGACCCCCTAAAGTCCCAAATGAGTAACTTTCTTGCTTCCACTACAAACCAACAGGAGATTGCCAGCCTGGATGCCAAGGTTAGACTCGCCATCGTAAGCGAAGATCCAGAAAAGACAACAACCTGTCCTCTTCCTGGGTTACAAACTGGTTTGACTTTGAAATGTATTTCCTAACTTTTACCCCTTTCAGATTCATGAGACAATCGAATCCATCAACCAGCTGAAGACACAGAGAGATTTCATGTTAAGCTTCAGCAATGATCCACAGGAATTTATCCAGGACTGGCTCAAATCCCAAAGCAGAGACCTCAAGGTAATGCAAAAATCTGCTCAATCACATTGGTTGTAGGTATATTGAAGGAATTATGGGCTTGATTCATCTTCATTTTTCACCAGTTTTCTGGCCAGAAAAAATTGCACTTTGAAAAAAACACTTTGTTTGCGACTTTTTACACAACACTTGTGCAAAAAATGTTTGAGCAAGTGTGGCTTCTCCTCTGCCTTCGACACTTTCCCGAAAAGAGATTGTGACGAGGGCGGTGCCCACCAGCCAACCACCTTTATCTTCTTTTATGCCAGTTTTCTCGCATGAAAGAAGACAGAAATCTATGCTGGCGTAGCTCCCAGTTTAGGCGCACAACACTGCCGGTGATGGACGAGGCGTGCACCTTGTGATAAATTAGGCACAGCTTCCGGCCTTGCACAGGATTATCATAGACCGCTGTACGCTGCCAGATTATGATAAATCAGGATCTATGTTTTAAACTGATCCAGATGATTTGTTACATTTGAATTTTATTGATTCTTTTAGATTATGACAGATTTGATGGGAAATCCCGAGGACGAAAGACGCTCTGAGTTCTACCAGCAACCGTGGGCTCAAGAAGCTGTGGGGAGACACATCTACTTTAAGGTCCGGTTCTTGTATTTAAAAAAAATAAAAATAAAAAATGCACCTTCTATCCCATTCAGAACTTCTCATCTCTTTATTATATCTTATGTTACCCTTATGGAATGATTTCCTAAAGCATTAATTACTAAGGGTACTTTCACACTTACGTTGTGAGGATCCGGCAGGCAGTTTAGTCGCTGGAACTGCCTGCCGGATCCGGAAATCCGTGTGCAAACGGAAAGCATTTGTAGACGGATCCATCTAACAAATGCATTGAAACACTGGATCAGTCTCTCCGGTGTCATCCGGAAAAACATATCTGGTATTTATATTTGCATTTCTAAAGGTCTGCACATGCGCAGACCAGAAGACCTGATCCATTCGGCATTAATGCATTTCCATGGAAAATAATGCCAGATCCATTCCGGAATTTTGGACGGAGAAAATATAGCAACATTTTCTCTGGCCAAATACCATAACCCTGGGTTCACACCTGAGCGTTTCTGAGACGCGCGTTTTTGTTGCGCGTATTACAGCGAGTTTTTGCAAATAGGAAACGCGCGTTCGTGACTCTGGAGACCAATTGAAAAAGGCATATCTACACTTCTTTGTGCGTAGGGCGTTTTACAGCGCGTTCAAACGCGCTGTAAAACGCTCAGGTGAGAACCATGCCCATAGGGAAACATGAGTTTTCTCCTGTTGAGCGTTTTACAGCGCGTTCGAACGCGCTGTAAAACGCGCAAGTGTGAACTGAGGGTAAGAGTGACTGAACTGAAGACATCCTGATGCATACTGAACGGATTGCTCTCCATTTTGAATGCATTTGCATAAAACTGATCAGTTTTTTTCCAGTATGGAGCCCCTAGGATGGAACTCAATACCGGAAAACTTTAACGCAAGTGTGAAAGTAACCTAATGCCGAAAAAACTGCCATACAAAAACTCTGCACCTGTGTAAAGCAGACTACTGTACCCATAGCCTGCCTAGAAATAATAAATTACAACCAGAGAAAATACAAGCTTTAATTGGCTATACACGTTAATGGGATTGTCTAGGACGCTCTTGCAGACGAGCGGATCTCCTGCGTGTTATCCGCAGCGAGAAGGAGAGCCAAGCTACGCGGTGGACATCAGAGGCACCAAGCAGTAACATGATAGATACTGCTCCCTGCCTCTCTGTGACCCTTTTACTACAAAATCACTGTGGATAGCTTTATCTCACAGTGATTTTGTAGTGAAAGGGTTACAGAGAGGCACAGAGCAGTATCTATCATGTTACTGCTTGGTGCCTCTGATGTCCACAGCGCAGCTTGGCTCTCATTCTCGCTGTGGATACACGCAGGAAATCCGCTCGTCTGCAAGAACCCTTAAAGGGAACCAGTCATCACCTTTATGCTGCCCATACTAACAGCAGTATAAAGTAGACAGGTGAGATGATTTCAGCGGTCTGTCATTTAAAAGTAAGTGTTTGCCGAGAACCAACATCACAATCATTGCAGACTGGGCCTGGAAAAGAGTCACAACCACCTGAGAAGAGTCCAGGTTATTCATGAATTCCTGCTGATGACTGACAGTCTTCTACCTAGTTTTCTCCCTTTCTCTCTAAGAGAGAACCGCCAACCATCAGGAGGAGAGCAGGAGATTATGTATAACCAGGACTCTTCTCAGGTAGATTTGACTCTTTTCAAGGCCTGGGCAGCAATGATGATGATGCTGGCTCTTGGCCACCACTTCATTTTAGCTCATGAGTGACACACCGCTGAAATCAGCATTTCTGTCACTATTTTATGCTGCCCTCAGTGAGGTCAGCATAAAGTTGATGACCGTTTCCCTTTAAATATCGATGATCTACCCTTAGAATAGGTAGTCTATATCAGATCGGTGGAGATCTGACTCCGAGCACACCACACCAGTCATCTGTTTGAGGGAGGTAGCCTCTTCTATAGACCTTTGACTCCACTTTCATTAGTCACTTTCTGCATCTCAGTCCCATTTAAGGGAATGGGACTGAGCTACAAGACCAGGCAGATGATACACAATGTAAAGCACTGTGCCTGGTACACAGTCCAGATACAGCTGATCCCCTACCGATCTGATATTGGTAACCTATTCTAAGGATAGATCATCTTTATTCAAGCCCCAGAAAACCTCCTTAAATAGGGCATATTCTTTAAAGGGCTGTCAGCAATTCCACAGCTATTCATTTCCCATGAATATACAGGCTTAGTTAGATCCAAGTATGCCTGTTTACTTCAGTGGTCAGGCTTACACCCATAGAAGCAAAGATTCGGCCATGTTTGTAACATTAGATCAGCTGATTCAGTCAACTTTGACTTTAGGTCCCATTCACAAAACATTTTTTTTGAGTCCGCATTTTTTGCAGATCGGATGCGGACCCCCCCCTCAAAAGGTGCAGACAGCACACCACATGCTGTCTGCATCCTTATGTCCTGTCCGTGACCCTGCAGAAAAAAACAGGTCCTATTCTTGTCCGGTGTGCGGACAAGAATAGGCATTTCTAACAATGGTTGGGACATACTGATCCATAAAATAAGGAATACACGTGGCAGCATCCATGTGTAGCGGACCACAAAACGGATACGGTCGTGTGAATGCCCTCAATGCATATGAACAATCATTGTCACTAGTGCATAACCTATAACTATGGCTTGGATGAGAGCGCATGTTATTTCATAATAAAACAAGCAGTTGCAAGATGCTGCTACATTTCCTTGGGAAATAATCTACTGAACATTTTAAATGCGAACTTGACACTTTTTTTTTTTTTCTGTTTTTAGGTCCAGCAAAGGAGACAGGAACTTGAGCAGGTTCTGGGGATTCGTCTCACCTAAACAGTCCCCCAACAGCTCTTTATATATACATTCCATGTGCCTAATTGTCATGTTCTATACCTGTAAATCTTTGTTATGTACCCAGACACCTTGGAATGGCTGCGTGTCGGTTCTCAGGTACTAGAGGGAAATGCTGCCTTCATTCTATTTTTTATTTTTATAAAGGCTTTGCTTTAGACAATCAACAATGCCATAACCTAAAATCACACATTACTCTCTTCTAGATGTTATATTCCTGCTTTTTCACAGAGACAGCAGCTTTTGGGGCAAATGCACACCTTCGGGTACGGCCACACATGGAGTAAATGCTGTGGATTCTCCCCGGCGGATTTGTGTGTGGAACAACTGCAGCCATTTTAGCACAAGCAAATGGCAATAGATATAAAAATCACACAGCATCCCGCTTGCGCTGCAGGTTTTCAAGCCAGAGCATGTCTGAGCAACTGTTGCTGCTGGTTTTACTGGGAGCTTGTTGAAAGCAGTGGAAGGATCTGCTGCAGTTGTGCCACAAAAACCGGCAGCCAGATCCACTACAGACCTGCTATGTGTCGCCGTACACTTAGGCTGCCAGTGCATTGAGTTTGTAGATCCGTGATATTCATTTGCTATTAAAGCTGCATCGTATAGTAAAGCATGAGATCACACTTTTCATATACTTAATATATATAGTGCATGGATGTAAAGAGACAATCAGAACAGGAATACACAGCATTGCATGCAACAGATCTTTTCTCAAAAAAAAACTTCTGGGAATAAAGATCAAATTAGTCCCATAGCTGGAAAAAAAATAAAAATGCTGTGCAGATATTACATAGCAGAATTTGTCACCTGATGTCACTATGTATTACCTCTAGTTTCACAAAAGCATTGCAGCAAGTGGCTATATTCCAGAAATAACACAGGTTAGACCACTGTGGTTCTGCTGGACCAAATATGAATCGGCACAGAGCCTAAAACAGGTTTCATACAGCTGTGGCCCCCGATGAGGTTCTGTGGTCCAGGTATTAAAGCACCAACACCAAACAGTTCACATTTCGCTCTGCATCATCTGTTTAAGCCTACTTTTTTTATTTTTTTTAAGCTTTAGCAACTTTTTGAAGGGAATGCATCCTAAAACAAGTAACAGTCTGCACACACGGGCTGAAGTGCCAAACCCAAGTGGCTATTTTTATATCTCCAGAAATACTTGTCCTTGCAAGAAAAGCTCAGGAATAACCCTGTGAATTGTAGAAATTCTGTGTAAGGTTAGAGACTCTTCCAATCACAGATAGTGATCATTTTACAGGCATTAGTTTAAGCAGAAGGCACCATTTGCACTATATTCCAGTGGAGGATGCTGGGTACAGGGTTTTGGTTTTCATTTTGTTTTGTAGTTTAAGGATATTGTGAATGTTATACTTTCCTTTCTAAAGGTGTCTTGTCAGTTTTATAACTTTATTATGCAAATGGATATAAATATATACAATCTTTGCACTACTGCGTCTAAAATAACCACCAGCAGCCATGTTTGCAAGAAGAATATCGTCTTTTTCTGCTGGTGCATCATATCATTTCCTGTGTATAAGACTTGGGGTACGTCCACACGGGACGGACGCGCTGTGGATTTGCGCAGTAGCAGAAGAGTCAGTGAGAACTATAGAAATCTCGTTCACACAATGCGGATTTAAATCCTCAGCACATCCAATATGTAAGCCTTCCTCTGCCGATATCACTCATTGCAGGACAAAAGGTGAAATCTGTGGCAGTTTCACCGCTGAACCACCGCAAAATCCGCCCCGTGTGACCATACCCTGAACATCCCTACATCTAGCATATATTAATGCGTGGGGTTGATGCTGTGAATTTGCCTTGCAAAATATAATGGAGCATGCGACGTGGAGCCATATTATTTTCTCAGGGCATGTCCGATGGATGTATGCAGAAGCAAATTATTCTTCTGGTTCAAATACGAACCTCACGAGCCTTATAAATGTCTATTCAGGAAAAAAAATAAAAGTTAGGCTATAGGAACAAGGTGTCTGTAATAGCTTGAGTTTATTTTAGGATAAGCCACAACTCTCTCTCTGCACACGCAGCAATTATCAGCCCCCCACTTGCTGATGAGGATTCTAGTGGTTGACTGGGTTATTATTGGGTGCAGTGGCATTGTGAAAGTCACTTCTACTGACATTGTAGCCGGTCTCTTATCTGGCTTTGGAGGAGTAAAAATAAATAAAAAATGTCTTGTTAACACAGTTTTTTCTTAGTTGAAGGGCATCTGTCAGCAGATTTGTACCTATGACACTGGCTGACCTGTTACATGTGCGCTTGGCAGCTGAAGCCACCTGTGTCGGTCCCATGTTCATATGTGTCCGCATTGCTGAGAAAAATGAGGTTTTAATGTGTGCAAATGAGCCTCTAGGAGGAATGGGGGCGTTGCCATTACATCTAGAAGCTCAGCATTCTCTGCACTTTGACAGGGCTAGGTGTGATGACCGTTTCACTACCTGGTCCTGTCAATCTAAGTGCAGAGATAGCAGAGCCTTTAGGAGTCATGGCAATGCCCCCGTTGCTCAGAGGCAAATTATATTGAAAAAATTTTGTCGCTAGACGGGCACAAATGACCAACACAGATGGCTTCAGCTACCATGTGCACATGTAACAGGTCTGCCAGTGTCATGGGTACAAAGCTGCTGCCAGATGCCCTTTAAACCAAGGGGGATATAAATCTTTATTTGTCCATACCTAGCTTTTTTTTATCCCTAGTCATGCAAGCAGAGGATTGGCTCCTTTGTTTGAAGTACTATAGTTAAGGCTGGATCGTAGCAGGTAGATAGTGGGTGTTTATGACAATAGAGGTCGTTACTTCAGTAGAGATTCCACATTGCCCGTCACCTAGTGAATAACTATTCTTAAAGGGAACCTGTCACCAGGAAATTCACTGATAAACCAGGCATGCTGCCTTGTAGGGCTCACTCTGCTGAATATAATGATACCTTTTACTTGGTGATCTGGTGCTTTATTGTGGAGAAATAGTACTTTTAATCCATATGCTAATGAGCTGATTTGAGTCCAGTAGTTGATATGAGTCCAGCGTTTTTTCTATTTAGAGCTGTAGCCCCTCCCCTATTCACGTCTTCAGTTGTAAAAGGGGCGTGGTTTATTACATCATTCATTCATTTTAATAACTGGAGGGAAAATGAATAACAGGGAATGCTTAGGTAAAAAAAGGGGGAGGAATATACTATTGAAGTTAGTAATTATAATAAGGGCTAGTTTGTTCATGGAGTGATAAACACATGATGGCTGATAAGGGACATGTCAGGTATGGCAGTTAGGCTTTAAAGTGAAAGGCAGCAAGGCTTGTATTGGCTATAATGCAGGTCATTTTTTAAACCACGCCCCTTTTACAACTGAAGAAGTAAATAGGGGAGGGGCTACAGCTCTGAATAGAAAAAATGCTGGACTCATATCAACTACTGGACTCAAATCAGCTCATTAGCATATGGATTAAAAGTACTATTTCTCCACAATAAAGCAACAGATCACCAAGTAAAAGGTATAATTATATTCAGCAGGGTGAGTCCTACAAGGCAGCATGCCTGCTTTATCAGTGAATTTCCTGGTGACAGGTTCTCTTTAAGTCTCCGCCATCCCTGTATGCAGGCGATGGGCACAAGTTAAAATGGGTGCGGTCGTTTCTCATGCTCTTTTAGTGATGTGCAGTTTACAGCGCTGTGGGGGCAGGGGCAAAATGTTTCATTACTAAATGTTTCTTTGTTCGCAAAATTGTTGAATGGTTAAGAAATAACAATAAAAGCTTTTTTTTTTAACTTGTTCTGTTCTTTATTAAAAACAGACAGATTCAATTTCAGTGATATTACAAAAACAAATTCAGATCTAGTTCGATAGTAATTGAAAAGACATCTCACTATTCCATCTTGCTGCTTCAGTCCCCCATATGATCAATGTACACACCCAAAAAAAAAAAAGATAGAATAAAGGGGGCTTACATGCATCAGCAATTCACGGTGTCCCATGACGGGAGTTTTCCCTTTGGATACAGCCCCCTTGCTGGTTACAGTATGGTGGTGACAATAACAGCTCAGTTTCCAAATTAGAAGCGTTTGCCCTGGGGTGCCATGACTACACAAGGGAGGCTGGAGGATGAAAAACATTAGCAGCAGCTGTACAGAACACATAATAGGGCTGAGGATCGCTTGCGCTGGGAAGATTTTATGGTGTGTTCATTTCCATAATTTCTTTATAGACATGTTCTTCTCACTGTCTTTCTGCATCACCTGAAAATGATAGAAATACGTCCATTTCAGTACGTGTACATTATGCATACGTTTGTTAACAGCGTCTCCATTTATTAAAGGGAGTATGTCAACTCCAAAATTAGTTTCAAAGTTAGCATACCGCCATATAGGGTAGGTTCTCCAAAACACAACTGTACCTTTCTTGTAAACATTTGGTCCTCTAATCGTGAGGAAATAAAAGCTTTTTATTTTTATGCAAATAAGGTTTTTGGTCAACCACGAGCGAGGCGACTGGTGTACCTGCTTTCCCCCCTGAAATCTGAGGAGCTGTCAATCAAACAAGGAGGGAGGGCACTAGGCAGGGCTACTGGCAGAGCAATGGAGTACTAAACACAGTTGCCCCTCCCAGTGTGCGCCAAAAACCTTACTTGCATAAACATTAAAAAAAAAACATTTCTCAGGATTAGAGGACCAGATTTTCACAAGAAATGTATACTATATTTTTCGCTTTATAAGACGCACCAGATTATAAAAAAGCACCTCGTTTTTAGATGAAGAAAATCGGGATTTTTTTTTTAATCAGATCTCCAAATTCAGACCGAAAATAACGTACCTCTCTAGACGGCACCACCACTGTGCATATCGAGCCACTCTCTCTGCTCTTCTTCTGACATCGCATCATAGTAAGTGCACTACATCCTGACACTATGCAGTCAACACAGTGCAGCACGGCGCCCGGAGAAGAACAGGGAGCGGTGAGTAAAGCCAGCGCTACACTAACTGCTCTGCACGACCACTGCATACTGGTGAGCGGTGAGACCTTCCATAATGGAAATGCTCACGTTATAAAACGCACTGCAATTTTCCCCACACTTTTGCGTCATATGAAGCGAAAAATATGGTAGTGTTTCAAAACACCAAACCTGCGTGGTGGTATTCTTCCATCGACTCCTTTTAAAGGCTGCATGTTTGGGTACATATCCTAGTTCAAAAGGCAATGTCATGGCTGCAGAATATTAGTTGTTTTATAGAACGTGTGCAAATGGTACTCCTGTCTCAAACACAAAAAAGGGGTCTACTTCTGAACCAATATTGGTCTGACCTTGTATTTTGGGCTCAGAGGAGAATCTCTTCTGAACCTTAAGAGACCAATTAATCTGTCATTTATTCTACGGGATGGAGGGATCCAACAGCTGGAACTGCCACCAACCATCACAACAGGAGCCCAGAGCCAATTCACTTGAGTGTCTGTAAGTGCTATAGTGAACACATTAACCACAGCTCCATACAAACCCTGCAACGCAGTGCAAGTTGAGGGGAGCACGAGCTACAGTGTAGTAATCGGCAGTGACACACTGGTCAAACCCCCAGAGAGTCAACCTTTATTGCCAGTCCAATGTTTCTCACTGGAATACCCCTTTTAATTTTACTAACGAAGAATATCAGTGAGTGACCATTCTTTAAAATGAGTTGTACACAAATAGTTAAGAGGTCTAAACAATATGAATGAATATTCATTGGAATATACATAGTTAAAGTTCTGGGAGCAGTCCCATGACAAGAGTGAGAAGACGGAAGCCTGAGCATCCTGCAGCTGAAACCATCCACACAAGCGAGTTCAGAGCGAGAAACTCACATGTGGCAGTCCGAGTTCCCACTCTGAACTCTGCTCCTCTGACAGGATCGCACATCATTATAATGCCGTGCATCTCAGCGATACCTGGAATCTTTTGAATTACACTGACAGCGTTACCTCAGTGTCATTCGAGGTCTCGCAGGGACGCACAGCTTTATAAATAATTATGACACTGTGTGATCTTGTCAGAGATGCAGAAGTCAAAACGGGAACTCAAACTGCCACACGCAGCGAGTTACCCACATTGAGCTCGCTTGTCTGTGTCTGGCCTTAAGGACAGCGCCATCTTGACAGCCTTGGCCTGTAGCAAGTCTGGGCCCCCTCTCTGTTCTTCTCAGCTCTTAAACAGAACAGCTAATCTCCGCAGCAGGCATTTAACAAGATAGGGCATTTACTTCGGGACAAAATTTTGAACCGTACTGTCACATTTTAACTATGGCCCTTCTTATTAAGTTACAATGCCCCATCGAGTGTGCCGCAAAACACAGTTTTTTTAAGCAAACTTGGGCATAATTATGGCGCATTTAGCTTAAAAAATCTGCCCCAATGTGTATTACAAAACCAAAAGTCTCAGAAAATCTAGTCAACTCGCACTTCACAACCGCCAGAGTACCACTGGAGTTGAAGATGGTTCTGTATCTGCTTATGGCTACTCTGATGATATAACCCGTCACTGAATACATCCGAGTGCGGCTACAAGTAGAACGATCTTTCTTAATATGAATCTCTAGCCATTGTATCAGAAAACAATTATCCACTTTTCTTGATTTCCTGCAAACCGATAAATGCTTTGTCTCGACTTCTATCTAAATGGAGACGCGGGATAGCAGATAGCCGCCAGCTTACCTTTGCTACTGCCATTTCAAAGTCTTCTTGTGTGACATGTACCCTTCTTTCACGCAGAGCGTACATACCTGCCTCTGTACACACACCCTGTAATCATAGGAAAGCAGAAAGACATCGATTATTCCGAGAGTGGAGAGGTGAGCATGTAATTACTGTTATGTTCTTACAGGCGTGTTTGATGTACGTGGAAAACAGCACTAAAGAATATTAAACAGCAAATGCTTTTAACCCCTCCGTGACCACCAATACGTCTTTACGGTAATCCGTGAGGAACCTTAGGATAGGCCGCTGCCTTGTTCCAGGGGTCTAGTCTAAGCGCTGCACAGGTCTCCTTTGCAATGGAGAGCAGGGGCTCAGCTCTCACATGAGTGCCAGGCTCCTGCTCTAAGAGCCCAGACATTCAGAAGCGTTGCTTCGAGCAGTTTAAGGCCTTAGATGCCACCTCAATAGCGACCGCGGCATCTATGTGGTTTATAGAGCTCCCTTTGCCTTCATCGCCACCTCACGAATGAGATTGCGGGGTGCCGTTGTATTCGAAACCCCAAGGCCTGCCTGCAGTGTGTGCCGCCAATCAGGCTGCGCCTCCCTAGCACAGCCTGCCGGTGACTGTCAGTATAATATTATAGAAGTGATCAAAATATCACCAGTTAAAGACCCCTTGTAGGACTAGCAAATGGTTAAAAAAAGGTTTTACTAAATAAAACAAATCTCCAAAGTTACAAAGTTAAAAGATACTTTTTTCATTAAAAAGCTTGTTTGGGAAAAAGTGTAAAATACCCACTGCATATTTGGCTACGGGTACTTTCACACTAGCGTTTTGGATTCCGTTTGTGAGACCCGTTTCAGGGCTCTCAGAAACGGTCCAAAACGGATCAGTTAAGCCCCAATGCATTCTGAATGGATAAGGTGTTTGGTGTCCGTCTGAAGAGGCGGAGCCTAACGGATCCGTTTTTTTTTTACAATGTAAGTCAATGGGGACGGATCTGTTGTCAGTGACACAATATGGTGCATTTGAAAACAGATCCGTTCCCCATTGACTTTCAATGTAATTCAAAACGGATCCGTTTTGGACTTTGTCATTTTTCTTTAAAGCTAATGCAAACGGATCCGTTCTGAACAGATACAATCGTTTGCATTAGAGGTGCGGATCCGTCTGTGCAAATAAACAGACGGATCCGCACCAACGCTAGTATGAAAGTACCCTAATACATCCAAAATGACCAACACTATACAATTATCATGTAATTTATCCCGCACGGTGAACGTCGTGGAAAAAAAAAAAAAGCCAGAATTGCTCTTTTTGGCTTCTCCACCACAAAAAAAAACAAAAAAAAAACAGAACAAACAGCAATCAAAAAGTGTTATGTACCCCCAAAATCACACCAATGACAACTACAAGCTGTCCTGCAAAAAATAAAAATAAAAAAATTAAGTCCTCAAGCACTGTAGACCGAAAGATAAAAGTTATGAATCTTGGGATGCGGCGATGCAAAAACAAACAAAAAAAAAAGGGGTCACTCAGGCCCAAAACAGGCTCGTCACTAAGGGGATAATATAATCTATAATAATCTAGCCAAGTGAATTTTTTTTAAATAAAAGTAAGCGTATGTAAGGGCTGTATTACACTGCCTAATGTTCACCGAGTACTGATAAGACCTCCATCGGCGCTTATTAGCACTAGCCTCTTTACACAGACGCAAACGTGGGAGGATTGGCTGTTACCACAGTAGTTCCTCCCTCATTCAGTCATTCTGATTATCAGCAGCACATCCTTGATTACACAGGGAGAATTGCTGCTGATAAAGGGGCATCCTTTATCCTGACGAAAGTGGGCATCAGTCGACAAACAAGCTTTTGCTCAATTATCGGCTGATCGATTTTACAGGCCAATTATTGGGAAGAAGTGTTCCAATGAATACTTGTTCCGGAAAATTGGCATGAAATTTGTGCGGTCGTGCTGGTAATGTCAGTGACACTGGAGACTATGGATACCGCCTTGTGAAAAGGTACGGATTTTCATTGCAGAGTTTCAGCGAGCAAACAATCTTTGGGACATTGCTTTCTGGGGGGAAAAAAAATGTAAAATATCTTAGGGGCTGTGTATAAATCTGAAGATTAAATCAGGTGATGTGACATTCCATCCATTACCAAGATCAACACTGTACTGGGTTCATAGGGGAGCAGCTAAAAAAAATAAAAACACTCAAAAATGTGTTCTGCTAGCAATTACAGAGGTCACAACGGATTCTTCAGAACTCACCACAATACACATGCTTGGAAACAAAATAAAAAGGCAGGGAAAACAACTCCAAAGATTACTGGCATACATTCTCATTAGAAATACTCCCAAAATGTGGTCATGGAGTAAGATTTGGGGAATGGGTGTTAAACGCACACATGTCCAGAGGGATAAAAGGAGATTTCACAATATAGTCCACATCTGTTTCCCAGAGATCTGTGTCCCACGACTGTGGGCGGTGATGAGTACTATGGGACCGCCTTGCAAATATCCATCTGCTCCCTATTAATCCGTCATCTGCAAAGACCTGGGTGCTGGGCCAAAAGCAGAGACACGTCTCCAGCTTCAGTCGCAAGAGTGAACTGGCCTTATCCAATACAGTTACAAGTTTCTTACCTTCACTTCTGCTCCTGAAGCTCCAGGCATAAGCTCAGCAATTTTACGCAGGTTGATACCACGAGTCAGATTCATCTTTCGGGAATGGATTTTTAGGATGTCCAAACGGGCCTGTGCGAAGAAAGATACCTCAACTCACACCTGATGCATATCCAAAGCAGAAAGAACCATAAAGTCAGGAGAATTTGTAAGAGCACTGCGTTCTGTACTGGGACTAAAATCTGTATAAGCAGGAGCACGAGACAGAGCAGTTTACACATCAGACCTTGGTAGTATTAGGCTAGGTTCACACGGCGACATTTGTCGCGCGACAAATAGGGCACAACTTCACTGCAACATATTGTCGCTCGACAATTTTTATAATAGGAGTCTATGGTGTCGCATTGCGACATGCAACATGCTGCGACGCGACAGTCGCAGAAAAACCCATCTTAAATGGATTTTTTGCGACTGTCGCGTCGCAGTCGCAGCATGTTGCAATGCGACACCATAGACTCCCATTATAAAAATTGTCGCGCGACAAATGTCGTCGTGTGAACTTAGCCTTAAAGGGGTTGTTCCATCTCTTCATCTCTAATGAGGAAATCACCAGGTCTTAATAACAACGACCCGCTCTGCTGTTTCCCGGCCACCTGGTGGCCGGCGCTTAGTCGCATCTCGTCTTAGTAACTGCGAGATGGGACAACCCTTTAATGACGACTGTTTTCATCTGTAAGCGCTTAGTTTATTAAAGAACAGGCCGGTTTTACACGGAATAGGAAAATAAGTGGAAATTAATCTATATACAACAGTGCACATAATTACCTCCTCATTAGGAGGTGGAAACTCAATCTTCCTGTCGATACGGCCAGGGCGAAGCAAAGCAGAATCCAATATATCAATTCTGTTGGTTGCCATGATGACCTGGGGAAAAAAACAGAGTGGAAAAATCCATTAGCACAACACAAAAACATCCGCCTCCACACAACATCAAGGGGTAAAAAAAGCTAAACCAAACCTATCAATGAACACAATGATACCATGTCATAGGCTTTATTCACAAGGCAAAAGGTGTCATTTTGTTTAAAGAGTAACTAAACTTTACATAAACTTTTAATATGTTCTCCCTAATGCCCTAATAAAACTATCTCTAATATACTTTATTAATGAATTTTCTATTTCTACTACAGATTTTGCTACCTAAAGCGCACCATTCCCTGTGCGCTTAAAACTCTGTTCTCTGTACACCACTGAGCTGTCAGCGGTGTATGGAGTACATTTTATGAATGGGCAGCAGTTCCCTTAGATTAGTGGAGCAGGCAAAGCAGGAGCCGCTCCGCTCAGCTATTCCTGGCATAGTAATGGGTACAGGGTACCCCTGTGCTATGCCATGAGTTAGTAATAGTCCAGGGAGCACGGGCAGGAGCAGAAATATGTGCTCCTGCCCGTACTCACAGTGCTGCTGCTGCCCATTTATAAAATGTACTCCATACACCGCTGACAGCTCAGCGGCGTACAGAGAACAGAGTTTTAAGCGCACATGCTGCGCTTTAGGTAGCAAAATGTAGTAAAAATCGAAAATTCATTAATAAAGTATATTATACAGTTTTATTACGCCATTAGGGAGAACATATTAAAAGTTTAGATAAAGGTTTAGTTACTATATAAATCTTTTCCGATCACAAAGGCTTTTAGTTACTGGCAATGTCATCTGAAAAGGTTTTTTTTAAACCAAGAAAGACTTCAGAAAAGGTGTATATGGTATATGACCGATCAGGAGTCCTCAGACATTGCCCCACAAGGTAAGCAGTCCTCACATCCAAGAATGCATAGGTGTCTACTGTCCCTCCCTTCAAGTCATTCAGGTTTCCATTCAGATACGTCCGTTCTACATTCAAGAGGAGAGAGTCCCATCGTGTGGCTGCTGCAGTCACATGCCCATGGATGATGACATCACAACATGATGAAGATGTGGTGGGGTGTCTGTCTCTTGACTTTTTTAGTATTATATTATGAAGGCAATAGGGAACTCTAAAATACAAATGACTACTGGGACTGGTGAGGAGAATATAGATCATCAGATGATCAATGTTTAACAGTCCGAGTACCAGGGTATAACTTACCTTAATATTCTTTGTTGCCTCAAAGCCATCCAGCTGGTTTAGTAACTCAAGCATGGTACGCTGCACTTCACTGTCTCCACCAGAACCACCTTCCAACCGTGAAGATCCAATCGAATCAATCTCATCCATGAAGATAATAGAAGGAGCATGTTCTCGGGCCATGACGAACAGTTCTCGCACCATGCGAGCTCCTAGTAACGTACCACAGGTTTAAAATGAATGCATCTACCCACAAAAATACAGGAGCCGCACAAAGCTGCATAAAATCAGCCTAACGCTGGGTTCAGACCTGAGCGTTTCTGAGACGTGCGTTTTCGGCAATAATGCGCGTTTTACGCGCGTTTGTGTGATTGACTGCAGTGTTGTCCAATGACCAAATATCCCTGTCTATATGAAGGTTGGCCAATCAGAGTGCATTGCTGGTGTTGCAAATTCATAAACGCGCGTTCGAACGCGCGTTTTCAATGTCAAAAACGCGCAAAATACAAGCGTTGCGCGTTCCCATTGAAGTTTATGGGCCAAAACGCGCGACAAACGTCCAAAAAAAGCTCAAGTACTTGTTTATGCGTCGGGCATTTTTCAGCGCGTTCGAACGCGCTATAAAACGCAAATATGTGAACCAGTCCCATAGGGAAGCATTGGTTTGCATCGGTTATGCGTTTTACAGCGCGTTCGAACACGCTGTAAAACGCGCAAGTGTGAACTGAGGGTAAGGGTACTTTCACACTTGCGTCGCTGGAACTGGCTGCCAGATCCGGCAATCTGTATGCAAACGGACATTTGTAGACGGATCCGGATGAGTCTCACAAATGCATTGCAATACCGGATCCGTCTCTCCGGTTTTCATCCGGAAAAACGGATCCAGTATTTATTTTGTTCACATTTTTAAAGGCCTGCGCATGCGACGGCCGGAGCGGTCAATGCGGTAATTTTTCGGAATTTTGAATCAGAGACAAAACTGCAGCATGCTGCGGTATTTTCTCTGTCCAAAAAAACATACAGTGACTGAACTGAAGACATCCTGATGCATACTGAACGGAGTGCTCTTCAGAATGCATTAGGATAAAACTAATCTTTTTTTCCGGTATTGAGCCCCTAGGATGGAACTCAATACCGGAAAAGTTTAACGCAAGTGTGAAAGTACCCTAAAAGCTATGTACAGCTTTGGAGCCATTATTTATTTTCTGATTAATTTACATATAAAAAATGGTGCCAGGTTGTTATGAAATAAATTGTACTATTTGGGCTCTGCAGCTTCCTTCTATGCTTCACAGTACATAGCAGATGCATAAAGCTATTCTGTGAAAGGTCAGTCAGACTGCCCGTCTGACAGTACAAACTTCTAAGCTGGTTTCTGACTACATCAAAGTTCAACTATTACAAAAATGTTTTTAGTTGCAAAGCCATGTCAAGTAATGAGAAAGAACGGCTCCAACACTGTCCATAACCTTTAACAGAACCCATATTCAGATAGACCTAAGACGGCTAATTGTGGAAACTCTATATGTATAGCACAAGACAGAATAGGATACGGTTAGGTGTCAAGATGATCACTTTCACCAAAGTTTGAAAAAAAAAATCCCCTCTCTGGTTCTGGCCTTTAAGGCCTCATGCACACGACCGTTGATTGTTTCCGTTGCTCCGTTTTTCGTGATTTTCTGAGGACCCATTGGTTTTCAATGGGTCCGTGGAAACCTCGGCAAATGCACCGTTTGTCCTCCGTGTCCGTGGTCCGTGATTCCAGTCCGTCAAAAAAATATAACCTGTCCTATTCTTGTCCGTGAAAAACGGTTCACGGACCCATTCAAGTCAATGGGTCCGTGAAAAATGCGGATGGCCATCCGTGTGTCATCCGTGTTCCGTGTCCGTTTTTTTTGCGGATCCCTTGGCAGGCACTTGGGAAACATTGTCAGCCTGTCTTTTGGTAAAATCTTTTGGGTCATGTCCGCTAAAAAAACGGAAGACACACGGAAGCACAACGGAAGGCGCAAACAGACACGGATCACTGAACAACGGAACCCCTTTTTGCGGACAGCATAAAAAAACGGTCGTGTGCATGAGGCCTAAAAGTACAGCTCTGGCAAGCAGTCTGAAGGTATTCTTAGTTCGTTTCAGAATATTCCCCTATAATTCCAGAAAATAACACTCACCTTCCCCAATAAACTTCTGAACAAGTTCAGATCCAGACACACGGATAAATGTGCAGTCTGTATGATGTGCAACAGCACGGGCCAGTAAAGTCTTCCCAGTACCTGGAGGTCCATAAAGAAGCACTCCCTGAAAGAGAAATTTTCTAATAAATAATTGGTTCACCTACTGGGCAAAAGTGCAAGTCAAGACCAACTGCTTCTCAGAAAACACAGATAAACATCCAACTGTCCAAACGTTCAACCCCTGGATGGCTATAGAGCCTTTGTAATTTACCATATGTGAGAATGTAACCTCCATAGTAAAGGCCTACAACTACGGATCGTTAGAGATTTTCTTCTTAAAGAAGCCGCTCATCAAGAAAAACCCTGCCCTAATCTACTTAAAGGGGTTTCTCGAGACATTATAACTGATGATCTATCCTCAGGATTGGTCATCAGTATCTGATCGGTGGGGTTCCAACACCCAGGACCCCGCCGATCAGCTGTTGAGACGGCGGCAGTGCTCACAGTAGCGCCACGATGTTCTCACAGGCCAGTGACAAAACGTTCATCGGTCACGTGGCTTAGATGCAGCTCAGCCCCATAGAAGTGAATGGGGTTGAGCTGCAAAACCAAGCACAGCCACTATACAATGTACTGCACTGTGCTTGGTAGGCTGCGAGAAGGCTGGTGCCTTCTGAAACAGATGATTGAAGGGGGCCCGGGTGTCGGACCCCCACCAATCAGATACTGATGACCTATCCTGAGAACAGGGTATCAGTATTAAAATCTGAAAACTTCTAATGTACCAGTTCACATAAAACAAAGGTGTTCAGCTGTTTTCAGGTATACATTACATTAAATGAACGTGCAACCTTGAAATACCTATGTGGCCCTCCAGAGCAGAAGCTACTGTTACTACAGCCGCTCTCCACCGTTACTCGTAGATGATAGTCCCATGCATCACAGACCAGTTTAATCACCTGTCCTATATAACAAATGCTGAAAGGGAAAATCTCAAACCTTGGGCTGCGCAATCCCCAGTGCCTCAAACAGCTCAGGGTGCTTGACTGGCAGTTCGATGACTTCCTTTATCTCTTTGATCTGCTTGTCTAAACCTCCAATCATCTCATATGTGGAGTCTGGAACCTTCTCCACCATCATCAGCGACACTAGCGGGTCCACCTTGTTGGGCAGGATTTTGTGCAGGGTGTAACTGTCATTTCTTAAAGCCACTCTGCAGTTTGGGGTCACCTAATAAAGAGTTTGGGGTCAGCAATGTGCATCTTACAGGACCTTTTTTAGAACGACATTCCGGAGAGAATACTCACATCATTTATATCAATGTTTTTGTCGATGTCTACAACAAACTTCCCCTCGGGATGGACCTAAAGGATGACAAGTCAGTAAGTAACATGAAGTCCATCTATAAGAGCTCCACAATGTGAGGTGTATTCACTCACCTTAACCAAAACCTTCTTCTTGTCCATGGCTCGAACCACTTCTCCAACATAGGATCCCTGCTCCTGAAGCAACTGCAGCTCCTCACGCAACAGCCGCACTGGAAAAAGGCGAATAATATACTGGTAAATACACACACCTCACTCCTCAACAGCTCTTACCACTAATATGAAATAATGTTAATATTCTGCTCCAAACAATGGCTGTTCTGTCTGTGCTCACGCAAACGGATCCTTGAGCAAGCAGTGCTGTCCTAGGTCTACAATCATTGCCCTATGTGCCAACCTTGCAAGTACTTACTGTCCAAATTACTTGATTTGGGTCGATTCTCAGGAGGCTTCTAGCAGGAAGTTCCTGCAGCCTAGCTGTACGGTCAGGTCCCAAGCTACAGTTGACCTACATACAGGTTTGGGTGTGCTGCTTGAAGACACCCATGTAACCCACGATCAGTGTACAGTAAAGCATTGGCAAGACTTTGGGATCATTTTCGCTTTAGTCAAAAGCTAGAGTCTCAGCTTTTTGTCTAGAGTAGAGTGCAACATTCCTGCAAATAAAGCCAACTGACTTTGGAGATGTGCGCTTTGTCCCATCCTGATTGGTGGGCCCAGGTCCGAGAATTAAGCTGTTTTGGGTACTTTCACACTTGCGTTGTTGGATTCCGGCAGGCAGTTAGGTCGCCGGAAATGCCTGCCGGATCTGGCAATCTGTATGCAAACAGATACCATTTGTAGATGGATCCGCCTCTCCGGTTGTCATCCGGAAAAACGGATCCGGTATTTATCTTTTTCACATTTTTAAAGTCTGCGCATGCACAGACCGGAAGACCTGATCTGTCAATGCGGTAATTTAAATGCCAGATCCGGCACTAATACATTTCAATAGAAATTAATGCTGGATCCGGCATTCCGGCAAGTGTTCCAGATTTTTGGACGGAGAAAATACCGCAGCATGCCGACGTATTTTCTCAATACCGGAAAAGAATAACGCTAGTGTGAAAGTACCCTTAGTTTCAAACAAGATGCGCCCAAGGTTCTGCTCACTTTCTGTGCTGGCCGCGCCTGGCCCTGAACCCTCGCGCCTGCTCATTTTCCTCTCATCGCAGAAGCAAATGCACAGGCATGAGAGTTCAGGGTCAGGTGTGATTATGTCTACACTTCCTGACCATGTCACTCAAAGCGGTGGTGGGGGTGAGGGCAACAGCCAGCATGGAAAGTGAGTGAAGGTTTAGGTACAATGAGGTGCAACCGCAAGACCCTCATTGCACCAAGGGGTTCATTTGCATAAAATAAAATGACTTATTTCTCCGAACTGGGGACAACGATCAGGATGGGACAAAGTGCATTGAATTCCGCTGCCAAGCACAAGTATGTGGTGACAGATTCTTTTTAAAGAACTGACTATTGTAGCAGGACCTGAGTATCTATAATGAAAAAATCTAAACTGTATGGCTAAGGCTACATGCACACGACCGTTGGCGTTTTGCGGTCCGCGAACCGCGGATCAGCAAAACACGGAAGCTGCTCCGCGTTCCGTTTCGCAATTTGCGGAACGGTAGGCAGCCTATTATAGAAATTCCTATTCTTGTCCGCAAAACAGACAAGAATAGGGAATGGTCTATTTTTTTGCGGGGGCACGGAACGGAGCAACGGATGCGGACAGCACACGGAGTGCTGTCCGCATCTTTTGCGGCCCCATTGAAGTGAATAGGTCCACGCCCGAGCCGCAAATTATGCAGCTCGGATGCGGACCACAACAACGGCCGTGTGCATGAAGCCTTAGTGTCTTATACAGGCTCTGCTCACTCTTACATTAGCTTTTTGTCAGTAAAGATGACGGGCCTACACACAAATCCTTCTCATAGCAGCTTATAATGGATCATAACAGATCCACCATATCCATCCAGGGACCTTTAAAAACAGGAAGCCGTGACATCAGTGTGAATAGAACCAAACATCGAGTCTTCTGCTTACCTTTCGCATTGAGCTCATTCCTTTGGGCTTGAAGACGTCTCAGATTCTGGCTTTTTTCATTGACAACCAACTAGAGAGTAAACAGTTATTTGTAGGTATAACGATGAGGAAATAAGCTGCTGTATACCGTACATCTACAGTCATCTGGTAGACTCTCATACAGCCAAATGGGGTCTTGCAACTCCATTCAGATCAGATTTTTCAGCATGTGAACATAACCTTATGCGATCAACTTAAAAACACGGGCACATAAGTCTTGTACAAACCCCAACATAAAGGCAGGTTTTGGATGCATTCCAAGCTGTAAGGAAGTAGTGAGGTTTCATTTCTTACCTGAAGATCCTCAATCTTTGATAAGTAATACTGACGCAAGCCAGTGCCACCCCGAGTCTCGTCCATGTCCATCTGCGTGTCAGAAGAAATCAAGTTAATTTTTTTATGCCATCACTACACTGAGTACAAATAAAGCAAAGTAAAATCAGGAGGACACCAAGAAAGTCCCAACGGCTCATGTGCATATCCGTCATAGCCCTGTGCTTTCATGGATCAGTTATAAACACCACTATAGAGCTTTCGAGTAGAATTATACTGAATAAAAAGCGGAGTCATTTTATAAATATAGACTGCATCATACTCCAGGGCTGTATTCAGAATTCATAAGAGCTCCCAGCATTCCTTACTGGTTAACTGACTGCACAGATCTTCCTTTGGCAATTTGCATTCTGGGATGAGTGGTCTTTACACCAGGGAATGTACAATGACCAGACGGACAGATACAGAAGAGACTACCCTACATTATAGGGGATCAGCTGTTAGGGATGAGTCTGACTGGCTGATCCCAGTGACAACCAGCAGAATTATGAATGCAGCTCTGGAGTATAATGTAGACTGTAAATTTGTTGCCTCTGTGATGTCCGTGTATTAGAAAAAAACGTATGGCTAGTAGCTAGGATAGATTTAAGACAGAATTGATTCCAGTCTTCTGCTAAGTTCCACACACTTTTTAAGAAAGTGTTGAGAGCAATGTAAAATGTGTGCCATTGTAGTCTGTGCAAAGATCTGCAACTTTTTCAGGCATAAATATATTGTAAATGGCCCCCAGTAACTCCACCAGCAAAATGTTAAATAAAGCTCTGGAGTATAATACAGACTGTAACTAGGACAGTGTATTCACTGGTGTCATGGCTTCTAACCTTAAAGTTTTATTCCGGCTGCCTCTCGGCATGTTTGCCGTGCTGCCGCCGGAACTCCGGCCCGCCACTGCTATAGTCAATGGGGCCGGGGCAGACCTCCGGCCCCACGCGTGCACTGGCGGCAGAACGGATCAGGCAAACTGTTCACCCACCAGAACAGCCTGCCGGTGCTCCTTGCCGCTAGTGTTGAACTAGCCTAAGGCTACTTTCACACTTGTGTTGGAAATTCCGGTATTGAGATCCGGCAGAGGAATTGAACGGATCCGTTTTGGTTTTGCAGGATACATCCATTCTGTTAGGATGTGGTTGTGTACAGTGAAATCAAAACGGAATAAAACAGATCCTTTACTAAATACATTGATAGTCAATGGGTAACGGATCGGATTTTTAGTCACCATTGAGTTACATTGTTTCAGTTTTTTATGACCGGACACAAAATCGCAGCTTGCAGTGGTTGTGTGTCCGGTCACAAAACGGAACGCTGATGGAACAGAAGATATCCTGATGCATCCTGAACAGATCTCTTTCCATTCAGAATGCATGAGGACTAAATTAATTTTTTTTTCCGGTACTGAGATCCTCTGCCGGATGTCATTACCGGAAAACAACAATGCAAGTGTAAAACAGGCCTAAGGGGTTATCTGACTATTTGTAACTGATGCCTTATCCTCACAGGAGTGCCGCTGCCTACTCAAACAGCTGATCAGCAGGGATGCCGGGTGTTGAACACCCACTGATTATATACTTGATGACCTGTCCTGAGGATAGATCAGCAGTTACCAGTAGCAGGATAACGCCCCTCGATGGAGAGTTCACAGTCACACATCCATCTCATTTTTCATACTCCTGATCCGTCGGATGAGCAGAAAAAAAAAATGGATCCCTTAAAGGTACTTTCACACTTGCATTGCTGGATTCCGGCAGACAGCTCCGTGGCGAACTGCCTGCCGGATTCAGCAATCTGTAGGCAAATGGATACCATTTGTAGACGGATCCTGATAGGCATCCGTCTCACAAATGCAATGCAATACTGGATCCGCCTCTCCGGTTGTCATCCGGAAAACGGATCCGGTATTTATCTTTTTCACATTTTTAAAGGTCTGTGCATGGGCACAGGGCCAGGTCTATAATAATGCAGACCAAGCGGCTGCCTTAGGTCGCAGAGAAGGGGGGGGGGGGGGAATGAACTTTTATTTTTAAATCACTTGCGGTGAGCTGCGCCGCAGTGCCGCCGGCCACCCACCCCAGCCTGCATGTGCCATGCAGCCCCGATCCTCACTCACAGAGCGGCAACACGGTCATGGGGGCACTCAGGGGGTGTGTGACTGGCGAGTGGCTCTGCGGCGGGCAGCATCAGGGACTGGAGCAGCTGTTGGTGACTGTGACTCACACAGCCAGCCCAGACGGACTGTCGACTCCCGCAGGGTAGGTGGTAGGTGATGACTGCATATTGTTTATAATTATTACACAACATTAATGGGGGGGGGGGGGGTCACGGGTGACACAATGCGAGGGGGGACAAATCAAATGTCTGTAGTCTGTGCCATGGAGGGGGAGAAATGTGACATGGGGGGGGGGCGCCAAAATGTAGCTTCGTTTGTGTTGGCAAAAATCATTGCACCGGCCCTGCATGCGCAGACCAGAAGACCAGATCCGTCAATGCGGTAATTTTAATGCCGGTTCCGGCAAGTGTTCCGCGATTTTGGACAGAGAAAATACCAAAGCATGCTGCGGTATTTTTCCGGCCAAAAACGTAAGAGTGACTAAACTGATGCATCCTGAACGGATTACTCTCCATTCCAAATGCATTAGGATTAAACCGATCAGTTTTTTCCAGTATTGAGCCCCTAGGACGGCACTCAATACCGGAAAAGAATAACGCTAGTGTGAAAGTTCCCCAACACATTTGGCATCCATTTAAGCCATGTCTGTTTGTTTGTTTTTTTAGACAGAAAAAAAGTCCTGCATGCAGTATGTTTTTTCTCCATCTCAGTACCAGATCTCTGACCGAAATGCCTTAGACGGTTGCCAAATGTGCAAAACTGAAGAGCAGGATACGTTTTCTTTTTTTTTGGCAGGTCAGAAGAACGGAGAAAAATTAAATGGAGATGTGAACTTTCCCTGCGACGGACATTAGAGGCCACCATCGCAGATTCTGTCAGATACAGGCCAAAATGACACCGAATGGCGCTTTCCTTCGTCTGGTAAGATGCGGGGCTCCCAAACAGATATCCAGCGGACCCCATTATAGTGAAAGGTCCAATAGCACTTGTCTACGTAATGCGGAGCATCCAGCACTGCTCATATACCGGTGCAGATCAATGCTGGTGTGGACTCTGCCTAACAGCCAGATGTGATCAGAGCCTTAGCCAATAAGAACTGAATAGCATCCTAAGGCCCTGATCACACCTGCATCATGGAAGCCATGACACTCAGCATGCTGGTCATGACAGAAGCCAAAAGCAGCTGACCGACTCCTTGATAATATTTGCAATAGAGGCTTTCAATGGAACCTCCAATGCAAATGTGGACAGAGCCCGGTTCATAGGTCAGAGGTCACAGATCCTACAGGTCAGCGTCCCTACATACAACTGGAAGGTGGGGATCAAGGGTGGACCTGCCCTTTAAAAGAGCAACAATGTCCTAATCTGCTTGAGAGCTCATCTGTAGAACTACAAGCCCCAGCATGGCTATTAGGATTTATGGTGCTGACATATCGATAAAATCTAGACAACCACAAGAGGCGCCGTACACGGCGGGGCGGAAAACACAGCCATCCGTTATGGGCCCGGCATTACATATATAATGACGAGAGTATAATTACAGTGACACAAGACACTGCTGAACTACCGCACACTACAGGACTAAAGCCGGTACCTGCTCAGCTCCGTCCCCCGCCATCTTGAATTCACCCGGCGGAGCCATTCTCTGCCTCACCGTGACTCAGGACCGGAAGCGGCGGGGACGCAGCTACGTACGGCCGGACTTCCTGCTTTTACCACAAAGTTCCATGTTTCGGCCAGAACGTCCTGTGCGTTTGTCTCAAGCTCTTTAGCGCCACCTGTTGTACTGGAAGGTGATAAAGTGAAATTGAGAATGGAAATACTGCACAGTCATAAGAGCGAGTTTATAACAAGGGGGGTTTTGAAGTCTTTCTTGAGTCTGGGCGGATGCAGTTTGCGCCAGATTTAGTCAACATCTTTACATGTAACACATTTCTCTAGAGATGTCACTCAATTTTTAAGCCTCCCCTTGCACCTCTTTGCACCATTTTAAAAAATGGCAGCTGATGAATCTGGCATTCACCTCATTAACATAGTTAGCCACACCCACTTTACCAACTACTTTTAAGAAATCTGAAGAGCCGAAAAAAAATCACTGAAAACTGCAAATTTGTGATAAAAAAAAATGCCTGGAGGCAAATTACTCCTTTTAAACTTAAATAACTGAACTATAAGTAACTAATAAATAACAACATGACAGCTTGTGTTGGAATAAAGATGGCCGCAATGCTTTATTAAGGGTAAATAAATTAATAAATATTTAAAACTTCAATTTCATTAAATAAATACCCATTAAAATATCCAATAATTACTGAAATCCTCTCAGCAATAGCTGAGTGATACAGCCCCTCTAATAAAGCAAAGCAACATAAAGCACAAGAATAGGGGAGGGAGGGCGCGGCGACGATCCGGTCTTGTTAAAACTGGCCCAGAAGCGCCGCCGAAACCCCCTTTCTAAGGACCATATTTTCCTGCTGCCGGCATCAACACCAATCAGCTGTCCGGAAATCTCCCCCAGCAGCCAGCTGCACCAATCAGAGGAGATCCCTGTCTGTCATCCAAGGCTCAGGTGAGACCGGATAAAACCGGCTGATGCTGTCAGAAACTTTACCACTTGAGGTAAACCTGAAATAAAAGAGCAGGAAAAACAAAAAGAAGGGGTCGGGGAGAGAAAGGAGAAGCAAAAACCATACAATAAATACAAAATGTCGGTGTCATTTCCCCCATGTGTCCCCCAAGCGAAACGCTCTGGGGGGCCTGAACAGTACGAAAAATATTTTTGTGGCATAAAAACCAACACTAATTAAATTTTCCCCAATATTAACATTTTCTGAAAATGGACTGGATCCCTGCAGAAGGAGAAGGAATGTTTTATAAGCGGTTTTCCAAGATTTTTGAACTGATGATGTATCCTCAGTGGTGGTCCGACACCCGGGACCCCCACCGGTCAGCTGTTTGAGAAGACATCAGCGTCTGCAGTAGAGCCATGGTCTTCTCGCAGTTTTTCCTAGGCCAGTGACGGCACGTTCATGTGTGGCCTAGGCGCAGCTCAGCTCCATTGAAGTGAATGTACAATGTAAGGAGCTGCGCATAGCATACCTCCCAACCGTCTTGTATCCGTCGGGACAGTCCTGGATGTCAGTGGCTGTCCCGCGGTCCCGGTATGGGGGAGGTACAGTATGTCCTGCTTTCTGGCAGCTGTCCCTTCCCTGCTTCCATAGCAGCAACACCAACAGCAAGACACACGGAGCTCCCGGCTGGCACCAGCCACGCCCCATACCCAGACCTACAGTGTGGAGCGCATACAGAGGGAGGAATGATGGAGCAGAGAGCGGACGTGAGGGGCACATATCTGGCCATAACTACTGTGAGGGGGCACATATCTGGCATAACTACTGTGAGGGGGCATATATCTGGCATAACTACTGTGAGGGGGCATATATCTGGTCATAACTACTGTGAGGGGGAACATATCTGAGCCTAACTACTGTGAGGGGGGCACATATCTGGGCATAACTACTGTGAGGGGGCACATATCTGGCATAACTACTGTGAGGGGGCACATATCTGGCATAACTACTGTGAGGAGGCACATATCTGGCCATAACTACTGTGAGTGGACACATATCGGAACAAAACTACTGTGAGGGGTGCACATATCTGTCCATAACTACTGTGAGGGGGCACAATGTGGGCATAACTACTGTGAGGGGACACATATCAGAGCATAACTACTGTGAGGGGGGCACATATCTGGGCATAACTACTGTGAGGGGGCACATATCTGGCATAACTACTGTGAGGGGGCACATAACTGGCATAACTACTGTGAGGGGGCACATATCTGGCATAACTACTGTGAGGGGACACATATTGGAGCATAACTACTCTGAGGAGGCACATATCTGGCCATAACTACTGTGAGTGGACACATATCGGAACAAAACTACTGTGAGGGGTGCACATATCTGTCCATAACTACTGTGAGGGGGCACAATGTGGGCATAACTACTGTGAGGGGACACATATCAGAGCATAACTACTGTGAGGGGGCACATATCTGGCATAACTACTGTGAGGGGGCACATATCTGGCATAACTACTGTGAGGGGGCACATATCTGGCATAACTACTGTGAGGGGACACATATTGGAGCATAACTACTCTGAGGAGGCACATATCTGGCCATAACTACTGTGAGTGGACACATATCGGAACATAACTACTGTGAGGGGACACATATCTGTCCATAACTACTGTGAGGGGGCACAATGTGGGCATAACTACTGTAAGGGGAAACATATCAGAGCATAACTACTGTGAGGGGGCACATATCAGAGCATAACTTCTGTGAGGTGGCACATATCTGAGCATAACTACTGTGAGGGGGCACATATCAGAGCATAACTACTGTGAGGGGGCACATATCAGAGCATAACTACTGTGAGGGGCATATATCTGGTCATAACTACTGTAAAGGGGACAAAATGCTGGCATAACTACAGCGAAGTGGCATAAAGGAGGAATAATTACTATGTGGGGGCATTTAGGATACTGGGTGGGATTAGGTGTTTAGTTATGTTTTGGGTGGAGTTATAGACGTGGCTTGGTGCGGAATAAATTTGGCACGTCGCACGTAATGTCCCTCTTCCTTCTTTTCAAAAGTTGGGAGGTATGGCATAGTGACCTGAGGGAAGTCTGCTGCACTTCAAGCGCCAATATGTATATTTTAGATATATATTTTCTCACCATTATTTGAGCACTTTTTTGTATTTTTCTGCATTTTTATTCTTAATAAGTAAAAGTTACGTTTTATTGTAACAACGTCCAGGTCTTCTTGAGATGTTCAGGTATTGATTAGTGGGAGGCTGATTACCTGCACACCTTATTATTGTGTACAGACTGTTGTTCAGAAACAGTGAAGCTGCATTTACCAGTTCCACCTCTGGGACCTTCTTCTATCCAGAGGCCCCTGAATTGAATAAAATCGTGCAGCTCATGTGTGCCGTGTTCTCCATTCATCTCCATGGGAGTTCCGAATACAACCATTTGAGCGTGTTCTGTTATTTTCGGAAGTTCTATAGCAGTGAATGGAGAGCGCAACACGCAAGCACGGCCACCTCTCCATTCAGCTCTCTGCTACTTCTGGAACTTGCATAGCAGCGAACAGCAGTTGGCCGCTCATGCACAGCTGTTCTCTGTTCACTTCAAGGGTCCCGTTCTGGAGATAGTAGCGAGTCCCAGATGGGAATACCCTTTAAGTCTTCCAATGTATCTACTTGACTTTCTCCAGAGGACGCACAGTCAGCTCACCCTAGGCTAGGAGAAAGCTGAGTTAAAGAGGACCTTTCACTGACGTTACAATATTAGTACCTGGCAGTGTAGGGCATGATCATTAAATGTCCGTGCGTCTCCTTCTTCCTGGCTGTGAGCTGCCTAATCGCAGCGGAGAGAGGGAGAACAAAAAGCTCACCTTAGGCCTGGGAGAACTAAAAGCTCACATTAAGGGCTCATGCACACAAACGTGTGCCAGCCGTTCCGTGCATTGGGGACCGCAATTGCAGTCCCCAATGCACGGGCAACATCCGTGTGGCTGCCGCAGACAGATCCAGACCCATTTAACTTGAATGGGTCCGTGATCCGTCCGTTCCGCAAAAAAGTAGTGCATGCACTACTTTTTTGCAGTGCGGAGACACGGCCAGAAACACCACAGAAACTCTCTGTAGTGCTTCCGTGGTGGTCCGCTCCGTCCTTCCGTAATGCATTTCCCGTATCACAGACCCATTCAAGTGAATAGGTCCGAGATGCGGGATGCACACGGCCGATGCCCGTGTATTGCAGACCCCCTATATGTGGGGTCCGACACCTCTGCCGATCAGCTGTTTGAAGATACTGCAGCGGTAAGTGCTGTGGCCTCTTTCTAGGCCGTGTGATTTCTCGTTTATCAGTCACATGGCCTAGATGCAGCTCAGTCCCATTCAAGCGAATGGGGTTGAGCTGCAATACCAAGCACAGCCACTATCCAATGGATGACACTGTGCTTGGTGAGCTGCAAGGAGCCCGTGGTGCTCACCAGAACACCGCTACTTTCTCAAATAGCTGATCAGCGGGGGGTCCTGGGTGTGGGACCCCCGCCGATCTGATATTGATGACCTATCCTGAGGATAGGTCATCAATATTGAAATCGTGGACAACCCTTTAAGAGCAGCATGTAAAACGCCAGTCTTGCTAAAGCTCCCTATACCATTCAGTCTGGGAAATACAGATAGGGAGGCACAAACGATCTTTCCCACAGCTCAAAATAGGGATCTTAATTAGAGATGAGAGTTGGATGAAGTACATAGTAATGTTATAATGATGCACATATAAAGAGCTCATAGAATTCAAGCGAGATGACTTATCCAGGACACACAGAGCAGCACAGGACATATTAGGGGCACTACTTTGGAGGATGTTTTTGCATACTTTTGTGTTTTGCTGCTTTGGAAATGTGTTCTTTATTGCTGGAGCAGGTAAGTCCGTCAAAGTGCGGGACTAGGATGCAGTATATGGTTGTCATTTACAGCAGAGCTGTATTCTCTGCCGTGTGCACAGTATAAACCTGGCAGCAGATGATGGGGCTGCTCAGGAGACCCTTACTTGCCTTTTATTCAGGACATAATGTCCATCATATAGAACAAATAACTGACAGGTCACCAGCATGGAGGTCAGAAAGCAAAGACTTTATTTTCTATTACTGTAGTAGAGTAATGAAGCACGTATATGATGGTATAAGGTTTGTAGTCACTGTCTTTTAAAGCGGTTGAATGAGAAAAAGTTTTTTTTTCAAAACAGTGCCACTCTTTTCCATAGGCTGTGGCTGGTATTGCAGCTCAGCCCCATTCATGTGAAGACTGTGCTATTATAAAGTAGTGTATATTCATAATTCTTATAAGAAGCAAAAAAAACTCAGTCATTCCAGTAAATCAGGCATGCTCAACCTGTGGCCCTCCAGCTGTTGCAAAACTACAACTCCCATCATTCCCTGACAGCCTACAATTAGAATGCTACAGAAGAGCATCGTGGGAGTTGTAGTTTTACAACAGCTGGAGGGCCGCAGTTTGAGCATTCCGGCAGTAAATTATTTTATAGATGACAGCACAAAGGAAGAAAACTACAAAGAGAAGCTAAGCATATGAGTTTAAGATGTGCAATTAAAGATCACTGCCACCTGCTGGCCACAATAAAATATTGTCCAGGCACTAGACCAGATGTCCTAATTTACAGTATCGACTTCATAAAAAACGTTGGGGCAGATTTACTAATCCCATAGATAGCGGAAATTTAGACAGTCAGTCTAAAGATGCGCCGGTTTTACCACAGTGTCTCAGGTTGGATGATAAATTTGGTGCATGATTGGACACGTTTGTTAGCTTCATACCACCTATTGGGTGGCCTACCTTTGGCAAGCTATGCACAGTGAATGTTTCTAAAACTAGATGCGCATAAATTACACCAAAATGCAGCGAACTGTACCATATGGCACCAAAGTTTGATGCATTTTATAACTTGAACAAACCACACCAATGCCCACGTTGTACCCTCAGGATACTACACATTTATTTACAAAAAGGTCACATAGACCTACTAAATCCTTTCAGGGGTTACAACATAGATATTAAAACGTAACCTTTATTATATTTTTATAAAAGCTGATACATTTATTTATACACCCAGTCCCATTAAAATTATCAGGGCAGGAATCAGATATTCCACTCAATACTGAATGTGTGTAATCCTCTTTTACTTGGAGGTACTGCTTATGGCTGCAGTTCACTTTGCTGTGTTATAATGTGTGCATCTGCCATAGGTTAATGCATATGTTTTTCTACTTTCCTATCAGGAATCCAGCGCATTTGTTGCTCAACATTGTGCTTGATGGCAACCTACAACTTTGTTGCAACACTGGAATATGTAGCCAATTGCTCACTCTTTGAAGCTTCTTGGCAGTCAGATTCTGATTGTAAGTCAGTGTTGCAACAATGTGATTGTATAATAGAGCAGATTTCTATTTGCTCCTACTGCACTTATATTATGGCGCTGGAACCACTTGACTAATTCCTATGTTTGTGCACACATGCTTTGTCACACTATGGCTCATGAGAGAGGAAATAGATTCCTACAAAATTACCAGGGAATGGTTTCCCTATTTTATCGTAAAGGGGGCGCCCACTGCTCACCCCTCTTTACTATGAGCCATACTTTCTCAGCCACGCAGATACACGCTGTTTAGCGCTTACCAACCACACATTCATTCATACAATTGTATGCTTCCGATTCGGTCCCTGTCTAAAAGTCAGCAGTCACTAACCCTCCCGACATGTTTCGCCGCATGTGCGGCTTCATCAGGGAAATAGGGTATTTACAACTTGCAATCACATTAGTACATGTGGGCTATTTCATTTTAATGTTTTTCCACTATGGGAAGTGATGATATACCACTAGGATCTGCTATAACTTCCTAATCGGTGGGTGTCTGACTACCGGGACTGCCTCAGATCCTTAGAATTTCAAGGCATTAGAAGACTTAAGATGTCACTGTCCTTTCTGCCGTGAGTCAGACCCCTGTCGATCTGATATTGATTACTTATCCTGAAGATAGTTCATCAATATCTGTAGCCTGGACAACCCTTTTAACAAGGGTTTGTACATGATAAGAAAAGCATGGCTGCCTTCTTCCAGAGACAGTCCCATACTTGTCCATGGGTGGAGTCAGTGTCAGACTGGGGTGCCTAGGGCCCACCAGTGAAATTTATTTCGGGGGCCCACCGTATGGATACATTCAAATATTACCTGCTCACACTGCAGCAAGATGCTACCAGGTAACTGAATATGGGGGTCCCTGCAGCAACTTTGAGAAGGTAGGTCCTTGGGAGAAGAGGACACTGGTAGCTTTCCTCTATACCTAGAAGTCATCTCAGCTCTAATTGTGTCTATAATAATAAACTAAGGAGTTTCTTTAACCACTTCAGCCCCCCTAGCTTAAACACCCTTAATGACCAGGCCACTTTTTACAATTCTGCACTGCACTACTTTCACCGTTTATTGCTCCGTCATGCAACTTACCACCCAAATGAATTTTACCTCCTTTTCTTCTCACTAATAGAGCTTTCATTTGGTGGTATTTCATTGTTGCTGACATTTTAACTTTTTTTGCTATTAATAAAAATTTAATGACATTTTTGCAAAAAAATGACATTTTTCACTTTCTGTTGTAAATTTTTTTTTAAAAAAACTACATTTCTATATACATTTTTCTCTAACTTTATTGTTCTACATGACTTTGATAATAAAAAAAGTCCAATAAGTGTATATTTATTGGTTTGGGTAAAAGTTATAGCGTTTACAAACTATGGTGCAAAAAAGTGAATTTCGGCATTTTGAAGCAGCTCTGACTTTCTGAGCACCTGTCATGTTTCTTCAAGTGCTAGAATGTCAGGATAGTATAAATACCCCACAAATAACACCATTTTAGAAAGAAGACACCCCAAAGTATTCGCGGAGGGGCATGGTGAGTTCATGTATCATTTCATTTTTTTTCACAAGTTAGCGGAAAATGACACTTTCTAAGAAAAAAAAAAAAGTTTCAATTTCTGATAACTTCTGGCAAAAAAAAAAAGACGTACTCACTATGCCCCTCAGTGAATACCTTGGGGTGTCTACTTTCCGAAATGGGGTCATTTGTGGGGTGTGTTTACTGTTCTGGCATTTTGGGCGGGGCTAAATTGTGAGCCGCCATGTAAAACCTAAAGGTACTCGTTGGAATTTGGGCCCTTTGCGCACAGGCTGCAAAAAGTGTCACTTATGTGGTATCGCCGTACTCAGGAGAAGTAGGGCAATGTGTTTTAGGGTGTATTTTACATATACCCATGTTGGGTGAGAGAAATATCTCTGTAAATTGTCAACTTTGTATAAAATTTTTTAAAAGTTGTCGTTTACAGAGATATTTTTCACACAAAGTATGGGTATATATAAAATACACCCCAAACACATTGCCCTACTTCTCCTGAGTACGGCGATACTATATGTGCCACTTTTTGCAGCCTGATGCTGCAAAGGCCCTAAAACTAATGAGTACCTTTAGGATTTCACAGGGCATTTTTACGCATTTGGATTCCAGACTTCTTCTCACGCTTTAGGGGCCCCTAAAATGCCAGGACAGTATAAATACCCCACATGTGACCCCATTTTGGAAATAAGACACCCCAAGGTATTCCGTGAGGGGTATGGTGAGTTCATGTAAAATTGTATTTTTTGTCACAAGTTAGTGATATATGAGACTTTGTAAAAAACAAAATAAAAAAAAATAAAAATATCAATTTCCGCTAACTTGTGCCAAAAAATAAAAATTCTGTGGACTCGCCATGCCCCTCACGGAATACCTTGGGGTGTCTTCTTTCCAAAATGGGGTCACATGTGGGGTATTTATACTCACCTGGCATTTTAGGGGCCCCTAAAGCGTGAGAATCCAAATGCATAAAAATGGCCTGTGAAATCCTAAAGGTACTCATTGGTTTTAGGGCTCCTTTGCGCACCCAGGCTGCAAAAAAGTGTCACTCATGTGGTATCCCCATACTCAGGAGAAGTAGGGCAATGTGTTTTAGGGTGTATTTTTACATATACCTATGCTGCGTGTGAGAAATATCGCTGTAAACGACAACTTTTTACATTTTTTTATTCAAAGTTGTCAATTTGCAGAGATATTTCTCACACCAGCATGGGTATATGTAAAATACACCCCAAACACATTGCCCTACTTCTCCTGAGTACGGCGATACCACATGGTGACACTTTTGCAGCCAAGATCGCAAAGGGGCCCTAAATCCAATGAGTACCTTTAGAGTTCACAGGGCATTTTACGCATTTGGATTCTCACGCTTTAGGGCCCTAAAATGCCAGGACAGTATAAATACCCACATGTGACCCCATTGTGGAAAGAAGACACCCCAAGGTATTCTGTGAGGGTATGGCGAGTTCACAGAAAAAAAATTTGGCACAAGTTAGCGAAATTGATTTTTTAATTTTTTTTTACAGTCTCATATTCCACTAACTTGTGACAAAAATAAAATTTTACATGAACTCACCATACCCCTCACAGAATACCTTGGGGTGTCTTCTTTCTAAAATGGGGTCACATGTGAGGTGTTTGTACTGCCCTGGCATTTGAGGGGTCTCCGCAATCATTACACGTATGGCCAGCATTAGGAGTTTCTGCTATTCTCCTTATACTGAGCATACGGGTAATGAGATTTTTTATTCCGTTCAGCCTCTGCGCTGAAAAAAAAAAAAATGAACGGCACAGATTTTTTCATTCGCATCGATCAATGTGGATGAAAAAATCTCTGCCAAAATCAGTGACTGCGGTGCGGTGGGCTGGGCGCTAGCTACCCAACAAGTAGCTAACTAACTGGCGGTGATAAGGGACCCTTATGCCCCATTCACACGTCCGAAATTCTGTTTGCGGAGCGGAATTGCGGACCCATTCATTTCTATGGGGACAGACTTTGTCCCGCTCGGATCCGGAATTACGGATCCGCGCTCCGAGTCTGCACTTCCGTTCCGCAAAAATATAGAACATGTCCTATTCTTGTCCGCAATTGCGGACAAGAAAAGCATTTTCTATATAGTTCTGGCAATGTGCGGATCTGCAAAATGCGGAAAGCACATTGCCGGTGTCCGTGTTTTGAGGATCTGCGGATCGGATCCGCGGATCGGATCCGCGCATCCGTGAATCCACGGATCCGCAAAACACATATGGACGTCTGAATGGAGCCTTACAAGGGTGTGATCAATGACAGGGGGTGATCAGGGGTCTAGATGGGGTGATCAAGGGGTTAATAGGTGAGGGGTGGGGGTGGGGGGGTTAGTGTAGTGTTTGGTGCAACTTTACATAGTTACCTGGTCCTCTGGTGGTCGATCCCAGAAAATGGGACCACCAGAGGACCAGGTAGCAGCTATATCAGACGCTGTTCACAAGACAGCGTCTGATATAGCTGTTTGATGCGATATAATTCGCATCTACAGCCTGCCAGCGATGGATCATCGCTGGCAGGCTGTAGCCTAACTGCCGAGACGCGCTTCTGTGTGAACCGCACGCGCGCGCGTTCACAGGAAGTCTCGGCTCTCACGAGATGACGCGCCGACGCGTCATCTCAGAGCTACAGGACTGCCCGCAGGACGCATCCCTGCGTTAAGCGGTCCTGTACTGGTTAATAATCTATCAAGTTTTTTACATGAACATCGGCTGGTTGAGGTGCTGTACATGGAATATATGTATGTCCACTGTGTTACAGATTGTGCCACTTGTGCAGGGAGTGGGAGACTAGGGGCTCACCTTGCTCAGGGCCCACCAGGGCATTCACCTGTACCCCTGTGGGCCGGTCCGAGCCTGGGTGGAGTCCGCATTGCTTTGATGCGAAAGGGAATACGCTGAAATACCACACACCTGTCCTGTAGGCAGATGTGCCACTGTTTGTGGCACAATCAGCCATGTTTTTCTAATCCTGTGCAACTTCTTAAAGCTTTTTTGTGTTCATACAGCCTAATTTTGTGTCAGAGATGCTGATATTAAGATGAATATTTCCAAGAACTAATGCTGTTCCTATTTTCGTTATTTGTTAGTGAACTACATGGGGATAGTGGAGGAGAGAAACATTTTGAAAGAGTTTATGAAAAATTCATTGAAAACCCCTAAAAAGGACATTGATCTTCAAATACTAAGTCTGCATCTACGTCCATCAACTAGAATCAAGTCTACAAGGAACGGTTTGGACAGAGTTGAAAAAAGTTCTCATAGTGGTCAAACCATACTGCCAAGTGGGCTGAGAAAGGATGATGTGACAACACAAGTTACACCAAAAACAGACCTCAAGTTTCTTCAGACCCCTAAGAGTAAGAGACAGCATGAGTTTGAATATTTCAAAAAGAAGGGTCGGTCAAAGAATCGCAACAAGCTCCAAAGGCCTGCTAAGCTCAGAGAGCAAAATTTAATGTTGGGAAAAGAGAAAGATGAGGGATACAGGGAGGTCAAACTTAAGAACCTCAGGTCTAGAAGAACTGACCTTGTCACTAAATCTTGGAAAAAGAAAGAACAAAAAGGAAAAAGACAATCCATGTATTGGAAAGATAAGCCCACCAATGAGAAATTCCAAAAAGGTCAATTACCAGGGAATTGTAGAGATGTTAGATATTTGCCAATACCACCTATAATTGATGGGAATGTGGTAAGTCAGAAAACCCCTCTGGTGTATAATCAACTTAGAGGAGAAAACTATTACAACACTCAACAAGTAGAGAAAGATGAAGAGGAGATGCAGAAGCAGGTCATATGGGATGGATTAAGAGAACATGTGGCTCTGGATCAACCTAGTCATAGAAAAATCTTCTCAGAGAATATAGGGAAGGTGACGTCCAGTGAACCCAGTTCTACAGAAGATCACCTAAAGGAAACTGAGTCCTCCATAGAGACTATTGCAAATGAAAATTTAAATTATATTCCTGAACGTACAAAACAGACTTCAGTTGTAGTCCTTCCTACAAGAAATAGAGTAAAGGACAGTAAGCTTCCTCCAGACAGTCCACAATTATGGAGAATGGCAGTGCCCTTGGAGGACATACCCATAATAGATGTATACTCAGATACTATTCAAGCTGTAGAAACACATACTGAACCCTACAAAACTGACCTTCAGACGCATCTGTGGTCCCATGGTGACATTCTCTTACAAGCAGAGGGTAGTGGGAGGTATAATTCCATGGGTCCAGACCATGAAGACAGCATTGTAACTTCACCCTTAAATAGTCAAATGGCACAAGAAAAACACACATTTACTTTGTCACAAGCGATGGCAACTATACAGCACTCTTCCTACAGCACTTTTCCTACTCCTACCAAGAGTAAATACACTGCAAAACTAAGTACAGACAGCAAAGAGTTATTTGATGGCATATTCAGCCCAGTAGACGCAACATTAACTCATAATCTTGGACCAATATATTGTAAACCAGGATATAAAGAATATGGTGGCATTTGCAAAAGCCAGTGTGAAATTGGTGGCATCTTCTGTGGAAACAATGGGCAGTGTGTTATTGTGGAAAATATGGGAGCAATGTGCAGGTTAGTATATCATTTTCACCATAATGTCTTTGTTTGTCCTTCTTGAAGAAACCATCTATAACGTGATCGAGAACTTGGCAGCATGAATATAATTTTTCAGCAGTTTGACCATAGAGGAAATAAGTATTACACCGTGCCTGTTGAAATCATTGGTTAGTCCTTGTAATAAGTGGACATGCCAGATCTTCCGGAGCGAGAGATGTTCTTTGTTACTGCTCCCTGTTGTGGCTTTTAGACGCATGTCCTGAATAAAGAGTTATGGACGTGTGCTTTCCGTGTTCTCCACAGATGGCTCATGTGTCCATTGAATTTAATGTGTGTATTCACAAATCAATGCTTTCCCACGGACTGTGGAAGCATACCCTATGACGGATCCCTTACTTACATTATAGGCTACTTTCCCATCTGCGTTTTCCTTTCCGGTATTCATATCCATCATAGGAGCTCAAAACCGGAGGAAAACGCTTCAGTTTTGTCCCCATTCATTGTCAATAGGGCAAAACTGAATGGAACGGGGTGCACCAGAATACATTCTATTCCGTTTGGTTGCATTCCCATGCCGGTGTTCCGTTATTTTTCCCTACCCGTGAACTTTCCATACCCTCGTCATTTCTGGTTCTGACGCAGCCGCACCGGAAGTGACGTTTGCGGGTGTGGAAGGAGGTGTGTCACGCCGCTCGCTTACTGAGTGGCTTAGTAGGAGTCGGCGCAGCCGAGCGCACCTAACTGTGAACGCGCCTAGGGTAGGGAAAACTCACGGCCAATTGCACATGTGCCGAGGGTAGTAAAAACTTACAGCCTAGTGCACACGCGTGGCTAACGCTTGCTGGATCTTGTCTAGTCTAGTGCCTAGGGTAGGGAAAACTCAAGGCCAATTGCGCATGCACCGAGGGTAGTGAAAACTTACAGCCCAGCCCTACTCTAGACGCAGTCAGTTAGCCGCGCTCGCCTGCGCCGACTCCTACTCAGCCACTCAGTAAGCGAGCGGAGTGACACACCTCCTTCCACACCCGCAAACGTCACTTCCGGTGCAGCTGCATCAGAACCGGAAATGACAAGGGTATGGAAAGTTCACGGGTAGGGAAAAATAACGCAACACTGGACACAAAACCGCTGCAAGCATTTTTGTGTGCGTCGTGGGATACTGATCAAGACGGAAACACAGTGTAAGTCAATGGTGCCAGATCTGTTTCTTCGGACACGAAAGAAAACGGATCTGGCGTCTATTGAATTACAATGGTTTTAGTGTCGGATCTGTCTTGGTTATTAGAGATAATACAACCGGATCCGTTCAGAACTGATGCAGGCGGTTGTATTATGCTAATGAAAGCGTTTTTGCTGACCCCTGCCGGATCCAGCAAAATTGCTCATGTGAAACTAGCCATAGTTTTTGGGCCTGTGAAAACCACGGACATAGCATAGATGGTCCATGGTTTTCACAAATCGTTGTGAAGTGATGATTTAGAAATTAATTTTTAGCCTAATAGTGTATGCTTACAGACGTCTTCACAAATGAAACACTGACCATCTTGTCACGAATGTCAAGGACTTGTGAAAGACGCTATACTCACCTTTTAAATGTCCTGTGGCTCCAGCGCCTGCCGCACTGCACCCCCTACTGTGCTTGACATTTAAAAGTTGAGTAAGAGTTTACTTTATTTTATACTAACCCCTTCTTTGTGCCCACTTAAAAAAATATGTAAACCAAACATCCCCTTTAATAAAATCCTTTAAAGGGAAGTCCTAAAAGGGAATCTAGTTGTTCCTGAACTCCCTTTTTGTGCACTATAGTGGCATTTTTAAAAGGGAAATACTAACTATATTGCCCTTGGACTTGTATATGTAAATTGATTATTGATGTAAACCATAGAGCAAAACATTTACCGGGGGCACCTCCTTTTTTTATTCTCTATGTTTCCTTGTTATAGGTGCCAGCAGATGAATTTGTTATGTTATAGTGGGGAGTGTTGCCGACCATCCCTCACAACTTTCCAGCTAGTGTGTGTCATTGGTGGTTGCTGTGTTCTTCTCTCTATGTTCCTGGGAACTCTTCCTTTCTTGGTCCGGAGGATGAATACTAAGGCAATATCTAAATCTCTGAGAACTAGGTAAGTGCATATTTATCAACTCAACTCTACTAAGTATGCAAACAAATGGCTGCTAATTAAACAGGAAGCAACAAAGTTGCAGGATGGTGCCCACAAACTGTGGAAAACTCCTGTAATGTAATGTGGGCCAGTGATCAAGCTATGGGAATGTATCTTTTATATGTGAAATTATCTAGTTTATTAAGAACTGATCAATGCTTTCAATCTCTCATCAGGCTTTGGATTTCTAATCTGATGCCACATCCTAGCACGTCCTCGTCTTCTCAATCTGTAGACTTCACCGAATGTTCAGACTACGAGTCTCCACCAGATGTCTCTACTTTTTATTGTAAAAAGAAGGTGAGGGCAAATGTAAGCACCTGGTAACCTTAAAGGGGTTTTCTAGTAAGAATGATTTTTTTTTTTTAAAGTTTTTGCTACATGGCCCCTGAAACAGAAGACTTATACTTACTTGCTCCACGTCGCTCTGATGGTCCACTCTGCCTCTATTCTCTCCATTTTCTGTGCCTAGGAGTGTTTAGATCCGGATGGCTGTGGGCATGGTCACATGCAGTGTGCTCCAGCGAATTACTAATTTCAGCAGTGATATACTACCAGTAATTGGCTGGAGCAGTGTATGTGACTATGCCCATAGCCAGCCAGATGTAAATAATGCCTGGACCGAAAGATAGAGTGAGCGAAAGCAGTGTGGAGCGGCATGGGGCAGGTAAGTATGAATCTTCTGTTTCAGGGGCCACGCTGTGGAACGTTGTTAAAAAATCTATTTTTTCAGGAAAACACCTTTAAAAAAAGAAAGTAAGAAATATAAGTTCAACCATATGACAAGGTGATTCATGTTGTCCAGATGGACTTTTTAAGGGGTCAGAATTACTTTAAAAAAAACAAAGTAAGTGATAGCTCATTCATCACCTGCCACTCCCATTCTGACACTGTTTTTGGCAGAGGTTGTGTGAAAGCACTGCTCCAGAGCGATATAGCCCAAAGCGGCCCAAACCGACTATCTCCTCACCGTGGCAAGACCCTTTGGGGATTTCAACTCTCATCTGACCACCTGGCACAATTATGGCCAAAAGAAAACCATGCAGAAGGCCAAGAAAACTCACAGACCTCTTCCCTCCGACGGAAGCCTCACAAGATCGCGTGGCCTTCTCAGTATCAGGCACACGTGGCGGCAACTCCAGTGGAAGCAGCAGTGGTGAGTGGTTCTCCTCCACATGATAGATCCCTGTCTTCAAGCCCAGGCTCTGATATATCTGGGAGAGACCCTTCACCTCTAACCCAGCATACTACTGGGAAAGGTACGCAAAAGCAGAAAGGCCTAAAGAGCCTGCAAGAAACAGGGAATGAGCTGCTATTGACCACACAGGCTAATTCACCAGTGGCCTTATCGACTCCTCTGATGGAATCTTTGCTTAGATCTCTGCAAGCTGATCTCAAGACCTCCATACAGCATGACTTCCTTATAGCATTTGCTAACTTATCTTAAGAACTCACGTCCCTAGGGGGACGAACATCACATGTAGAAAACAAAATGGCTGAACTTATTACAGCACATAATGAGATTTTTGATGTCACTAATGCATTGGAACAAGAGGTTCTATCCCTTCAACTGAAAATAGCTGATATGGAGGACAGATCCAGACGAAACAATGTCCGGTTTAAAGGGGTGCCGGAGATAGTTAAGACTGAAGAATTAAGAGACTTCCTTACAGATCTGTTTGTATGTCTGTTGCCAAGTGCCTCTGCCACTGACTTAATAATAGACAGAGCACATGGACTGCCAATGCCTAAATCTATCCTACCATCCGCACCACGGGATGTCATAGTCCGAAATAATTTTTTTCACATTAAAGAAAAGATCATGGAGGCATCAAGAGGTTGTTCATCTCTTCCTGATAGATTTAAAGAAGTGTCCTTGTTTGCGGATCTCTCAGCTGCTACCTTAGCCAGACGCAGTGAATTTGGAGAAGCAACAAAGACCCTAAGGAATTGCAACATCCCATACCACTGGGGTTTTCCAGTAAAGCTCATGATTACTGAAAATGGAGGCAGGCATTTGGCCACATCAAACACAGAACCAGAGATAGGTGCACACTGCCGTCACACTAAACCCTCACACTGATGTTAAAAATTGAGAGGTTAGTTCGACATATCCTACTAGGAGGACATGTCTTAAGCCTCGGGCACCAGCGTCAAGGTCTCTCAAGTAGCCCAAGGGCCCTAACACTCACCTACCTGCGCCATATGGGCGATATCAGGGGCCAGTGGGCAATTACAGGAGCATTAGGACGACTCACAAACATCTCCTCTGTTACCTCCAGCATGTAGCCATGCTTGCAATGGGAGGTGGGAGGTGTCTATGAGCCCTACCCAAGACTGACTGATATAGCCCAAAGCCTAGCAGGTGCACCCAAATGTGACCTGAAGATGAAAAACAGGCACATTTAAATTGGAGTTTATACACCTCCGTATATATATATATATATATATATATATATATATAAACCATCAAAAAATGTGGTGATAAGAAAGCAGGATGCGCTCATACCCATATGCAGTTGTGCATTTCTATAGGGGAGCACATCCTGCACTTGTAGTCCGTTGCTAATGGCAATCACCAGCAAAAAATGCATACAATGGATGATGCCAGCAACGGACTACAAGTACCACAATGGACATCCTACATAAGATGAAATTTATGTGGATGTGGCAAGCATGGCTACATGCTGGAGGTAACAGAGGAGATGTTTGTGAGTCGTCCTAATGCTCCTGTAATTGCCCACTGGCCCCTGATATCGCCCATATGGCGCAGGTAGGTGAGTGTTAGGGCCCTTGGGCTACTTGAGAGACCTTGACGCTGGTGCCCGGGGCTTGAGACATGTCCTCCTAGTAGGATATGTCGAACTAACCTCTCAATTTTTAACATCAGTGTGAGGGTTTAGTGTGACGGCAGTGTGCACCTATCTCTGGTTCTGTGTTTGTTCTGAATTCTTGCCACATCCACATAAATTTCATCTTATGTAGGATGTCCATTGTGGTACTTGTAGTCCGTTGCTGGCATCATCCATTGTATGCATTTTTTGCTGGTGATTGCCATTAGCAACGGACTACAAGTGCAGGATGTGCTCCCCTATAGAAATGCACAACTGCATATGGGTATGAGCGCATCCTGCTTTCTTATCACCACATTTTTTGATGGTTTATACATTTGGCCACATCACCTACGGAAGCTCTACGACTCTGCTCCGATTGGAATCTGCTGTCTTCCGAGGCGTCCACCACTAACAACAAAAGGATATCGCCGCAACATGTCTCAGACAGTTTCCTATAAAAAAACACAGCACAGTATGAACTGGAGTTAGCTATTTTTTTCTTTCTACTCAGAATAACTTTTGATATCTAGCCCTAAGTGCTGATATTCAAAAATTATTTTGCTAGATGGTTGGAGTAATGCAAAGATCATATACTCTCCAAGGCCAATTGAGGTTGCCTTCATTATGGGCTCTTCCTGGCTCTGGAAATCTTGGTTGGAGTTTTTTATTCTAACTCCCCTCAATTACTGCAAATTATGCATGTACCTCAACTTTTACTGGTTTCCTTTAGTTTTTCTTAGTTCTTGTTTTAGTTGGTGTCTTAAGTACCTGCTATACTGTACCTTTCTTGAAGGTCACGAATGGAGGCTTGGTGGCTCTCAGCTACATTATAACCACATGCTTATGTACAGTATGTAATGAGGTTGTCCTTACCCAGACATGGAGGAGGGAGGGGGATATGAGCCCGGCCCTTTGTTGTCCACTGTCCCCTCAGAATGGTTATTTGTTTCACTTAATGTTAAGGGATTCAACTCCCCATATAAGTGCTCAAAAGTTTGGAGGGAGGCATTAAAATTGGGAGCTGATGTGCTCTGTCTCCAAGACACTCACTTGAACACTAATGATCTGTGTAGATTGAAACATGTTCGATTTCCTCAAATTTACTCAGCTCCAGCTGTACAGAAAAAAAGAGGGATGACCATAGCTAAAAAATACTGTGGCATTTTCCTTAACTGAGGAGGTAGTGGACAGTGATGGCAGGTTTGTGACTCTGTTATGTTTAATTAACAACTCACCGTATACCTTGGTGTCCTTATATGCCCCTAACACAGGTCAAACTGCATTTTTGTCCCCGTTACTACAAAAGCTACCCCTTATGGAGCTTATGAGCCTTATAAGACCATATGGCCTTCCATGGATTCTACCTCCACTTCAATGACTAACACATCTTCCCCCTCTAATATGTTTTCTTTGTTACATAGACATGGTCTGTACGGCGTCTGGCGGATCCACCATCCTACTGAGAATGATTACACCTTTTTCTCTCCAGTACATAAGGTATACACCCGAATTGACTTTTTCTTGGTGGATAAATCCACTCTCCCGTAGGTCCTAAATTCCACCATACAAAATATTAATTGGTCGGATCATGCCCTATCACTATGAGTGTCAATCAGCAATTTAACCAACGCCCATTTTCTCTATGGAAACTAAACACCTATATATTGCAAAATCCCAAATATCTTCCACAGACTAGGGAATGTCTTAAAGATTTCTTCCATTTTAATGATAATGGAGCAACATCTATGGCCACTTTGTGGTGCGGTCTTAAGGCGACCATTAGGGGTCATTTTATTAAACAATCTTCCTATGATAAACGATCCAAACAAACCCAACAGCTCATCCTATAACATCTATTAGGGGACTTACACAGGCTAAATAAAATCAGCTTTTCCTCAGAACGATAAAAACAGATTACTAAGATCCAGTCTAGTCTTCATGAGATAGATCTATATAAATATGAATTTGCCTTGAAAAGAATGAAACTGAACCATTATTGGTATGGAAATAAAGCTGGTTCTTTATTAGCAACTTAAGACACGTGCGGTAAAATCTAAAATCCCTTACTTGAACTACCCCAACGACTCTAAAATAATGGACTCTCAGGGAATAGTGAACCAATTTGCAGAATATTATGATTCTCTCTATAATTTAAAGCCTGATCATCTACCATACAACCTACCCACTCAGCTATTGAATCATTCCTCTGCCAGATAACATTACCCAAAATAGCTATGCCTCACCTACAACTATTGACTAAGGAATTCTCAGAACCCGAAATCATGAAAGCAATAATGTCCTTGAAACTAAATAAATCCCCTGGGCCTAATGGGCTTTCTAATGAGTTCTATAAAGTACTAGAACCACTGCTATGCCCTTATCTGACCAAACTCTTCAATGCTGTTTCCAAAAATGAATCCTTTCCACCTGAAATGTTGGAAGCAGTGATAGTGACCCTTCCCAAACCGGGGAAACCACTCAATATTCCAGCTAATTTTCGACCAATTTCCCTATTAAATGGAGATCTCAAACTGTATTCCAAGGTAATAGCTAACCGCTTGGCTCCGATTCTCCCCACACTTATTGAGGGCGATCAGGTGGGGTTTGTAAAGGGCCACCAGACGCCGGACAGAACACGCAGATTTCTCAATATCCTGTCTGTGGTGGGATCAAGTCGGACGTCTTCTCTGCTTCTATCTCTGGATGCGGAAAAGGCATTCGATCAAGTACATTAGGGTTATCTTCGCTGATTTGGAGTTACCCCTGTGCTATTGAAATCCATTATGTCCTTGTACACTTGCCTTACAGCAAAAGTATCCACATCTGGCTCCTTGTCTCGGCTATTACTTATAACGAATGGTATGCGGCAAGGATGCCAACTATCTGCCCTGGTGTTTGCCTTGATCATGGAACTTTTTGCACAGCTTATTAGGTCCTCACCTAGAATAACTGGTAAAGGTGGTGTTGATCATCGTAGGTTTATTTGCTGATGATGTCTTGATTAGCCTAAGCTCTCAGGAGCACATCTTACCTGCTATAGCTTACATTATAGAACAATTTAGTGTAGTTAGATATTATAAAGTCAATGCCACTCAATCCTTGATGTTAGATATGGGGCTAAGCCCTGAGGTAAAGGATATACTTTCTCAACGTTTTTCTTTTAAATGGGCAGAAGAAGGGGTTCCTTACTTGGGTGTTACACTTATCTTTCCACCGTTTACAAAAAGTAAATTACGACACCATGCTTTCCCAACTTCAGAAGGATATTAAATAATTTTTCCATTATCCTTTATCATAGCTGGGGAGTATAGCAGCTGTACAAATGTTCCTTTTAAAGGTTCTATACTACTTTAGAAATCTTCCTATAATGTTTTCACTCTCAGTCCTCAAACATATCAAGTCATTTTTTATGGACTTTATTTGGAAACATGCTAGACCCAGAGTAGCGGCAAATATTATGTACCTCCCAGTACAACTAGGGGGACTAGGATGCCCTTGTATTTTAACATACTACAGAGCCATAATACTAGACCAACTTAAAAACTGGTGGATAGCTGATAGTTCTAAAAATGGGTAACAATGGAAGCCCAATTAGTGACAGCACCTTAATTGAAAGAGTTTATGTGGAGCATAGCCCTGACTAGCACTGTACCATCAACACCATCGATGACTGTAAATGCTGGGGCTACATTTTGGAACAAGCTCCCTTGTCTCAGAAGACTTGTTCCAATGAGATATGCAGATACCCCTATGAAGGTTTTGCAACTCTTGCTACCAGATTGAACAAGCTAAGGATACAGAAAGGTATAAACACCTTGGGAGATATTAGTATAGGGGGGACCTTGGTATCCTTTACTGACATCATGTTTAAATATAGTATTCCGAAAAATGACTTTTAAAAGTACCTCCAGCTTAGACACTTAATACAGTCTCTACAATTCTCATCTGACTCAACACCAGGTATTTATGAATCTTACTTTGCCAATCCCACTTTACTAAGTAAAGGCACAGAATAAAAGAGAACTTCATCAACTCCGTATCTCGGAACAATTATCTTTTCAAACAAGGTGGGAAACTGACATAAAATGCCATTTCTCTTCGGAACAATGGAACTTTTTATTCTCTCTAAGCAAATCTACTTCCAGATGTGTTAATCACCTAGAAGCCACTTGGAAGCTGTTGTATAGGTGGTACTATACACATAACCATCTTTCCAAAATATTCCTAAATGCCTCTAATGTATGTTGGAGGTACTCACGAGAAGTAGGCACATTAATGCACATTTGGTGGGGATATGAGTAAATCAGGGGGTTCTGGATTTTTATTAGACAGCTACTGAGCACAGTAATTAAGACACCAATACCATGGGGCCCTGAAGTGGCTCTTCTGTCTATAGGTCTATACCCATTGCCAAAACCAGATGTGACCATTATATCACACATCCTTAGGCCTCTTTCACACAGGCGTCACGTTTGACGCCCGGATAGGATGCGGGTGCATTGCGGAAATATGCGCAATTTTTCCGCGCGTGTGCAAACTTTTGTAATGTGTTTTGCACGCGCGTTGGAAAAATCGCCAAGTTTGGTACCCAGACCCGAAGCCGGACTTCATCACTGAAGTCCGGTTTCAGATTGAGTATTCTGGAGATTTTATTATTTTCCCTTATAACATGGTTATAAGGGAAAATAATAGCATTCTCAATAAAGAATGCTTTGTAGAATGTTGATTAAGTGGTTAAAAATAAAATACTTAACTTACCTTAGCCACTTGATTGCGTAGTTGGCGATCTCTTCTCTCTTCAAGCATTAGCTGCTGTGTAACGGACCTGTGATGACGTCACATCACATGGTCCAATCACATGTTCTTTATTGAGAATGCTATTATTTTCCCTTATAACCATGCCAGAACTCACGCCAGTGTGAAAGGGATCTTACTGTCTTTAGAACTTTTGTGGCTAAATGTTGGAAAAGTACCTCTTTACCCGCCATAGGAGAAATTGTAGGGAAGGTCAATTATAACTATACTATGGAGGAGCTTATTGCTAGGAGATTAAACACATTATCCACATTCGCCTCACAATGGGAAAATAGAGTGTATTTAGACAGCACTGAAGTGTGCTTTATGATTTTGAAATTAAGAAAAATGACGGCGGCGTGATGGGCTATCTGGCCTCCTGTAATTGTTACAAATCTGATAAAAAGCAGTGTACTTTAATGTTATATCTGTTTGCTGTTTTCTTTTCTTTTTCCTAAAATATCAGTTTCAAATACACTACTTCCTGAGAGAGTTCAGCTTGCTAAGCCTTTCAAACGGGATTCAAAGACTGTGTTATTTAGGCCTCTTTCACACGAACCGCAAATTACGTCCCACAATGCACGGGCACTGACCGTGGGGCAGCCGCAGCGGATCGTGGACCCATTCACTTGAATGGGTCCGCGATCTGCCCGTTTCGCAAAAAGATAGGACATTTTCAATCTTTTTGCAGGACGGAAGTACGGAATGGAACCCCACGGAAGCACTCCGTAGTGCTTCCATAGTGTCCCGTTCCGTCATTCCGTTCCGCACCGTTCCTCATCTTCGGATTTGCCGACCCAATGAAATGAATGGGTCCACATCCGTGATGCGGAATGGCCACGGAATGGTGCCCGTGTAATGCGGATCCGCAAGTGCGGAAGAGGCCTTATCCAGATATGACAGAGTCAGTGTTATTTCTGTCCATTGACCCTTTGACATTACTGTACTTGTATGTATTACTACTGGAGATGTGTGTTTTTCTCCTTTTTGAAAACTCAATAAAATATAAGTTACAAAAAAGAAAATAGAAAAACAAAACAAAAACGATAAATTTGGTATTGCTGTAATCGTACTGACCCATGGAATAAAGATAACATCATTGTTTTTCCACCTAGTGAACGTTGTAAATACAAAATCCGTAAAACAATGGTGGAATTGGGTTTTTTCTAATTCCACCCCATTAATAATTTTTTTCCAGCTTCCTAATACATTTTATCAAAATTATATGGTGGCGTTGTAAAGTACAATTTTTGTCTAAAAAAAACTCTCATACAGCTATGTGAATGGAACTGTAAAAAAAAGTTATGGCTCTTGGAAGGCTAGAAGGAAAAAAGTACACCACTGCAGACTCAAGGAAAACTGACTTGAGATATTCCCTTATCTCTGTTAGACCGAGTACTTCCATGAGTTACACAGATATCTCATTGATTGAAATAGGTGACATGCAGTATTTCACTTTTTTTCTTTGGTGGTGCTGCAGGGGATTTGAACATTTGCTGCTTGGGGTCCCAGAAGGGGTACGCCATCTGGTACTACAGTTGTAGGAATAAAAAATGTAAGAATTCAGATAAGAACATAGTCAGTGCAATAAGGAAAAGTATACTCCAGTTTGTATTATATGTTATCACCACTAGGGGTCAGGATTAGGCCATATTCTTCAGCACTGTGCATCCATACTAGGGAGACCAATCTTTAGCAGTGGGTGCGTGAGGCAAATAACTGCAATAAATTCCATAGCCAAATATGTTTTGTGAAAACTACAAGTATAATACAAGCTGTGCTTTACTTTTTATAATGACAGATGGCACGTAACGAAAGCATGTGGCAATGTGAAAGAACGCGGCTTTGAGACCACGCCTGATTTTGGAGATAAAAGTTACCAGCATATGACCAACAGGAGCATTATACACCTGAAGGAGCATTTCGCCAAAAGCAATGACAATGTGTGTATGCCCTTGTCTGGGACATTCTTGAGATATTAAAATTGATGATACATTCTGGATATTTACGTAGCTAGCTGATATATGCATCTTTGAGAAGCCTTGAATGTTATTTTTTTTTGTTATCTTAATATATTACCTGATTAATACTGCAATATGCCATTTTAATATTTGCAATTGAAAACCTATTTTACCTTAGACTGGTGATTTTGTTTTGTGTTTAAATAAATGGTTTCCCATGCTTGGACCCTATTAGGGCATGCTAATATGCCCAGTGGCACACTCTGTTATTCAGGACACATAGCCATTGGTAAAAGGGTTCTTGCTCTGGAGAACTCAGTGAGACTATGGGGGCCATTAACTGTGCCTCTATGCCAGTTTTCTGGCGTAAAAAAGTTGCCAATCGTAGACTTTTTAAAAACCATTGCACCTTTCCAAAAAGGGAGTGTGAAAGCATAAATGATGACTGAAATCTACACCAGCTACGAGCCAGAGTAGATTTTAATCCAGAAGCATGGACTGGCAGCATCTCATCATAAATTAAGCGCATCCTCCGGCAGCTCAGGGAGACTTCAAGACCATGGATATGATCATTTTCATGAATGACTCCTTATGTGTTATATGACTGATTATTTAAATAAGCTTCATGTAGTACTACATCTCTCCTGTAGAGGCCACTGCAGGAAAATTATGTCGTTATCAGCTGACCGCCAGTGGTGCCTCACGTAAAGTAATGGATGTCTTGATGGCACAACCTCTTTAAAGTTATAGTCCACCTTTGATTAATGGTGCTTATACAGTAGTCATCCTCATTAGTCATACCGTTTTGGTGTCTTCTTTTTTGAAGACAAGATAAGATGTACGGAGATCTTATAATGTTTTCCTTTCCTTGGACTGTAATATTGATTATCTGTTTTCAATATTTGATTAATGCAGTCCGACTCCCAGCAGTCCCACCAGTCAGGTGAGTGAAGGGGCTGCCGCATTACCTCCTATTCATTATTTAACCTGATAATGCAGTATACAGCCAAACGTATATAGAGGACACAACACTAACTGGAGAATAGGCCAATTTAACACTCCTGGAAAACCTCTTGAAATTACACAATAGAACCAATATTAATTGAAGATGGAGCTTCAATTAATATTGGTTCTATTGTTTAATTTTAAGAGGTTTTCCAGGAGTGTAAAATTGATGGCCTATTTTCCAGCTAGTGTTGTGTCCTCTATCCCCTATATATGTCCATTCTGGTCCAATTGAATGCTGGATTAGTATTCAGCTGATATTGTAGTTCAAAGAATGTTCAGGATTAGGTCATCAATATGGCTACATTGTCTTTTTTTCTTTCCAAATGATATACAACTCATCAGGAGTATATAAATAATATGCAGACAAATCGTCAATCCAAAAGGGTGTTTTAGATTGTTGTGAAGATATACAATTGACCTATGGTTCCCATGCATTGGTTTTCTAAGTCTCCTTTGTATAGATGGTAATATATATTCAGCAATGGTCAGGAGTCTGTACTCACTGTTAGGAGATATATTTTTTATTCTACTATTAACTGTGGCGCCCCACGTGGTAGCTGTGGCGCTCACCTCAGATTCAGCGTCTATGCTCCCAACGCGGACAGCGGTACCTGTACTGTGATTTGCTGGATCCCGGCACCAAATTGGTATGGCGCACTTTGCCACAAACCGCCCGGATAGGGTAACTCACGTGCTGTCTTTATCTCCAGTGCAGGCAGCAATATCTGTACTGTAGTAGCTGGGTGCCGGCTTCCATGTGGTAAAGCGCCTATGCCTCGGCTGCCCGAACCTTCACAAGGTAAATCATGTGGTATCTGTGGAGCACTCCACACTTCATCTGTACTTATTCTTTCATTGGGATTTTGCCTCAATAGGTCAATTGGCTTATTTTAGTAGGTCTTGGATTTTACATTGCCAGTAATAACAGACGCGTTTCGGAGTTATGCTTACTCTTTCTTCAGTGGCCCAATCATATGTTTTCAACCAGTTAGTTAGTTGGTTTTCTTTATTATCTGTTTTGGAAATCTGCACTTTATGTAAAAACTCGTGTATACCTTTAACCACTTAATCACTGCTGATACAGGTTTCTATGGAAGTCATTACTGGGCCTTATTCTAGAGCGCCTCATTTCTACAGTGGCCTAGAATAAGCGCTACATGGGTCTCCTATGCAGCGGAAAGCAAGAGACTTTTTGTCTCTTTGAAGAAGTGCCAATTCTTGCCATTTTACTCTTTAGATACCAAAGTCAGTAGTGACTCCAGCATTTAAGGGGGTTTAGAGGGAGGAGGCTTCCTCTGTGAGGTGCGGCCTGGTAGTGCCTGTCAGTATAGTGCTGTGATGGCTGACCTCCGGCACTCCAGCTGTGCTGAAACTACAACTCCCAGCATTGCTCCATTCATTTCTGTGGAGTTCTGAGAACAGCCAAGCAAGTGTGCATCTTGGGAGTTATACTGTAGTTTTACCACAGCTGGAGTGCCGGAGGTTAGCCATCACTGGTAGAGTGTATTATGGTAGCAATTAGAAGGTCATCTGTAAAAATCCCCTTGTGGGACTAATAAGTGTAAAATAAAAAATTACCGTAAATACAGTTACATTTTTTAAAAAATTTCCAAGTAAAAAAAAAAAAAAAGAAATATATCCCCTTTTCCCCCGAAAAAATTGCAAAACTAAAATCCCATCCACATATTTTGTATCGATGCTTCCATAATAACTTACACTATAATTATCATTTAATTTATCTTGCGTTTTGAACACTGTAGAAAAAATTATGGAAAAATTGCTGTTTTTTGCTTATTCGCCACCAAAAAATTGAATAAAAAGCAATCAAAAAATTGTAATCAAAACTACCAGTCGTCCCACAAAAATCAAGCCATCACTCAGCTCCGTAGAAAGAAAAATAAAAAAGTTATGGGTCTTGGGATGCGGCGATGCAAAAACATTTTTATATTTTATTGTGCAAAAGTAGTCATACTTAAACTATACATATTTAGTATCGCTGTAATCACACTAACCCAGAGAATAAAGCAGGGCTCGACAAATCCCAGGCGCCAGGTCGCCATGGGTATTTGTCAGCCTGTTTGCATAGGTGGCCAGGCGCAGGGTCGGCGCGTCCTAGGAGCACCGGCCCCCCGTCATGCTGCAGCCGCCCGAGCGCTCTATAGAGAGCCTCAGGCGGCTGCAGCACTGCCCGGGCTGGCGCATCCATGAGGGCGCAGCGTAAAGAGAGGGACTGACAGGAGGGAAGCGCTCAGCGCTCCCTCCTGTCACTCCCTCATTGTAGCGTGGCCGAGCTCTGTATGGTCCGCGGGTACAGGGAGCATCTGTCTCCTGTACCCGGCCGGACTGACATGAAGTGCGCACACAGTGTGCACTTCCTGTCAGTCCGCCCAGGTACAGGAAACTAAAGCTCCTGTACCCGTGGAGCATACAGAGACTGACAAGGGGGGGAAAGATAATGACAAGAAGGGGGGAAGTGAATGACAAGAAGGGGGGGGGGGGAGAATGACAAGAGGGAGGAAGAGAATGACAAGAGGGGGAAAGAGAATGACAAGAGGGGGAAAGAGAATGACAAGAGGGGGGGGGAGAAAGTTAATGACAAGAGAGGGAAAGAGAATGACAAGGGGGGGGGGGAGAGAATGACAAGGGGGAGAGAGAATGGCAAGAGGGGGAAAGATAATGATGAGGGAGAAAGATAATGACAAGGGGGGGGGGGGAGAAAGTGAATGACAAGAGGGGAAAGTGAATGACATGGGGGGAGAGAGAATGACAAGGGGGGGGAGAAAGTGAATGACAAGGGGGAAGTGAATGACAAGGGGAGAAAGTGAATGACAAGAGAGGGAAGGGGAATGACAAGGGGGGAGAGAGAATGACAAGAGGGGAAAGAGAATGACAAGGCGGGAGAGAGAATGACAAGAGGGGGAAAGTGAATGACAAGGGGGGGAAAGTGAATGACAAGAGGGGAAAGAGAATGACAAGAGGGGAAAGAGAATGACAAGAGGGGAAAGAGAATGACAAGGGGGGAGAGAGAATGACAAGAGGGGGGAAAGTGAATGACAAGGGGGGGGGAGTGAATGACAAGAGGGGAAAGTGAATGAAAAGAGGGGGAAAGAGAATGACAAGAGGGGAAAGAGAATGACAAGGGGGTAGAGAGAATGACAAGAGGGGGAAAATAAATGACAAGAGGGGGGAAAGTGAATGACAAGGGGGGGGGAATGACAAGGGGGGGGGAGAGCTGGGGACTGCAGAGGCTGAGCGCCAGCTGGGGGTTGTAGTGCTCAGTAAAATGTCATGGTGCCCGCTGTGTTTGTGCCATCCGGACCCCTCTGCCCTCGCCTCCGGACCCCTCTGCCCTCGCCTCCGGACCCCTCTGTCCTCGCCTCCGGACCCCTCTGCCCTCCCCTCCGGACCCCTCTGCCCTCCCCTCCATACCCTGTAATCCTTGTAAGGGTTTCCACATGTCATGGCGGACGCAAGGGGCGATCACTTGGACGCTGGCAGCCTCCGACGTGTCATATAACCTATTGAAGAGGGGAAGCATTATGGGGGGCCCTATATACTCGCACATTATGGGGGGCACTATGGAGAAGAGGGGAAGGAGCACTATGGGGGCATCTACTGGGGGCCCTATGTACTGGCATGCATTATTGGGGGGCTCTATGGAGAAGTGGGGGGGGGGAGCACTATGGGGGCATCTATTGCGGGCTTTATGACGCAGCTTCGCCTGGCTCCTAACTTTTTTAGCTGGCTCCTAGATTCCAAAGAAATTTGTCAAGCCCTGGAATAAAGTTATTATGTTATTTCACAAAGTGAATGTCACAAAATTTACAACATGTGATAGTATTGCTGTTTTATTCCATTTCCCTCAGACAGCATTAATAAAAGTTAACCAGTAAGTTATGTGTACCCCAAAATGGTGCCGTTAAAAACTACAACTTGTCCCACAACAAACAAGCCGCCATATGACTACATCACTGGAAAAAAGTTATAGCTCCTGGAATGCGACAATGAAATTTAAAAAAAAAATAATTGCTTGGTCACAAAGGCCATGCAGACGGGGGAAGGGGTTAATGTTAAGTAGCATCGAAGTGGCTGTGCTAATGGCTGAAAGGCGAATACTAGAGATGCCAGTGGAGATTAGGTTTGGTATGTATATATTTCACATGCCTCATGACTAAGGCCAGGGTCAGACCAAGCAAAAGACATCTTCATTACCCACACCCATAATTGTTTAAGCAGCAACTAGCAGGGATGAGCCTATCAGTGATGACAGCTCCCTGTTCTCGCTGCTCCCGATAATTCGCCCATGTAAAAGTGCTAGCAATCACCCGATGAATGACCAAATGCTTGATCATCGGGTGATCTTGTCTTTCATCCAGCACCAAAAATCATTTTTTCTTTTTTCCTGTTTGAATTGGAATTTGCTGCCCAAACACAATGACTCTCTATGAGGACTACAGCGATCACCTGCCCCCATACAGAGAAGATGATCGCTGCATGTAAATGCAGCTCACTCCTCCTCTGACGGTCATTCGACCGTTCTTTCCCAATGATTGCATGTATCATCGGTCCTTATAAAAAGACCATAAAGAGGATGTGTCACCTCTCCTGACATGTCTGTTGTACTACTTGCATTCCCCATGTAATAACAATTCTGGAGCATCTTATGACTATATGGTGAATCATTCCTTTAGTTTATGAATGAGTTGTTAGCAGCTTGCTGTAAAGGTACAGATGGGTGTTAGGCTACTTTCACATTAGCGTTTTCAACTCACGTGGTGAGTGCAGTGATGTCATCGCAGGTCCTTTTGCAGGTCCTGAAGAAAGAAGAGGATACAGGCTGCGCGATCAAGTGAATGTGGTGAGTTTTTTTTATTATTTTTAACCCCTCAATGACTATTTTATTTAGCATTTTATCTTAAGAATGCTATTATTTTCCGTTATAACCATGTTATAAGGGAAGATAATAAAGTGAAGTTCGGGTCCCCATTGACTTTAATGGGGTCCGGGTTCGGGGTCAAGTTCGGGTCCCGAACCCGAACTTTGACCTGAAGTTTGGCCGAACCCAGCGAACCCGAACTTCACCAGGTTCACTCATCCCTACTCGTGACGTCACTAGTAAGGATCAACATCATATGATCCGAAACGCATAGACATGGATTTTGTATCCGATTTTACTGTGCACATGGAATAAAGACTGTCACTTTTTTGGAAGCTGGACATCGTCTTCAGTTTTTTGTAGAAAGCTGTATGCATCATTTAAATAAGTCACAAAAATTATTTTGTCAGTCCAACACATAAAAACGATTGAACCACCATGTGCTCTAAATCACATAAATAAGTGTCTAGTTATTAAGGCCTTTTCAGGCCTGGTTATTAAAGAGTTAACCAATAAGCAATTTCCCAACTAGCATTAGAAAACGCTTAATAGTTATTCCATGATGCCTGTCACACAGATAGAATCTATAACTGAGGGAGAGAAGGCAGTAATAGCCAATGAGTGTGTAACACCCCAGAATGGTGTTACCACTCCTGCACCCTGCTACTATCTCTAATGGGCTAACAAAACGTCATCTTATGTATTTTGCTCAGGTCCTCCACAATGTGCATTCCTAATATCTTTATGCAATTGTTCATATATAATGTGCCTGGTTCACCAACAGGTGGCAGCGTTTCGGGCAGAGCTATCAGACAGAATGGAACTCACCATTCCATTCTCCCCCATTTTGGGCAGAAGTGGGCGAGTCCTGCTGGCTACCAGAAGCAGGTGGAGCAGTTCTGGTTTGTTCTGGTTGAGACTCCACATTGGAGCTTTCAAGATTCTAACCTTCTTTTTGTCTGAACATAAGTCCGACTACAAGAGTGAAGTGCAACATAAATAGGACATATAGACACCAAGTTAGCTTGTCAGTACAGCAGAGTGAGATAAAAATATAGCAGGGTTGAGTTTGCCTGCCAGTTTAATGCTAAAGCCTTCTGGAACCAAGACAAAGCCTGAAACTGTTTGGAGAAACGTTTATTCAAGTAAAGCTGCCATTGAACTTGTTCTCAAGATCTGGACTCAAGTTATTTCTTCAAATCCCTCAATTATTTCCCCTATTTATTGCTTCGGGACCAAAGCCTGGGGTCCAGCGGTATCCAGGTAGGATCACCGTGACACACATAAAGAGACAATTTAGGCCTCAACATACCACTTTGCATTTCCTACACCTGGGATGTGATAGGAAGGGCCCTGGGGGGAGGCGCCTGTTGAAAGTGCAGTAAAGGGAAGCCCTAATTTATGAATAGGGGGTAGGATGACAGGGAAAGAAATGTTACCACTGAAGCCCCTATTTCACTGCATATTTAGGATATTCAGGTAAAATATTGAGAACATCATTCATAAGAACGCTCAGTCCTGATAATTGACCCGTAAAAACATACCGGCGATTAGCCTATAAACTAGCACTTGTGTGTCAGCTGATTTTTTTTATTAGGAGGAAAGATGTACGAATATCAGCGGCACATAGCCCTTTGTAATCAGGAATGTACTGCTGATCATGAATAGAACTGAATAAGGGTGGTATTAGTAGTAGTAGCAATCATTCCTCCCCATTTACTTTGCTTCGGCTTGTGTAACCGGCCAATGCAAATGAGTGCAAATCAACATTTTTTTGCCGCCCCCTGAAATAAAAGTATTTGACAATGCAACCCTTAGACCAAAAAAGATTGTGCACCCCTGATGTAGGAACATTTCCCCTTGAAAAGGGGTATACAGTGAACTCCCAAGCTCCCCCTAGTGGAGAGCAAGAATTTAATAATTTAAATATATTGTCTGCGGGGAATTACAAGCTCTGCTTAGAATAAAAATACAGCTGTGTCCCCTATAAATTTATGGGCATGCTTGAGTAGCTAGATTGTGTGCGTCTTTGGGGTTAGCGACTGATGTATTATTATTTGTGCAGCGCGCAGTGTATATTTAAGCATTATATAATTAAAGGAAATAAATAACTAAGGTCATTGGGTCTCTTGCAATATCTCAAAACTACTAAACAAAAAGGAGATGGTGTGTATGGTGTAGACTAGAGTATTTCAGACGTTGAAGTGATGGCTGGTAGCTAATGATACTTCCTCAGAATATCAAACAGTACATTTCATAAAGTACTTGTGGGATTTGGCATCTATATTGAAGTCTTGTGGTTAGTTCTTATCTGCCCTCCATGTATATTTAGGCCACAGTATCCGGCTCCTTGGCCATGTCTCCTGGAAGACAGCTGTCTACATGTGGTGCAATCCCTTTTGTGTTTCATTCATATGTGATGTCCCAGTTCATTTAAACTGTGGCAAGAGGGATTATCTAAGGAGGTTCAAGCCAACAACTACAGAGGAGAAAACTGGGGTGTATGACCGAATGTTCCGACTATATAGAAAATACTGAAAATTTATTGCAAATGTAGTACTTTCAGATACTGTTATAAAACATCAGTCCATCCCCCTGGAGTGATTGTCCTAGAACGATTAGAAGAAAGGTGCTGTTGAGTGAGTGCTCTCAGTCTTTTACATGGAACATGTACTTTGCTATGGCTTATTGGGTTTCATTGCACCCACCCATTTAGATACACTCAATTAAAAAAACCTCAGTGAGGCCACTTTCACACAGTCAGTGTTTGGTCAGTTCTTGATCGGTGATTTCCACCAGTGGTTGTGAGCCAAAACCAGGAGTGGAGGCTACACGGAGATAAGGTGTTATAGAAAGATTTGCTTCTGTTCTGTTTTTTGGCTCACAGTCACAATCACTGATGGAAATCACTGATCAGACAGTGACTGTGTTAAAGCACCCTGATTGGTTCTCTAAAAACGTGACATTCGGAGAATCCTTTAATTTAAAGAGGACCTTTCACTGGTCCACAGTTTATGAGGCAATTGTATGTACATGCAGAGCTATAAGCTGAGTGCTGCGATTGGCCAGCGCTTCAGCCCTGGGAGAAGGAGACGCCCAGGGCAAAAGAAGATGTCTCCGCCTCAGGCAAAAATAGGAGAAGCACGTGCGCCGGTACCGGGGGCTACAGAGGACGAACGGAGCGGCACCCAGGGATACAAGTAAGTGCAGGGTCATTCCTGGGTGCCGCTCTGCATGTACATACATTTGTATCATAAACTGTGGACCAGTGAAAGGTCCTCTTTAAAGGAGTTATTCAGGATTAGAAAAAACGGTTCTGCTTGTAAGAAGGTTATGTCTGTGTGTGCACAATTATGGGATTCAAATAACTTTACTCTAGGGGCAGAACACTTGGTGGTTACAATACAGTATGGCAGCACAAAACTTGGTGGTCACAGAGTATTACAAGGCAATGAAACAGTCTTTATATGTTGGCCCACAGTGCATTAGTTACATGTGCACACAGTGTTTTGATGTAGACACCTCGCACATGGAACGGGGCGAGGCCTCATGGGTCAGTACAGTCACAGTCTCTGGTCACAACAGCAGTATTCCCATGGTATTGCTCAACCCACTATACAGGCTGTAATGCAAGGCACCAACAAACAGACCAGTGAAGTTGAAATCAAAGATGTTTATTCACAAAAATAAACAAAGTCCAGGTTACTTCGCTGAAGCAAAACAAAACCATGGGAAAGCCAGGAGAAGTCCCAAACCGTGCATTAGTCCCTGAGCTGGTTGCCAGGTGAAGAAATGCTTCACGGAAAATCCTGGGTCCTGGGTCCCACTGGAACAGACGGAGTCCAAGCAGTCTTGTCACAGTAGCTAGCAGTACTGACCTGCACCTGGATTAGGAAGAATAACAGTGGGCACTGACTGCCCTGGGAGGCCACCTTTTATGTGCCTGCTGACAAATCCCAGGGCGCCAGGTGTCCACTCCCCATAGGTCATAATCCTGCCTACGCCTGTGTACAAGGCTTTGGTCGGTCATTAGACAATTAGACCAATACTGGTCCCCATAATCTACTTTGCACATGCGGCCAGGTGCTATACCCTTTGCAAACCCATTTTCGAACGTACACACGAAGTGCGCGAGCGTGTCGACATGGACACTGGAATGGAATTCGCAATAGGCACCAGAGACAAGCTTGGCCGCGGCGTAGTGCCACTAGTCTGTTCGCAAAGAGGTCGGAGCTGGTGTATCAATGAAGAGCTGTCCCAAAGCGCCGCGAGGACCCTTTTTGGTCACACCGGAGTGCGAGACCGGTGATGATCTTACACAGGCACTCCCCAGGAAGCTATTCAGAACCACTATAATGCTTCCAGAGAATCCTCCAGTTGAGGGTTGTTCTCAGGCATAATAGTCCCAAGCTAGACCACAACTGCTTCTGGTTAAGACAATAAGGCAGTGGCTCATCTACGGACAGGATCTGGCTCCTGACAGCAAGTAGGTAAACAATAAAGGGAAGGCTGCGCTCGCGCGGAGAATGACCTTCTCTTCAACCAGCTGATCGGCGAGGGTGCCAGGTGTCAGACCTCCACCGATCTGATATGGATGACCTGTCCTGAGGATAGGTCATCAATAGTGTTGAGCAAATCAAAGTTAACGAAGTGGACTTCAATCTGAATTTCAGGAAAAATTTACTTCGTCAAAAAGCCGAATTTCCTCGCGCTTCGTGGTAACAAATCAATTTTTCCTGAAATGGCAGTAAAAAAATAAATAAATACTCACTCTGGCAAGCGCACTGACGTCATCATATCAGTGTGTGGGAGATTTGGCGCGTTTTCTTCAATCCAGATGGCTGCAACAGCCTCTCCGCAAGCAAATAGATGAGGTGAGTATGTATTTTTTTGTTTTTAACCCCTGAATAACCCCTGAAATGTCTGAATGTGGGGTTCAATGATGGGGGGGGGGCTGTTGTGTGTCACACGATTGCCGTCCCCTGTGATTGCGCCCACTACCTACCGTACAATAGAATGCAATTCATGACAAAGTAATTCTTTGTGAACTTCAGCGAATCAGCTAAATCGAATTTTTGATAACTTCGCTCATCTCTAATCATCAATATTAAAATTCCAGAAATCCCCCTTAAGAGCTCAGTAAGTACTTACAACATGACCTGGTTAACCTCACATCTACATGTACATGTATGTCTCCGTGTTGTCATGTATGTTTCTAGGAGCAAGTCTCCCTCTCTTTGTTTATGGCAGTATCGTTCTTCCACACCAAGCCAAATAAGCCAGGCTGGATATATCTGATGTCAGGAATCCTGTGATCGGCACATTTCCACATTTCTCTGAACTTGGTCCAATAGCTGAGGAGCCAGATGCTCATGAGAGACGGAGGAGATTCAGACTTACATGTCCCAGGAATAATCTGAAATGATGTAGAATTTTTGGGGCATTAGAGGTTAGCAATGATGTAATCTGCAAAACAGGGAAACTAGTGTATGAATGCAATACACATGCAATTATCATAGGGTTTTGCAGCTGGGCATGTTTATTAACCCCTTAGGCCCCTTTCACACGAGCGAGTATTCTGCACGGGTGCAATGCGTGATGCGAACGCATTGCGCCCACACTGTATCTGGACCCATTCATTTCAATGGGTCTGTGTACATGAGCGTTGGTATTCACGCATCACTTGTGTGTTGCGTGAAAATCACAGCATGTTCTGTATTCTGTGATTTTTACACAACGCTGGCCCCACGCAGCGCATCCGGACCTAATCCGCTCATGCTCGTCTGCAAGGGGCCCTAAGGCCAATTTTAACATTAATGTCACAGTCCCATTTTTCAAATCTGACATGTGTCACTTTATGTGGCAGTCTCTTTGGAATGCTTTTATTCAAGTGATTCAGGGATTTTTTTTTTCCATGAAATATACAGTACTTTATGTTAATGGTAAATTTTGACTGTTTTCATTTATAACATATATGTAAGTCCATAAATTGCAAGTTTTGAACCTTTCCAGAGGATAGCTCATCAGTTAAAAAAATCTTGAAAACTCTTTTCAATGACTGGATGACCCCTTTTAATAATTAACATTTACCATATATCTGTTCTGCGTTGGCCTCATTTTTCAAATGTACTTTGGGCTCTTGTATTATTGTTTTTACACCACTTTTTGGTGTATTGTTGTCACAGATTTTGTCGCAAATGGGTTTTGGAGCAAACTCTGTGACTTTACCTTGCTCGTGCCACTTTTCTGGGGTGGCAGAAAAAGGGGATACTTTTCAATAGGGCCATGCATACATCTGGTTTTTAAATGCATGTGGCTGGCCGTTCCATTTAAAATGGTGCATGTTCTTTTCTGATCAGTTTCTGGATCAGACTAAGGCCTCATGCACATGAAATGTGTGCCGACCGGGCCTGTGCTGTGGATCGCGAATTGTGGTCCGCAATGCACGGCTCCGATCGCGCGGCCACCACATGCGGATTACAGACCCATTCACTTGAATGGGGTCCACGATCTGCATCCGACTGTCCGCACTGCAAAAAAGTAGTGCATGCACTACTTTTTTGCGGTGTGGAGGCACTGACAAAACCCATGGTAGCACTCCATAGTGCTTTCGTGAGCTTCTGATCCGCGCCTACGTTCCGCATCGCACCGCATCTCCCAGACTTGAATGGGTCCGCATCCGTGATGCGGGGTGCACACGGCCAGGGCCCGTGTATTGCGGACCCTCGGTTTGCGGGCTGCAATACGGCCTGTTGATCAGAGAAGACACTTTTGAGGACCCTGTTTCAGCACCATATACTCACCTGAACACTCCTGAGGATCATACCTCATTCGTGTGACAAAAGAGATTCCTTCCATTTTTTCAGAATGGGTAAAACTGATAGAAAAACTGGACAAACATAATGAAAACAGAGACAAAATGAATGCAACTGGGAAAAAAAATAGACATAAAAACGGACGGTGTGCCTGAGCTACTAATCTTTTGGGTGTTTCACGTGAATTAACACAAAATGGACGTGATAGTTAAACATTTTTTTGCAGTTTTTAAATTTTTTTCCGTTTTTTTGGAATACAACAGGTGTCATCATCAGAAACATAAAACTCTATATTTTATATCTTGATTCTGCAGTTTTTGTCAGTATCCACTTGACACAAATCCCAGCAAATCGGAAACGAAGCAGCACTTAATGGATTTTTAAAGATTTTTTTTTAGGCACATTCAAGTTTGTGGATGCCTTGAATTGCCAAAACATAAGAAATACCCCCACAAGATTTCTCTTCAAGAAATCCATATTGGGGTATAGTGAGCATAATGACCCCACATGTGTTTCACAGACTTAGGGTACTTTCACACTAGCGTTTTGGATTCCGTTTGTGAGATCCGTTTCAGGGCTCTCACAAACGGTCCAAAACGGATCAGTTAAGCCCCAATGCATTCTGAATGGATAAGGATCCGTTCAGAATGCATCAGTTAGGCTCCGTTCCGCCTCTATTCCGTTTTGGAGGTGGACACCAAAACGCAGCATGCAGCATTTTGGTGTCCGTCTGAAGAGACGGAGCCTAACGGATCAGTTTTTTTGTTACAATGTAAGTTAATGGGGACGGATCCGTTTTCAATGACACAATATGGTGCATTTGAAAACGGATCCGTTCCCCATTGACTTTCAATGTAATTCAAAACGGATCCGTTTTGGACTGCAAATAAACAGATGGATCCGCACCAACGCAAGTGTGAAAGTACCCTTATTAGAATTGGGCCGTGAAGAATAAAAATTACATTTTCAAATGTAAATGTAATGTAATTACAATTACATTACATTACATTTACATTTCCAATATTAGTTTTAGCTCAAAATGTGTAATTTTCACAAGGGTTAAGTATGAGAAAAGGAATCCCAAAAGGAAGACATTTCTCCTCAGTATGGCAATACTACTGCTGTTTGGGTATACTGCAGGGCATAAAAGGGAAGACACACCATTTGGCTTTTGGGGCATGTATTTTGCTGAAATGATTTTCTATGAACCATTGCCTTTTTCTTTTTTGTCAACTGAGTTGTGTCAGGGCTAGATGTCGTTTTTTTGGTGCAAGTTTGGAGTACATATGGCATTTTGATCACTTTTGATCAATTGTTTGGGAGTCAGGTTTTTTTTTGTTTTGTTTTTCTTTACAAGATGGTATAAATGACATGTTGATTTTATTCTTTGGGTTGTTAGGATTATGGCAATACCACATTTATATAGTATTTTTATGTTTTATTACTTTTGCACCATAAATCATAATTTTTAAGTGAATTGTATTTTGTGTTGCCATATTCTAAAAGCCATAACTTTTTTATTTTTCCAATAACAGAGAGTTTAAGGGCTTACGTATTTGCAGGTTGTCCTGTGGTTTTTGTTAGAACCACTTTATAGGAAAGGGTTAAAGAAAATCTCCAAAAATGTTATCTGCCAGTTAAAATCAGATAGTAGCACAAACAGATATCCTTTTTTCTCATCTGCTTTTATTTTCTGATTGCAGATTTTTTATTCTATTTGCTGAACATGATTTTGGGGGCGGCCATCTTGCCTGAGGATTTACAAAGCATTAAGAAAATTGCTTTATGGCAGCCCCATGGGCCATAGACACAATGGACAGGAAGGGACCTCATTCACTTCTATGGGAGCATTTTCAGGCATGCTCTGTGACCTCTGCAGAGGTCATTATACAAGGAAAGAATAGATAATCTTTGACAATCACCTATTGTGAATTGTGGATTCTGTCTTATCTATACACAGAGGTGATATAATTATAGGCAGGATTAGAATGACATATAAGCAGGTAACTGCAGTAAAGTGATCTGTGCAGACGAAGAAGTGGTTCATGTTATTTGTGGTAGGGTCTGAGGAAGAGACGAGGGGGGAGAGAGGCTAGCCTATGTAACCCCCGAGACCTATCTGGCTGAAGTGTGCCCGAAGCCAGGAGCGGGGTAGGCCTGGAAGAGTGGGCCACCCAATGGAGTTGAAGAAGAAAAGAGGGATGAAGGGTGGGTGGGGCACGAGACGACCGTCCCCCTTGCAGTGGCGCCCGGGATTAAATACCAGCAGCCCCTCCCACAAATCCAGGCTGTGACCAGCCTTAATACTTGTGGTAGGGTCTGAGGAAGAGACGAGGGGGGAGAGAGGCTAGCCTATGTAACCCCCGAGACCTATCTGGCTGAAGTGTGCCCGAAGCCAGGAGCGGGGTAGGCCTGGAAGAGTGGGCAAAAGTGCTTCGCAACCTGTTAGGTGAAGGGAACTTAATAGTATAATTCGAAATTCATGAAGCGATAGAGCAGAATGCCTTATGATTTTACTTGGAAATTGGGAATGGACGTAGAACAGCATTAAGGCCTCCTCTGTCCCCCTTGTGCAAGTGTCAAGGACTGTCCCTGGCTGCCGGGCAGCTGAAGAGGCAGATCCCGTGCAGAAATACCGACGGAGCGGATCCGGGCAATGAACGGAAGGGGAATGTGGACTGTCTGGTGCTGGTAACGGTGGTCATCTGAACCATATGATGAAGTATCTCAGAGACCCCTGGGCACCTTAACTAGGCACCCATGTAACTGACGAAAGCACTTTGCCTCCGGGGAACCTACCAGGCGGTCTTGGAGATGATGTGAGCAGGGAAAGGTGAATGCCGTACCAAGCTGGAAGCTGCTTGGGAAGGAAGCGCGTGAACGGGTGCAACAGGTGAAATCCCTGGCCTGAGGAACCGTTGGATGCTAGACACATGGCAGCCTGGTGGCACCGCTGGTTGGGCGCCAAAAAGATCGGCATCTAGGTGACCTGGAAATGACACTTACCATGAACAAGTCATAACGCCCGGAACAGTGGTGTTCCTCGACTAACCTGCGACGCTTAGAATGAATGGAAAATGATGGAATGAGCTAATCCGTGGAACCTATGCACCACGCATTCGGACTAGCGTAGAAACAACCGGCTGCCAATATTGGACTACAGTGCACCGATACCTGGAACGTGAAGTGACGGAATGAAGTCCGAGTGAATCGGTTGGACAACATACGCTCCAAGGCGTGCCAGGAAGCGTAAGGAAAGGGATTGGACCTGTACAAGTTGGAAGGTGCCCGAGGATGTGCCTGAAACCCGACCCGCGTGCCAGTAGGGGGCAAATAGACTGGGATTGGGATAATGCCTAAGCTGGCAGGAGCGTGCCCTGACTATGCGGGATGCGAGACATGAATGGGTTTTAAAGGGCGACCTGAAAGGTCCGGCATGCTACGCAATAATGAGACATGACCAGCGAGCTGGCAGGAATAGGTGTCCAGAGTGATTCCGAATATCCCTGGGAAAATGATCTGCGCGACCTACAGGCAGATAACCCAAAGTGATTTGAGGGACTAGGAGTACGCCAGGAACAACCTGCTGAACCCTATCCTAACCCGATTTTAATCTTGACAAAATCTCACCGGCCGTACGGGGATCTGTGACTAGGAGAACACGGAGCGAACGGAAGGATCGGAGGATAACGTGAACTTGCGTGTGCGCCAACGGGGCCGATGCCTGCCACCTGGAAAATAACGAAGACAGGGTGAAGCCGAAGCAGAACAGGTGAACCGTGAGGAGGCAGTGATCATGCCAGGGACGAAAGAGGGACGGAATCGTGCGGAATCAGTAGGGTTGAACCAGGGACATGACTGCGTGGGGACCCGGTCCACTGCGCAAGACTGAGAGGAGTGGGTGGAGGCTAAACATCAAAAGCAGGACCGGCGGTAAAACGAGACCTGATTCTGGAGGCAATGCGGAATGATACGTGACCGGAGCAATGCAGCGTGCCCCGTACGTGGAAGAAGGAAAACTCGGGAGATGTGAATTAACAAGAGTCGCAATCCGGGCAACCACGGAACGGTACCTGAGCGGATTTGGCCGATGGACGTGAGGGAACAGGACCTGAACGGTTTTGTGTAATAGTGCTGGAAATGGATATGCCATGGGCGATTCGGGCCATGGCATAAAAGAGACATCGATAGAGCGGCTTAAGCAACTATACCCGAAAGGAACGTGAAGCTGGGTAAGATCCGGGCAAGTGAATCTGGGAGTTTCCAGCAGTTATGCATGAAAATACATGAACCTGAGTGATTGAAACAGCCTCGTATGAAAAGGTACGTGGACCCGAGCTATTCCGGAGGCTACAAGTGGATGATGCCTGGACCAGAGTGATACTGGCAATTATGCGTGGATGATACGCGAACCTGAGCCATTCAGGCAGTGGTACATAAATGAGACCTGACCCTGGGATACGACAGTCATACATGACTGGTACCTGCCTGAAAATAATGAGTCAATCATACGTGAATGGGACATGAACCGGCAGGCAGCTATACAAGACTGGTACACGAGCCTGGGATTCAGGCAACTAAACAGGATGAACCTAAGCAATTCGGGCGACTGTGCGTGAACGATCCTTAGACCTGAGCGGTTCAGGCGATTCACTGAACGTGAATCAAAACAAGAACCCGAGCGGTTTAAGCCGCTATATGTGACTGATATATGAAACTGCGCGATTCAGGCGACTAAGCATGGATGCCCCATGCCCCTGATCGAATCGGGCTGTTAACCCTGAATGAGACGTGAACCTGAGTGATCCAGGCAATTATACGTGACTGATACATGACCCTGAGCGAATCGGACCGTTGTGCATAAATAATACATAAACCTGATCGATTCGGGCAGCTAAACTTATTGAAAGATGGACCTGAGCGATTCAGGCCACTTTACCTGGGTGACCAATGCCCCTGGGCGAATAGTGCTGTTGACCCTGAATGAGGCGTGAACCTGAGCGATTCGGGCGACAGTGTGTGGGTACGACATGAACCTGGATGATTCTTGCGACTATGCGTGAATGAACCTGAGCGATTCGGCAGCTATGTATGACTGATGTATGAACCTGAGCGATTCAGGCAGCTAACCTGAAAGACACATGCACCTTGAGACATGGACCTGAGCGATTCAGGCAATTTACGTGAATGAAAACGCAAAACCTGAGCGATTCAGGTGACTGTGCGTGAAAACGCGTGGACCTGGGTGATTCAGGTAACTAAGCATGAGTGGTGCTTGGGCCTAAACAAATCGGCAGCTATGCCGGCCTGGAATATGAACCTGAGTAATTTAGGCAGTTTATACGTGGATGACACATGCACCTGAGCGATTGAGGTGACTATACGTGAAGTGATTCGGGCAGCTATACGCAACTGATGTATGGACCTGAGCGATTTGGGAGATGAAACATGGCTGGACCGAGAATCTGAGTGAATCTGATTGACTATGCATGAAAAATACATGGACCTGAGTGATTCAGGCGACTATGCATGAGAGTACGTGAACCTGAGCGATTCAGGCAACTATGCATGAATAGTACGTGGACCTGAGCGAATCAGGCGACTATGCATGAATAGTACGTGAACCTGAGCGAATCAGGCGACTATGCATGAATAGTACGTGAACCTGAGCGAATCAGGCGATTATGCATGGAAAGAACGTGGACCTGAGCGATTCAGGCGGCTATGCACGGAAAGTACGTGGGCCTGAGTGATTTAGGCAACTATGCATGAAAAGTACGTGGGCCTGAGCGATTCAGGCAACTATGCATGAACGTACGTGGGCCTGAGTGATTCAGGCAATTATGCATGAAAAGTACGTGGGCCTGAGCGATTCAGGCAACTATGCATGAAAAGTACGTGGACCTGAGCGAATCAGGCGACTATGCATGAAAAGTACGTGGACCTGAGCGAATCAGGCGACTATGCATGAAAAGTACGTGGGCCTGAGCGATTCAGGCGACTATGCACGAAAGTACGTGGGCCTGAGCGATTCAGGCAACTATGCATGAATAGTACGTGAACCTGAGTGAATCAGGCAACTATGCATAAATAGTACGTGAACCTGAGCGATTCAGGCCACTATACGTGACTGATGTGTGGATCTGAGCGATTCGGCACTTATGCATGAAAGGTACCTGAATGAATGACTATACGTGGGTGATACCCAGACCCGAGCGATCCAGGCGGCTATGTGTGAATGATAGATGAACCTGGGCGATTGAATTAGCTGTACGTGGCTGATATATGTACCTCGGTGATTCAGGTAGTCATGAGTGAATATCGCATGGACCCAAGTAGAAACAGGCAGTTGTATATGAACGATGCGTAAATCCGAGCGATTCCGGTAACCGCACATGGAGATGGATGGGCCTGAGCGATTCAGACCATTATACGTGAATGAGTACGTGGACCTGAGCGATTCAGGTAGACATATGTAAATGGTGGATGGACCTGAGTGGTTCAGGCAATTGTGAGTGAATACTACATAGACCTGAGCGATGAAGCAACTGCACGTGGATGACGATGGTGCGGTTCGGGCAACTATGTATAAATAGCGCATGAGCCAGGGTGATCCGCGTGGTTATATGCGAACAATACATGCACCTGAGTGAAACAAGCCGCTGTGCGTGAAGATGTATGGACCTGATCAGTGCAGGCAATATGCCTGTGTGATGTGTGAACCTGAGCGACTCAGGTAATTATACGCAGATGATGCGCGGACCTGAAGCGATCCGGCAGTTGTATGTGAACAATACCTGAATGTGAACAATACCGGGCTGTGAATGTGAAGATACATGGACCTGAGTGAATCAGGCAACTACCCGTGCATTATGTATATACCTGGGCGCTTCGGGCAATTACATGTGGATGTTGCGTAGGCCTGAATGATTAGAGCGACTGCACATGAAAGACGTGTGGAACGGAACAATTCAGGCAATTATCGATGGATGATAGGTGTACCTGATTGATTCAGGTAACTAAATGTGAATATTACATGGACGCGAAATGACACCGCAGCTGTGCTTGAATGAAGTATGAACCTGAACTCCGGGACCTATGCGTGAATGATACATGACTCGGGCGACTTGGGCAAATAAACAAGGATAGCACAGGTGATTCAAACAGTTAAAAGAGACTGATACACGAACCTGGTGATACAGCGGCCACTATTAAATATAACAAACTGGTTACGCTCACCACGAGAGACCGTGAATAATTCATGACATGGAGCATATCAGGCAGACAATGCCATTACATACCGTGGTATGAACCTGAGCTATTCAGGCAGACACCGGATCGCTACATGAACCTGAGTGATTCAGGCATAACTGCACCGTTTTTTTTTTTTTTTTTTTTAGAAAAACAAGGGTAACCAACCTCTGCTTGCTGTCAATGAATGGGATCATCCCCGCTTACATCCGCACACACATCTCCCGCAGCTGAGGGTCTGCTACAATGACATCCCGCCATTCCATCCAGTCCCTTATGAACCGAACAGTCTGGACTCCAAACCTGCACTGATAAATTGTGACAAACCCTCAGCACGGAAAAGAGACGCGCGGGCGCCCCTATCACTCGCCCCAGCCTACCTATGTGGGGCGCGAGAAAATTACTCATGTGCCCCTAAACTCAGAAGGCACTTTTTAATGGCTGCCGGGGAACCCATGGAAAAAACCACCCTGACCTTACCAACCCCGGCCCAAGACTAGAGCAGCCTGGACAACCATTCGCCCAGGAATCCCCATACCGATGAACCGCCCGGCAATGTATTCTGCTGGGCCCAACTTCCAACTCACGGTACCGCTCCTGCGGCGTCGGGCTGTAGCTGAGGATACGTCCGGAAGTGCCGCTCGCTGCATGCCGGGAGGCCCGCACCGCTCGCGGGTGCCGGGAGCTGAGGTACGGCAGGAAAGTCCAGCAAGGCGAGGAAATTGCCATCTTCTGGCGTCGGCTTGGGGTTGTGGCGATCTGGGAGGGGGGGGGGGGGAGAGGGCTCGGCCGTGACCAGCGCTGGCAGACCGGTAGGATGCTTCCCTCGACCGAGAAAGCTGCAGACGCGGCTGTACTGCAGAAGTGACGTGAGCAGAGGAAAATGCTGGCGAACAGGAAATGGCGCTGACCCCTCTGGAGGAAGCTGCACGAGACGACCGTCCCCCTTGCAGTGGCGCCCGGGATTAAATACCAGCAGCCCCTCCCACAAATCCAGGCTGTGACCAGCCTTAATACTAGTGTTAAGGCCCCTTTATACTGCACAATTTAGCAGACGATTGTCGGGAAAGAAGAGTTCCTTCCCGACAATCACTTGATCTTCAGTAAAAGAGACCACTGTATTTAAATGTAGCGATCTCCTCCACAGTATGGGGAGGAGCAATCACTGATGCCATCGCTCGTCCCCATACAGAGTCATTGTTTGCAGGCAGCAGACGCTGTTTAGATGGCATGATCTGCTGCCGGCAAACAATGATTTTTGGTGACTGCACAAACGATCCTATTACCCGATGAATGAGCGCTTCTCTCATTCATCGGGTAATCGGCAGCACTTCTACACCGGCAGATACTCACTTATGAGCCCTAAAGGGACCTTAATTGGCCAGTGCGCAAACTGCAGGATATTTTTTTTCTTTTAATAATAGATATTGATGTGGAAAATTTAAAATAACATAATCAAAAACTCTTCAAGAAAATGTACAAAATAGAACACAATTTCTGATGATCCCTTCCCTTTAGGCCGTATTCACACATACGAGGATTTTCACGGACCAAGGTCCGTGAAAACTTAGCCTGCTTTCCTGCTGAGTGCACGAGCGTACGGTGTCATTGGTTGCTATGACGCCGTGCACTTCGTGCTGCCGCCGCCGTACAGTAGTACACTCGTATACATCATACGAGTGTATTACTGTACAGCGGCGATGGCACAAAACACACGGCATCATAGCAACCAATGACGCTGTGACGGCAGGATGGGTTTTCACAGACCGTGGTCCGTGAAAATCCACGTATGTGTGAATGCGGCCTTAAATGGGTTGTTTGGTTAGGGGAAAAAAAACCATTTAAAATAGGGCACAATCTCTCAAAAAAAAAAAGTTTAAAAAGTGATACTCACCTTGCTGATCTTGCATTCTTCCATTCCAGCAATTTCTGGGTCCCCAACAGGTTACATAGTTAATACATTTGGAAAAATACATAAGTCCATCAAGTTCAACCAATGGATAGGCCGCTGATTGACATTGTATGCTGTTATTTAATCTATGATCTACAAGGATTTTTCTGCGCGAGTGCAAAGCGTTTTAATGCGCTTTGCACGCGCGTGTGAAAAATCGGCATGTTTGAGTATTCTGGTTACTTTATTATTTTCCCTTATAACATACTGTAGTTATAAAGGAAAACAATAGCATTCTCAATAGAGATTGCAAAGTAAAAAGGGCAATAGAGGGTTAAAAATAATAAAGAAAAAAAACTCACCTACTCCATTTGATTGCGTAGCTGCCGGTCTCCTGTTCTGTCTTCAGCTGGGCGGGGGGTGAAGGACCTTCAGTGATGTCACTGGGTCACATGGTCTAATCACCTGCTTCCATAATGAATAAGGGAAAATAATAAAGATCGGGTCCCCATCCCGATCGTCTCCTAGGAACCATGCGGGAAAATCGCACCGCATCCGCACTTGCTGGCGGATGCTTGCGATTTTCCCGCAGCCCCATTCACTTCTATGAGGCCTGCGTTGCGTGAAAAACGCAGAATATAGAACATGCTGCGATTTTCACGCAACGCAAAAGTGATGCGGGAAAATCACTGCTCATGTAGACAGCCCCATGGAAATGAATGGGTCCGGATTCAGTGCGGGTGCAATGCATTCACCTCACGCATTGCACCCACGCGGAAATCACGCCCGTGTGAAAGGAGCCTTAGTGACTTCACCAGTGTTACCTAGGACATATGAAACACAGAGATTATTACTACCAAGATGCATAACTTTACATCTATCCATTAAACCTAATTTGTCAAGTTGTTGCTCAATCACTCAGAGTGTTCAAGTCAGCTTGTAGTTTATGGACATCTTCCATAGACTGTACAGTGCTACATAGCTTAGTGTCATCTGCAAAAATAGAAATGGTAATATTAATTCTGTCCTCGATATCGTTAATAAATAAATTAAATTATAAAGGATCCAGCACTAAACCTTGGGATAGACCACTTAAAACCATGTACCATTCTGAATAGGAATCATTGACTACAACGCCCTGGACACGATCCTTCAGCCAGTTTTAAATCCAAAAACAGACTATACTTTTCAAGCCTATAGGTCTATAATTACCTGTGGAGGAGCTAGATCCTTTTTTAAATATGGGCACCATATTTGCCTTTGCACCAATCACCTGGCACTGTACCAGTAACTAGAGAATCTTTAAAAATTATAAACAGGGGCACATCAATGACTGACCTGAGCTCTTTAAGCACTGTTAGGTGTAATCCATCTGGACCCAGAGCCTTGTTTACATTTACCTTATTTAACTTATCTTGGACCGTATCTACAGTTAGCCAACTGAGTACATTACCGGATGTACTAACAGCCCCAGCACCACAGATAGCAGCTCATTTCTCTTCTTTTGTATATACAGGGATAAAAAAAAAAAAAAAACATTTAGTAACTCAGCCTTTTCCTTATCTTCAGTGACTAACCCCCCCTTTACCATTATTTAGGGGACCTACCTGCTCAGACCTGTTTTTTTTAGCATTTATATATTTAAAGAATTTTGGGGGATTTGTTTTGCTCTCTTTTGCCACCTGCTGTTAGTTTTGTATTTTTGCTAATTTTATCTCCATTTTACAGATTTTATTAAGCCCTTTGTAAACTTCAAGCTGATCCCTCAGATTTGTATTTTTTAAATGCACTTTTTTTCTTTTATTGCCCTTTTTACAGTAGCTGTAAGCCATGGGGGGGTTAATTTTAGCCGTTTATACTTGTTACCTAAAGGAATATTTTTTTTAGTGCAATTACTCAATGTGGATTTAAAGCTCTCCCATTTACCCTCAGTATTATTATGTGAAAGTAGCTGCTCCCAGTCTATGCCCTGAAATGCTGCCCTCAACCCAGGGAAAGTAGCCTTTTTAAAATTCGGTGTCTTTGCTCTGCCTGACAGAGTTTGCTTCTTATAGTCTGAACACAGGAACTGTGCCTGCTTAGCCAAACACAAACCCAGTGATTGTCTTAGTTGCCAGATTTCCATTTTGACAGAAATGGCCCAGGAAGCAGCAAAATGGGAGCAGCAGAGGGTTGGTAGGGTATAACTTTAATTTTTTGACCCCTTTTTTTGGACATTTATTTTCTTCACAGAAAAACCCTTTAAGGAATAGTATTACATTTAATTAATCAAAATGTTTAAATATATTATTACAATTACAGAGTAGTGTGCTGCCCAGTGGTTTCAGGGGGCTGCAGCTTGTCCCAATTTCAACTGTTTCGGCGTCCTCATATGTGCTATATTGATTGGGTTGGGTGAGTATTAGTAGGTGGGAGTAATAAAACTACAGGGACATTACTAGTGAGGGGGTCACTAAAGGGACATTACTATTATGAAGGGGTGACATTAGGGAACATTTACACAACCGTATGAATGGGTCAGCATGCGTTCTGCAATTTTGTGGAACGGGTGCGGACCCATTCATTTCAATCGGGCCGCAAAAGATGCGGACAGTACACAGTGTGCTGTCCACATCTGTAGTTCCGTTCCGCGGCCCCCCCAAAAATATAGAGCATGTCCTATTCTTGTCTGCAGTCACGGACAATAGCCATTTTCTATATAGCGCCGGCCATATGCGGATGCACGCGGCCGGTATGCCTGTTTTGGGGATCCACAATTTGCAGACCGCAACACTTACAACATTATTGTGAGGAGGAACAAAGGGGGCAACACTTGTGTGGGGGCACTAAGGGGGCATTCTACTGTGTTGGGGCAGTAAGGAAGCATTCTTATTGTAGGGGGATCACTAAGGGGGCATAACTACTTTGAGGGATGCACTGAGGAGGTATCATTAATCTGAGGAGGTACAAATCAGGCATAATCACTGTATGGGGCACATTACAATGTGTCACACAAAGTGGGTGCTATCAAAGTATGTGGGGCACAAAGGAAGGGGGAAAATTAAGCAACTTTGAAAATGGTCTTGATTAAAAATCTCTTGCCGTTTTGTGTCTACAGCTCCTATGTGGACCCAAGGATGCATTTGGTATTTCTGGATCCTGAAGCATAGCCCCACTCTCAGCATAGCAGTGCAGTCTGGGCACACACTTCCAGTGCTCTACATACACAGGTGTTATGTACAACCCTTCATTTATTTTTATTTTTTTCGCCTACTGCTTCTAGCCAGCAGGGGGCATCATTATTTCTGGTGGTAAACCTCTGTGTAAACCAGTCTCCCCTGTTGCAAATGGCAAACAAACTCTAAGACTACACAGGGTATGTCTATAACTATGATAGTTCTGCATAAGAGCTGTAGACACAAAATGGTAGAATTGTAATCAAGACTATCTGTAAATTGTTATAAAGTGCGATCATAATGAGGTTGCGATTTTTCTCAGAATATAAGGTGCAGAATATAACTTATGCGGTAAGATTTTACATATATTTATTGTTGCCATAGAAAATAGCGACATTACATTTAAACTTTTCTGTCAACGTGTGAAGCATAAGACTGCTTTCACACAGTCAGTGATTTCCATGAGAGACTGTGAGCAAAAACCAGGTCAAAAACATAGAATAGGCGCAAATCTTTCCCTTATACCTTATCTCTGTGGAGGCTTCACTCCTGGTTTTGGCTCATAATAACTAATAGAAATCACTGATCAAACACTGACTGTATAAAAGCGACCTAAAGGTATGACTACACAGCTACATGGCCGTGCTGCAGTTTAGTAATACACACCCATACAACCCACAGTGGGCCCTAATTAATGAAGACCACACTGTTTAGTTGGTCTGCATTATTATTTCCATGCGCTGTTGTGGGTGCTGCGCGGCCTTTATTAATGCAAACCCACTAAACTATGTTGTTCTAATTAGTTTAATTGGAACTCACTGCGGCTGGTACAACCATGCAGTATTCATCTGCAGCATGGCCGCGTCAAGTAAGTGGTTATACTGTAGCACCTCAGAACAGGGTCACTGCAAAAAGCTAATTGCTAAGATGTTATATTATCAAGTGAAATGTTCAGATATTTTGTATTCGTATGGCTAATAGCATTGTATGGAGATTTTAGGGTCAACTACCTTGGCTCATCCTTTGAGGTTGCCAGGGGATGGACCTGGGTCCGCCCCCTGGGTATACAGTACAGAGTCTTGTTCTTTCTGAGGAACAGTAAAGATGTGCAAGCTCATCAGGATCATCAAAAGTGCGCTAGTGAAAAGGAAGTTAGAAGATCTAGAACCTACAGAATTTTAGTCAAACAGCAAGGTATTATCTATGATTATGGCAGAGAAACTTTGCTGTTGTGAGAGGGAACACTGCCAGTCTACCGTTATACACTTTGAGACGGTTTGGCCAGCTAAATCTTAAATTCCCTCAGTCCGAGAAATCGCAGAAACATTTAACAAAAACCTAATTGCCTGCCTGGCCCTGTTGAGAGACTTATGGTCCTGTTGAGAGACTTAAGAAGATAGAGAGAGAAGGAGCACTACAGCCTCCATCATTGCTGTCCATACGCTGCTATTGGGGATGGATTGCACTGAGTTATTTGCCTTGGAATTGTGCCTTAGGGCCCTTTCACACTGGCGTTTTTGTTTTCCGGCATAGAGATCCGTCGTCGGGTCTCTATGCCGGAAGAATCCTGATCAGGATCATCCCCATGCATTCTGAATGGAGAGAAATCCGTTCAGGATGCATCAGAATGTCTTCAGTTCAGGACCGGAACGTTTTTTGGACGCAGCAAATACCGCAGCATGCTGCGCTTTTTGTTCCGTCCAAAAATCCCGAACACTTGCCGCAAGGCCGGATCCGGAATGAATGCCCATTGAAAGGCATTAATCCAGATCTGGCCTTAAGCTAAACGTCGTTTCGGCGCATTGCCGGATCCGACATTTAGCTTTTTCTGACTGGTTACCATGGCAGCCAGGACGCTAAAGTCCTGGTTACCATGGTAAAATGTAGCGGGGAGCAGGGGAGCGGGGGAGCGGTATACTTACCATCCGTGTGGCTCCCGGGGCGCTCCAGAGTGACGTCAGGGCGCCCTACACGCATGGATCACGTGATCGCATGGATCACGTGATCCATGCGCATGGGGCGCTCTGACGTCATTCTGGAGCGCCCGAGCCGCACGACTGTAAGTATACCGCTCCCCGCTCCCCGTTCCTACTATGGCAACCAGGACGCTAGTAGCGTCCTGGCTGCCATAGTAACCTGAAAGCAATTCGAAGACTGATCAGGATCCTGATCAGTCTTCTAATGCTTCAGGCGACTTGCGTTCTGACGGATCCGGCGGGACGGAAGTGCCTGCCGGATCCTCAGAACGCAAGTGTAAAAGGACCCTTACTGTTACATGTACTACAATCCCTATCATCAGCTTCAGTAAAGAGACTATTTATTGCAAGCAACTGCCCTGGTAACTGACTCCACCATCCCCCAGCCACTTCAACCACACTCCTGCCTTGTACCCTTGCAACTTCAAAGGCACCCAATTACAACCATGTATGAATCCCAATACCAGGGTATGCCCCGATGAAAGAAAGGGTGCGCCGTCCAGTCCCTGCACAGCCCCGGAAGAGCCAGAGGGGAGATTGCCACCACGAACTGTGAGCACCACTACCATACTTAGGGTCACAACTACCAATACCATCCTCTACACCAGGCATCCTCAAACTGCGGCCCTCCAGCTGTTGCAAAACTACAACTCCCAGCATGCCCGAACAGCCTACAGGTATCAGCCTACAGCAGGGCATTGTGGGAGTTGTAATTTTACAACAGCTGGAGGGCCGCAGTTTGAGGATGCCTGCTCTACACACTCCTCAGCGGGCCACTGCAGTACCCTTTTTTTATGCTTCACAAGTTGCCCAGACGTCAATGTTAATTCCTATTGCAGCAGTAAAACTATGTAAAGTCCTACTGCAGAAGAAACCTTATATTCTGCACTTCCATTGAACTGCCCTGTGCACAACTTGTCATAGAAAGCCTGGTTTGCATGTCTCCAGAGCTCAGCAGAGTAATACGGGGCGACTAGCAGCAACATTGTCTACACCGCTGTGCTCCCAGCACATAGTTGCATGTCATATCATTGGCCAAGTAGGGAATTAATGTCCGAAACCCGAGAGAGGCAAGTTTTACCTGAAGAGTTTGTTAGATGCTCAGATTTCAGGCGTGATCATCTGACATCAGCTGCAGCTGTCCTGTGAGGACTCTCTGGCCGACACTCTCACACTTGGGAATAGACTGTGCCACCAAACGTCTCTCTTGGAGATTTCTTATGTGCGTCTGACAAGGTAAGTCCCATTTTTTTCCCCATTTATCTGTACTGTCGGTCATCTTGCTCTCACAGCTAAAGGCGAATGAACAGAAAGTAACGTTTCCGTACTTCCATGCTGTAAAGGGGACAGATTTAACCCTTTCAGAACTCGTGCACTATATACTGATGAGGTCCAAATATACTGGAGTCTCATGTATAAGAAGTTCAGTACCTGGAAATGCAGTGACTGGTTCTTTGAAAATGGAAACTATAGTTGTGCCATATGTATAAAGGCTGGGGCTACACGGCGACATGACGCAGAAATGTCTTAGGACTTACATTATAGTCAATGGGATAATAGTTGTGTGCGACTTTCGACCTGAGACACAAAATCCATCCATAGTGGCGCTGTTGCAGCATGTGGACACCATTGAGAATCATTAGATGCGATGTTTTGCGTGTCGCCATGTAGCTTCAGCCTAAAATCAATTTGAGACATTGAGTCTTTTTTTTTTTTTTTTTGAGGAGTGACAATTGTCTGGAAAATAGATGTAGTTATTGGTCTAGTATCCATCCTGTTCATGGTGTATTGTGAGACATTTTTCATATGCAGTAGAGCTTGTTCACACGAACGTAAGGGCTCCATGCTGTGGATCACAAATTGCGGTCCGCAATGCACGGGCACCGACCATGGGCCAACCGCATGTGGATCGTGGACCCATTCACTTGAACGGGCTCCGCGATCCGTCCAAAAAAGATAGTGCATGTTCTATCTTTTTGCGGTGCAGAGGCACTGAACCCCAGGAAGCACTCTGTAGTGCTTCCATGCTTCCATTCCATTCTGCACAGCATCTCCGTATTTGCGGACCCATTCTGCTTATATGAACTACTTAGAACGGACAGGTATATCTAGAGAATTTTGTGATGTATTGATATTGAACTTGAAGGTTTATGGTTGCAGAAGGTGCTGGTATAGACTTTTCAGAATTTATGCTGTTAAATACTTTTAAATATGAGTTTTTCTAGCCGTTTGCACTGGTCCTATCATAACTTCTTGTATGTGGGCTGTTTCTATAATTCAGCTGGATAAATCAGGCAGAAAAATGTCACAGATGTGACGAAGGTTAAATCTGAAGAGTAGTTTTGTAGGATATCTTACAAGGAGAAATCTGGTAACAAGATGGGCATGGAAAATGCGTAACAGAACTTCCACGGCTGAGCCAAGTTTTTGACATTAAAGCGACAGGACGTGATTTATGGCAAGAAAGAAGTCATCAAGATGGGAGGGGCTCGGACCATCATAGTAAACAACTTCTTCTGATTTTGCAGACATTGATTCATTATGACGATATCGGGGCATGGTCTTTGGGCACATATTACACGTAAAGCTTGAGAGTTTTGTGGGAACATTTTCTTGAAGCAATGTATTAATGTCTGAAAAGGTGTACAGAAATATGAAATATCGATAAGGAGTTTACAGATTTCCTAAGGATTTGTCCAGCAATTCACAACATATGTACATTTATATATGTAATACATTTAGACCCATTCTATGAAGCCATAAGTACTTCATATGCCGCCATATGGTGTAACCATACAGCACTATATTATATAGAAAATATTATAGTTTTACACCTGATATCAAACAGAAAACCTCTGAATGTCAGTATCAAATCGCAAGCAATAGAGAGGTGCCCTATTACTCCTCAGTAAAACAAAGAGATTGTATAAAGCAGTAATACTGCCAGGGGTGTGACAAGTAAAGATGAGGCAAAAATTGTAATGGGGACCCAATCCTCCATGACCACAAAGATAGCTTTGATAATTTTTTTACCTTGATAATGCACAATGTAATGTCACAGTACAGGAATAATAAACATGGTGATGTCACAGTAGAGGAATAATAAACATGGTGATGTCACAGTACAGGAATAATAAACATGGTGATGTCACAGTACAGGAATAATAAACATGGTGATGTCACAGTACAGGAATAATAAATATGGTGATGTCACAGTACAGGAATAATAAACATGGTGATGTCACAGTACAGGAATAATAAATATGGTGATGTCACAGTACAGGAATAATAAACATGGTGATGTCACAGTACAGGAATAATAAACATGGTGATGTCACAGTAGAGGAATAATAAACATGGTGATGTCCCAGTATAGGAATAATAAACATGGTGATGTCACAGTACAGGAATAATAAACATGGTGATGTCACAGTATAGGAATAATAAACATGGTGATGTCACAGTCCAGGGATAATAAACATGGTAATTTCACTGTACAGGGCTAATATATAGTGATGTCACAGTATTGAAATAATACACACAGTGATGTCACAGTAGAGGAATAATAAACATGGTGATGTCACAGTACAGGAATAATAAACATGGTGATGTCACAGTACAGGAATAATAAACATGGTGATGTCACAGTATAGGAATAATAAACATGGTGATGTCACAGTACAGGGATAATAAACATGGTAATTTCACTGTACAGGGCTAATATATAGTGATGTCACAGTATTGAAATAATACACACAGTGATGTCACAGTAGAGGAATAATAAACATGGTGGTGTCACAGTACAGGAATAATAAACATGGTGATGTCACAGTACAGGAATAATAAACATGGTGATGTCACAGTATAGGAATAATAAACATGGTGATGTCACAGTACAGGGATAATAAACATGGTAATTTCACTGTACAGGGCTAATATATAGTGATGTCACAGTATTGAAATAATACACACAGTGATGTCACAGTACAGGAATAATAAACCCAATAATGTCACAGTACAGGAATAGTAAACCCAATAATGTCACAGTACAGGAATAATAAACCCAATAATGTCACAGTATAGGGATAATAAACACAATGATGTCACAGTACAGGGGTAAAAAAAACAGTTGTGTCCCAGCACTGGAAAAATACACACAGTGATGTTACAGTACGGGAATAATAAACCCAATAATGTCACAGTATAGGGATAATAAACACAGTGATGTCACTGTACAGGGATAATGAAAACAATGATGTCACAGCACTGAAAAAATACACACAGTAAAGTCACAGTACAAGTAATAAACAGTGATGTCATATTACTGGAATAATACACACAGTTATGTCACAGTAGGGGAATATTAAACCCAATAATGTCACAGTATAGGGATAATAAACACAGTGATGTCACTGTACAGGGATAATTAAAACAGTGATGTCACAGCACTGAAAAAATACACACAGTAAAGTCACAGTACAAGTAATAAACAGTGATGTCATATTACTGGAATAATACACACAGTTATGTCACAGTAGGGGAATATTAAACCCAATAATGTCACAGTATAGGGATAATAAACACAGTGATGTCACTGTACAGGGATAATGAAAACAGTGATGTCACAGCACTGAAAAAATACACACGGTAAAGTCACAGTACAAGTAATAAACAGTGATGTCATATTACTGGAATAATACACACAGTTATGTCACAGTACGGGAATATTAAACCCAATAATGTCACAGTATAGGGATAATAAACACAGTGATGTCACAGTACAAGTAATAAACAGTGATGTCATATTACTGGAATAATACACACATGTCACAGTATTAAAAATAATACACACAGTGATGTCACAGTAGCGAGGCAATATAAATACAGTCATCTCATAGTACTAGAATAATACAAATTGTGATGTCACAGTATTGAAATAATACACACAGTGATGTCACAGTATTGAAATAATACACACAGTGATGTCACAGTAGCGAGGCAATATAAATGCAGTCATCTCATAGTACTAGAATAATACAAATTGTGATGTCACAGTATTGGAATAATATGCACTATGATGTCACAGTGCAGATAATAAACACAGTGATGTCACAGTAGCGAAATAATACACACAGCAATGTCATAGTACAGGAATAAAAAGTACAGTGATGTCACAGTACAGGGGCAATAAACATAGTAATGTCATAGTACTGGAATAACACACACAGTTATGTTACAGTAAATGAGTAATAATACACACTGTGAATAATGCACACACAAGAAAGGTTATCATATACAAGGTGACATCACAGGGGACAAATGTACGATGATGTCATTGACAAGGAATGATGCAAAAGTAATACTGCAGGAAAGGGTGACCATGGAGCTCTATAATAAAATTTAAAATGGGGCCATACTTAGTTTTCATAATCTAATGTCATCTCCAACTGCACCCTTCAACCAATTTCCTGCAAGCGTATTCATTGTGAGAAATATGCTCCGTGTGTCAGAGGTATTTCCCATCCTGGATGCTGCTCCATGACATAGACCCACGGCATTATAAGAATTTATAATGCTGTGTGTATCTTCCTGATTTTAATTAATTGTACTCACATAATGCTGTCAGTACAAATCATTAGAGATAAGATCAGGCAGGAACACACAGCATCCTAAATCATTATAATACCATGGGTCCATGATAGAGGACCAGCATTCAGGATGGGAAATACCTGACACACAGAGGGTATTTCTCGCACTGAATAAACGAGAAATGGTGAAATTGGCCTATATCTGAGCGGAAATGGGCCTCCTTGATTAGTGGGCCCCATAGCAGCTGCTATATCTGCCCTGGTAGTTACCGCCATGAATGTGCATGAGACCTTAAAAGGGTTATCCCATGACTAATGTAAAAAATGAAATTCAGACATCATACAGTACATTTGGTTCTAACAAAGGTAGAGCAAGCCCTCTTCCTCACATGGGTCCAGCAATCTCCTTATTCATTGCTCTGGTAGATTAATATCAAGCTGACAGCTCAAGGGGCGTGTCTTTTCTGCTGCAGCTAAGGGGGCGTGTCTCAGCTCTTCCTATCGCAATTCAGGAGGCAGTTGAAGGATGAAACTGAGCATAAGCAGCCATCTCAGTGGGCAGTAGGTGGCGCTATATAGATAGATTTTATTGAACAACTCGGTGGCTATGCAAATTTTTTAATTACATGCAATTACAAAATAATTCAGATCCAGGTGCTGGTTTTAAAACTGTAGAATATTTTTCATATTTTGTGCACATCCAGTGAGGAGCAAGTGTCTCCTATGTGTTCAAGTGGATGAGAGGAGGTTTTCTTTGGAGAATGGGGGCATTCATAATACTGGGGGCCACTAATGGGGACATTTGTTTTACTGGGGCAACTAATGGTGGCATTAATAATACATAGGCGCCACTAAAGAGGGCATAAATAATAGTGGGGGGCACTAACGGAGTATTAACCATACTGGGGGCCACACACTGGGCATTAATACTGCCAGGGACAATTAATATTAATCATACTGGTGGCACTATGGGGGGGGGGGAGGTGATGTCCAGGGGGCACTATGGGGGGCATTTTGTGTACAGAAGGCATTAAAATAATAAAAAAAAAAGGCAATTCCATTCATCTGTTTTTCATAGCTGTTTTTAATGGTCAGATGGCCAGAAAAATGGCTGCAAAAATGATTGAAAAATTGCCATGAAAAACACAGTGTGTCCGTTTTTCATGGCCATTTTTTTTTTCACTATTATATAAATGTAGTTTTAGAGAACAGGAGGCCCCAGGGAGCGTTGAATATGCTCTTTGCTCCCTGGACCTCTTCTGCAGGTGCCAACATTGCCTGTGTCCTCACTGCATACGGCGCTGGGAACATTGCTTCTTCAAGTGTCCTCCTTTTTGAAAAACAAAATATGGTCACCCTACTTAAAGGGATGCTTTGAGCAAAACTGATACTTTGGATACATTGGTCAGATTTATCAAAAGCAGTACCAAGGAAAAGTCGACTAATTTTCCATGGCAGCCAATTAGGTGGCTACTTTTAATTTGTGGAAGGAGGATCCCCAGATCGTGGTCCCCAGAATAGTCGCAAATTGGCTGCAGTAGTGCAGATGCAGTATTAACATAGTTAGGTACAGAACCAAGGGTCGTCACCAGGACAGTGGTAAGGAGGATGTAACAGCTAGAGGATGAGAGAGGAGCACAGTAAGGGATGGCGCCAAGGGTATGAGCCAGGAGTAGAACAAAGAAGTAGAACAACGGGTACCTGACCAACAGTTCCAAGAACAGGGCAGAGATGATAGCTTGGAAGATGGCTGATGTCAGGATAAGGGGCAATATGAAGTTAGAATAAAAGCAATAGCATAAGGAACGAGAGCCAGAACAGGCAGGAGATGGTATGATAATTCCCATTTAACCCCTTCAGGACCGTCCGATTTTCCGTTTTCATTTTTCTCTCCCTGTCTTCTTGGAGCCATAACTTTTTTTTTTTCCGTTCACACAGATGTATTGTTTTTTGCGGGACAAGTTGTACTTTTTAATGGATCCATTTACTATAGCATTCCGAAGGCGAAAAAAAATTCAAATGGGGGGGAATTGGGAAAAAAGTGCTATTCCGTCGCAGTTTTATAGGTCTTGTTTTTACAACATTCCCTATGTGGTAAATATAACCTGTTACCTTCATTCTTCAGGTTTTTTATCGTGTTTAAGGCCTCATGCACACGACCGTATGTGTTTTGTGGTCCGAAAATTGCGGATCCGCAAATAAAACGGATGATGTCCGTATGGCATCCGTTTTTTTTGCGGATACGTTATTTTTGCGGATCCATTGTAATAATACCTATCCTTTTCCGCAAACTAGAAAAAAATGGGACATTCTCTATTTTTTTTTGCGGACAGCACATATGTGCGTGTGCATTAGGCCTAATACTGAAAAAAAATACTGAAGAAAAGATATATATTTTTTTCCTTTCATCGCCATATTCTGACCCCACATAACTTTTTGGTAGCTATGTTTACGAAGCTGTGGAGGTGCTCATTTTTTGCGGGACAATCTGTAGTTTTTATTGATACCATTTTGGTGTAAGGCTTTTAGATCACGTTATATTACATTTTTTTGGGGAGGTGGAGCAAAAATGGCGAATTTAATTACGTCGTTTGCCGCATGCAAAAAAATCTTTTTATATTTTGCTATTTTTAGATGCCATAATGGCCATGATGTTTAGGTTTTTTTTTAAGTTAATGTATCTATTTCTTTATTCTAGGAAAAGGGGGAGAGATTTGAATTTATATTTACATTTGTTACCCATTTGTTAAGTCCTCCTGGCTGATTATAACATGCAATTGGATTGCAACTTGTATTTTGTATTTCGTATATATGCAATACAGAATAGTGAACTACCTATATTCCAATGAGGTGCTGTCACCTACAGGCCTGCATTGAAATGTAATATTAATCAGCCTGTAAGCCTTGTACAGGCTTAGGCCAGTTACTAGTACAGACCACCTTCCCCGATCCCAGCCAGGTCACATTTGACCACAGCATCTGATAGGTTAAATGTCCGCGATCGGCATTACTACCAATCAGGGGCGTAGCTAATGGCTTATGGGCCCTGGTGCAAGAGTTCAGCTTGGGCCCCCCTTCCCTCAGTGCTTTGTGTGTCTTCTTATGTTGCACAAGGGTCTTTGGGCCCCCTCAGGCTCCTGGGCCCGGTAGCGACTGCTACCTCTGCACCCCCTATAGCTACGCCCATGCTACCAATCGCAGACATTACCGCTGGGCCTCTGCTGTGTAAAACAGCAGAAACCCACTGGTTATGGCACTCACTATGCTTGCGAGCAGACGCTACCTTTAAAGACCGGACTTTGCGTACATGTATGATAGAGGTCCAGAAGGGATTAAATGTCATCTTAGAGTGCCAGGTGCCTTAGAGTGCCAGGTGCCAGATACCACTATGCAGCCAGAGCAGGAAATAGGACCTGAACACTAGCAGAGAAAGTGTCCAGTTGCCTAGTAACCAGGCACAGCCATTGCCAGGAGCCATGACAATTCACTGGGGTACATAACGGGAAACAGCCAAAGTAAAAATGGCTTAGTTGTCAGTGGAAAGCACTCCACTTTTATCTTGCTCCAGCTTTGCCAAATCTCCCTCACTGGAGGGTCTGATTCTCTCGCTGGTGTTCTTTAACCCTCAGTTCACACTTTCGCGTAAAACGCCGCTTTTGAACGCACATAAAAACGCACAACAGTAAAGGAACCATGCATTCCAATGAGGGTGGTTCACACTTGCGCGTTTTTATGCGCGTTCATAGGCGCCTATAAACGTCGGACGCATAGGCAAGTTTGTTCGCGTTAATTCGGGCTTTTTTCGAGCGTTTGGTGCTAATAGACTTCAATGGGAAACGCGATAGGCGTGTTGTTCGGGCGTTTGTGCTGCGTAAAACGCGCCTATGGACGCGCGTTTTTCACAATTCACACCTCAGATTGGCCAAACTATATAGGGAGGGCTGTTTGGTCATTGGCCAACTATGCAGTCAATCACAGAAACGCGCGTCAAACGCGCCTACACTATTTACCAAAACGCTTGAAAAAAACGCGCCTACACGCCAGTCTTGAACGCACCAAAAACGCTAGGCTTCAAAACGCTCAGGTCTGAACCCAGTGTAAGGCTTCATTCACACGTCTGCAAAAAGGATCCGCATCCGCTCCGCAATTTTGCGGAAGGGGTGCGGACCCATTCATTTCCAATGGGGAAGGAAAAGATGCGGACAGCACACTATGTGCTGTCCCCATCCGCATTTCCGGATCCGCACTTCCGCATCCACACTTCCGTTTCTGCCAAAAAAATAGAACATGTCCTATTCTTGTCTGCAATTGCGGACAAGATTAGGCTTTTTCTATTATAGTGCCGGCGATGTGTGGTCTGCAAATTGTGGAACGCACATTGCTGGTGTCTGTGTTTTGCGGATACGCAATTTTCGGATTTGCAAAACACTTACGGATGTGTGAATGGACCCTAACTCTGATTATTCATGCTCTGCCCCCTCAGGCCCTGTACTAGGTATAACATAGTGAATATGTTTTTCCTGGAGTGCTCCTTTAACTCGTAGAGGACCCTGCGATCTTCAGTTTTTGCGTTTTTCACTCCCCACCTTCCCAGACGCTTTTTTTGTTTTCTGTTCACATAGCCATATGATGGCTTGTTTTTCGCGGGAAAAGTTGGACTTTCCAGTAACTTCATTTCGCATATTATGTAGCAGGGAGCAAGAAATTTCAAATGGGGTGGTTTTGGAAAAAAAACACAAATCCGCCACACTTTTTACAGTGTTCTCTATACGATAAAAATGACCTGTTCCTTTCATTCTCCAGATCAGTACAATTACGGTGACACCACATTTGTATAGTTTTCCTTGCGTTTTAATACTGAACAAAATAAAAAACTTTAAAAACTTTGATTTTTTTTTTTCCGTTTCATCTCCATATTCTGATCCCAATTACTTTTTTGTAGTTATGTGTACGGAGTTGTATGAGGGCTTAGTTTTTTGCATGGCGATCTGTACTTTTCAGTGATACCATTTTGAAAAGTGTGACTTTTACATCACTTTTTATTCATTTTTTGGGGAGGTAAAGTGGCAAAAAATGTTGAATTGGCCATTTTGAATTTTTTTCCGGCATTCACCATATGAAATACATATTGTTATATTTTATTAGTACAGGCTTTTCCCGTAATAACCTCAGAAATTGATTTCTACTGTAAAAAAACCGAACCTGAGTTCGGGAAATGTTTTTTTACAACTAGAAATCAATTTATAAAGTCCCGCGAGACCTCGCAAAGTAATAACTTTGGCTCATCGAAGCCAATACATTCTAACACTGTACGGAGCCTTCGCTCCGTACAGTATTGAAACAAAGTTTTATGCGAATCGACTTTGGATGTTCATCTTAAGTCGATTCGCTCATCCCTAGTATATATCCATCGCAGAACACACCATTCACTGTATTCCAATACAGTGCTGCCACCTGCTGGCGGAGGTCACCAAGGGGTTAAAGTACAGAAACTATTGCAGATGCCCAGGAGCGATATATTATCTTGTTAGGCTGTGTTTACAACACCCCATTTTGTCTTGTTAACTATGCTCCTAATGATCAGCCTGTCTCTTTTTTCGTATCTTAGAGAGGCCAATTGAACAGCACCAACCCAGGAAACTTATTTGGTATGGAGATTGCAACATGTCCTTCAATGCTAAGCTTGATAGGTCATCTCCCATAGCAGATAAGCTGTCTTCTAAATCGAAAATACTATGTACGGCATATTAAGCGAACTTTGGATATTGCTGGAGGGAGTACAATGGTCCGCAACGTAGTTATACATACTTATCCTCAATACATCATCATTAGATTAGAATTGGTTGGGTTTTAGCCTCGACAGGACTTCTCTTCAGTCTGTTATATGACTCTCCATAAGTGGCCATCTTATGGACATGATCTCTATGCAGAAGATTTATTTAACAAGGGGGCATCTCTTATGAAATATAGAAAACGGTATAGAATATCAACGAGACTATATTAGTAAGTACCATTTAGTCATCTTGCATGCATATTGGTCACAAGTAGCTAGAAAGTGGCCAACCCTTTTAAATAACAGCTTGATGCAACGCTTTTATAGCGTACTAAGAAAACACTTAGATCGACCTAGGTAAAATTTTACAAATTAGCTAACAAACCGGATAAAATGCTCGCTGCTCGGCTCTATGCTCACCAGCAAAATAATACAGTTTATCAAATACGGGATGTAAGGGGACAGGTTACCTCTAACCGTGTCAAGATATTCCTTCCAACGCGTTTTATCAAAAGCTATATTTGTCCCCTATGGATGCCTCTACTTCTTATATCACCTCCATTCTGGCTAAATTTCCCATTTTTTAATTGTCACCATCCAACACGGATGCCCTTAATCTTGCCATTATTGATGAGAAAGTAGACTCTGCCATTATTTCCTTGAAAAATGGCAAGTCACAGGGATCGAATGGGTTCTCAGGGCTTTATTTAAAAAGTAAAAAAATGTTCTCTTGCCACATTTGAAAAGTTTCTGTAATTATGCGCTTCAGGGTGGCCCGTTTCCCCCCAGGTATCCTCACTGCCTTAATTACAGTGATCCCTAAACCCAATAAAGATCCTTCTAGTTCAGCAAGTTATGGCCATATATTCCTCCTTAATATTGATTTGAAAATCTTTATCTCGATATTGGCTACCTGCCTAAATCACTGTTGTCCAACCTTAGTACATCGTGACCAGGTGGGATTCATCCCTGGTCGGCAAGCGCTGGACAATGTGAGGAATATATGCAATATTATTTAATGGGCTAACACAAAATCTCAGCCACTGTTAAGATGGTTACACTACACAGATTCTTATATTACAAAAATCAGATAGGTTCAATGGCTCTCCCTCCAGATAGTATGGAGTAGGTGCTCACTCTCAATAGGCTACACCCTTGCCTCAAAATGTCTCATGGAAGTATATAGAAGATGATGAGAGGGCACTTCTGTATTTGGAGTACACTAATAGTTTAATATAATTAATTGTAGATAAAATCAAATAATACATACATTGAAAGTGAATATACAAATCAATTTAAAAATATATATGAAAAAAAATTCTGTCTAAAAAAATTCTGTCTAAAAAACATATAAGTTCATTATAAACAATACATCTGGGTTGTTTTTCTATAAATTCCAATTATTAATCGGTTATTGGATGGAAAATCACATTTCTTGGTTTTTGTGCAGTTTGAAAGGTGGTTTGACCATAGGATATTAGTAGGTGATGAACACCTTATTGGTTATAGTTGTGATCCTATATGGTCAAATCCCTTGTGGTTGAATCGCTTTGTGATTAAATCAATAGATTGCAGAGGAATCGACAGTTTGCAGTCTCAAGTATTCCTGAGGTACCCCAGTAGTATGTATTTGGTAGCTATCCTCCAGTATCAAATATGGGTTTGTGGATTGGAGGATCACAAGTAATATTGATAAATCATAACAGTTACTATTGCGGGTTATATTAAGTCAGGTGCCAAACTGGCTACATTACCAATCCTGCTGCGATGCGTGGCTGTGCCTTCAGTTCTTGCCCGAGCAGTATATGCTCCGGTAAATGTTCCCTGCGCTGTGCCGAGATGCGACCGCTCCCTCTGTGAGATGTTCGCGATCTGCGGGTTTTTCTTAGTTATCTCTGTAGGCCGTTCCGGTGGATGCTGTCGGCACTTGTGCGCGCGATTCTCCCGTGGGGTCTCGGTATTGTGCACTTACTCTCCAGTTGGTGTCGGAGGCTAGTGCTGGTTTTCCAATGATAGCTGGCGTGCCACGTGCAGTGCGGTGTCTCCAGTCTTCACTTGTTTAATAGGTTACTGAGCGCTCAGTATTCGTAGTTCTGTGTTCTTATGTACTGGAGGCTGGCATATTAATCACCCATACGCGTTTCGGGACATACGGTCCCTTCTTCTTCTTTTAGACAGAATTTTTTTAGACAGAATTTTTTTTCATATATATTTTTAAATTGATTTGTATATTCACTTTCAATGTATGTATTATTTGATTTTATCTACAATTAATTATATTAAACTATTAGTGTACTCCAAATACAGAAGTGCCCTCTCATCATCTTCTATATACTTCCATGAGATTCTTATATTACTTTAGGACACCCGGATGGATGTTTCGGGATTTTGCCCCTACAAAATGAGATATTCTGGTTTATATGGGTTTTTAAACAACTTTGAATATCTAGATCTATTATGCATCTTCACAAGAGAGTGGGTGGCCTTTAAGCACCTCATCTTTATAAATATTACTTAGTGGTCTGGTTATCTCAATAATCTAATCCTCCATGATTGGTACTTCTAGAATATGACCTATTAGCACCAGTGAGTCCACTAGCCCTTTCAAATATAAATTACAAAATCCCATAAAGCCTATGCTCCCTATTTTCCAAAACCTGCTTTTTCCACCTGGGTTTTGACCAAACTGCATTTGTTTGGTGGGAGCATGTGAAGCTACACCAGGTTGGAGATTTCCTGCTCAACTCTAAGCTCACATCTAGAGCATTCTTTGTTTCCCATTTTTCACTTCCAACAACTGAAATATTAAGAGTTTATTAGGTCTTTCATTTCTTAACCTCACTAGTCCCAAAAGATAAGACTGTAGAACATACATCTTTTGAACTGCTTTGTCAGTGTAGATCCTTGAATAAGGGATCTCTTTCCTTTATCTACTGTCAATACCACTCTCTCTGACACTAACTAGGCCTTTTATGTATGGCTGAAAATTGGACTTGCCGTGCCGTGTCAACAATTTACACCAAGGCCCAGCGTGATAACCTCCTGACGAACAGTCAGGACATTCTGAGTGGGACTGTGGCAGGTGGTGGCTTCTTTAAAGGGTGAGCACAATGCTCAAAGCACCACTCTGATCACGGAGCGTTCGCTCGACAACTTCAGCAGTCAGGCACTGTCCTGATGCTGTGCTGCTTCAACCCTGAAGTTCATCAGGTGTTGCCTGCAGGCTGCAGCTTGAAGTGTGAGCTGTGTATGGGGCAATGTGGGGCTGGGAGGGACATTTTAAATGCCAGTCAACCATATGTGTATTTCTGCAGTTATATAACCACTGAATTTAGTGACCTTTCAAGAAACAGCATGGCCAAATGGAGAAAAGGCTCTTCTGGTTTTCTCTCTTGTTGGACATACAGTTTCTTGGGAGGCAGATAAGTGGCAATGCAAAATGGCCATGAAATTCACTCTTTATGTAATTGCAGAAAAATGGTGCATTGGCAGGCAATATTGCCTCCAAATGATAGTGACACTGTTGTATTCATATGTGAAGATGCTGCAGAATTTTTTAAGAAACCTTTGTGTGAAGTATTATATGCCCCTGTATAATCATCCTGCCAATAGTAACCCTTAATTAGCATGATTATCCACTACCCTACCGCCGTACAAACTGCCATTTGCCATTTTTTCATCTCTTCATCTAACAAAAAAAAAGGAATACAAATTTTATACCCACCAAATTGGTATCAATGAAAGTTAAATGTTAAATCAATAAAAAAGTTATGAGTTCTCAGAATATGGTGATGCAATTTTTTTTTACAAATCTTTTATTTTTTTCCAGTATTAAAACACAACAAAAGACATACAAATGTGGTGTCGCTACAATCGGACTGACCTGGAGAATGAGGATACTAAATCAGCTCCCTTGCTGGCATAGATTTAGACCATTTTCTACACCAAAAACAGGCGTAGAAAATGATGAATGAGATGGGTCTACAGGCCTGTCCCCTTTCCCTGCCCACACCATGCCCACTTTTGTAGACCTGGCATGAGCGGGAAAAAGTCGCAGATTGTAATGCAAAGGACCTTTGCACCACAATCTGCACCAGAAATAAGCCTAATATAGGTGTATTTCTAAACGTTATTATACATATGACCTCTCTAATCTCAATTTATTTTGCTCTCAGGATTAATTTGGTCTCGCACCAAAAAATTGGGCTAAACAAATTGATGAATCGGTATAACTATTCCCCTTGTCAATGGAGTGTATCTCTACACAGTCTGGCATTGCCAGCACTGATTGGCCCCTGTAGAAACATGCCCGATTGACACGAGAAATGTTAGTAGTCAATTAATTCATACATTTTCAGCAAGCAGCACTAACCAGTTATAAGAAAATGTGCTCCAGAATAAAATGAAGTGTTTGGAAACTGAATAGGCTCTTAATTATTCTCATTTATTATATGTTTCATTGAGCAGTGTGATAGCTTTTAAATTGATGTAGTACATGTAGCTATTTCTGAATTTAGAACATTGGTTTCAGGAGGTATCCACGTTTCTGCTAAAATGGCCAACTGTATTCAAACGTCTTTCAAAGCATGTACAACAATTTTTGTGTGCCTAATATAATAAAAAAAAAAATGTTACTTTGCACATTGTCCTTATTAAAAAAAACTTATGACTTTTGTGTCCACAGCTCCTATGCATAGCCATGTGTCTTTATGGTTACAGACTATAAACAAACCCTATATAGTTCTGATGTCATGCGTCACTCCACTACCTTATCCTATCTTCTACTGTCTGCAGCAAAGGGATCATATAAAAGTGATTAACACAAGACTGTAGGATCAAATTACTAAGAGTTTGATGACACACAGGAGACACATAGGTCTGCAGAGGAATTGTATACACAAAACGGTTGGAGAGTTTAAAGGGGTTGTGCAGTGATTTATATTGATGACCTTTCCTGTTCATTACACTGCACTTGGAAGTAGTTCACTTGAATGGAACGAGTACTTATAATTATACTACGCCGCAGCTTCGGAGGAGATGACGAGTAGTGTAATGACCAGGAAGCGGCGCTCCTCTTCAATCAGCTGATCAACCGGGGTCCCAGGTTTTGGACCCCACCAATCAGATATTGATGGCCTATCCTGAGGATAAGTCATCAATATAAATCACTGCACAACTCCTTTAATGGCGCAGAATTATTTCAAACCTCAGCCACTGCTTTTCAATTTTTTGTCACTCCAACGTGGCAGCTGTCGACTATGTAATTCTGATCCCAGTCATTCAGCCTATCAGATCCTATGGCCAATAACAACCAAGCCATCTTAGCGGTGAGACAGAGGGAGGGTGAATTGCAGGGTACCAATCAGTTGCTATGACAGCCTGGGGCCTTGTGAAGACTTAAGACTTCCTGGCCTGCCATAGAAAACTGCCTATTTAACCAACTAGCCACGTCAAACCAATCAAGACCAATATAAGCCAAATCAAGACCAAACAGACAGAGTCAAAAAATGGATGCGGGAGTCAAAACCAGAATAGCAATAAGTTCAAGAAGGTTTTGTGTTGCCATCCACAGCCTCCAGCCTCCAAGTGTAGACAGAGACAGTAACAGCTCTTTTCATGCGGCCCCAACACAGAATTCCTAGAATAGCAATTAGGGCAGTGATGGCTAACCTCCAGCACTCCAGCTGTGGTGAAACTACAACTCCCAGCATACTCCATTCATTTCTGTGGAGTTCTGAGAACAGCCAAGCAAGTGTACATTTTGGGCGTCGTAATTTTACCTCAGCTGGAGCGCTGGAGGTTAGCCATCACAGAATTAGGCCAAACCAGAACGAGAACCCTTACTGAGTCAGAAGTCAGAACCAGGAGGTTGCATCTGGATCCAAATCGTCAGCCAATAATCAGAGGTCAAGATCCAAGCAAGGTCAGAATATCAGGAGAGTCAGAATAATATGCAATAGAAACACTAGTGAGGAATCCAAAGACACCGATCACAGGCAACCTGTGGTCAGTAAGTTGCATATATCCCACACTTCCTGATAATGTTACAGGTCCGACGTCACAGGAATAATAAAGTCAGCATACTGGATGTGTAATTTTAATTTTTTACATTATTTATGAGATAAGAGCCTTTGGGTATATTTCCCAGTCCCTATTTAGTCCATATTTAATACATTTCCATTCCTTGGTAGTGAGTATGGTGCCCAGGCACTCTATTTACCAGTATATGGAGTGTCCATGTGGTGCTCTATTAGAAGAAGCAATCATTCTAGAGAATAATATTCAGATCCCATCTCCCACCTACAGTTTTTCTCATACTTATACAGCTCAAAGTATGGCTTCAAACCGTGCCAAGACAAAGCTGCCATATACAGCCCCAATAATTTATACCACAATATGGTACCCACTCAATATGCAGATTCTAATTAATACTCCCTTGAAGAGACCACATAGATTTCTGCAAACCCTATTTAGATAAACTGGACAATAGTCAATGTACTTGCCACCTGTAACCACCAATTTCTGCAAGAAGTCTGTCACATGTGAAAATGAGCTAATACTGCAATATGAAGCCCACATAAAACTGCAATTTAATTGCCATGTAATACACTGTTATATAGACTATTTTTAGTTTACTCCCGGGGTTGTTATCCTTGGTAGCCTTTAGGAAACATTAGCCCTGGGTATTTGCCGAGTTCGCCATCCCCTAAAACCGGCCCTGTACTAGGTTTACTTTTTTTGGCTGTTGGTCGTTTGTCTCTGAGATATGTGCAACTGAGAGGACAAATTATGAAAACCTATATTAAGAGAAAGTTGAGTGGGAAATCTGCAGACAGTGTAATAAACCAGTGAAACCTTAAACATGAGTATTATTCCAGCCCAGGCAAAACTGAACATTTGCATATCGACAGTGATCTCCAGGCCCATTGTAGGTGCATACAAGCTCAAGGAGATCTCTAGAAGAACTTATCACCACGAAATGCAGTGCACTCTGGAGGTAGCATGTTATCGGAGGAGCTGAGCAGATTGATGTATAATTATATGGGGAATGATTCAGTAAAACATGTAATTTATTTATTCAAATCTTTGCTATTTATGACATCTTTGTTCATGGGGGAGGTATCATTGACTGACAGTTACCTCTGTATACACACTTACACAGAGAATGCTATCAATCACTGATACCTAAAACAATATATCAATCAGCTCCTTCTGCTCTATAGCATGCTGCTGCCTATGGTTTGGACTGTATTTTGTATAGACAGGTTCTCTTCAAGGAGTTTTACTTACCTGATTATTGCTTAAAGGGGTGCCCTTAAAAAGGACTTTTATGACACATATATAATTTGTGATCAATAGGGGTCCACTGGGCGCCCAATCCATAGAATTGACGGGTGCAAATTATGAGTGGAAACGTGGGTACATATGAGCAGTGATTCTCAATTCTAGTAAATGAGAATTATGAAACCCTATGAGCGGCAATTTTTCTATTGCCAGCACAGTACATTCCCAAAAATCCTACATGCAACATCCCTATGAATCAGAAATTTGTGGCATTTGTCTGATTCACAATGCATTTAAAAAATGGCGTAACTTGCATCTGATGGGTGTGTGTCGAATTTGTTGATTCCCTTTAGTAACCCTTCTTCCATGTACTTATGGTCTATATTAGACAGGTTATGGGATGTATAAAATGTGACACATGCCTTATAAATGTCAAGCCCTAATGCAAAATCTTTAATGAGGCCTCAACCAACTATGTGCCATTTATAATGCTGATGTAATATTAGAGGGTGGAAGGGATTTTGAGCCAGGATTACATAACTCTTGCCACTGATGTCTGTTTTGTCACTGTGGCTCCATTCACACATCCGTAAGTGTTTTGCGGATCTGCAAAACACGGACACCGGCCATGTGCACATGGCCTGCACTATAATAGAAAATGCCTATTCTTGTCCGCTATTGCAGACAAGAATAGGACATGTTCTATTTTTTTGCAGAAATGGAAGTGCGGATGCAGAAGTGCGGATCCAGAAATGCGGATTCGGACAGCACATAGTGTGCTGTCCGCATCCATTCTGGCCCCATTGAAAATGAATGGGTCCGAACCCGTTCCGGATGCGGACGCATTTTGTGGACGTGTGAATGGACCCTAAGATGGCAGTTTAAACTCATGGCAACTGGGATTTTCAATATAAAAGGGGCTGTGCAGTGCTATGATACTGATGGCTTGTTCTCAGGACAGGTCATTAATATTGGATCGGTGGGGGTCCGACATCCGGCACCCCACTGATTGGGTGTTCCAAGAGGCCGTGGCATTTGTGTGAACACTGCGTCCTCTTCACTGTTTAACTGTACACCGTCTTGCTTGCTGCGTCAGTGCATGGTAATTACAACTGCCTGCCCTTTCAAGTGAAGGTAGTCACACCGCACCGCCACTACGATCTAGATGGTGTGAAGTTAAACAGGGAAGAGGACGCATTGCTCACACAAGCCCTGTGACCTCTTCAAATAGCTGATCAGTGTCTGTTAAAGATGCCAGTTTGAAATGCTACCTGAAAGACTATGGGTAATATTAAACATAGGACCCACAAGAATTTTTTGCTGCTGACGGTTTCGTAGAGTTTTTTTTTTTTGGTCTACTGCATTTTTTTTTAAATGAAGCATGTTCAAGCTTTTGGCATTTTTTTCTGGTGGCTTCTTTGTAGGGGAAAAATGCCAGAATAAAAACATGGATCACAGAAAAAATGGCACTAAAAACAAAAAATGACATGTGGTGTAGAAAAAATAGGAGCATTTTTTTTTTTTGCATAAAAAAATGCCAGAGCAAATCTTTGAGTACAGACCCTAAGGCCCCTTTCACACGGGCGAGTTTTCCGCGCGGGTGCAATGCGTGAGGAGGACGCATTGCACCCGCACTGAATCCGGACCCATTCATTTCTATGGGGCTGTGCAAATGAGCGGTCATTTTCACGCATCACTTCTGCGTTGCGTGAAAATCGCAGCATGTTCTATATTCTGCGTTTTTCACGCAACGCAGGCCCCATAGAAGTGAATGAGGCTGCGGGAAAATCGCAAGCATCCGCAAGCAAGTGCGGATGCAGTGCGATTTTCCCGCATTGTTGCTTAGCAACGGACCCAATCTCTATTATTTTCCTTATAACATGGTTATAAGGGAAATAATAGCATTCTTAATAAAGAATGCATTGTTTAATGAAGTGGAAGGGTTAAAAATAATAAAGTTAACTTACCTTAGCCACTTGATCGCGTAGTCGCGATCTGTCCTCTCTTTCCCTGCAGCATCTAAGATCTAAAGGACCTGTGATGACGTCACATCACATGGTCCAATCACATGGTCCATCACCATGGTAAGATGGACCATGTGATTGGACCATGTGATGTGACGTCATCACAGGTCCTGTAGATATTAGAAGATGCAGGGAAAGAGAGGAGAGATCGCAACTACGCGATCAAGTGGCTAAGGTAAGTTAACTTTTATTATTTTTAACCCCTTCCTCTTCATTTAACAATGCATTCTTTATTAAGAATGCTATTATTTCCCCTTATAACCATGTTATAAGGGGAAATAATCAATTCTCCAGAAGACCCGAAACCGGACTTCAGTGATGAAGTCTGGCTTCGGGTCTGGGTACCAAACATTACGTTTTTCCTCACGCGCGTGCAAAACGCGTTACAAACGTTTGCACCCGCGCATATTCCCGCAACGCACCCGCCTCTTATCCGGGCGTCAAACATGACGCCCGTGTGCAAAAGGCCTAAGGGTCCTTACACACGTGAATTTTGCCCGTTTTTGCCCAGAAAAACTGTATGCATTTTTTTGTCCACCTGCATTTTTTCCCACATTTTTGTAAGTGTGCCCACCATCAGAGGACAGAGAGGCAGCGCTGGATAAGAGATGGCTTCAGAAGGTGAGTTTACGGGGTTTTATTTTATATTATTATTTTAACTACTGTATATCATTGCAGTTTGGACCTAAAAAACTCCTGCTTCAACAATATAAGCAGACAGGACTGATCTTGTAAACAGGGAACATCAACCACCCATGCTAATGCCTCAGATGGCCTGGTACCAGAGGCGTGTGACTATTATCTTCATATTAATTATATATCACTAGCAATTATACATCGTATGGCCATGTAATTGGATTACTTTATGTGTGGAGCTCTTAAGTGTGTTCATATTGCAGACGGGCAAGGGCGTTTGTGGTTATTGCTCTGTGGAGGAATGGTGTCGTAAGAATGGAGAGACTGACACAGAGAAGTCAATGCTAAACTAAAAAATAGTTACAAAGTTGTTTTTTAATTGCTATGATTTTGCAAAGGAATATTTGCACATAAGCACACCTCACATCTGTATAGGGAGATTTACTTAGGCAGGGTAATGCTCTGCTACTTAGGCTTCGTTCACATCTCTATTGTAAACCCCAGCAGTCTGTTCCGGTGGAGGAACAGACTGCCAGAGTTCACTGTATCCAGCATAGCCCGATGCCACCGCCAGATCCTGATTTACTATAAGGGGATCTGGCTGGGATTTGCCCGCTTTCAGGAATATATGCTGGCTTTCGGCCTGACAACAAAGGCTGGGTGTAGTATTTTTGATCCGGCAGAAAGCCGACATATATGATGGATACAGTGACCGGATCAGAGTGCGAGAGTTCACAACGTATAGCATTGTTATTTATGGTAGCTGTATGTACTGTAAGTGTTACATGACCATTGTATATCACTGTTACTAGGGCACCATGCAACATGGCACTTCTAACTACACACTGGTGTGATTTGTACACTGTATGCTAGGCACCAACTGAGAGTACCGCACAAGGCACCACCGAGCGTAAGCCTTCCCCATAAGCTGGGGTTCTGGGAGTCAGACCCATAGTAATCAGCAATGACCTCTTCCAGCAGATGTTTCATTCTAAAATGATCAGTGCAATATATATTTTATGTGGGGTGACCTTCAAGAGACCCCAATATTCAGGAGATGGCACCATGCGTCTATTGGTCATGATGTTGTTTATAACAAATAAACCATGACATGACTAGAAGGGCAATGAAGCTATATTTATAGTGGGATTATTAGAGAAGGTCCATTTTTAGATGAGTTCAGTGAGGGTGCCGTCCTTTGGCAGTGTGAAATCATGTTTAATGTCATATAAATTGTACATATGGAAAACATTTTGTAAAAGGAAGGAAAGTCTAATGGGTGCTGAAACTATTGCCGATATTCACCCTTTGGGGTCATGTTCAAAGTCGTGTGCTCCATATGTTTATGCCAAGATAGTATAGAAATATTTTCGTAGTGGAGAACACCATTACACCACATATGAGAGAACAGGCTACAATTTTTTTTAAACCTACCTGTAAACCTGTATTATGGCTCTGTAAAATGTAGTTCTTGTATGGAGCTGGAGTATACCAAATTGAAGAACCCTTACAACTCTCCACCAGCTAGCAGGCAACGTTAATAGTGTTGTACTGGCCTGTTCATCACAGTTTTTCCAAAGTATGGATGTTCTTGAGTCATGAGTCAGCTGTCATCAGCTGTGGTATAGTGTAGAGGTGCAAATAACCTGTGAGACTGGAACGTCTTTATTAATTTCCAGGATTATAAAGGGGACCATGCCTATCTACCTATCACATATACACTATATAAACTGCTAGTGGAGCTTGGTCAATAATCACACAACCAAGGTAGTGCGCCTTTTAATTTGGGTTCTGCAGTAGGGTATGTCTTGTGGAAGGGTCACATTAATACTTGGTGGAATCTCCCATTGCTTCAAGATGGGCTGCCGTATTGGCATGGTAACAGTCATACAGATGCTGGATATCCTCCTTTGGTATGTAATTCCAAGCTCTTTCAACTTGGACCTGTGGTGGTTGTTGGCTTCTGTACATGGAAGATCCATCGGCTCATCCAGCCCCAGACATTCTCGATGGGTGAACGATCTGATGATCAAGTAAAAAAAGGTAGTAAGACGGTTCCATGATGTCCTGGACATACTGAAGGCTGGCCAATGTTCCCTCAGTGAATACCAGATGGGAATGGTCATGGTAGCCAACGGACCTCCACACCATGACATCTGTTGTCTGCATGATGGCAGTAGATGTTCTCCGGCCCTCCTACAAACTTCAATGCGGCCATCACTAGTATCAAGGCAGAAAACCTGCTTTTATCACTGAACACTATTGTTTTCCATGGATAGCCGCATCCGAGTTAACAGGAGCGCTAGAGAGCAACTACCGCCATCATTCATAGCATGGAGACACACAGGACCAAACCCTGCATCATCCATGACAAATCCTGATGTAACTTGGGGATTTTCTTTCAAATTCAATGCAAAATTTGTAGCAGATTCTTACACTGAAATTACCCTCTGTGTAGCCGCATATGTATTGTTTTTCTTGTTTAATACTTGAAAAAAACTAATTTTTTGTTTGCATTTCCATATTCTGATCCCCTTAACTTTTTTGTTACTTGTATGGAGCTCTATGAGGACTCATTTTTTTCTGTACTTTTTACTGATTCAATTTTGTAGTGTGTATGACTTTTTAATCACTTTTTATAAAAAAAATTGTGGGAGGTGAAGCAACCAAAAAATGGCAAATTAGCCATTTTGACTTTTTTCCATTTTGCTGGTTGCTGTATGAAATAAATATGTTAATACTTCAACAGGTGTTTTTGCATGTGGCCATGCCCATGATGAAACAGGTGTGGTTTGATTTTTTTTTCCATTTTTTTCAATTTTTTTAAAAAAAAATATTTATAAAAATCTATTTTTTCTAGGGAACTATAACAACCTGCATTAGATTCTTTCCTAGACTCCAATGCATTAGGAGTCTATGGGGATTATACTATGTCCATACTATGTTCCTATGGAGCTTTATGGTCTATCAGAAAACCCCACATTTTCAAATACAAATTATATAATATTAAGGAATTCTGACTTATTCTGGACAGTATCTCTCTCACACTGTGATACCTACAGTAGTGTGTCTGTGCATTTCATGCAGCCCATTGATTTGAGAGGATACTTCATTCCCCTGTGCTGGTGCTGCAGAGGAATTTACATGTGGTGCACAATTCGCTCAAAAATTTGAGGTGATCCCTGGGGGTCCCAGCAGAAGTACACTGTGGTCAGGTTATTTTTGGGGGATGTGGGGGCATTTTTACTGCATAAATCATGCCGACACCCATCGATAAACCAGAGCTACAGAAAGTACGCTGCCCGGGGGGACACCCCCTTACTCATGCATAATGATGGGTGATCTCATGCATTGAAATATACTACAGCTTCATAAAAACATATTTATTATATATACCACATATAAGGCTGAGTTCTGCATGCACCACTTTTGTTTCCTCTTCAAAAATCTTTCTCTGAGCAGAAACCTAATGGATCCCATTATAGTCTATAGCAGTGATGGTGAACCTTTTAAGCGACTTCCACACTCGCGTTTTGTGCGGATATCATGGACGGATCCGTTCAGATAATACAACCATCTGCATCCGTTCAGAACGGATCCGTTTGTATTATCTTTAACATAGCCAAGGCGGATCCGTCTTGAACACCATTGAAAGTCAATGGACGATGGATCCATTTTCTATTGTGCCAGATTGTGTCAGTGAAAACGGATCCGTCTCTGTTGACTTACATTGTGTGACAGGACGGATACGTTTGGCTCAGTTTGAACAGACGGACACCAAAACGCTGCAGGCAGCGTTTTGGTGTCCGTCTCCAAAGCAGAATGGAGACTGAACTGATGCAAACTGATGCATTCTGAGCGGATCCTTTTCCATTCAGAATGCATTAGAATGCAAACTGATCCGTTTTGGACCGCTAGTGAGAGCTCTGAACGGATCTCACAAACGGAAAGCCAAAACGCGAGTGTGAAAGTAGACTAAGACTAAGAGTGCCCAAACTGCAACTCAAAACCCACGTATTTATCGCAAAGTGCCGCCACGGAATTTTAACCTGAATAATAATATAGTATACCTTCCATGTACTTTATCATTTAGCTATAGCCTGCCTACATTCAGTGCACTGCCTGTACCGTTCATAGTGAGCCCTGCGCTGATAAATGGCAGGAAAAGTCTAAGGCATATTGGTACACCATAGACTTTTTCCAGGGTGCGGGTGCCCACAGAGAGAGGTCTGAGTGCCGCCTATGGCACCCGTGCCATAGGTTCGCCACCACTAGTCTATCGGGTCTGTAGGCTCCGTTGAGCCCAGTTATGTGCCAAATCTGTCCTTTCCGTTCTTCTGCTCCTATAATGGAGCAGAAGAACGGAAAGGCTGAACATGAATGGGAACTCAGCCTTCAATGGCTTGCTGCAGACTCCCTCGCAGGCTGGCGCAATAAGGAGCAAACAAGAAGCTGCGAAACCAGCTCTTTCTATATCCCAGCGCAGGTGCAGACCCAAAAACCGGATCCGGCGATGCGACAATTTCCAGAACACTTGGTACCGGTTCCGGCATTAATATATCTCTATAGAAATTAATGCCGGATTTGGCAAGTGCGGTATCGTTCCGGGATTTTGGAAAATACCATACAAGGGACGGAACGGAAGACATCCTGATGCATACTGAACGGATTGCTTTCCATTCAGAATTAGAGATGAGCGAACTTCAAAAATTAGTTCGGCGTTCGGGTTGGGGTAATCGCTGCATCCCATTATGGAGTCCACTACCGCGGACTATCCCGAAATATGGAATCCATAAGGGGCGGCTTCCACGAACCCGAACTTTGGGAAAGCCGAAGGACCTGGGGTGACGTCACCGTCATGTGATCAGTGCAGGGGGCGTGGCTTAGCACTGGATCAAATCAAATCCAGTGCTAAGCCACACCCCTGCACTGATCACATGACGGTGACGTCACCCCAGGTCCTTCGGCTTTTCCAAAGTTCGGGTTCGTGGAAGCCGCCCCTATGGATTCCATATGCCGGGATAGTCCGCGGTAGTGGAATCCATAACAAGATGCGCGATTACCCCAACCCGAACGCCGAACTAATTTTTGAAGTTCGCTCATCTCTATTCAGAATGCATTAGGACAAAACGGATGCTTTTTTTTCCGGTATTGAGACCCTTTACCGGATTTCAATACCGGAAAAGAATAACGCTAGTGTGAAAGTAGCCTAATAGAAATAACATTTATAACATTAAAACACAAGAAATTAAAACCATAAAATCTACAGAGCTGATCACAGAAAGTTGCACATTTCATTCAAACCGCTAGGTGTAATAGTAATCCAAAAAGTTTCTCTTAGCTGCCAAGCACACATGTAATAGGTCAGCCAGTTTCATAGGTACAAATCTGCTGACAGATATCCTTTAGCTATGGTAGATATCATAAACTACTATCAATGCAGTCTCGAATGACCTAACCGACTCAGCTCGACTATGTCTCTATGATTGCCTGTATGTTTTCTGTTACCACTGTAACATCCCTGACATGCAAAAAGAATACAAACTCTTGTTATGTAGGTGCTAATCACATTCTTAAAGCAATAATTATGTGCTAAGCTTATTATCTTTGTACAGTGAATCCTATGGGAAATGTAATGTAAAGATCACCGCAGGAGAGCTACTAGTAGAAACTTGTGCAACTTCCTGCTAGTGTCGGTTTAGAAGTTTTATGGATTGTTCCCAATTTCCTATAATTGTTTTGGCACAGGAAATAATCTTCCTAAATGCTCCCAAAAATCATGTCTGTTCATTTTATTAGCTGCCAAAGGCAGTTTCCGGGATTAGAGATCTGTTGACCCTGCCCTATGAGAGGTGTAATATCCACTTGTTTACATCCCTGGCGCCTTTCAGACACAGCAGGGGCAACACGGTATGTCAAAAGATCTGACGGGTTTACATTCCTGTCATTCCACTGGACCCTCAGCTTAAATCTGCTGTGAACAACCGTTGTGAGTTAATTACTTGTATCACAGAGCAATTACTGACCTATGTGTCACTGGGTGGAACAGATGTTTTTACATGTATGACCCCACTCCTCCATTAATGGCAACCTATTGTGATCCTATTTCTTTAGGTCTTGAGGTGGTTGCTAGACTGTGCAGGTACTTACATGCAAACTTGCTAGTATGTAATATGATTATCCTGAGAGACTATGGGGGTCATTTATCAAACTGGTGTAAAGTAGAACTGGCTTAGTTGCCCATAGCAACCAATCAGATTTCACCTTTCATTTTAGACAGCTCCATTGGAAAATGAAAGGTGGAATCTGGTTGCTACGGGCAACTAAGCCAGTTCTACTTTACACCAGTTTGATAAATGACCCACTATATTCACTGGAAGGAATGGCAGCATGTCCTATCCATGAAGTTTAGACAAGAACCCCAAAACTGTCATCGGCCGCGCAGTTTGTGGCACAAAGATTATTTGTGCTGCAATCTGCAACTTTTCCCCAGTCACGCCAGGTCTACAAAAGGGGGACATGCCATGGGCAGGGAACGGGACAGGCCGGCAGCCCATCTCATTTATCATTTTCTACGCCTGCTTTAGGTGTAGAAAATGGTCTAAATTTAAGCCAGCAAGGCAGCTACAGTATCTTAGATTTAGACTGGCGGTGGATGCGCCAAAGTTATGTAGAGGCTGGCACCTCTTCTTAACTTCGGAGAATCCACCGCCATTGCAAGGGGTTATTAAAACCGGCATCTAAAACGCTGGTCTCAATAACTGACCCCCGATGTTTCTTTGGACAAACCTTTTTTATTTTTTTGCTCCTCAGACTTGGCCACAAAATGTCCTGCTGCTAATAGCATCCTGGTAGAGGCATTTGCTTTCCCTGCAGCGCCACCACAGGCAAAAGTAAGAATTACACTGCTCCCATGGAAAGCAATACACTACTCAGGAATGCATGGGTATGTTGGGTCCTCCAATGCAAGAGATGTCCGTGGTAGACACTTTTTGCTCTGACTAATCATTGGGAATCTGGCAGCAAATGTTCAATCCCCTACCATACCACCACAGGAGATTTAAATCATTACATGGGGCCTATTAAAATCAACCACCATGTGCTTTGGCTTGTAGACCCTCCAATGCCCAAATTCTAAAACAGAATTTCCAAATGGGTATTTGAACATGTTTTTTTGACGCAAACAATAAATGATGTAGAAACCAATGCAATGTCTTGTTGAAAAAGTTGGTTGTCAGAGGCCTTGATCATACATCAGAGGGCCATATTAGAGGACATGGGCAGGTGTAATGGCAGATGTCGTATCATAATTGTGCAATAATGTAGCACTAGATACACACTGGAACAGATTTAATAATCCTAATTTTTAAACAGTGTGAACTCAGACTAGTCTAAAAGTGCTCCAGGTTTATTACAGTGGGTGGTGCTGAATGATAAATCGGGAACACATTTAAACTGTCTAGTCCAGTGATGGTGAACCTTTTACAGACTTAGTGCCCAAACTGCAACCCAAAACCCACTTTTTTATCAACAAGTGCCAACACAGCAATTTAACCTGAATACCAATATAGTATACCTTCCATGTACCTTATCACTTAGCTATAATAGCCTGCTTACATACAGTGCACTCCCTGTGCTGTTCATAGTGCGCCCTGCGCTGATGAATGGCAGGAAAAGTCTAGGGCATATTGGTACACCATAGACTTTTTCCAGGGTGCACCCGTGCCATAGGTTCGCCACCACTGGTCTTGTCTAAGTTAATACCACCTAATAAATTATTTACTTTACACCAGAGCTGTGTGCCAAAATTCTGGCTTTTTTGGGGTGCACTTTAAGCCAGGGGTGGAACCTGGCAGGTCCATGCATTACTGTGTATGTGTACTGGCAGCCAGCAATGGATGACAGACACAGCAGCTGGACTCAGGCCCTAAATTGCGATGCAGTGAAGTCACTACTAGGCTGAGTAGTAGAGAGCACAAGCCAGGGATCATCCCCCGGCCTGTGAGCTCTCCTGCTCAGCTCAGCAGGTGCAATGATGTCACTACATCATCACCATACCTCCCAACTTTTGAAAACGGGCTCATGCACACGAACGTGTGCCAGCCGTTCCGTGCATTGGGGACCGCAGTTGTACGGGCAACATTCGTGCGGCTACCGCAGATGGATCCAGACCCATTCAACTTGAATGGGTCGGTGATCCGTTCGTTACGCAAAAAAGTAGTGCATCCATTACTTTTTTGCGGTGCGGAGGCACGGCCAGAAACACCACGGAAGCACTCTGTAGTGCTTCCGTGGGGTTTCGCTCCGTCCTTCCGCACCACATCTCACGGATGGCAGACCCATTCAAGTGAATGGGTCCGTGATCCGTGATGCTGGATGCACACGGCCGGTACCCGTGTATTGCGGACTCGTGCATGTGCATGAGCCCAAAGACTAAGAGGAACAATATGTGTGACTTTGCGCGCCGCAGCAATTTTTTTCTTATTAGGCCATGCCTCTAACTCCTCCTAAAATATAAGTCTACACACCAAGTCCCACCCAGTCCCATTAATGCCCCCACATAGTAATTATTCTCCCTTTGTGCTTCACAGTAGTTATGCCCACATTGTGTCTCTCACAGTAGTTATGTCCACATTGTGCCCCTCACATTAGTTATACCCACATTGTGCCCCCTTCACAATAGTAAATAGACTTGAGCAAATGGAGCTTCAGATCACAGATGTTTTCATGGTGTCTGAGACCTGTCTCTTTACAGCATTAAAATGTATTGCCTACGTGTAGGCAAAATTCGCTTCACCCGAAGTCACGTGAGACTTCAGTGAATTAATTTGGTATTCATTTCTGCATTTTTACAAACATTTAAAATTAGGAATCCGCAGTTGGGTTTGGTACCGAGGTAACAGCCGGTACCAAACCCGACTTCAGATTCCTAAACGAAGTTAGGCTTCACTGAGCCAATACGTTTTAATGCAGCAATAAAATGGAAGTGCTCAACACTGCGACACACCCCCTGAAGACGCTGGGTAGCCAGCGAAACATGTTAATTTCAATGATAGGTAGGAAAAAGCTCCCAAAAACTAGTAATCCAGACATAGAAGAATAGAGGCAAAAGGCTGAAGCACTCTATAACTCAGTGGCGGCATGCTACTAGAATATGGTTATCTGCTGTGAAACCTTAACAGCGTAACGCAATAATAATGAGCGGAGCAGTCCCCAAAAAATAAGGATTAAAAACATAAGAGAACAAAGCACTTTACTGGAATATAGCGAACTGCTGTGAAATCCAAACAGCAGGCTCATAGTGAGAGATATAGAAGGAGCAATCTACCATTCATTGAAAATTTTAAAATGTCCTAGCACTTTAATTGTAGCGCACAAAAAAGCTGTTTTAATAAAAATTTAAATAAAAGTCAAGTTTTAATCAGGACCCATGTATAATTAACACTAGTAGTAATGCTTACATGTGCCCCCTTCACAGTAGTTATGCCCAGATGTGCCCCTTCACAGTAGCTATACCCAGATATGCCCACTACATAGTTGCTATGCCCAGATGTGCCCCTTTCACAGTTGCTATGCCCAGATATGCCCCCTTCACAGTAGTTATGGCCAGATGTCCCCCCTTCACTGTAGTTATGCACACATGTGCCCCATTCATCCAGTCCCCTTAATGCCCCCTTTATGCTTCACAGTAGTTATGTCCAGATGTGCCCCCCACAGTAGTTATGCCCACATTGTGCCTCTCACAGTAGTTATGCCCACATTGTGCCCTTCACAGTAGTAATACCGACATTGCGCCCCCTTCACATTATATTAACAACAAAAAGCCATGTGGCTGAATGCCCAAACTTGACCCAGATATAAATGCTTGTAAAATGTAACTTTTAATGATCACACTAAAATATGCTACGTGAGCACCCATAAGAGGTTAAAACCTGCAAAGTTCAGTCCACATGTATGGAATGGTGCTGTGATGTCACAGCTTTAAGGGGACTTCCCCTACCAAATTACCTGAACACTGTTGCTAGTAACAATACTAGCCCTGAGTACAGCAGTGTTGCCTCAGCTATTCACTGACTTATTGGATCTCACCGATAACAATGCTACACCATCCACTGGTTGCATCACTATTTGTGAGCCCTTGTAACACCATCAACTGGTTACAATTGAAATAAATGATTACATAGGTCAAGTTTGGGCATTCAGCCACATGGCTTTTTGTTGTTAGTTTAAGTATACCCATACCCAGATAGGGTCCATGTATTATTTCCCTTCTCATTATAGTAATGTTCACATTGTGGCCCCTTCACAGCAGTTATGCTCACATTGTGCAAAATTTTTGGCACAGGTCATTCCAGGCTGGGAAATGCTGTAGAGCAGGAGTGCACAACCCGCGGCCCACGGGCCACATGCGCCCCCAGAGCCATGGTGTGTGGCCCCCGTCTTGCTGGGAAAAAACACAGCTGATCGTGCGATCAGCTGTGTTTCTTCCTGGAGCGCCGCACAGCGATGGATGACAGCTCCTGCTCCTGTACTGTAGTGAGAGAAGGGGAGCTGAGGAGAAGGCAGAATTGGTTTATCAGTGCTTCTGCCTTCTCCTCAATGAGCGATGTGCAGGGTGGACCCCGTTGAACACGTGATCGCTGGGTGTCTCGGGAGGCAGAGGAATGCAGAGATGCAGGGTCAGGAGACCCTGATCAGTTCTGCCCTGTACAAAGCTCCACCAGCAAGCTGGTTTCCCCTGTAACAAAGATTTTTAACATGTTCCTGCAGCATGGTCCCTCAAACAGAAGATTCCTACTTTCCTACTCCATGCTGCTCTCTCTCTCTCCATCTTCCGGTCCTGGAACACCTCTCCAGTAAATGACTGACTTCAGCGGTGAATCGCTGCTTGTGGCCACCTCACCACTGAAGCCAGTCATTGGTCAGAGCGGGACACGTGACTATGCCTATAGCCAGCCAGTAGAGTTGAGTGAACCCGAACTGTAAAGTTCGGGTTCTTACCGAACATTACGGTTTTTCGCACCCGCACATTTCCGTAAAAGTTTGGTTCGGGTTCGTTGTTCGACAATTTCTTCCCGCTTTTTGAAAGCATTCCCCTACTTTGCCCTAAGAAGCCATCACACCCATGCCTACTATTGGCATGGTTTGGAGTGGCTAAGTGCAGCATGTGACCCAGCCTCTATTTAAGTGGGAGCAACCTAACGCCGCATGTCACTCTGCTGCTCTTAGAGTAGGGATAGGCTGATGCTGGTGCTCTCAGGGAGAGATTAGGGAAGAAATCTGTTGAACTTGGTGGCGTTAACTCTTCAAACTACAGCAAATATTGAGGGTGCTATGCTACATATTTGTACCCAGCCCTGAGCCCAGTGATACTGCAAAATAATTTTTAATCCATCTGTTACTGAGGTGTGGATCTGCGGCCATTTTAGCAACCGCAGTGTCCTTGGAACTGCATGTGACCTGCATGTGTGCCAGCCTGCCAGGAACATCAGTCTAATTATTTTTTGGTAGCTCAGTGGAGTAAAAATTCATTTTTTCTGGCAGGTCAATTCCCCTACATAACCCATTTTATCATTTTGGGGTGACATACTGCATTTCTGTAGTTGGGGGAATAAACCCGTACTGTCGTACCACAGATCACGTTTGCATACACCGCTGAAAAACCTATTTTAAAATTTTGAAGTGACATAGTGCATTTCTGTAGTTGCTGTAATAAACCCGTACTGTCGTACCATAGAGCACGTTTGCATACACTGCTGAAAAACCTATTTTAAAATTTTGCGGTGACATAGTGCATTTCTGTAGTTGGGGGAATAAACCCGTACTGTTGTGCCACAGAGCACATTTGCATACACCGCTGAAAAACCTGTCTTATAATTTTTGGGGTGACATACTGCATTTCTGTAGTTGGGTTATTAAACTCGTACTGTTGTGCCACAGAGCACGTTTGCATACAACGCTGAAAACTTAGCAGTGACATACAGCATTTGTATATTTGGGGGAAATAAACCTGTATTGTTGTTCCACAGAGCACTTTTGAAAAGAACGTTGAAAAACCTATTTTAAAATTTATCAGTGACATACAGCATTGCTGTATTTGGGGGAAATAAACTAGTATTGTTGTTCCACAGAGCAGTTTGGCATACAACGCACAAAAACCTATTTTAAAATTTAGCAGTGACATACTGCATTTCTGCAGTTTGTTCCAATAAACACTGGTTTTGTGCTACATAGCAGATTTGAGGCCTGTCCTGTATTTCAGTCATTTTAGGTAACCTTTTGAACTCAGCATTTACATAGTTAGTTGCAAAAACACAGTTTTTGTGGTAGATAGCACATTAGTGGTGTACGCTGCATTTCTGACAGTCAAATTAAACCGTTAACTTCTGCTTTTACATTGTTGGTTTGGAAAATCAAATTTTTAGTGAAGTAATTGTATTGAATTGCTCTGTTACACTGTTGTGTGACCTAAAGAAATTTATTCTGTTTATGACACGGGCACGGCCTTACTGTTAGTGAACTTAATTGTTGACTATTGGCAGTTAAATTGATACCGGTGGTGATAAACCATCTGTTAGTTTGGTGGGTGAACGCAAATAATGAGGAGAACGTCAAATAAGGGATGTGGACATGGTCGTGGTGGTGTTGGTGGAGCTCCTGTTGCTGGGAGAGGACATGGCCGTTCAGCGCCAACTACAGGTCCAAGTGAAACACCTTCCTCAGGTGTGAGTAGGCGACAGAACCTGCTGCGTTATTTGGTAGGCCCAAATGCCGCTCTACGAATGGTGAGGCCAGAACAAGTACAGGCGCTAGAAGATTGGGTGGATGACAGTACTTCCAGTACCTTAACATTGTCTCCCACTGCTGAAAGTTTAGAGTTGGCACCTGCAGCCCATGCCCATCAGTCTTTCACATAACCTCCTTGCAAATCAGCCAAGCAATCTGAGCCCCAAGTCATGCAGCAGTCTCTTTTGCTTTTTGATGACTGTGCTGGCAGGGTTTCCCAGGGCCATAACCATAGCCCTGCCCCAGAAGTGGAAGAGATTGAGTGCACGGATGCCCAACCACTTAGGTTTGAGGATGAGGACATGGGAAGACCACTGCAGCACGTCTCTGATGATGACGAAACACAGGTGCAAACTGCTGCGGCTTTCTGCGGTGTGCAGACCGACAAAGACGGCAGGGGTGAAGACTGGGTGGAAGATGATGTTGAGAATGATGAGGTCCTACACCCCAAAATATACCACTTAAATTCATTGTATTCATGGGTTTTGCAAAAATGTTTTTTAAGGCCAGGAGTTATCTTTGCGGCCTGCACTGCATATGTGCCGGGGACAATAATATAGTTAATCTGTCTGGGAGTTCAGGGGTTGACATATTCTAATTTTTTGCTGTCCAGTAACCCTGCACTGCATAGGTGACAGGGACTGAAAATTAGAAAAATCTTCTTTTAAATTATTGGGCGCAAAATTTCCATTTTTGCCGGGTACAAACCCCTGCTTTGCATAGGGGACAGTGTCCGAAAATGTACAAAATCTTCTTTTAAATTGTTGGGTGAAATATTACCATTTTTGCCGGGTACAAACCCTTGCTCTGCATAGGTGACAGGGACCTAAAATTTGAAAAATCTCCTTTTAAATTGTTGGGTGCAATATTACCATTTTTGTCGTGAATAAACCTCTCCTCTGCCTGGGTGCCAGGGGCCTACATTTCTAAAAATCGCCTGTTCTATTGGTGGGTGACATGAAACCCGTTTTGCCGTGAATTAACCCCTCCTCTGCCTGGGTGCCAGGGGCCTACATTTCTAAGAATCGCCTGTTCCATTAGTGGGTGACATGAACCCCATTTTGCCGTGAATAAACCCCTGCTCTGCATAGGTGACAGGGACCTGAATTTCTAAAAATCGCCTGTTCCATTGGTCGGTCACATGAACCCGGTTTTGCCATGAATAAACCCCTTCTCTGCATAGGTGACAGGGACCTACTTTTCTAAAAACTCGCCTGTTCCATTGGTGGGTGACATTAACCCCGTTTTGCCGTGAATTAACCCCTCCTCTGCCTGGATTCCAGGGGCCTACATTTCTAAAAATTGCCAGTTCCATTGGTGGGTGACATGAACACCATTTTGCCGAGAATTAACCCCTCCTCTGCCTAGGTGCCAGGGACCTACATTTCTAAAAATCGCCTGTTCCATTGGTGGGTGACATGAACCCTGTTTTGCCGTGAATAAACCCCTGCTCTGCATAGGTGACAGGGACCTAGATTTCTAAAAATCGCCTGTTCCATTGGTGCGTGACATGAACCCATTTTGCAGTGAATAAACTCCTGCTCTGCATAGGTGACAGGGACCTAAATTTCTAAAAATCGCCTGTTCCATTGGTGGGTGACATTAACCCTGTATTGCCGTGAATTAACCCCTCCTCTGCCTGGTTGCCAGGGTCCTACATTCTAAAAATCGCCTATTCCATTGATGGTTGACATGAACCCGTTTTGCCATGAATAAACCCCTGCTCTGAATAGGTGACAGGGACCTAAATTTCAAAAAATCACCTGTTCCATTGGTGGGTGACATTAACCCCGTTTTGCCGTAAATTAACCCCTCCTCTGCCTGGGTGTCAGGGGCCTACATTTCTAAAAATCGCCTGTTCCATTGGTGGGTGACATGAACTCCGTTTTGCCGTGTGAATAAACCCCTGCTCTGCATAGGTCACAGGGACCTACATTTCTAAAAATCGCCTGTTCCATTGCTGGGTGACATTAACCCTGTTTTGCCGTGAATTAACCCCTCCTCTGCCTCGGTGCCAGCGGCCTACATTTCTAAAAATCGCCTGTTCCATTGGTGGGTGACATGAACCCCGTTTTGCCGTGAATAAACCCCTGCTCTGCCTGGATGCCAGGGGCCTACATTTTAGAAAATCATCTGTTCCATTGGTGGGTGACATTAACCCCGTTTTGCCATGAATCAACCCCTCCTGTCTGGGTGCCAGGGGCCTACATTTTTAAAAATCGTCTGTTCCATTCGTGGGTGATATGAACATTAACCCCGTTTTGCCGCTGAAAAACCCCTGCTGTGCATTGTTGACAGGGAACCAAATTTGGTAAAAACGTTAATGATCGAAAGATGCATGACTACAAACGCACGCTGGTAGACGTGCTGCTGATGGCATACTTTTGCAGCCCTCTAGCCCTTTCCAGGACTTTTTTACAGCCATTTTTGTGCCCAAAAGTTTGGGTCCCCATTGACTTCAATGGGGTTCGGGTCCGATGGGTTCGAACCCGAACTTTTTTGTGAAGTTCGGCCGAACCCGTCAAACCCGAACTTCCAGGTGTCCACTCAACTCTACCAGCCAGATGCAAACAACGCCCGGACCAAAAGATGGAGACAGTGGGAGGGGTAGGAAGCAGGTCAGTAAGAATCTTCTGTTTCAGGGCCATGCTGCAGGAACATGTTAAAAATCATTTTTTACCAGGGAATCTCTAAGCCTCTATTATACTGCTCAATATTCAGGACAATTACTGGGAACAAGTGTGCATATGAACTGTTTTTTATTTGGTTTGCTTATTCCTGGTATCTGGCTGTAAAATCGTGTTGCTGATCAGCCGATAAATAAGGAATCACTCGTTTGTCGGCTGATTTGCATATTTTATCAGGATGACATACAATTATCGTCAGCACATTTCCCTGTGTAATCAGGAATGTGCTGCCGATAATCAATAGAAGTGAATGAGGGAAGAATGACTGTGGTAGTGATCATTCATCCCCATTGACTTTGCATCGGCTTGTAAAATAGGCTGATACATATGAGCACTGATTAACTTTTTATTTTATTTTTTTGCGGCCCCTTAAAATACAGGAAAATGACAATGCAGCCCCCAGAACAAAAAAGGTTGTGCACGACTGCTGTAGAGTAAATTAGAACCCCTATCCAGATGTTACTTGGCAAAAGTCTGAAATGTTGTTTAATCTCTAATTGTCTGGATTACCATTGTTTGAAATATAAGCACCATTACTTGAAACATAAACTGTTGATGAAGCATACATACTACTGCTTGTTCTTTACCAAATAAAAATGGATTAAGGACTCTTGTATCATAGTACACGGTGTGCTGAGGTTCTTTGTGGAATCATTTTGCCTGGCATCCAGTATACTATGGAGTGCGGTAGCATTACATCAATGAGATGTTTTTGAGAATACTTAGTGTCCACTCTGTTAGATTTCTGCTGATTTGGATGGAAATAAAAGACCTGTCTGAAATACTTTTCTTTCCAGCAGAATTAACATATACATGATAGAATGGAGCGTTACTTTTTTTTTTAAGGGGTTGTGCATAATGGCAGTGGCGATGGTAGCAATCATGATGTAGTAGTACCCATGGTGGCGGTCCTTACTCTGGCGCTCTCTAAGCCTTGTAGTGAAGAGTCAGGGCACACCTTTTCTTCCCATTGGGGCAAACCCTGGAATTGTGGGCCTCCTGTCTGGTGGTGGTTGGGGTGCCCATGGTGTTGATGGATTTTGGGGTGCAAGACAGGGCTCCCTGGAAGTGGCACAATGCAGTGCTGTGGCAATGTAAGTAATGATGTCCTTAAATGATGAGGCCGCATTAACTGTACTTTACTGAAGCAACATGGCAGTTGGTACACACAGTCACTTGCAGAAGTAGGCACAGTCTATACACGTTGTGTACATTAATTTCCCCAAGGCTGCATATAGGGAAGAATAGACAATGAGGTGGCTATTATCTGAGTCCCTTTCCAATTACTCTGAGAAATCCACCCCAATTCAACCAAGGGGTGCAATCTATTTCTCTCTATATTCTCTAGTTCAGTTTGTATTTTTTAAAGTACCCAGCTGTGGGGTGTAGTCCTTTAACAGATGTCCAATCTGTCTCTTTTGTTTGGTAGGGAGTCTGAAACTTCTAGCCCCAACCAAATGCAATGAAGTCCACTTTACCTTCACTGGGTTTAGTTTTCCCAGCACTCTTTATTGTGTGGCCACTAAACCTGCTGTTAGGCTAAAGCAGGCATGTCCAAACTCTGGCCCTCCAGGTGTTGCAGAACTACAACTCCCATCATGCTCTTCTGTAGGTTGATAGCTGTAGGTTGTCCAGGAATGATGGGAGTTGTAGTTTTGCAACATCTGGAGGGCCGGAGTTTGGACATGCCTGGGCTAAAGGGTTGAGAACTTGGGACCCGTCCACACCCAGCAACTGCAACTAAGAGTTGTAGAATTTAACCCCTTCTCCCCACACAGCCTTTTGGGCACAAAGCACATAATAAAGACCCTCTTTAGCAGTGAACCATTGGGTCACTGCAAACTGTAATGATATTGATGACCTAACTGGGGCTAAACTCCTGATACCCCGCCGATCAGCTGTTTGAAGGGGTCGTGGCACTCAAGCGATTGTAATGTGTTATGCTCAGGCAGTGTACTGCTCATCACATTCACTTAAAACCATTCAAACAATTTAAATTGCTGACCTATCCTTAAGATTACAGTGCACAACCCTTTTAAACATTATAGTCAATGGAGAATAAATAAAAATGGAAGGTGTTAACAGATCTGTTTTTTTTTTCTGTGTTTCTGTTCTTCTGATGGAACAGAACCATTGAAAAGTCAATGCAAATGTTAAAAAGCCCTAAGTCATCTACTTGGAGAATGAGTCATATTGATCGCCCAGTGTAGGCTATTGACAATGTCAAGAATGTATTCATGATAGAGTGTGTGGGCTTGCGACATGAGGTGGGAGAGGTGAGAAGAGGGGACTTCTGTGTAGAATCAGCTGCCTCTCTCAGATAATCCTGATTCCAGGAGGTGCTGAGACATCTAGCAGAATACTGAGCGTAACTAGAATATCTTAAGTATGGATTACACCCCCTGCATTGAAACCTTTGCGTTGGTCTTGCAGTAGAGATGCAGTGCAGAATCTTTTTGGAAATGAAAATCCAACCCCTAAACCCCACAGAAACACTGACGTGTAAACATAAAATTGGTCTGTATCACAAAAACAAAGGATTTGGTTCTTGTGAATATAGAACTTCCATGTCGTAAGCTTTATTCAGACGTCTGTGTCCATGGTGGCATCTGTGACAAGGTGGTCAGTGCTTCATCTGCAAAAATGTCTGTGAAGGGTCCGTGTTTTGATCAGAAGTCTTTTTTTTTTTGCCCTTTGTGGTTATTCATGTTCAACTTTAATGGGCATGTGTGGTCTGTAGCACGAAACAAAGAAGTGCATGTCTGTGTTGCTTCTTTACTAACCCATGGTCAGTACAAAAACATGTGTGAATAAACACATTAAAATCAACGGAAACGCGTGCTGTTCGTGGAGAACATGGACAACAGACATCCGTGAGTCACTGACATGTCAATAAGCTCTAAGAGGTTTTTCTTGTTTATAGGTTGTTTTCACCCTTCATCTTGATGATTATATGATGAATCTCTGTATTATATTTTAATAAGCTACATAAGGGGTTATCCCATGACAAGTCAAACAAATCACAAAAAAAACTATATATATATGAACCTTTCTGCACGATATGGTATTAAATGCACGGATGTATATGGCTACATTTAAAAAATCACAGAAAATAATGCACTATAATAGTAGATGCAAGCACAACATATGGACTAAGCCCTAACTCTATTGATAAAATCTGAGACACTTGGTCAATACATTTTGATCAAAATACATTTAAGCCCACCTACCAGGCGACAAGGTGGTCTCAGTTCAGGCGGGTTCCTATGCTAACCTATTCATGCTGTTGCGCATTTTTCAGGAGCACAGTCCCTGCACATATGGTGTGCTGCCCCTTGTTACCTCCATGTGCATCAGCAACCGGTGAGAGGAGGGACACACACACCTATATGTACCACCTTAATCAAGGTCACCTATTAGATAGGTGGGGCAAAAGTGCACTTGAATATCACTCCCAGTATAGGGTTATCCCATGACTAATTAAAAAAATTAAAAGAGATCATATAGTACATAACAGTCTCCTTCTAATAAAGCTGGAACCAGCCTTGTACCTCACATGGATCCAGAGATCTCCCCATTCATTGCTCTGCTAGATTTATATCAAGCTGATGGCTCAAGGGGAGTGTCTTTTCTGCTGCAGCTCAGGGGGCGTGTTTCAGCTCTCCCTATCACAGCTCAGGAGGAAGTTGAAGGATGACACTGAGCATGTGCGGCCATCTCAGTGAGCAGGACAAAGAAATAAGAAAAGCAACAGCAGGTGGCGCTATACAGATACATTTTATTATATATCACAGTGGCTACATTTTTTATTACATGCAAATACTACAGGATTCAGATCCAGGTGCTGGTTTGAAAACTGTAGAATATTTTTTTGTGGGACAACCCCTTTAAGCCTAGGGTCCATACATTTGCAGCAAGTCCAGGAGGGTAGTGTGAGAGGTGGAGAGTGGTAGTGGTGTAGTACCCCAGTAGACCATGTAATGCTTTGTAATATTCATGTTATATCACACTACATGTTATACACCTTGTGCACCAGCAGATAGGGTACAGTTGGCAGTGTTTGGCAACAGGAATGGGATTTACCACCTCATTCCTCCCCTATTGGTAGGAGTGGGCTGGTCAGACTTCCTGCGAAGGTAGGGGCTGAGCGAGTTAGGGTCAGTCATAGAAAAAAAAGAGAGGAGGGAGCATGTGATCCATCTTCCAATCCTCCAGGCCATCTGGACCACAGGGGCAGCTCATCTGGGAGGACATCATTGCCCCAGAGAGGCTGCAGGGTCCTAGGCTACGGAAGATTTGTAAACTACGTCGTATTTGTGTCAGCAGAATGATCAAACAATCAAGACTCTGCTGCTAGGTAGTGGGAAACACGTTAAGACACCATCACCGCAGTTTACGACAGGCATAGCTAGAAGCCTGCATCATACAGTGGACACCTACAGCCACAGGTGCCAGAGTAAAGCCGTAAGGAAGGGAATCCAGAGAGAGACTTTTTCAGCTAGCAAATTTCTGAGTGTTGTCTTCTGCCACATTTCCAGCCGCCATGCCCCATCATGTTGGAGGAGAGAAATTGTGCTTTGTACGAACTGCCGCTGGATGTGCTACTATGTGATTTTTTTTTCACTCCGTAAAGAAAGACATTATTCGTTTATAACATCTGCAAAATTCCTTCTTCACCTTTTTCACTGCACCGAACCCAGTGAGTGATGTCCTGAGGTAGGACACAGTGACACAATACTTCCTCAGGGCCACTACTACTCCCATCCTCTGCACTGGCTCTTCAGGAGCTTGCTGCAGTGGCAATGATGGGGGAGGTAGCTCTCACAGTGGCAGTGTTCACCCTGGCGCTACCTGGGCATGCAGTGATAGGAGAGTGCACCCCTTCTTTGTTTGTTGCACTGGACTTTTGGGGGCTCCTGCTTGGTGATGATTGGGGTGCCCAACTGCACATGATGTTAGGCTAGTTTCACACTAGCGCCAGCCTTCTCCAACAGGCTGTTCTATAATGGGGGCCGGCCGGAGTTCCAGCGGCAGCACAGCAAACATGCCGCGTGCACTAGCGGCAGCACGGATCCGGCAGGCTGTTCACCCGCCGGAACAGCCTGCCGGAGAAAGCTGCCCCTAGTGTGAAACTAGCTTTAGATAGATGGGTTGAAGGGTCCAACCAGAAGAGCAGGTCCAGATGGAGGGCTGGCAGATGATGGAGGCAATGACCAGGCCCATTTGGTTACAATAAATAAAGTCTATCTTTACTGAATAGATGATGGGAGTTGCAGTGCACACAGCAGCATTAGGTACAATTCTGTGGTGTATTACAGAGTAGTCTTTTCCCAATAGCTGTGTATAGTCAACTGTAATGATGGTAGTCCTCCTTCTAGATACACTCTGGACTCTCTCTCTAGGTACACTTTGCCATCTTCCCAAATAACCACAGGTGTACAATTCTGTTCTCATTAACATTTTCTGCAATGCCCAGTCTGCAGGGCGCAGATCTTAGATCTGGATGGTTAATCTGTCTCAGAAGTGTGGTGGGCACCTGAGAAAATTAACCCTTTCCAAATACAGTAAAGACTATTCCAATAAACAAGCATTTACCTTAGTGTCCAAGCACGGCCTGTTTAGTGGTTCTCTCAGGGGTACTCTCTCAGTTCCGTTACTTCTCTGGCAGATTTTAGTCTCAGGGATGAAGGTACCCTGGTCTAGACCTAGTTGTCTGCAGCTCACACACACATCCTTCCTCTAGGTCTGCTCAGAAAAGACTAAAAGGGGGTGGGTCCAGCTCATTTCCCTGGCAACTGCACTAAGACTGACAGTTAACTATTTTCTGTCTATACACAACCATTTGGGGATTTACATGCACAAGAAAAATAATATTTTAACCGTTTAAAGGGGTTTTCTGAGACTTTGTAATGGTACCTCATACCTTATTGTCCCAGGTGCTCGCAAAAAGGGCTCTTCAGCCCACTTATTATTAAACAGTAATTTTGCGGCACACTTCTTAATGCTCAATGAGTCAAATTTATTGGATAACAAAAGGTTAATCTTTATAATAAATTTTATTCTCAGCATTAAACAAAAAGCCGGATTCTTTAAGGCAATGTTTCTGTCAAATATAGACTTTTGTCAAGCCAAATCTGGAGAAGCCAGGAGAGAAGTATTGAGCGGCAGGGGCTGCCGTCTGGGAGCTGAGTTCATCAGTATCTGATTGGTGGGCGTCGGACACCCAGGCCCCCTGACTATCAGCTGTTTAAGAAGGCACCGGCACACACAGTAGCGCCACGGTCTTCTCTCTGCTCACCACTGAGCTGTGCCTAGGCCATGTGACCAATGAACGTGATGTCCCATAGCCTAACCCTCAGTTCACACTTGCGCGTTTTACAGCGCGTTCGAACGCGCTGTAAAACGCATAACCGATGCAAACCAATGCTTCCCTATGGGACTGGTTCACATTTTCACGTTTTACAGCGCGTTCGAACGCGCTGAAAAACGCCCGACGCATAAACAAGTACTTGAGCTTTTTTTGGGGCGTTTGTCACGCGTTTTGGCCCTTAGACTTCAATGGGAACGCGCAACGCTTGTATTTTGCGCGTTTTTGACACTGAAAACGCACGTTCAAACGCGCGTTTATGAATTTGCAACATGCTGGAAAGGCCAAACCCCAGGTGCTAGGCACAGTTTGGAGAGAAGCCAACACTGCAGTCAATCACACAAACGCGTGTAAAACGCGCGTTTACTATTGCCAGAAACGCGCGTAAAACGCACGACAAAAGTGCGTGGAAAACGCGCGTCTCAGAAACGCTCAGGTGTGAACCCAGCGTAAGGCAGGGATGGGCATACTGCGTCTCTCCAGCTGTTGCAAAACTACAACTCCCAGCATGCAAAGACTGCCTACAGCTAGCAGCCTACACCAGGGCATGGTGGGAATTGTAGTTTTACAACAGCTGGAGAGCTGCAGTTTGCCCATCCCTGACCTAGGGAAAGCTGCAAGAAGGCTCTGGCGCTATTGCAAGTGCCGGTGCCTTCTCAGAAAGCTGCTTGACAGGGGTCTCAGACCCCCACCGATCAGTAAATATATCTAGGAAAACTCTTTTAAATACTTAGGCAATGAATCACAACATTAATGGGGTATTCCAGTTATATTAACTTATCCCCTAGCCACAGGGTAGGGGATAACTATTAGATCAGCCCTGTCACTACTCCCAATATGTCTGTTTTTTACTCAATAAAGATTCTTTAGCACCTTTTCATACAACTCTATGCTGTACATTCCTCACTTATTACTACTAGGTGTTTATTAATGAATATGCGACGTGTCCCTGTTAATGAATATGAGGATGTGTCCCTGTATAGTCTCACACGACACGACACATGTCCAATCAGTGCTGCCAGTGTGAGACCGTTAAGGAAATGACCCCTAACTGATTCATGATGAATACGTTTGTAGGTGTAATAACTGAGGAATTGAATAACATTGAGCTATATGAAAAGATGCGTAAAATTATTCAGTCAGACCGACATGTCAGGAGAGGACCTGTCCTCTTTAAGGACATGATAGGGTCAGAGAGGTATGAGGTCGAAAGTGCCTCTTATATCAAGGAAATCTCTGTCTGCAAATGATTTAAAAGAGTGATTTTGCATAAATATAAGTGGAACCAAAATTCAGCAGAGAGGCTGGCTAACATGTATAGTACATTTCTATGTTACCACATTAAATAAGGAAATAAAACTATTTACAAGGTTATAAAACACCTTAAGATGTTCTCAGCTATGGATAGGTTATGTTTTTTTCTCGCTCATACCAAGTGCCACCTGTTTGACCACACTGTACATCATACTCTTCTCCTAGGCTATAATTAGAGCTTGGCTTGACGTTCAGATATGTTACTCAGATGATGATGATATGGGTGATACAGGCACCTGTTCTTAGATTGTACTATGTCTTACGTTCTCTGTACACGTTGGCTAATTGGATCTCTAAGTTTCTGCTTGCCTCTTGGGTCTATAATGAAATACCTACAGTATATTGTCTTGGAGGAACTGTTATGGCCCCTTTACACACGGGTAGATTAATGATTCAATCAAGCAAAAATTCTTATTCAAACAACGACCCTTTAGATGGGTATGGGTGCGATCATGTAATAGATTAATGGCAGAAGAACAGTTGCATTGACACTAAAATATAATTGACTGTTTGCAGGAGCGTGCATAGAAATCCCTGGACCCCATAGCAAGAATCTAAATTGGGCCCCCATGCCCTTTTCATAGCCCCTCCCATTACCCATTCCTGGTCCCTCCCTTTAACCACCCCTGGCCCCTCCCCTTGCTCCATGAACTGTGCGTGCTGCTGTGTGTTATATAGTGTGCCATCAGGGCCAGACTGGGATTATGGAACAGCCCTGGCTCACAAAGCCCACCAGGCCACATATGATATTGCATTAAAATAATTATATGCAAAGAACACTGCGGAGGTGGATTTGGCTTTACTTAGTCATGCTCCTATGCAAACCATCAATACAAGAAAGTTGTATAGAGGATTAAAAGTGAAACACTAAAATGTGTAATCAGATGGTCAGGGATGCATGTTAGCATCCCCAACAGCAACACATAGCATGATAAAGCTCAAAACACCTCCCCAGCCGCATTTGATACCAGTGTTTATCCCAAAATACCTCCCCTACTTCACCATATAAATACAACATTGCAGCACAAAATATCTCCCCATCAGTGCCAAATAAATACCCCCATGAAGTACAAAATACCCAGCATTACTGTCCCCTGACCACCCCTCCCCACTGGCAGTAGCATTGTCCCCATTTAAATGTCTCACATCTGTTTGAGACTTGCCAGACAGGAGCAGTGAGGCTGGAGTTGGATGGAGAAAGTCTTCTGGTAGAAGGTAGAATGGAGTGGGTAAAAAGAGGAGTGACATCACAGGTGACATAGTAAGAGGTATAATACATGCAGTGTGTACGGATATATAGTATATCCAGCATGTACTGATATGTAAGATATAAATTATAATTCATGCCTCACATATCAGTACACTGCTGTATATACTATATATATATATATATATATATATATATACTGCATATATTATACAGTATAATAGATCCAGTGTGTACAGATATATAGTATATCCAGCATGTACTGATATGTAAGATATAAATTACACTTCATGCCTCACATATCAGTACACTGCTGTATATACTATATATCTGTACACACTGGACCTATTATACTGTATAATATATGCAGTATATATATATATATATATATATATATATATAGTATATAGAGCAGTGTACTGATGTGAGAGGTACGAGGTATAATTGTAACCTGGGAACTACACCATTCTCTGTGCAGTTTCTTTACTAGATGGTGCAGTAACTGTGATGATAATGTCTTAACAGGCCCTGGCAGATACACCTAGTCTGGGAACTGCATCATTCTCGTTTCATTACCTTTACTAGGAGCACAGGACCTGAGATGACATCATCACCCTTTAGTTTTCTCCACTGATAATAGGGATTATAGACTGGAGCTGGAAGAGAGCCAGTAGCAGCTGCATGGTCTGCCTCCATTAGAGGTACGTCTCTGAATGTGTGGATGGTGTTTGGGGAAAAATTGATTGTGTGAAGGTGTTAGAAAGGTGTGTAAAGACACTTTGTTCCTTCCCTCGAGAAAATAGAAATTAATTAATATTCTTATCTGCACAATAGTAAAACTTAAAACACTTGTATTCAACATGTTCATTTGCTAGTGGATTGTGGTTTTTGATGTTTGGTGAGTGAATATTCTCTTGGGGTCCGTCTGTTAGGTTAGTGTCGGGGGCCATTTTATGCAAGGGACAATATTGCCAGGGACAATAATTGAATCCTGTTCTTGTAGTTCAGTGGACGACATATACCCATGTTTTAAGTGCACCTGCATTGCATATGTGCCAGGGGAAGGGAAACTAATATAGGTAATCCGTCTGTGAGTTCAGGGACCCAGGGGGTGACACATTCACATTTTTCTTCTGTAAAGTACCCCTGTGCTGCTGTGAATCTATCTGTTAGATTCTGGGGGAACAAATACATTTTTTTTTTTGCTAAAAAGTATGTTTGCAGCCTGCACTGCATTTCTGAGAGTGAAATATAATCAGTAAATACACCTGGGACATTGTGGGTGAAAAAAATCCCTTTTTTTGCCATAAAGTATATTTGCGGCCTGCACTGCATTTCTGAGAGTGAAATATAATCAGTAAATACAACTGTGACATTGGGGGTGAAAAAAAAATCACTTTTATTTTGCCATAAACTACATTTGCGGCCTACATTGCGTTTCTGAGAGTGAAATATAATCAGTAAATCCAGCTCTTAGATTGTGGGTGACAATAATAAATAAAATATGTCAGTCCTGCGTCCCAAACACGGACAGTTTTTTACTTGCGCTGCTGGTTCCGACACAGTGTGGTGGGCAGTTCACACTTAAAGCTATATGTAGTAAAGAATGAAACTGGTTTCATCCTTTACTACTTAGATTGTGGGTGGACATTTCCACGGTTATCAGGCCAGTCATTCACAAGTGGCTTGGAGGGTGTGTTCCTGCTGCACTGCATACCTGACAGGAAAATATATTCTGTAAATTCGGCGGAGTTTAGATTGTTGGCTGATTTGTACCCCTTTTTTCTTTTTAAACTACCCCTGCACTGCATACCTGACTGGGAAATAAATTTTGTAAATCCGTCTTTTAGTTTAGTGGGTGAACGCAATGAATGAGGAGAGCGTCAAATAAGGGACGTGGACGTTCTGCTGGTGCTGGTGGAGCTCCTGTTGCAGGGAGAGAACGTGGTCGATCTGTGCCAGCTACACGCCCAAATGAAACACCTTCCTCAGGTGCGCGTAGGCGACAGAATGTTTAGCGTTATTTTGTAGGCCCAAATGCCGCTCTACGAATGGTGAGGCCAGAACAAGTCTAGGCAGTAGTAGATTGGGTGGTTGACAGTGCCTCCAGTTCCTTTATATTGTCTCTCACCCGATCTCCTTCTGAAAGCTCAGAGTTGGCACTTGCAGCCCATGGGCATCTGTCTTTCACCTCACCCCCTTGCAAATCAGCCAAGCAGTCTGAGCCCCAAGTCATGCAGCAGTCTCTTAAACTTTTTGATGACTGTGCTGGCTGGGTTTCCATGGGCCATCCACATAGCCCTGCCCCAGAATTGGCACCGATGTCCAACCACTTATGTTTCAGGATGTGGACATGGGAGGACCACCGCAGCATGTCTCCGATGATGACGAAACACAGGTGCCAACTGCTGCGGCTTTCTGCAGTGGAAGATGATGTGGAGGATGATGAGGTCCTAGACCCCACATGGAATCAAGGTCATGCGAGTGACGTGTGCAGTTTGGAGGAAGAGGTGGTGGTCGCACAGAGCCACCAGCACAGCAAAAGAGGGAGTGGGGTGCAAAATCAGAGCGGTCCTCCCCTAGACAGTACACCTGCTACTGCCCACCGCACCAAGGGACCAAGCACACCAAAGCCAGCTCCAAGGAGTTCCCTGGCGTGGCAGTTCTTCAGACAATGTGCTGTGCAATCAGAGCCTGAAGCGAGGCATGAACGTTCTAAACCTGAGCACAACCTGCATGACCAGGCATCTAAATGCAAAGCACAAGCTGCAGTGGAGTAAACACCTCAAACACCAAGAAAGGTCTCAGGCTCCTCCTGCTCACTCTTCTGCTGCAGTCTTGGCCTCTTCCGCCACCTCAGGAGTGTCAGTGGCACCTGGCACCCCTCAAACAGGGGTGCAGCAACGCCACCACCTCCGTCACCAAGCATCTCCACAATGTCCCATGGTAGCGTTCAGCTGTCCCTCTTCCAAACACTGGAGAGAAAGAGTAAGTACCCCCCTACCCACCCACGATCCCTGGCCCTGAATGCCAGCATTTCAAAATTCCTGGCCATTGAAATGCAGTCATTTTGTTTGGTGGAGACAGACACTTTTAAAAACCTTATGACGGTGGAGGTCCCACAGTATGTCGACAAAATCAGGTGTGCAGTGCGCAATGCCATCTGTGTCAAGGTCCACATAACAAACGATACGTGGACCAGTAAGCACGGGCATTGGATGTTATATCTTCCTAACAGCACACTGGGTAAATGCATTGGCGGCTGGGCCTGAGGCGGATAGCAGTGTGGCGCATGTCCTTCCGTCATCAAGGATTGCAGGGCATTTCTCTTTTCCTCCTGTTGCCTCCTACTCTGCTCAGCGTAACACCTTCACCACCAACTTCAGCACAGCCAGGGGGAAACGACACCAGGCAGTTTTGAAACTCATCTGTTTGTGGGAAAATCCCACATCGTGCAGGAGCTGTGGAAGGGCATGGAACAACAGACCGATGAGTGGTTGGTGCCACTGAGCCTCAAGCCCGGCTTGGTGGTGTAAAATGATGGGCGAAATCTCGTAGCAGCTCTGGGCCTAGCCGGTTTGACACACATCCCTTGCCTGACGCATGTGCTGAATTTGGTGGTGCAGAAATTCCTGAAAAACTACCCCGATATGTCAGAGGTGATGCAGAAAGTGCGGGCCGTCTGTGCGTGCTTTTGACGTTCTCACCCTGATGCTGCTCGCCTTTCTGCGCTGCAGCGTAACTTCAGCCTTCCCGCTCACCGCCTCATATGCGACGTGCCCACAAGGTGGAACTCCACCTTGCACATGCTGGAGTGACTGTGCGAGCAGCAGCAGGCGATTGTGGAGTTTCAGCTGCAGTACGCACAGGTGAGTCACTCTGCGGAACAGCAACACTTCTCCACCAATGAGTGGGCCTCCACGTGAGACCTGTGTGCCCTGTTGCGCTGTTTCGAGTACTCCACCAACATGGCCAGTGCCGATGACGCCATTCTCAGCGTTACTATTCCACTTCTATGTCTCCTTGAAAAAACACTTCAGGCGATGATGGAAGAGGATGTGGCACAGGAGGAAGAGGAGGAGGAAGAGGAATAATTTCCATGGTTATCAGGACAGTCATTCACAAGTGGCTCGGAGGGTTCCTGCACCAACATAGGCCAAGTACACAATTGTCTAGCCAGGGCACAGTTCTGGAGGAGGAGGAGGATCCATGTTCACAGCAGGGTGGCACCCAAAGCAGCTTTGGGCCATCACTGCTGGGGGGGGGGTACAAAGGACACAGACGATACACCTTCCACAGAGGACAGCTTGTGGTTGCCTCTGGGCAGCCTGGCACACATGAGTGACTACATGCTGCAGTGCCTGCGCAATGACCGCCGAGTTGCCCACATTCTAACCAGTGCTAATTACTGGGTGGCCACCCTGCTGGATCCCCATTACAAGGACAACGTGCTGTCCTTAATTCCCTCACTGGAGCGTGATCGGAAGATGCGCGACTACAAGCGCACGCTGGTAGACGCGCTGTTGATGGCATTTCCATCTGACATCGGGGCCTCAGTGGAAGCACAAGGCTAAGGCAGAGGAGGAGGAGGAAGAAGTCGCCAACGCAGCTGGGGCACTGCAAGCACCTCAGAAGGCAGGGTTAGCAAAGCCAAAATGTGGAAAAGCTTTGTCAGCACGCCACAAGAACCAGCACCACCAGCTGATATGGAACGTCTTAGCAAAAGGCAGCATTTCAGCAATATGGTGGAACAGTATGTCTGCACACGCCTACACGTACTGACTGATGGGTCTACCCCATTCAACTTCTGGGTCTCCAAATTGGGCACATGGCCTGAGCTTGCCCTTTACGCCTTAGAGGTGCTGGCCTGTCCTGCAGCCAGTGTATTATCTGAACGTGTGTTTAGCATGGTAGAGGGCGTTATCACAGACAAGCGCAGCCGCCTGTCCACAGCCAATGTGGACAAGCTCACATTCATTAAAATGAACCAGGCATGGATCCCACGGGACTTGTCCGTACCTTGTTCAGTATATGTATACTGGCCTCACCCAGCTGTTATACTTCAGCGCACCTAAATTTAAAAAAACAATAAACAAAAACAAAAAACAGTGTTGTTGGCGACTACCTCCTCCACCACTGCTTCCGCCTACACCGCCACATCCACCGCCTCCTAAACCTCGTACTCCATATGGACCTCCTACTCCTAGTTCAAGATTATTATTTTAAATTTTTATGCATTATATGTTATTTTGAGTCATTTCCCTATCCGCATTTGGTTGCAGAGCAATTGTCCAGCTCTTACGCCAATTTTGCTTCCTTTTGCAGCCCTCTATCCCTCTCCAATACTTTTTTAGAGCCCTTTTAGTGCCCCAAAGTTCAGGTCCCCATTGACTTCAATGGGGTTCGGGTTCGTGGTCAAGTGCGGGTTAAGTTCGGGTCCGGAACTCGAACTTTGCGGCAAAGTTCGGCCGAACCCGGCGAACTGGAACTTCCAGGTGTTCGCTCAACTCTAATTATGAACTCATGTAAAGGTGCCTTTAGACCAGGAGTGTAGACGTGTAGATAATGCCAATATCTCGAATATCCCCGGGTCACTTTTTGACATTTTAAAATCAAACATTTTATTTATTTTTGTTTTTGCTATTTTATTTTATCCTTTGCTTTACTGGTTGGAGATCATTTTCAGCTTTTTTTGGAAGCTTTTCAATTGTGGTCTTTAAAAGCAAATGAACACATTATATTATAAATAGCAATTCCTTCCCCATGCAAACCCTGTGATAGCTGCACCAAACTGGAACTGATTTATAATAGAAAATAGATGACCTACGCTCAGGGCAAAAGAACTGCTGAACTAGGGTATAATTATTTTTATGAACCTCAATATTCAAGAGATAATGTATCTAAAATGTGTGTGCCTCCAAATATTATGAAGACCAGCACTACATATAAAAGAAGCAAACTATAACAATAAAAAAAGTGAGTAATGAGTAATATAATTTACTTAGACATTAAAGGGATTTTCTAGGCTTTTTCTATTGATGATCTCTCCAGAGATCAATATCAGATTGGCGGGGGTCAGACACCTGGCACTCCCGCTAATCAGCTGTACGAGTGTCAGACCCCCGCCGATCTGATATTGATAACCTATCCTCAGGATAGGTCATCAATAGAAAAAGCCCGGACAACCTCTTTAATAATGTAGAATCCGATTTGTAACTTAAAACATCTGGGTCCTAAAATGGACAGTCTATGATAGGAATATCCACTTACAACGTATTATATGGTGTCATCTTATGTGGTAGGAAGGTCTTTGGAGCCGTTATGGTGGATATCTGTTCAATTGTCTTTATAGCCACTCATACAGATGCAGGCATGTAAATATGCACTAGTGTTCCTTCACAGTATAAAGAGCAGATATTTATCCTGACTCTCTCATATACATGGAGAGGGTAATAAGCCAACGTAAGACCCTTTAGCAGCAGCTCATGTCCAGTGGAAACAAACAATCTGCCATGTTGAAATAACTTCCTCCAAGATCTGGTGTCGGAAGAGATAGGAGATCCTATTAGAGCGTTGACTAACCCTGCCAATTTCAGTGGGTTTGGCTGACAATTACCGGATGGACATCTTAAAGAACAAAAGTCTGTTCCTTCCCTACTCTAACCTGTGTAACTGTGTAACTGCTTGCCAGACTGGTGTGTTTCCCTACTATTGGCAAAGCGCACCAATGCCATGCTCTGATCCCAAGATGTAATCATCCTTAACAGTCGCCTTTTCACCACTCCAATCATAATAAAGGTCCCTTTACACGTGACAACTTAGCAGGCGCTTTCTTCCCAACAATCGCCGCAGGCGATCAGAAAAAGCTCCATGCTCTGTAGTGGCCAGGACCATGGGAGCACAGATAGGCTAGTGCTTTTTCCTATAGTGTGCAAGCACGGCCACCGCTGATGAATTGCAGGATGATTGTAACAATGGAAATGAGCAGTGTATAATGTGATGGAAAAATGAATCAAGCCAGCAAAGGAAGCAATATGAGACAATTACAATAAATTAGTAAGCTATTTTATTGGGATTTTATGTGATAGACCAACACAAAGTAGCAAATATGTGTGAAGTGACAAGAAAACAATACATGGTTTTCAAACATTTTAATATATAAAAATCTGAAAAGTGTGGCATGCGTTTTTTTATTTAGCTTCCCTGAGCCAATACTTTGTAGGAACACCTTTTGCGGAAATAACAGCTGCAAGTCTTTTTGGAAATGTCTCTACCAGCTTTGCACATAGAGGCTGAACTTTTTGCCGATTCTTCTTTGCAAAAAAAGCTCAAGCTCAGTCAGATTAGACGGAGAGCGTCTGTGAACAGCAATTTGCAAGTCTTCCCACAGATTCTCAATGGGATTTAGGTCTGGACTTTGACTGGGCCAATACATGAATATGCTTCGATCTAAACCATTCCATTGTAGCTCTGGCTGTATGTTTACTCTCAGTTCACACTTGCGCGTTTTACAGCGCGTTCGAACGCGCTGTAAAACACATAACCGATGCAAACCAATGCTTCCCTATGGGACTGGTTCACATTTTCGTGTTTTACAGCGCGTCGAACGCGCTGAAAAACGCCCGATGTATAAACAAGTACTTTTCTTGGGGCGTTTGTCGCGCGTTTTGGCCCATAGACTTCAATGGGAACGTGCAACACTTGTATTTTGCACGTTTTTGACACTGAAAACGCACGTTCGAACGCGCGTTTATGAATTTGCAACATGCTGGAAAGGCCAAACTTCATACAGACAGGGATATTTGGTCATTGGACAACACTGCAGTCAATCACACAAACGCGCGTAAAACGCGCGTTTACTATTGCCAAAAGCGCACGACAAAAACGCGCGGAAAACGCGCGTCTCAGAAACGCTCAGGTCTGAACCCAGCGTTAGGGTTGATGTCCTGCTGGAAGGTAAACCTCCACCTCAGTCTCTTTTGCAGCTTCTACCAGGTTTTCCTCTAGCATTGCCCTGTGTTTAGCTCTATCCATCTTTCCATCAACTCTGACCAGCTTCCCTGTCTCTGCTGAAGAAAAGCATCCCCACAGCATAGTGGGTTCAGGGTGATGTGCAGGGTTGGTTTTCCACCTCACATGGCGTTTTGCATTTAGGACAAAAAGTTCAACTTTGGTCTCATCAGACCAGAGCACCTTCTTCTACATGTTTGCTGTTTCCCATACATGGCTTGTGGCAAACTGCATACAGGACTTCTTATGGTTTGCTTTTAAAGATGACTTTCTTCTTGCCACTCTTCTATAAAGGCCAGATTTGTGGAGTACACTAATAGTTGCCCTGTGGACAGATTCTTCCACCCAAGCTGTTGATCTCTGCAGCTTCTCCACAGTAACCATGGGCCTCTTAGCTGCTTCTCTAATTAGTGCTCTAATTGCCTGGGCTGTCAGTTCAGGTGGACACCCATGTCTTGGTAGGTATGCAGTTGTGCCATACCTCTTTCATTTTCGGATGATGGATTGAACAGTGCTCTGTGAGATGTTCAGAGCTTGGGATATTCTTTTGAAGGCAATCGGTCACAATGGATTTCATTTAGGTGTATCAGAGTACAGGGGAATGAATACAAATGCATGCCACATTTTTCAGATTCTTTCATTACATATTTTGAAAGCCATGTATCATTTTCTTTTCACTTTACCCATACTTGCTACTTTATGTCGGTCCATCATATAAAATCCCAATAAAATACATTTAGGTTTATTGGTGTAACACGAAAACATTAAAAAAAATATGAATACTTTATCAAGGAACTGTAGATAGTGACATGGAAAAATAAAATAAAAAATCTCACCAAAAATTTTACAAAAAATGTTTAATATGAAAATGTGAATTAAACAATAGGTACTTTTCTGCTGACACATCCTCTCTAAATTATATGATGAAAGTTCACATTGATGATCTCAGATGGACTAAGATGTCCTTAAAAGAAAAAAAAGAACTTGAAGGAATAGCTTGGAAGAAACAGGTCAAAGGACTGGCACTAGTCCACATATTTTATAATGTTTGAAGGAAGGTATCAGTTCACAGCTAATCCAGCCGACAGGAGAAAGGATAATTCCAGCTCCAGATTGAATTTAGTTAGCGGAAGCGAGGTCATTTTTAGGTGTGTAAAATAGTAGGGAATGGGATGAAGTATGCAGAAGAGGGAGGGCCGGTTCTGGGACCCCGGATGTTAGTTTGTGCTCTGTTTTACTCTCCCTGCTCTCCTCAGGCATCTCTTGGTTTATGCATCATTCCTTCTTCAGAAGGAATGAACAGAGTCATCAGGCTGCCGAAACCTGACTCCCCTTATGGGTGATCTGGGATGGCAGCTGAGGAGTCAGCCTTATGCCTGGAATCGCTTCAGAGCGGCCCAATGCTAAGAGCTCCTCACTTTCCCCTGAATGAGACGTAAGCAAGGGTATAAACTGATTTATGCTTCACCAAATATCCTAGGGGTGAAAGGTAATACGATGGGGCATAAGGCGCCAGAAATGACAGCACTTATTAATTTCAATGTCTGCTGTGAAATGAGCATATAGTTATCCTGTCAACTGGAACTTTTTTCCCATTTTGTAACCACATTGAGTAAATTAATTCCACAGATTTTGCTATAATTGACCAAAGGAGCTGTGGACCCTTTCTAGACATCCTCTGCCCTTATCTAGACATCCTCTGCCACCCCTGGTTCAATGAACTTCTTTAGGATCTGAAACAGATCTTTTCTATATAGGAAAGAACTAAACTCCAGATCACGCGCCTAAAATATTCCAGTTTAGGGTACATTCACATCACCTGTGCGCTCCTGCAAGTCCAGAACGGAGGATCACGCTCACACACGGAGCGTGATTTCCGCAATGGATTCGCTCGTGTGAAACAGCACTAAGAATGGCTGGAGTTGGCCACATCTGATGCTCAGACTAGACGGAGTGGAATTGACAGAGCTGATGGAGTTTTATGAGGGACAGCTTTTACTCTGTACTTTTATAGTTTTACTGATCTGCTTGCCATGTAAAGGGACTCAGATCAATGTCAGGGATCGCTTACAATCGGTCATTACTAGTCTACAGTTTTGCTGCTGCTCTTCTGTGCTTAAATGATCCTTACAGTATATCCCTTGTACCATGCCCTGTATAAAGGTGCAATTACTGTACCATGGTATTGACGGTGTATGCTGTACTGTACTATAATTGTAGTTACCTTATATTGTTTAATATATGTTGCTTGCTAGTTTCTATGACTTTTATGGTACAGAACATTCATAATTTTTGTTATTGTAAGTTTTAGATTCCCAGGCAAACAAGCCATATTTCACCACTCCTAAATACAGAATGACAATATGGCCGTCAAAATGCTTCCTCCCGGCCCTGACAGCCTGCAGCGATTTACCAAAGAGAGCATTGCAAGAATAGAAAAGCAAATTGAAGAGGAAGAGATCCGGAAAGCCAAACAGGTTGAGGTTCTTGAAGATGTGGTACTTAAACCCAACATTGGCCTGGAAGCTGGGAAAAATCTACCACTTATTTATGGTGATCCCCCGCCGGAGCTTATTGGGATCCCCCTAGAAGATTTGGACCCTTTTTATACTAACCAAAAGGTAACATATGGATCTTCTGGGTCTGGTTGACATGATGCTGTGGAGTTAGAACTAGGAGTTTAATTTATGTTGGCAGGTGCTATTTTTTTTTAAGGAATTGAGTTAGGTACATAGGTACAGTATGACTGGGGGTTCTAAACTAACAGAGACTAGAAAGCAACAGGGGAGCATGATGTTCTGTTGGGCCCTGGTTCCATTAGCAAGGATCAGCCACAATTGGACCCAAGAGCATAGACGAAGCAATTGTCATATCACTTGTGAATGCTTGTCATGTTTTTTGGCTGTGGACCCTAGGGATATTGTTTTCTTGTGGGCACATTGTGACATTTTTATCTTTCTTGTCATACCTTCAGGCATTCACAATTCTCACCAGCAACTTTCTAAGATACACCAATGGAGTATCTTAGAAAGTTGCTGTATAAACCAATGGGATATCTTAGAAAGTTACTTAGAACAGGGGCGTAGCTAACGGCTTATGGGCCCTGGTGCAAGAGTTCAGCTTGGGCCCCCCTTCCCTCAGTGCTTTGTGTGTCTTCTTATGCGGCACATGGGTCTTTGGGCCTCCTCAGGCTCCTGGGCCGGTAGCGACTGCTACCTTTGCACCCCCTATAGCTACGCCCCTGGATGGGGCTCACAATCTAAGGTCCCTATCAGTATGTCTTTGAAGTGTGGGAGGAAACTGGAGTACCCAGAGGAAACCCAGACAATCACGGGAAGAATGTACAAACTCCATGCAGATGTTGTCTTTAGTCAGATTCAAACCTAGGACCCCCGCCCTGAGAGGCACCAGTGCAAACTACTGAGCCACTGTGCTGCCCTATTATTAGATAATATGGGGACAGGTTGTATGAAGGTAGAGCCCTGTCACATTGGTTTCTCTGCTGCTCTGTGTAGCCCTTCCATTTAAACTTCTGCTTTATTGTAAGTATGGCTCTATGGAGTACTGTATGTGTATATCACCATCATTTTAGAACTTTTATTGGCCTTCTTGTAACTACAGATAATTGCTTTTATGTCCTGCATTTTAGCTTAATGTTTTATCTAGTTTTCTCTTCCCACAGACATTCATTGTCCTGACTAAGGGCAAAGCAATATATCGTTTCACTGCCACCAAAGCCTTGTACCTACTGGACGCCTTCAATCCATTAAGAAGAGGAGCTATCAAAGTGCTGATCCACTCATATCCTTATGAATCAAGTTTATTATGTATATTGTTCATTAGTAGAGATGAGCGAACTTTAAAAAAAAGTCCGGTGTTCGGCGTTCGGGTTGTGGTAAGTCGCGCATCCCGTTATGGATTCCACTACCGCTACTACTGGATTTGATCCCGTGCTGAGCCACGCCCCCTGCACTGATCACATGACAGTGACGTCACCCCAGGTCCTTCGGCTGTTCAACAGTTCGGGTTGGTGGCAGCCGCCCCTTATGGATTCCATATGCCGCTATAGTGGAATCCATAACGGGATGCGCGACTTACCACAACCACAACCCGAACGCCGAACACCGGACTTTTTTTTAAAGTTCGCTCATCTCTATTCATTAGTAAAGTTATATAGTTTAGTGGAGACCAGCAGTTTAGGGTTTGTTTGATATGGCTCTACTTTTTTTTTCTCCAGAGAATGGGTTATGTCTGGTATTGAAGTTAAATAAGTAGAAAAGGACTGTGACTGTGTATTTGTAAAGATCCCTTTACACTGCCTCATGGATGAGACAATTGTTGCTTGTCAGTGGAGATGAGCGGTCAATTTACATGCAGTGATCCCCTTCACAGTATGGGGATGAGTGGTTGCTAATGGCATCGCTCGTCTTCATACAGCTGCGTTGTTTGTGGGCAGCAGAGTGCTGGTTAGACAGCACGATCTGCTGCCCCAAACAAATGACTGTATTACCCAATAAGTTTTGCTATGAATGTTCATTTGCGATAGTCAGTTCAAACATTGGGCAGTGTAAAAGGGCCTTTAGTAATCTTCAATGTTTTATTGGGTGGTCAAGTCATATCACGTTTTGACTTGTTATGAGCCTTTCTCAAATGTTCATATTGAGCTGAAATGCGTCATGAGTTGACTACCATGCAATAAATCATTGACGATTACTTGCAAATACCAGGTGGCAGTCCTTTCCTATTTATTGTGTTTTGGGCTTTAACCCCCTGGACACAGACTACCGCTAAGAGACAGCAAGTGCCGGTTGGGTTGTAAAGAAAATGGTATTGCAGTTCAAACTCTTTTAACCCCTTGGATACCGGAGGTTTTTTTAGTTTCTGCGTTTTCATTTTTATCTCCCTTGAGGGCTTATTTTTTGCAGGACAAGTTGTACTTTCCAATGCCACCATTTATTTTGGCATACAATGTAGTGGAAAGCGGAAAAAAAATCAAAATGGGGTGGAATTGGAAAAAAATGCAATTCCTTTGCGGCAAAACTGACCTGTGCCCTTCATTCTCCGGGTCAGTAAGATTACAACGATACCACATATGTTTAACTGTTTTAAAGTTACGTATATCTACTGAGCTGTGTGGGGGCTCATTTTTTGTGGGACTACCCGTAGTTTTTATTGATACCATTTTGGAGTGTGTGTGACTTTTTGATCACATTTAATTATATTTTTTTGGACAAGAGAAGTGATGAAAAAATGACAAATCGGCCATTTTAGCCTTTTTTTCCATTCATTCGCTATACTTTATATTTTTATATTTTAATAGTACGGGTGTTTTCATACGGAATAATGCCCATGATGTTTATATTTTTGTTATTTATGTATTTATTTTTTTATTCTATGGAAAGGGGGGTTATTAAAATTTTGATATTTTTTTTAATTTTTTAAATATTTTTTAACTTTTTTTTTTTAACTTTTTTATGGTATTGTATCTCTTGTTTAAGGCTACAAAACTCATATTTTTATTTTTTTTACTCTGAACCATCATGGTTCTTATAGATCCATGATGAGAGGAGAATTGCACATTTCTTATGTTGGTCTGCCACCTGTTGGTGAAAATAAGAGAGACCCAGCATAATGAATTCAATTACCAGCATCCTTATTTGCCGCAGAGGATGTCGGGTTTTTAAGCTTTTAGATGCCGTGATCACACTTGATCACGGCATCTAAAGGCTTTAACCGGAGACCCGCCTGCCATATTTACCTATCACTCCAGCACTGCAACACCAGACATAGCCTATATACATGAGTGGCACTGGTTCAGAAAAATAGTAAAACCTTCTAACCTGTTCTAATCAGATAGTATAGAAATACATAAAACAAATAGTTGCACCACCTATTGTCTTTGCTTATAGTTCCTTAACTCATCTTCACAATATTCAATTTTTTTATTATGATAACAATTTTAACAAATTGTGTTTTCATGACTATGAGTGACCCACCACCTTGGTCCAAAAATGTGGAGTAAGTAACATTTATCTACTTTATGTCAGTGACTTCTCATACCATTGTATTTCATGATAGCATCTTATATGCTGTATAATCTATTATTCTGTCTGCTATTATTACATTCAGGTATCCTTAAAGGGGTATTCTCGTCACAGACAAAGGGGGCATATGACTAGGATATGCCTCCATTGTCTGATAGGACAATGATTGTCAGAGGTGGGACCTCTACCTACGCAGAGAACAGAGCGGGGAGAGCGGTGGCTGGAGGACCCTGGGTCCACTCTCCCCATACAAGTGATTTGGAGGGCACCGCGCTTGCGTGGCCACCGCTCCCATTCATTTCTACGGGGCCGACGGAAATAGCCGGGCCAGCGCTCGGCTATTTTCTGCAGGCCATAGAAATGAATGGAGGGTGGCTGCGCATGCGCAGTGCACCCTACACAATATCTCCCCTCTCCATTCTCGGTGCAGGTGCGGGTCCCAAAGATGGGACCCACACCTATCAGACAATGGGGGCATATCCTAGCGATTTTTTCTATTGGCCTTTATTAAAAATATTGAGCTGTTCTGTCACAAAGGGTTAACTGTTTTTCTAGCTGTGTGACTAGTACTTTCACTTTTTGCCAGTCATCTAATAAACACTTATTTAAGCCACATTCTGATCAGTAAGATAAAAACTAAGCTATAATGAGTGTTTATAAGGTCAGAGAGCTGAGATAGGGAGTCCGTCTGCTCAAGGTCTGAATGAAAATCCAAAGGGTACTACTAGAGCATGCCAGCCTGTACAGAAAAAAGGACGCCATGTTTTTAATAAAGACCAATTTGAAATTTTTTTTTTACCTCTAAATAAAAATAATAATAAAAAAAATTGCCCCTAAAGGTGTACAGAGCCTTTAGGGGATGTTCATTACTGAAGGGAGAGCTACTGACTAGTGACAGGGGGGATGAAGGAGACCGGCACTCCGTATTCGATTCCAAATGAAGTAGTCTTTATTCGTCACTCATGTATATCATGTGACGCGCGTTGCGGCGCAATAATGCGCCTTTGTCAAACATAAAGTGAGGAGTAGTCTACTGCTAGTAGTAGTGACTACTCCTCACTTTATGTTTGACAAAGGCGCATTATTGCGCCGAAACGCGCGTCACACGATATACATGAGTGACGAATAAAGACTACTACATTTGGAATCAAATACGGAGTGCCGGTCTCCTTCATTTCTATTGATTACCTGGGATTCCAACCCACGGACCGTGCACCTGTGATTGCAATCTAGTGCCGCCCATTTGAGCGTTTTAGTGACAGGGGGGGGTCACACAGTGCATACTACCTGTCATTACTGAAAGGGAAGCCGTTGACCAGTGATAGCATCAATCTAATATACAGTGGTCCCTCAGGTTATAAAGGTCTCAGGATACAATATTCTCATTTTACCATGGTCTTCAATCTTGAGATTATTGGGACATTTTGGGAATCTCGAAACAGTTACTAGCATAGCGTTATGGACTCAAGTTGCAATGGTTTCAACTTATAATGGTCGTTCTGGAGCCAATTAATCTTGTAACTTGGGGACTACTTTACTGCATTGGGCACCATCCAACCCCAGGCTAACCCTAAATACACCATTGCATCCAATGCTTGTAGTGTTGGAGCTTCTTTGACCCCTGACAACAATTTTTGCAATGTGTCTGATTTAAATATTTTTTTTTCATCTTTCAATTTCTAGGTACACATTCACAGGCATTTACACTTTTGAGTCTTTGATAAAGATCTTTGCCCGAGGGTTTTGCATTGACAGTTTTACATTCCTCAGAGACCCATGGAACTGGCTGGATTTTTGTGTCATTGTGATGGCGTAAGTGGAAGGTAGACACTGTTGTGGTCACTAACTCGTTCACCCAAATTATTCATTTTACTGTCTTGCTATTTTTATCAACTAATCGCTCTTTGTTGATATTTTATATTATTCATATTGTTGTTTATGCATCCAATATGCTGTATGCTGGCTGAAGTTTTATGTGAATTTTTGTCTATGTTTCTTTGGTTTATAAAATAGTACCAATATAGTGCGAGACCGATAACACTTCATAATTCATTCCCTGAACTCTGATCCTATGAAAGAGATGTATATAAACCCAAAAAGGTCTTTATCTAAAAACCTATACTAGTTTAACAGAATACGTCTAAGTTCTTATGATGCCAGCCAAACATGTCTATAAGTCACTTCACTGGAGAACTTTTTTGAGGCCCTCTGCTCTCTGAAAAGTAGTAAAAGAACCTGTACATTCAGTACATTGGGCTTAACTACTGTGACTTTCTGGCAAGTCTGATTTCCATCAAAAGATACTAACATGGAAGTATACTGTTATGTTTAGAAGTCAGTACGAACTGACCCATGTCATGGTAATGTCTGTAAGGTTTCATAAAGTCCATAGATGGAGAACATCTCAATCCTATACTAAAGATATAAAGGCCTAGCTTGTAGATGTTAACCCACTTGCCTTGTACATTTTATTCATCATGACGAACCTCTACAATCTGTACTTATACATGGACGAATAGACTTATCTAAATCTTAAAGTGGTCATTTGCTGTTGCTCATTCATCCCTGAGAACACTAATCTATTGGGCAGATTGTCTGTATGTGGAGGTTTGTGTGTGTTGAGATCCAAAATCTGGTGGGACAAAAATGACCTTTGGAACAAATCAAGATAGAAGTGTTTCTATGACTAATATTATAACATGCATGTGTATGCATAACTATCCAACGGAATCCCATCCCCCAGAATGCTTTCCCTCCATATAAGCATTTAGGACTGCAAGTGGCCATATTATTACTCCATTTGATGTCGTATGGAGCTGTAATAGGACACCATAGGATTTATATAATTCTGTATGTTTCCAATTCCATTACTGTCAGATTACATTTGAATCAGACAGAAAATAATATGCCATGCTCTATTGCAGGAATGCTCAAGCTGTGGCTCTCCAGCTGTTGTAAAACTACAACTCCCACCATGCTCTGCTGTAGGCTGTCCGGAAATGCTGGGAGCTGTAGTTTTGCAACAGCTGGAGGGCCGCAGGTTGAGCATGCCTGCTCTGTTCAATGCCAGAGTGTGAATAGCCCTATAATACAGTGCCACACAAAGCATCATGTAGCAGCACATGGACTGCTTATACCTCCAAAGTATAGAGCTGTGAAGAATCCACATAGTGCCATATAGCACATAGTTCAGTTGCTTGCAGGAGGCCTTCTAACCTTGGTTGAATTGATAATCTGCTGCATGACGGGGTAAGTGCATGGATTGTGGCTGCTTGGCATTGGTTTCCAGTCTGTCAATCAAGCAGCTTAGGGTATTCCCTTGTTTTATTATCTTTCTAGTTATACCACAGAGTTTGTAGATCTGGGGAATGTATCTGCTCTCAGGACATTCCGTGTCCTCCGTGCACTTAAAACAATCACTGTAATTCCAGGTAAGTATGATTTGAAATCCTATTTGTGGTTTATTATGTTCTTTTCACTAATGCAAGAAATGTTGCGGTTGTTGTTGACTTCAAGTAATTTATTAGCTGCATTGTACTTCTAAAGGTTATGTTCACACAGCGTTTCTCATGTTGATTCTGACATGTTTTCCATGCCAGAAACAACGTAGAAAATACTTTGAATCTGTCTCCCATTGACTTCAATGCGAATCTGCGCCATAATTTATGTATTTATGCATGGCCAAAATCTGTTAGAAATACATGCTAATTTTGGAGGCAGATTAAGTCACTTATTTTTCTGCCACGTAAACATACCCTCAAAGCCAGGCTTCCACATAGCAGCCACATGGCTGTGACCCTTACGGCTAAACAGCAGCAGTTTGTCACAAACTGCCTAATGGTGACCACCTAATGGCACTTCGGTCCCATTGAAACATCATAGTTAGGCGTCTGTATTGCGGCCCTAGGATTCTGTATTATAGACCCATAGACGTTCCACGTGGCACCATATTATCCCCTATAAGATTTACTTATCTCCATAATGTAGCATTGGATGGAACATGCTATGATTATTTTCCTCCCAGTTTCTGAATGAATATGGAGGTATAGCACGGACCTATTGATTTCTATAGGCTGTTTTATGGATACATACAACATTCTGTAAAGCAGTCATGCCCATAAGTGTTATATACATAGTTATGTGAATAGTAAATGCTGGATCAAGTTACTTTACCCAAGTTGGAACTTTATATATTGTGACATCTACTGTCATTGCGTCGTTAGTGTATATTCACACTTCCCCGCCTGTTGTCTCCAATATCATTTACAAAAATTGTCCATGTTTGTTTCTTTACTTCCCTGACCCCCTGTAATCTTCTCTGCTTATTCACATCCTTTAATTAGATCTTGACTGTGTTCTTATTTTAGTTAATAAGATGTCAATAGAGTCTTGAGCTACACATGCTTCATCTGTGACGAAATGTATCACTGAGGGGCGGGCATGGCTGCATTCATATTTTCTCCAAAATAAGACAACCAGGGAACATATCCAAAAGGCCTGGCAGAGAAGAGGCCCCAAGGGAGCATTGTACAATTAATTCCACAGCATATGTGATCACTTCTGCTAAGCTGTGTAGCATTTGTTCTATTTACACAGAAGAAGACTTAGGGCTGTATTACATTAAAACATTTTGCAGGCGATTGTTGGGAAGGAAGCGTTCCCTTCCAGCAATCGCCTGCTTGTTAGTGGAGGAGACTGCTGCTATTACATACAGCGATCTACTCCACTGTATGGGGAGGTGCGATCACCAATACCATCCCTCATCCGCATACTGAATCATTGTTTGCTGCAAATGATGATTTTTGATCATGCTTAAAAATCTTAATTGCCTTATGAACGAGCAAACTTGTAATCGGCAGCAGTATTACACAGCTAGGTCATCACTAACGAGCGTCCCTATGAATGCTTGTTAGTGAGGATCTGGCCAACCATTGGCCAGTGTAATACAGCTCTTACAAAATCATCTACTGCAGAAGTAATGCAGTGGTTACAAACTGTATAGGTTTGGTATATACACTCTTCAACAATAAAACTGCAACACCTAGAAGCAAAAGTCACGGAATTATGCAAATTACAGGATCAATTGGCGTGTTAATGATATGCAAATCTTAAAAAAATGGAAACAAAATAGTCAAAACATTTTAATTTATTAAGTATTGAGTATGAACGCCATGTGTAGAAATATATGCACTTACACACAGGGATGCACCTAGCCTTTCAGCTGCATGAGGTGAAAATTGAAATAAATGTCAGTCCTGTAATGGCTCTATGTATAATGCCTCCTGTTGTGCCCCATGTATTAAGCTAAGTTCACATGACGACATTTGTCGCGCGACAAAAAGTCGCACTATTGTCGCGCGACAATTTTTATAATGTGAGTCTATGGTGTCGCATTGCGACATGCGACATGCTGCCACTGCGACACGACAGTCGGAAAAACTCTATCCGGGATGGATTTTTGGCGACTGTTGTGTTGCAGTCGCAACATGTCGCATGTTGCACGTGCGACACCACCATAGACTCCCATTATAAAAATTGTCGCGCGACATTAATGTGACATCAATGTCGCGCTACAAATGTTGCAGTGTAGTGGTTCCCAATATGTTGCGCGACTGTCGTTGTGTGAACGTAGCCTTATAGTGCTCCTCGTGTAGCGCCCCCTGTATTATAATACCCCCTGTATTATATTTCTCATCCTGTAGTTCTCTGGCATGTATTATAATACCCCACCTTCCCCCCGTTGTTCCCTCCATATTATATTGCCCCCTGTAGTACTCTGGTCTGTATAGGCCACAGGACTCTTCCAGCATGTGGTCAGAGTTGCCACATTTTGATGCAGTAGGTACGTCAGAATGCAGGCATTCATGACCACGTGATCGTGCCGCCTTAGACCCGTCGCAGGAAGTCCAGGAGATATCATCACAGCCTCTTCAGCTTTTCTACTGCCTCATAGGCTGCAGGCTTAGTGGCCTGCAGCCTATGAGGCTGAATGGTGAGGACGAAAGCTAAAACCTCCTGTGCCCTGCCACAAACTGCGTCCCTCTCAGAGGCAGGTTGGCTGCTGCCTGAGGAAACATTCTCATCTTGCCTTACGGCAGATTTGGCCCTGCTTACACACATTGGCATACTATAAATCATTGTCTGAGCAATGTTCTTCCACTCTGACTGCATACTTACCAATGTTTTAGTTGGTAAAATCAGGGCATCTAAGCTCCTGGGAGCACCCATGTCAATGGAATACCTGTAGCTGGATGTCTGTCTAGTCAACCAATGTTGTGCACACGCCTTTTGATGGTTTGTGTAGACAATGTTTGCCACCCAAGGCTTGGGATGTGACGTCTAATTTCCTTACAGCAGTAAAGAATGGATCACTATGCACGATTCATCTGCTCAGACAATTTGTCCATGCAGAGGTTCACCTCTGTGCACTTCTAGCTGTCATTCCAGTTCGTCGTTGTTCTCCCAACCACCGGGACATGTAACGTTGAATAGTGCGGACATCTTGGCCTAGGGGTATAGCGATCTGCCAGAGTGATAAATCAAGGTCTCTCCATTCAAGTTTTTTTGTTCCTCTCAGTTGGAGACAAGTTGTGATAACTGGCATATTGATGAACAGGAGATTTCATCATTTTCAGAGCTAAGCGTCACTTGTGTGCTACTTCCACGATTTGCATAACCTTACAGCTTGTCCTTCTTGGTGTTGCTTCTTTAGCACCAATGTATTTTGCAGCAGTCTAGACAGTCCCTGTCCACAATGGAGTTCACTATCCAATCTCCCTGGCACACATACATACATGATCATATTTAATAAAGATTCAATTGACCATGTTTTTAGAATGTGGGAGGAAACTTGAGAACCAAGAGGAAACCCACATGGACAGAACAAATACATTCCATGCAAATGTTGACCAGAAAGGATACATACCAAAGGGAGAATGTAAAACAGAGTTATCTCATGTGGCTGCTATGGGGTCTCTGAAGAGAGGAGGAAATTCCATTTTCCATTGCAATGGGTAGTGAGAATCTGTGCTGGGATAAGGTCTCCACAGGTGCTCCATTGATGAAAAATGTAGTCTCTTCATGTAAATCAGATAGGAGCACCAAGATCTCCTTTCCTAGGGAGTTTAGGCATATGGTGGTGTCAGGCAGCACCAGAAAGGGACATAAATGTTATTGTTGCTATGATATCCCCCATCCTCTGTATACTACATAACATAAGACACTCTCTTTCAGGATTCTTTTGGAGTTATGAAGATAACATATAGTCTACTTTACCTGTTTCAGGCTTGAAGACCATTGTTGGAGCCCTCATTCAATCTGTGAAAAAGCTGGCAGATGTGATGATTCTCACTGTCTTCTGTTTGGCCGTCTTTGCTCTAATTGGTCTTCAGCTATTTATGGGAAATTTGAAACAAAAGTGTGTCTACTGGCCACCACCAGAGGAAGCATATGAATATTACAGAAACTTGACGATAAGTTCAATGAATTTGGATTTTGATGACAACTCAACCTTATACAATAACACTGATCTGTTTGCCAACATATCCATAGACTGGACTACCTACCTCAATGATGAGTGTAAGTCAAATGACAAAGTTGGTTTTAATCCAGGAAAGTTACTTCATGTTTTCAAGTGATTGTTAAATTTTGTTAGTTTAAAACCAGACAAAGGTGATCCTCATTAAATATCATCATACCAAGTGTACAATTAAGCAGTCTTGTGATGCAGGGGGAAGAGGAAGAGCAGATGGAGACATGATTACTGCATAATGTAGTTACCCAATTGAGAAGCTAACAATGGACAGTGATGTGTGAGGCTATCCACAAGCCGAGTATCGGAGAGGATACCAGCGAGTTGTCCACTAGTCATAAATGTATATAATCGAGTAAGCAACTCAGAGTTTAAAATAGATGGTTTCTTGCATGAGCAATCATTTGCTTTGAATTTAGAACAAGGGTCAGCAACCTTCGGCACTCCAGCTGCTGTGAAACTACAACTCCCAGCATGCATACTTTCTTGGTTGTTCTTGTAACTCCCATAGAAGTGAAAGGAGGATTCTGGGAGTTGTAGTTTCTCTTTTTTGAGAAAGGTAAGGAATATGTTATGGGTCAGGCCATGTATATGTCACGGGTAATTGGGAGGGGATAACACCAGATAACACACAGAAGGAATAGACCGGAGTCCAGGCCTCAAAGGTAAGGGAGAGGGATGGTGACCTCTTAGGAATCCTTAGACCTCTACCTGACTCCTGCCAGTATGAGTAGACCCTGAAGGTGGAAATACTCATACACCAGAACCTTAGCCCTGGAGACCCTGTAAGGCCCTAGGAGTGGTGCAAGGGAATGAGACTACTGGTTCCTCCCCAGATGAAGGAACCAGCGTCTCCCTAAGGCCTAGACAACAACACACACAAGCGAACAACAAAATGCAAAACAAAATGCACTTAGCTTAAAGAAGAATGGAGGAGCAGGAGATCCAAAGGAACAACACACCAGCTAAACCAACTCCAGCAGGAAATATCAACCGCATGGTAAGCAGTGTGAGTCAGAACTAAATAGAGCCTCAGTAATGACCACAAACTGCACCTGACAAAAAGTGTGGTCATTACCAAACAACAACACTACAAGATGAAAACAGAGAGGCTGTCAGATACCCTCATGTCCCGCCAGTCTCTCAGATCTTCTCATCTCTGTCATGGGAGGGACCATGACAGTATGCAGGACCACATGCATAGTACATGTGGATAGATCCACCACACATGCAGCATGTCACCGTTGGAGGCACATCCCTTGAACAATTGGCTGGACAGCCAAGAACAATATGAGCTATGTAAATTGGAACCATTTACCAGCACATGAGAACTTTTCAGGCAGACTCTACCGTATTGGTATTTATAGATCAAGAGGAGATTATGTTCCATACTTCATCCTAGGTTGCCCTGTCCCATATGTACCTGTTTAATTTTACGCTATAACCATTCCACTGCATTAGAGGTCCTTAGATTATGAGGCAAGAAGAAAATAGAATTTGAAAGTTGAGTATTATTGCAAATGTTTTATATAAACTGCAAAATGGTGTTCAAACAAGATGAGCATACGCTATATGTCAGGTTTCTAAACTAGATTTCTTCTTCATTATGTCAATATAGCTAACTTTTACTACTTGGACGGAGCACTGGATGCCCTTCTGTGTGGAAACAACAGTGATGCTGGGTGAGTGTACTTTATTTACCTAGGTGGACAGCAAGAATGGCAGTTAAAGGGGTTGTAAAAGATTACACAAACCTTGCTGTTTTCTTCCAGAAACAGTGCCACTTTTGCCAATGGCCTGGGTCTGGTATTGCAGCTAAGTCCTATTCAGTAAATGGGGATGAGCTGCAATACCAGACCCAGCCTATGGGCAGAAGTGCAGTTAATTTTGGAAAAAGCAGCAGGGTTTGCGTAAACTTTTACAATCCCTTATGTGAGATAAGTGTGGGTTCCTCCTCAGGACCTTCTCCTTTCTCCAGGACAGGTCCCTCGAAGTGAAAGGGAGCAGCCTCACATGCACGGCCATCCTCCATTCACAGGTATGGAAATTCAGAAAATAGCTTAGCACTGGCTCAGCTGTTTCTGGGCATTTCCATAGCAGTAAATAAAGAGGTAGTCATGCTCGCATGGCTTAATCTCCATTCACTGCTATGGGACTTCTGAAAATTGCTGAGCGCTCACTCAGCTATTTGCGGAAGTCCCATAGTAGTGAATAGTGAGGACACCGCGTATGCACAGTGTGCTCTCCTTTAGTTCAGGGTTCCCACTCTGGGGTTTCAAAGGTGGGACCCACAGCTATCTAACATTTTCTAGCGATATGCCGCAAATGTTGAGATGGGACAACCCCTTTAAGTAGCATAGCTCTGCAATTGTACACATTAAAATGTTTGCTCTATACTTTTTTCCTATGTTAGCAATGTGTATTTATTGTTATCTCAACTGAATTCTTGTCATTATGTTGTCATTTATACATTATTCAGGCTCTGTTCACACTGGCTTCAAAGCTTCAATTTTTAATAAATCTTTGACTAATCCATTTTTAATGGGGCGGAAACTTAATGGATTTTAACCGATCCCTATTGATTTTATTTATTTATTTTTATAATCTTTATTTTCATATATAAAAGCCATCAAACAACAATATTCCTTCCGATTCACTCGGATTAGGAGTTTATATAGTACGTCCATGGGTGTAGCTATAGGGGGTGCAGAGGTAGCAGTCGCTACCAGGCCCAGGAGCCTGAAGGGGCCCAAAGACACTTGTGCCCCATAAGAAGACACACAAAGCACTGAGGGAAGGGGGGCCCAAGCTGAACTCTTGCACCAGGGCCCATGAGCCGTTAGCTACGCCCCTGAGTACGTCAATGTCATAACTCTTCACTGGACCTTTTTACAGCTTGTAAATAGCAAATATAGATACATATAAAACAAAAAAAAACTTTTCCATTCCCTCTCCCCATCCCCCCTTCACCCTCTCCCCCTCGAGACAAGGAAGGCATGGCAAATTGGCAAAAAAAAACTGTCTGAGTAATCCATGATTTCTAATACTTTAAATATAACTCCTTCTTCCCCTTATTTTGATATAACCTTTTCTTTTTTCATCATATCATCTACCGCATTTTTACTTTCTGGTTCTGCTGTTTTCCTTTCTGGTTCTGCTGTTTTCCATTTCTTCAGAATCAGAAACCTAGCTTGAAACATTACTTTCCCAATAACTAATTTAGTTCTCTTTGGTATACTTAAATGTCTAAGGCCACCCAAGATACATACAATTGGGTTCCTATCAATTTATAATCATATACTTTATTAGCTGTTCAAACCAATATCTAAACAGTTTTGTGCATCTTCATAACAAATGTATCAACCCTGCATGTTCTTCTTTACACCTTGGGCACTCATCTGTTTTTCTCACCTCCCATTCTTTTTTATTGGGCTGAAGAACGATGCAATCTATGCCGTACAAAAATTGAGAAATTCTATGGAAAGCCTTAAAGGACACTCTCAAAGGGGACCTAATTATATGTACCCATACTTTATCCTCTATTATACCAACATCCTTTTCCCAATTGCCCCTTGAAGTTACTGTTACATTTTTTTTTTTTTGCACCCAATACCGCCTTATACATTTTCGCTAATGCCCCTTTTGATTTCTTAATCCTTAGGGCTCATTCAGATGCCCGGATGCTGTCCGCAAAAATGCGGATCCGTTATTTTGCGGATTAGATGCTGTCCTATTCACTTCTATGGGGCCCTTTTTTTCCATTGCACAGCTCACCAAAAAAAGTTAAACATGTCCTATACTTGTCAGTGAAAATCGGGACACGGCCCTATAGAAGTCTATGGGGAAAAAAAACGGAATACAATTAGTTTTTTTGCGGACATGCTCAACTGTCCGCAAAAAAATGGATCCGTGTTTTTGCAGACAGCATACGGCTGTCTGAATGAGCCCTTAACAAGTTCTTAAATTCTTGATCCTCTGCGTTCTTATATCTTTTTGAAATAAGTGACGAGCCAATATCATTCCTCAACTGTAAATACTCCCTTACCAGTTTACCAAATTCCGTCCTTATCCCTCCTTCAAAAATATGACTTATCCTACTTATACCTTTTTGTTCCCAATTAACATATTGGTTAATTTTTTTGTATCTCCTGTAAATGTATATTGGTCCATAAGGGAGTAAAGTTTAAATAGCCCTTTATCCCCATAATAACTTTAACCTCCTCCCATATTTTATTCATCAAAAACAAAGCTGAATTTACCCCACTTTTCCTACTTAAATTCCCGATCCCATTGATTTTAATCTGCTGGGTATCCCTTTTCACAGAAAAGAATAGCATACCAGGTTATGGCATTCTGCTTATCAAAAGCAGAGAAAACCTGGAGGAATTGAGGTTGACTCAAGCTTGTATGGATTCATAATATATGTTTTACAGTTTGCTATGGGCCCACACTGTACCTCCATGTGCCGTGGATTTTATTCAGAGGCCTATGTAAGTTTTTTTTTTTTTCTGGCATCTTCCATCACATGCCATAGGGCAGTGGTGCCCGCACTTTGTGGGGTGCCTGCCACGTTGAAATATGAGAAGGCATTAGGCTACACTAAATAGTGAAAGTGAAAAGTTCTATTAAAGGGGTTATCCTACAAAATCTATTAGGATAGGGTATTTCATATAAAGTATTATTGCAATATACAAATAAAAAGAAGGAAAGGTTTACTTCTTTATCTCTGGTAGTGCCCCCGGCTGTTTCTCCTGTGGCTAGAATTCTGTCTGCCTTCTCCTGTATTCAGTGATGGTGATGAAGGGTGATGAACCCTTAACATAGTGATAGTTTTGCATTACTTTCTTAGGTAACCCTTAACTAGTAAGTATCCCTATGCAACACTGAGGTCAGACCTGGGGCAACAGAGCTCTCACTCATGGAATGTATAGCATGTGTTCTGCTGTTTGTGTGGTTATTGAGATCTGTCTTTTTGTAATTCCGACCATGGACTATGGGTGTACCTTCTACCCACAGGAGATGCCCAGAAAGCTATACATGTATGAAGACTGGAAGAAATCCCAACTATGGGTACACCAGTTACGATTCATTCAACTGGGCCTTTTTGTCACTCTTCCGACTGATGACTCAGGACTACTGGGAGAACTTGTTTCAACTGGTAACACTCTTAACACTAGTAACCCTAATTTTTACCCTGAATGATCCCATGCTAAAAATGCTTTTTATATCAATGTCCAAATTCATCTAAACCATTTTGTAAAATGTGAGTTTGGTTGACCAAGAATATTACTGTACACAGGTTTGATGCCACCAGGTTGTATAGAACCAGGGGGAGGTCCGTGTTCTCCACATGTGGATCGCCAGCTGTTGCACAGCTCCAACTCCCACCACATCATAACAGTCTCCAGCTTTACAGAGGATGCTGAAAGTTGTAGTTCTGCAACAGCTGGATAGCTGCAGGTTGGAGACCCTTGTTTATAGGTAATGTTCTTCTGTAATATAACTGATGCTACACAGTCACATATTATTTTTTTGATCCTAGACCCTCAGATCTGCGGGTAAAACATACATGATTTTCTTCGTGCTGGTGATATTCCTGGGCTCATTTTATCTTATCAACCTTATCCTTGCTGTGGTGGCCATGGCTTATGCCGAGCAGAATGAAGCCACCATGCAGGAAGCCATAGATAAGGAGAAAGAATTCCAAGAGATGCTGGAACAGCTAAAGAAACATCAAGAAGAGCAAGGTCAAAGGGTCAGTATGTAACACAAGTGATTAGTATCCACATAACATCAAGGGGAAATTTGGCATCCATGAGTTTAGGATTAGATTACAATGGTGCAGGTTTCAAAGTTCAAATCTCCCAGAATTCCTCGCTGGGTTAGTGTCTGCAAAGAACTTACTGTAATCCACACTGTACCTCATTGTAGTTATCCTATGTGGTGAAAAAATTAATTTCAACACTGCATTATAAAATGTTTCTTTATTAAGAAACAATAACTAGGGTCATTTGGTTGTTTTCTTGGGTGATCTAGTCACCTTTTGTTCATTTACTGTGTTGAAGATGCAACAAATACAATAGTATCAACCCTGTCCTGGGAAAATTATAGCAATAGAAGATGATTGTGTTGATTTTGTTGGAGGCAGTGCTCATTTTAGTTGCATGTGACAAGGGTAATTTCATAAAGTGGTAGAGGCAAGGTGGAAACCACAGACTGAAAGTTCTTTAGCAAAATAAAGAACATCTGTCAAGATATAGTCACACACCCCCGCAGCAAATAGTGGCACATGCCCTCTTTTTTTCTTGTGCCTCCCGAATATAGTGCCTCCTGCCTGTTGTGTTGTGCCCCCTGTATATAGTGTCTCCAGCCTGCCGTTGCCACACTGTATATAGTGCCTCCTGCCTGCTGTTCCTCTCCCTCTACCCCTGTATATAATTTCTCCTGCATGTTGTGCCCCTTCCTCTGCCTCCTGTACATAATGCCTCCTGCCTGTTGTGCCCACATGTTTATAGTGCCTCCTGCATGCCTTGACCCCAATAGGAAATGCCTGTGGCTTGCTGTGCCACAGACATACAGACACACCCATAGAGTATAAGCATAAACCGTCTCTTAATTGGCTCCTGTTGAGATTCCACCACATACAATATTCCCCTATACGAATAGTGCAGTTGGTTCGTAAAATAAATTACTCCTACCCTAGTTTCTCCTGGGGTCTGTTCCTTTGATAGTCCAGCTATGGTAAAAGCTCCAATGGCTTGGCTCAATCCCGGAGTCCTTTAGAGTTAGTTTAGTTCTTTCTTTCTGATGGAAGCTTACCCTGGCCAGCAGCACGCCTCCTGTTTGATGCTTGCGCTCTGGTATGGAGTGGGGTGGCGTCACCTAATCAGAGCTAGAAAAGCTGAAATAGGAAAAATCCAACGCGTTTCGAGAAGTATCGCTTCTCTTCCTCAGGGATACCATTCTCATATTAGTGCTCCTCTATATAAGTCCTAGCCGGGTTCCTGGGTGGAGTTATGCAAATCCATGTCAGTTGTCTGGGTATACACATATGTGACCCTTTTAGTTGTCAAAAGCAAACAATTCAACCTTACTATTGAGACCCCACACAGCTAGACTATTAGGATTAAAAATCCACCTAGTCTCCGCTCTCGATTAATATTTGATTAAATCTCCTCCTCCTATACTCACTGTAACTTTATGTGAACCGCATACAGAAGACCCTTTCCATTTCCCCCATGTACCTCAGAATAATGTCTCGATACAGGGCGTCCTTCATGTTTTCGCTCTATATTATATATGTGCTCCCTTACATGTTCTTTTAGGGGCCTTTTTGTTCTACCTATGTAGAATTTCCCGCATGGGCGTGTTATTAAATATATGACCCCTTTAGTATGACATGTAATATGTTGTTTTATTGTCTGTTTGTAAAGTCTTTCTTTATCTTTTATTTCATAGACTGGTTTTGTACGACCCAGTTTATGGCAGCTCATACATTTTTTTCAAGGAAAAAAAAACCTTGGCAATATGATCGCACCAACTGTTAAAACAGTGAAAGCAACGAATAGCAATACAGGGATCCTGTATTGCTATTCGTTGTTTTCACTGTTTTAACAGTTGGTGCGATCATATTGCCTATATTTGGAGCTTTTTTATATGCTGGCGGAGGATATCCCAGTATTTTTTAACTATATTTCTAAGTATACTGGATTGATTATTGTAACCTGAAATAATATTGTTGTGTTATCACTGTTATTTTTTTTTATTCATTTTATTACTGTGTACATCATGCTCAATTAGTACTTGTCTGTCAGTGCTTCCTACTACTTCTCTTTGTTTATTGAGGAGGTGTATCCTTTGGTTTTAAATTTATTTTGCAGTATATTTGCTTCCTGTTGAAAATCCTCATTTTTTCTACAATTTCTATATAGGCGCATGTACTAACTTCTGGGTATATTTAATAGCCATTGTGGCAAATGACAACTAGTCATGGCGATAAAGCTTTTAGTGTCAGTGGACTTGCTATATATCTTAGTATGTATGGTGCCTTCATTAATAAAAATAGTTAAATCCCAAATATTTATTTCAGATTTACTATATGTAGGAGTAAATTCTAAAAAGTATTCAGTTTTATTTATAACCTCAAAAATTTTTAAAAGAGATTCTTCTTCTCTCTTCTAAATGAAAATAATATCATCAATAAAACAGCGCCAGAGGATGAGATCCGCACCGAGTCCCCCAGGCGGGAAGATACAGTCATTCTCCCATTGGGCAACGTATAGGTTAGAAAAACTCAATGCGAATCTCGTCCCCATCGCTGTTCCCCATGTCTGTAAATAATAATCCCCCTCATATATAAAATAATTTTCATTTAATATAAACAAAAATCTCCTATAAAATCAATTTGTTCCATAGAACACATGCTGCTTCGCATCCCTTATTACGACAATCCAGTTACTCTATGGAACAACTTGATTTTATAGGAGATTGCATTTTATTTATAATAAATGAAAATTATTTTATATATGCGGGAGATTATTATTTACAGAGACGGGGGACCGCGATGAGGACGAGATTCACATTAAGTTTCCCAGTGGGAGAATGACTGTATCTTCCTGCCTGAGAAGAATGAAGCCAATTTATTCTGGGGATTTAACTATTTTTATTAATGTAGGCACCATACATACTAAGATATATAGCAAGCCCACTGACACTAATAGCTTTATCGCCATGACTAGTTGTCATTTGCCACAATAGCTATTAAATGTACCCAGAAGTCAGTTCATGCGCCTAAATAGTAATTGTAGCAAAAATGAGGATTTTCAACAAGAAGCAAATATACTACAAAATAAATCTGAAACCAAAGGATACACCTGTGACCTCCTCAATAAACAAAGAGAAGTAGTAGGGAGCACTGACAGACAAGTACTAATTGAGCATAATGTACACAGTAATGACATGAATAAACAAAATAATAGTGATAACACAACAATAATTCCTGCAATTATTTCAGGTTACAATCAATCCAGTATACTTAGAAATATAGGTAACAAATACTGGGATATCCTCCGTCAGGATCGAAAGACAGATTCCAGAAAATCCCAGATTCATATATAAAAAAGCTCCAAATATAGGCAATATGATCACACCAACTATTACAGTCCTTGCCTTGTAAAAAACTGGGTCGTACAAAACCAGTCTATGAAATAAAAGATAAAGAAAGCCTTTACAAACAGACAATAAAAAAACATATTGCATGTCATACTAAAAGGGTCATATATTTAATAACATGTCCATTAGAGAAATTTTACATAGGTAGAACAAAAAGACCCCTAAAAGAACGTGTAAGGGAGCACATATATAATATAGAGCGAAAATATAAAGGACGCCCTGTATCGAGACATTATTCTGAGGTACATGCGGTTCACATAAAGTTACAGTAAGTATAAGAGGAGGAGATTTAATCAAATATCAATCGAGAGCGGAGACTAGGTGGATTTTTAATCTTAATAGTCTAGCTGTGTGGGGTCTCAATAGTGAGGTTGAAATGTTTGCTTTTGACAACTGACATGGATTTGAATAACTCCACCCGGGAACCCGGCTAGGACTTATATAGAGGAGCACTAATGGGAGAATGGTATCCCTGAAGAAGAGAAGCAAAACTTTTTGAAACGCATTGGATTTTTTTCCCATTTCAGCTTTCGTAGCTCTGCTTAGGTGACGTCACCCCGCTCCATGCCGGAGCGCGAGCATCAAACAGGAGGCGTGCTGCCGGCCGGGGCAAGCTTCCATCTGAAAGAAAGAACTAGACTAACTCTTAAGGACTCTGGGATTGAGCCAAGCCATTGGAGCTTTTACCACAGCTGGTCTGGACTATCAAAAGAACAGACCCCAGGAGAAACGAAGGTAGGAGTGATTTATATCACGAACCAACTGCACTATTCGTATAGGGGAATATTGGATGTGGTGGAATCTCAACAGGAGCCAATTAAGAGACGGTTTATATTTGATAGTTTGCGCAGAAACAATACTATTTTTTTTATATTTCAATTATTTTAGTCGATTGCGGTACCGACAGTTTCTTGCAGCACTATCAGTTTGCGAAACAGCGCCAGTGATTACAATTCTTGTTGATATTTTATCCACAGTATAAGCATACTCACCCTTTCCCAGTCCCACAATGTCCTGCATGCTTAGTGCTCCCATATATAGTGCTACGCTCTCTGTTTCCCTTGTATATAGTGACATGTTCTGTGTCCCCTTTATACAGTACCACTTGTATGCCCCTTCTGTATATAGCACCTTTTGTCTGTGCCTGTTGTATGTAGTGCCTCCTGCCTGCTGTGCACCTTGTATATAGTGCCTCTTGCCAGTGCCTCTGGATTATAGCCTGTGCCACTTGTATATAGAGCCTGTTGCCTGTGGCCCCTGTATTATAGTTTGCGCCCCTTTATATAGTGCCTCCTGCTTGCTGTGGCCCCTTTGTATAGTATATCCTGCCTGCTGTGCCCCCATGTATATAGTACCTCCTGCCTGCTGTACCCCCTATATATAGTGTCTCCTGCCTGCCATGCCCCACTGTATGTAGTGCTTCCTGCCTGCTGTGCCCCCTACTCTGCTGCCTGTATATAATGCCTCCTGCCTGCTGTACCCCCATGTTTATAGTGCCTCCTGCTCCTTAGGAACATCACATGCAGCATGATGATGGCATTGCGCCACCTGCATCACAGAAGAGCACTGAATCATGGCGGAGGAGGGAACAAATGGTTCCCTTGTCCTGCCAGGACATAGATACAATTAGAGTGTTGGAGCCCGGAAATTGGGTGAATCGTCCCAGTGACCAGGTGCATGGGAGAGGGGACCCAAAGCACTTGGCTCCTTCTGGCCTAGTGCTACTCCGCTTCACATATCAAAAGGACAGAGTTACTACGCCTGGGCCCTGATGCTGGTTAACACTAGCTGCAGCTGGCACTAATGTCACTCATAAGTGACAAGCAGTGCAGAAGGGGTGATGCAGAAGTCAATTCTGTGTGGGGCCCCCCTTAATACCACAGGCCCTGTAGCGGTATTTCCACCACTGGCCTTAGGATACAGTATTTTCAACTTACAATAGTTAGAGTCAATCACAGTAGCTTTCCTGACACGGTTGCTACCTAGGGCCAGTGCATTGAAAAGAGGTGCACCTTTTCTTCCCCTGGGGCACACTCTGGTTCTGGGGCTCTTGTCGACTGAAGAGACATTCAACATCCACACACATTCAGGTGGCTCTCTATCTATCTTATATTTGTGGTAAAAATGGGTGGAGGCCACAGCTTTATTACAAAGACAGGGGGACCTTGTCTACCCTTGAATAGTACTTTCTTCGTCACCTCGCATGCCTGGTCACCGTGGCCACGGTGACTGCCACTTCTCCGTCTTCTTCTTAGACAAGGTCCTCCCTCCGCCAGCTGTGACATCTGAAAATACAGGTATCGTGAGCCAACCAAGAAATAAAAACAAAAGCAACCATATTCAACATATCAATCACAGAATCAGAGGAACAACAACCCCATGGAGAAAGGGTGGGAAACTCTTCACTGGCCGAGCGCACACCAAGAGGAAGTGGAGGAGGGGTAACTGGGCTAGATTTAACAAAATAAATGTCTCTCTTTACTGTAGGGCAAAATAGGAGTTGTAGTACTTCCAGTAATAGCAAAACACAGTTCCAATTATACACAGCGCAGTTTTTTACAGATAACGATGTATGGATTTAGGCAAGTAGGGGAGTTATGGCTCTTTTACCTCTTTATCTGTTACAAGTCTCTTCCAGTAGAATCCTATTACACTCTTGCAAATGTTGCTGTATTGTCCGCTGAGGGATACAGAATTTTAAGGAAACGATTGGCTAGGACTTGTCCAGGTGTGAATGGTGTCTTAACAGTACTAGCAGCTTTTGGTAGCACACATACACAGGGTGATTCATATGTGAGAGAACATAACACAACACAGTGGGGAATTTATCATGAAGGTAATATTTGAAGTCAGTGTTGCTTGTTTCTGTGTTGAGTCCAAGTCTGATCTTGAGTCTGAGTCTACTTAATGCCACATTTATCAAATGTAGTATGATAAATTTGTCTCATCCTTAAAGGTGTTGTCCAAGTTATCTAAAAAAATAAATAAAGTACTGTATTTTCTGGCGTATAAGACTACTTTTTAACACATGAAAATCTTCTCAAAAGTCAGGGGTCATCTTATACGCCGGGTGTTGTTTTATAAGCCGGTATACAGCGTGCTGAAACTTAAGAGGACCTTTCACTGGTCCAACGATTGTTAGATAATGATATGTACCGGTATGTGTAGAGTGGCGCCCGGATTTTTTTCTCCCAGGTGCGAGATTAGCTGTAATTAGCATAAGGCGCAGGCGCCAGTAAGAAAGAGTGACTGTCATTCTAATCACCCCCTACTGGCCAAAGAGAAGATGGTTTTCCCTTCTCCAGAAATTCGCTATTGCAAAACTTTAGACGCTCCCCCCCAGGAACGATATCCTCCATCAGGATCCAATTCTGTATCCACATCCAGAGATCTTCAAGCTCAAAGCCTGGATGCTGAGATCCCCATGTTAAAACGTCTGGGACTTTCAGACAGTTATATCTACTCTTAGATGCTGTAGGAAAAAAGTGACTTCTGCGATATATTTAAAGATCTGGAAGATGGTCGGGGAAGGCCAATCCAAATTTTGAGAAACCTAAAATCCCAAAAATCTTAGATTTTCTACAAGGTTTTGAATTGGGTCTTAGTGAACCATCCACTTTAAAGGTTCAGGTTTCTGCACTTAGTGCCTTTTTTGATACCGACCTGGCTAAGTCATTGGTGGATTAGATGTTTTATCAGAGCAGCTTCTAGATTGAGACCTACCTTGAAAACTCGTACTCCTGCTTGGGACTTAAATACGGTCCTTATGGGTTGATGCTGAGTCTTTTTGAACCCATAGATGATTGTCCTAATTGCCATTACATCAGTTAGAAGGTTAGGGAAGATTCAGGCTTTTTCTATTAGGGTTATAAAACACTAAACGGTTAGATTTGGCTAAATCTTCCGACCTGTCTTATGGACGTAAGGTCCTTTAGGCGGTAGCCCCCCCCCCCCCCCAAGCTGTATAATTTTTTAGTTCTCCTTATGGTGCCGTCATGGTGATGATATGGAAAATCGGAATTAGTGTTACCGGTAATTCTGTTTCTATGAATTCACCATGATGGCACATTTATCCCTTCCCTTATCTTAAGTTTCTTTGTAATTGTTGGTATGAAGCAATTTAATAAATGTATTTTTTATCTATATTTAAGGCTCTCTAGTAATTTTTAAAACACTGGGGAATGGTGGAGGAAGGGGGGTTTTAATCTCTTCTCTGTTCCTGCATATTCTGACGCCCATAACTTTTTTATACTGTAGTTATATCTACTGAGCTTTGTGCGGACTACTTTTTTACAGGACAATCTGTAGTTTCTATTTATACCATTTTGGAGTGTGTGTGACTTTTTGATCACATTTTATTAGGGTAAGAGAAGCGATATTTTGGGTAAGAGAAGCAATGAAAAAATGGCGGGGTGATATAAACTTTTTATATATTTTTAACAGGTTTTTTTTTACTTTTTTTAATGATTTTGAAGCTCGTATTTGAGACAACAAAATCAAATTTAAAAAAAAATTCAGAATAATCATGGATATTTTAGATCCATTAATTGTTCAGAATTGCTCATTTCTTATGTTGGCCTGTCACCTGCTGGCTAAAATAAGAACTGCAGCTTAAATGCCCTGGGTCTCTTCAGCGAGACCCAGAGCATTGAAAGCAATTACCGGCATGCTCATTGGAGGCAGAGGATGCCAGGAAGAAGCGCAAGCTTCTGTGTTTTTCACCCTTTAGGCCCCATTCACACGTCCACAATGTTTGTCCACACCTGTTCCGCAAATCTGCGGAACGGGTGGGGACCCATTCAGTTTGAATGGGGACGTGATGGATGCGGAGAGCACACACTGTGCTCTCCGCATCCGCATTTGTGGATCGCGCCGCCGATCTTTCAGCCGGCGGCTCCGCAATAATATAGAGCATGTCCTATTCTTGCCCGCAATTGCGGACAAGTATAAGCATCTCTATGGGGCTGGCGGCAAGGTGTGTTGCGGATCCGCAACACACTACGGACGTGTGAATGGGGCCTTAGATGCCGTGATCTCACTTGATCACGGCATCTAAAGGCTTTAATGACCGCGATCGGAATCTGCATCAGGTTTTTCTGGATGTGTTTTTCTGCAGCCATTTTCTGCAGTTTTTTTTTTTTCAGTTCTAAGAGACAGCAGTGTCATTGCTGTGCTCTGTGCTTTACTCTGTCATTACATTAGATAGTTAGTTAGTTAGCATATATACATAATACAGATAGTTAGTGGGAGATAGTCAGTGTAGGTTAGATTGTGAAATAGTGTAGCTAGTGTGATAGGTTCTGCTGTCCATACATACATGCTACAGGCAAGTTCACAACAATACTTAGTGCACCAATCACTAATATGTAGTGACCCACGCCTGTATTGCGCGCATTATGCGAATATTACATTGCCGATTTTCGCAATCAAGAAAATAATCACAAATTTTGTGACAAATATTCGCCCAAATATTCGCGAAATATCGCAAATTCGAATATTGCTCCTGATGCTCATTACTACTGTGTGTGGGTGGGTATTATCCTGCTGAAAATGCCAGGTAGAAGCCCTGCCATAAGAGGAAACACTTGGTTGCAGGATGTCCTAGTCCTACACATATCACTGAGCTGTTAGTGTCCCTCGTATCAGTACTAGGGGTGACCGACTGTCCTATACAATGGCTTCCCACATTATCATGCCAACTATTGGGGCAGTGTGTCACTCTACAGTAAAGGGAGGATTGAAGAGCTCACCACGAGGCCTTCATACTTGAAACCGACCATTGTTGGATCCTAAACAGAACCTGGATTAGCTGCTAAAGACAATACCATTCCAGTACGTAGCAATCAAGGTTTCTCTTTAACGACACCAAATGAAGCAGGCAATTGTGGCTGGCTGTCAAAGAGAGGACATGTAATGGGTAATTTCCTTCTGCTAAATACCTGGAAATTATCCGACCAGAGACAGGGGTATGTAATGAAGGTGCCACCTGTGTATGGATGGTGGACAACAAAACTTTGGGAGCTGCTCATGGCTGTTTGCCGTGTCTACATTCGCTGACGTAACCACTGCTCCCAACACCTCCTCCCAGCTAGGTCAGAATAGCCTAGAAGGCAGACAATTAGTTAAATCCTGCTTCTCTCAGTCCAATGATGTTCTCCCTCCCAAAGTCTGTCAACTAGACAAAATGTCTTTGAGTGTGCTGTAAGGACATGTCTATCAGTCAGTGATACCTCACCACAAGGTACACTACCCAAAAGTAGCCTCTGAGAGCCTTTTTATAAGGCAGTGGGGGAAGCACTTTTGCACCTTCTTGTGGCAAGACCCAGTGTCTAATCAGACCACACCTGTAAACCTTTACATATCTGCCTGAGACATATAACTGTATGCCGAATTTTGAAGCAATCTGACATTTCTGGGTGCGTTATTTTTATGTGAATGAGTGTATATATATTTAGGGAAGCTAATGGTCAAATAGTTTTATTATCAATATTTTACATTTTCCAAATATGTAAGATATATAAAAAAGGGGACGGGGTCATTTTAAAGATCAAAATGATTCTCCTTTCAGGAACTGCTTGACACCATCACAATCCTACCTACGTAAAACAAGTGGTCCTGGTGTCCTATCCCATTTTCTTCTACTTCTTTATTTGCTAAGATTTCAGCACCTGTGTAAATCACGTGCCTATGCCAGCTCTCACCACCTATTAAAATGAGGATATGACCAATCTGGAATGCCCTCCGCCCTTGTTCCCCAAAACAGATGCATGGGCTGCTTCATGTAATACATAGACCCTTGAATGTAGATTACAATTCCTATGGTGACGGCCACCATGAACTTGAGAGCATGGTATGCCAGTCAAGGCACTCTATGATCGCAGTGTATGCTCCATTCCACCCTGCAGCTGCACTAGAAATTGGAGTGTTTTGTCAGTGCAATGTGCTCTAGTGACAGCAGCCTGTGCAGTGGACAAAGTGGTATTACCGCTAGCACTACATATCTACTGTGCTCCTGTGACCTTTCATATAACTGTAATCTGATGAGCTGATCCTTCTCGTTTACGCTTGCACAACTTGGTAAAAGAGCCAACGCAGCAGTGAACGGAGCCATAAGAAGTATGATACTCAGAAACAGCAAGGCTTCAAGAATACACTTGGGGTCCTGGAGATAGTTTTCTTCAGTGTCTCTGATTGCTAGCTCTGTAGGCTGGGATCTTCAACCATTTAAATGCTCATTTATAATCCTCAGCCCCTAAAGCGTCCTTACCAGTATCACTTCTCAAGATCATTGCCTATGTTTCCAAGTATCACAGTTCACCTGCATAATCTACTCTAAATATAGCTCTCAAAAATATTCCTCAAGAGCTTTGATTGACTGATATATGAGAAAAAGAGCCTACAGAACTATCCTGTGTGCATTTGGTGGCATGAGGCTGGAAATACAATTGTACAGATCTGCAATACCTTGCTATTTTAGACAATTCCAGTAACAGCTTGGATGGTTGGACCTCCTTAAGGTGAAGACAGGCTGATGTTCACATTTCTACTTGTCCAGTTTCTCATACATACCAAGTGGAATAATCCAAATAATGTAGAAAAAAGCATGTCTTGACCTATTTAACTTTTATTTTTAGTCGTCTAGTATGGTATCTACTTGGAGTTATTTTGTAGTTAACAGTTAAAAGGGCTTTTGTCACCAGCAAATTCACTGTTTAACCATTGGCGGATCCAGGGGGGGGGGCAACGGGGCCATTGTGGAAGCGTTCATTTCCATAGTCATCTGTATCGCCGTCCTCAGGACAGCGATACAGATGGCTGCGCTGTGGGCAGGGAGGGAGAGGCGTCTCCCTTCCCTGCTCCTCTGATAGGCTGCCGGCACTAGGCCCGCAGCCTATCAGATGTTGGTGCAGGCGGCGCAATGACGTCATCGCGCCGCCTGTGAGCTGTACAGAGCGGGACACAGGCCGGAAGAGGCCTGCATCGCATCGCTGTGAAGGATGGAGGTAAGTATTAGTGTCTTGTTTTGTGTTTTTTTTTTTATTTTTTAAAGATACTGGCACTGGGTCGGGGTGGGGGGATTTGGCACATGATACTGGCACTGGGGGGTGGGATTTGGCACAAGATACTGGCACGGGGGATTTGGCACATGATACTGGCAATGGGGGGATTTGGCACATGATACTGGCACTGGAGGGGGATATGGCACATGATACTGGCACTGGAGGGGGATTTGGCACATGATACTGGCACGGGGGATTTGGCACATGATACTGGCACTGGGGGATTTGTTGGCACATGATACTGGCACTGGGGGGATTTGGCACATGATACTGGCACTGGGGGATTTGGCACATGATACTGGCACTGGGGGGATTTGTTGGCACATGATACTGGCACTGGGGGATTTGGCACATGATACTGGCACTTGGGGGATTTGGCACATGATACTGGCACTGAGTCGGGGGCTCTGTGTGGCACATGATACTGGCACATGGGGGGATTGTTTGGCACATAATACAGGCACATGGGAGGGATTGTTTGGCACATAATACAGGCACATGGGAGGGATTGTTTGGCACATAATACAGGCACATGGGAGGGATTGTTTGGCACATAATACAGGCACATGGGAGGGATTGTTTGGCACATGACCCTACTGGCACATGGGGAGTTGTTTGGCACATGATAAAGGCACATGGGGGGTTGTCACTGGCACATGATGATGGGGGGAGAGACACTTATTATTGGGGGCACTATTGGGGACCACAGCGGCACAGTATTGGAGGTAGAGGGATGTTTTGTCCAAAAGATGGGAGGATGATGGAAAAGTAGTAAACTAAGATATTTTTTTTTGTTAAACTGCAGAGACGGAAAATGACAGAGAAATGGTGGCCTGGTCTGAAAGGAGAAGATGAGGAAAGAGAACATCTACATCAAAGGAGAAGTCACTGGACGTAAGAGGTATGGGCGCGATATATGGGTGGGGCTGTGTGTGGGTGTGGCTTGAGGGTGGGCGGGGACACAGGGGCCCCATAAGTTCCAATTGCCTGGAGAAGTGCCCCTCCCGAGACCAGGCTCTGGATCCGCCACTGTGTTTAACCAGGCACAATGTCTTGAATGTCTAGTTCTACTAAATGTAATGACCGGTTTCACTTAGTGATCTGTTGTTTCCTTTTGGAAAAAAAACACTTTGAGGCTACATGCACAGGACAGCACAGGCTACATGCACAGGTCCGCTCAACCCTAAACACTATAAGGCATTGTGCATGGGTTTATCAGTTATTTTTCTGGTGACAGACTCCCTTTAATATTATCAAATAATATTGTTGTATACTGGTAGTTTACTATTATGTGGTTTAGGCAGATAAAAGGGATAATGGTGTTTGTCTAGAGAAAGAAAATTGAATTTCATTTAAACTTTTTTTTATACTGATTGGCAGGGGTCCAACCCCCAAGAGCCCTGCTGATCAGCTGTTTGAGGAAACCACACCGTTCCTGTGAGTGCCGTGGCCTTCTTGCAGATTTGCAAGCACAGCTCATACATTTGCAGCATCTGTGCTTGGTATTGCAGCCCAGGCCCATTCACTAGAATGGGACTGAGCTGTGTCTAAGCCACGTGACTAATGAACGTGACTTCAATGGCCTAGGGTAAGCTGCAAGAAGCTGATCGGCAGAGGTCCTGGATGTCCTAAAACTGATTAACTATCCCTTTAATTTATATTTGTCCAAAATTTTTGTAGGGATCAGTGCTCTTCTCTAATAGCATACGGTGTTATACACTTCCTTTTAAACATAATAATAAGGGTACTTTCACACTTGCGGCAGGACGGATCCGACAGGCTGTTCACCCTGTCGGATCCGTCCTGCCGCTATTTCGCCTTGCCGCCAGACTGCCGCTCCATCCCCATTGACTATAATGAGGGCGGGGGCAGAGTTAAGTCGCAGCACGGCAGTGCACGGCGAGGGGCCGCCGGACTAAAAGTACTGCATGTCCGACTTTTTAGTCCGGCGGCCTCTTGCCGTGCACTGTACCCTAAATCAGTATACAGTGAGATTTCCCTTGAGACAGGGACATATTTTTTTAATTTAGGTTTAACTCCTTGTTTTGCCTCAGCACCCCTCCCCATACGATGCTAATAATTGGTTGATTGAGATACAGTTATACTTTAAAAAAAGCACAGTTTCTTGTACTGATATTTAGCGCCACTAGCATATTTTCTGTTTCAGAAAGCCAGCATGGCCTCGGTAGGACTTATCAATGAAGAAAGGAAGAAATCAACAGACGTAGATTTAGCCAAAGAAGACAGAGAGAAGAAGGACTGTAACGGACAAGAGATACCTCGAGTGGTGATAGAGACAGTTGATTCTGAAGATGATGTGAGTAATTTCAGATGTCTCTCTAATTAGGAAAAACTGCTTGAGGTGCAGAGATGACAGTTACAAAAGAGATACCTCAATATGGCACATGGTAGAGGTGATGCCCTGTTACAGATTTTGCATTTAGACAAAATCTTTAAAGGGTTTGTCTGAGATTTTGATGGTGATGGCCTATCCTCAGAAGAAGGTCGTCAATATCAAATAGGCGGGGGTCTGACTCCCGACACCCCTGCTGCTCAGCTTTTTGAAGACATGGCCACTTCCTCAGCCAGTGATGTCTCGTTCATCAGTCACATAGCCTTGGCGCAGCTCAGTCCCATTCAAGTGAATGGGGCTGAGCATCAATACCAAGCACAGCTGCTATACAATGAATGGTGCTGTGCTTGGTAAGCTGCGAGGAGGCCAAGGTGCTTACCAGATCGCTGTGACCTCCGGAAACAGCTGATCAGCCAGCATCCCGGGTTTCGGACCCCTGATGATCTGATATTGATGATCTTTCCTGAGGCTAGGGCATCAGCATCTGAATCTCACCATAAACTGCTGGCTGAACATTCATTCAGCTGATGTCTCCTCATCCCCCCCATACATATGCATCTCGGCTTGGCCAAGAATGCATATGTAGTGAACAGGGAGAGGGGATAAAGCCCCTTCCAGATACTTCTGGCAGAAGCTTATATCTACAAGGGCAAAATGATCAAGCAGTTGAAATCCAATATGCCTGATTCCCATCAGTTGAGATTCAGGAAGCCCCATACACATGGCTGAACTCGAACCATATGTATGGTCAGCTTTACCCCTCTGTGACTCTGAGGATACAATGAGGCTGTTAAATATACTTAACCTTGAATGATGATCTAAGAACATGTCTTTTCCACATTTCCCAGGCCATCTCGGTAAAGAATGATCTTGAGAAAAACTCCAAGAAGTATTTGGACGAACCAACATTGCAACAGAGAATAGGCAGTTCTGCTAGTATCGTCTCTGAAGCCATGATAGAAGGTCTGTGCAATGGGAAAGTACTTAACACACCAGTGTTGCATACCTTGGGGACAATTTAAGAAAAGGCTATACACCAGTTTTCTGGCATACAAAAGAGGTTTCCACCACTATCGACACATTTAAAAGGATTGTGGGCTGAGCTTCGTGGAAGATGCACAAAATGTACAAATGTACTATAATTTACTCCTAAAAAAATGTAACGCTAATCAAGGCAAGCTCAAAGCCTCCATGATGATGGTTAACCCTAAGCTCACACCTGAGCGCTTTACAGTGCGTTCAAACGCGCTGTAAAACGCTCAACACATGAAAACCAATGCTTTCCTATGGCCCTGGTTCTCACTTGAGCATTTTACAGCAGGTTTGAACGCGCTGTAAAACGCCCGACGCATGAACAAGTACTTGAGCTTTTTTTGGGGCGTTTGTCGCGCGTTTTGTGATTGACACCACAGTAGTTTCCTATTTGCAAAAACGTTTTACGCGCGTTTCAAGAACGCTCAGATCTGAACCCAGGGTAAAAGATACCCTTGCACAACGTGATAGCAGATAGAAGACTTCAGATGAAGTATATTACATTTGTTAAGAGGCATGTACCTCTTAATATATTTGGTGCATCTTTATCAGGCACAGTTCATATTATAATTGGCGTATGAAACGTCAGTCTTAATAAATTCCCCTTAGTCTACTTGTTCTGTTTGCACAGTTCATTCATATGCTATCCTTAACCACTTCAGCCCCCCTAGCTTAAACACCCTTAAAGACCAGGCCACTTTTTACAATTCCGCACTACACTACTTTACCCGTTTATTGCTCCGTCATGCAACTTACCACCCAAATGAATTTTACCTCCTTTTCTTCTCACTAATAGAGCTTTCATTTGGTGGTATTTCATTGCTGCTGACATTTTTACTTTTTTTGCTATTAATCAAAAATTACCGAAATTTTTACAAAAAAATGACATTTTTCACTTTCTGTTGTAAATTTTTTTTAAAAAAACTACATTTCTATATAAATGTTTCTCTAAATTTATTGTTCTACATGTCTTTGATAAAAAAAAGTCCAATAAGTGTATATTTATTGGTTTGGGTAAAAGTTATAGCGTTTACAAACTATGGTGCAAAAAGTGAATTTCCGCATTTTGAAGCAGCTCTGACTTTCTGAGCACCTGTCATGTTTCTTCAGGTGCTAGAATGTCAGGATAGTATGAATACCCCCAAATCACACCATTTTAGAAAGAAGACACCCCAAAGTATTCGCAGGGGGCATGGTGAGTTCATGTATCATTTCATTTTTTTCACAAGTTAGCGGAAAATGACACTTTCTGAGAAAAAAATAAATAAAAAGTTTCAATTTCTGCTAACTTCTGGCAAAAAAAAAAGAAATCTCAGACGGACTCACTATGCCCCTCAGTTAATACCTCAGGGTGTCTACTTTCGAAAGGGTCATTTGTGGGGTGTGTTTACTGTTCTGGCATTTTGGGCGGGGCTAAATTGTGAGCCGCCATGTAAAATCTAAAGGTACTCGTTGGAATTTGGGCCCCTTTGCGCACCCAGGCTGCAAAAAGTGTCACACATGTGGTATCGCCGTACTCAGGAGAAGTAGGGCAATGTGTTTTGGGGTGTATTTCTACATATACCCATGTTGGGTGAGAGAAATATCTCTGTAAACTGACAACTTTGTATAAAATTTTTTAAAAGTTGTCGTTTACAGAGATATTTTCACACACAGTATAGTATATATAAAAATACACCCCAAAACCTGACCTACTCTCTAATGCTGACGACCTATGTGTGCCACTTTGCAGCCTGGAATACAAGCCTAAAACTAATGAGTACCTTTAGAATTTCTGAGGCCATTTTTACGCATTTGGATTCCAGACTTCTTCTCACGCTTTAGGGGCCCCTAAAATGCCAGGACAGTATAAATACCCCACATGTGACCCCATTTTGGAAGAAGACACCCCAAGGTATTCTGTGAGGGTATGGTGAGTTCATGTAAAATTTTATTTTTGTCACAAGTTAGTGGAATATGAGACTTTGTAAAAAACTAAAAAAAAAAAAAAAAACTATTTCCGCTGACTTGTGGCAAAAAATAAAAATTCTGTGGACTCACCATGCCCCTCACGGAATACCTTGGGGTGTCTTCTTTCCAAAATGGGGTCACATGTGGGGTATTTATACTCACCTGGCATTTTAGGGGCCCCTAAAGTGTGAGAATCCAAATGCATAAAAATGCCCTGTGAAATCCTAAAGGTACTCATTGGTTTTAGGGCCCCTTTGCGCATCTTGGCTGCAAAAAGTGTCACTCATGTGGTATCGCCGTACTCAGGAGAAGTAGGGCAATGTGTTTTAGGGTGTATTTTTACATATACCCATGCTGCATGTGAGAAATATCGCTGTAAGCGACAACTTTTTACATTTTTTATTCAAAGTTGTCAGTTTACAGAGATATTTCTCTCACCCAGTATGGGTATATGTAAAATACACCCCAACACATTGCCCTACTTCTCCTGAGTACGGCGTACCACATGTGTGACTTTTGCAGCCAAGATGCAAGGCCAAATTCAATGAGTACCTTTAGGAAGAGCATTTTTACGCATTTTTCTTCTCACGCTTTAGGGCCCTAAAATGCCAGGGCAGTATAAATACCCCACGTGTGACCCCATTTTGGAAAGAAGACACCCAAGGTATTCCATGAGGGCATGGCGAGTTCATAGAATATTTTTTTGGCACAAGTTAGTGGAAATTGATTTTTATTGTTTTTCTCACAAAGTCTCCCTTTCCGCTAACTTTTGACAAAAAGTTTAATTTTCATGAACTCATTATGCCCCTCAGCGAATACCTTGGGGTGTCTTCTTTCCAAAATGGGGTCACATGTGGGGTATTTATACTGCCCTGGCATTTTAGGGGCCCTAAAACGTGAGAAGAAAAATGCGTAAAAATACCCTCCTAAAAGGTACTCGTTGGAATTTGGGCCCCTTTGCGCATCTTGGCTGCAAAAAAGTGTCACTCATGTGGTATCGCCGTACTCAGGAGAAGTAGGGCAATGTGTTTTGGGGTGTATTTGTACATATACCCATGCTGGGTGAGAGAAATATCTCTGTATATTGACAACTTTGAATAAAAAAATGTAAAAAGTTGTCGTTTACAGCGATATTTCTCACACCCAGCATGGTATATGTAAATACACCCCAAGCACATTGCCTACTTCTCCTGATGCAGCGATACCCATGGTGACACTTTGCAGCCAAATGCAAAGCCTAAAACCAATGAGTACCTTTAGAGATTTTACAGGCCATTTTTACGCATTTGGATTCTCACGCTTTAGCACCCCTAAAATGCCAGGGCAGTATAAATACCCCACAAGTGACCCCATTGTGGAAGAAGACACCCCAAGGTATTCCGTGAGGGGCATGGCGAGTTCACAGGAAAAAAAATTTGGCACAAGTTAGCGGAAATTGTTTTTTTTTTTTTTTACAGTCTCATATTCCACTAACTTGTGACAAAAATAAAATTTTGCATGAACTCACCATACCCCTCACGGAATACCTTGGGGTGTCTTCTTTGTAAAATGAGGTCACATGTGAGGTGTTTGTACTGCCCTGGCCTTTGAGGGTCTCCGCAATCATTACACGTATGGCCAGCATTAGGAGTTTCTGCGATTCTCCGTATATTGAGCATACGGGTAATGAGATTTTTCCGTTCAGCCTCTGCGCTGAAAAAAAAAAAAATGAGCGGCACAGATTTCTTCATTCGCATCGATCAATGTGGATGAATAAATCTCTGCCAAAATCAGTGACTGCGGTGCGGTGGGATGAGCGCTAGCTACCTAACAAGTAGCTAACTAACTGGTGGTGATAGGGGACCCTTATGCCCCATTCACACGTCCGCAATTCTGTTTGCGGAGCGGAGTTGCGGACCCATTCATTTCTATGGGGACAGACTTTGTCCCGCTCGGATTCGAATTACGGATCCGCGCTTCGAGTCTGCACTTCCGTTCCGCAAAAATATAGAACATGTCCTATTCTTGTCCGCAGTGCGGACAAGAAAAAGCATTTTCTATATAGTTCTGGCAATGTGCGGATCTGCAAAATGCGGAAAGCACATTGCCGGTGTCCGTGTTTTGAGGATCTGCGGATCGGATCCGCAGATCGGATCCGCGGATCGGATCCGCGGATCCGTGAATCACGGATCCGCAAAACACATATGGGCGTCTGAATGGAGCCTTACAAGGGGTGTGATCAATGACAGGGGGTGATCAGGGGTCTAGATGGGGTGATCAAGGGGTTAATAGGTGAGGGGGTGGGGGGTTAGTGTAGTGTTTGGTGCAACTTTACTGTGTTACCTGGTCCTCTGGTGGTCGATCCCAGAAAATGGGACCACCAGAGGACCAGGTAGCAGCTATATCAGACGCTGTTCATAAAACAGCGTCTGATATAGCTGTTTGATGCGATTTATATCGCATCTACAGCCTGCCAGCGATTGATCATCGCTGGCAGGCTGTAGTACAACTCTTCAGACGCCAGACGCTGTGAACGCGCGCGCGCCCGCGCGCGCGTTCACAGGAAGTCTCGCGTCTCGCGAGATGACGCCCCGGCGCGTCCGATCAGAAGAACAGGACCGCCCGCAGGACGCAATCCTGCGTACGGCGGTCCTGAAGCGGTTAAAGGGGTTTTCCAAGCGTTACTATTGATGACCTATCTTCAGGATAAGTCATCCTTATCCAATCACTGGGGGTCTGACATCCAGAAAACCCATCAATCAGCTGTTTAAAGAGGTGTGACACCCCAGTCAGAGCTGTGGCCTCCTCACAGCTTACCAAGCACAGTACCATCCATTGTATAGTGGCTATGCTTGATATTGCAGCTCAGCCCCCTTCTCTTGCTTAGGACTGAGCTGTGCCTAGGCAATGTGACTGATGAACGTGACGTCACTGGCCTAGGAAGAGGCCGTAGTACTTACCTGAGTGCCACCGCCTCTTCAAACAGCTGATCGGTGGGGGTTCCAGGAGTCAGACCCCATCAATCAGATACTGATCATCTATCCTCAGGATAACCCATTTAATTTGTATATACAATTTGTTTGGTGCATCCTATTAGGATAGAGGTTAGGCTAGTTTCACACTAGCAGCACGGACCTCCGGCAGGCTGTTAAACAGCCTGTTGGATCCGTCCTGCCGCTAGTGAACCTGTGCACCCGGATTACCACTTGGGCCCCATTGACTATAATGGGGGTGGGGCGGAGTTCCGGCGGCGGCAGGGCAGTGCACGCTGAGAGGCCGTCGGAATAAAACTACGACATGTAGCCGGACACAAACCGCAGCATGCAGTGGTTTGTGTCCGGCTGATTCTCCGCATTTTTGCCGGACTGCGGCTGGCAGGGCCGGTGCAAGGTTTTTTGCCGTCCTAGGCAAAAGAAAAGTTTGCCGCCCCCCCCCCCCCCATGTGACATCACAATGCCCCACCCATATGAACTGCCATATTAAAGGGGTTCTCCAGTTTTTTTAAACTGATCGGCAGGGGTCCGACACCCGGGACCCCCGCCAATTAGCTGTTTGAGAAGGCAGCGGCGCTGGCAGTAGCGCCTCAGCCTTCTCGCAGTGACGCCATGATTAGTATCATTGGCCTGGGTGGGGCTAAGCTTCATTCAAGTGAACAGAGCTTAACCCCGCCAAGGCCAGTGATACTAGTCGTGACGTCACTGCGCCTGTGGTAAACAGCGAGAAGGCCGAGGCGCTACTGCCAGCGCCGCTGCCTTCTCAAACAGCTGATCGGCGAGGGTCCCAGATGTCGGACCCCTGCCGATCAGTTTAAATAAACTGCAGAACCCCTTTAACTAACGCCAGTCCTCTCTTCCCCCATGTCATTCTCCCCCATATGTCATTCTCTCCCCCCATGTCATTCTCTCCCCCCATGTTATTCTCTTTACCATCCCCCTACCTCTGGTGTAGCGTGGCCGAGCTCTGTATGGTCCGCGGTACAGGAGCTTTAGTTTCCTGTACCCAGGCGGACTGACAGGAAGCGGACACTGTGTGCACACTTCCTGTCAGTCCGGCCGGGTACAGGAGACAGATGCTCCCTGTACCCGCGGACCATACAGGGCTCGGCCACGCTACAATGTGGGACTGACAGGAGGAAGCGCTGAGCGCTTCCCTCCTGTCAGCTCCTCTCCTCTTGCTGCGCCCGGGTGGTGCACCCTCATGGACGCGCCAGCCCGGGCAGTGCTGCAGCCACCAGAGGCTCAATTCAGAGCGCTCGGGCGGCTGCAGCATGAGGCGGGGCCGGCGCTCCTAGCAGCGCCCCTTCCCAAGAGGCGCTCTACGCGGCTGCCTAGTCAGCCTATAGGACGCGCCCAGCCCTGGCGGCTGGATCTTTGCCGGACCCCGTCAACGAGGTATTCTATTTATATCCGGCAGTGGCAGATCTGGAGAATTCCGGCAGGCTGTTCTCTGCCGCAACAGCTTGCTGCAATTCACACGGAAGATTTGAAACTTGCCGAAATTCTTCTTCTACCCAAGGCAAATGGGGAAAAATTGTCAAAACCTGGGATGCCAGATTTCATAGTGTGTGTCTGGTAATTTATTGCCTCTGTTCTTAGTTCTTGGATATTTGTGTTTGGTCATGGGTGCCCCTAAGATTTCTATCCTGATTCTCTAATGCAATATTTGGTTCTCCCAATCTTTGGTCTCCAGGGGTAAATGAAAGGGATTGTCACAGATTACAAAAAAAGGTCTGCTTTATTCTCCAGAATCAGCTCCACTTGTGTCTATAAGGCTGGGTTCACATCACTGTTTCATTTTCCGTTCTTCTGATCCGTCAGAAGAGCAGGGGGAAAAAACAGATCATGTATTTTAGGCATCCAATGTGCACATCCACTTTAGCGATTTCTATCTAAAATACGTTATTTTAGACAGAAAAAAAGTCCTGCATTCTTAAACCATCTCTAGGCCAGGCTAACATCAGATTAGTATCACAGCAGACACTTATATCCACAAGTGCTTGCTGGTGCCAACCTATTGGCATCCAACAGCCACCATACCTCCTCAACTGGTGCCAGAGACTGCACTGTATTTTCTGCTCCTGGATGTGCCGTAAATTTTGCACAAAGTAGAAAGAGACTGTGACAGCCTGAGGGAGCATACCACTCCCATCCTCTGCACTGGCTCCTCAGGAGACTCCCTGCAGATAAATCATCAATATCATATCAGTTGGGGGTCCAAATCCTAGCATTTCTGCTCATGAGCTGATCCCACAAGCTTCAGAACCTGGTGGGTAACTACTGCACAATAAAGGAAAAATACATATTATAGGCACATGTTCTTTCCACCATTCTTTTTAAGTTATTAATACGACTACATGTCTTCCTTCCTGCAGAACTAGAGGAGGCTCATCAGAAGTGTCCACCTTGGTGGTACAAGTTTTCAAACACTTTTTTGATTTGGGACTGCTGTAAACTCTGGGTAAAGTTCAAGGAGTATGTACGATTTGTGGTCATGGATCCTTTTGTGGACCTTGGGATCACTATCTGCATTGTTCTCAACACGCTTTTCATGGCTATGGAGCATTATCCAATGACTGAACAGTTTGAGCATGTGCTTAGCGTTGGAAACCTGGTAAGTGCCTACTGTTCAACCCCTTCTACTCCGAGTCAGTTTTCACCTTCCTGACCAGGCCATTTTTTGTAAATCTGACATTTGTCATTTATGTCATAACAATTTTAGAATGTTTTACATTGTCCAAGCCATTCTGAGACTGTTTTCTTGTGACACCCATGACAGTGGTAAATTTGAGTCGATATATTTCACCTTTATTTATAAAAAATCCAAAATTTACTAAAAATGTGCCACAAGAAATAAAGGAAAATTTTCCATTTTAATCATTTTTTTCCTGTAAGGCAGCAAGGGTTAACAGCCAAACAAAACTCAACATTTATCACCCTGTCTCTGTAGTTTATGTTGGTCGTAAACTGCTGTACAGGCCCACGGCAGGGCGCAGAAGAGAAGGAACAACATATGGATTTTGGAGGGCAGATTTTACTGGGATAATTTTAAGTTGCCATATCGCATTTGAAGACCCCCTGATGCACCCCTATAGTAGAAACTCCCAAAAAGTGACCCCATTTTGGAAACTACGGGATAGGGTTACAGTTTCATCGGTACTATATTTGGGTACCTAAAATTTATGATCGCTCGATATTACGCTTCTTGCAAGATAACTAAAAAATGGCTATTCTGGCACCATTTTAATTTTTAGTTTTTTACAGCATTCACCTGACAGGATAGATCATGTGTTATTTTTATACAGCAATACAGCAGGTTGTCTATTCATTTGTTTCAATTTTTCATAATAAAGCATTTTATGATTTTTTTGATCATTCAATATTACACTTTTTGGTAGCAAGGTGACCAAAAAATTGCTATTTTGGCACAGTTTTTATTATTTTATTTTTATGTTCACCTGAAGTGGTAACTATAGGGGTACTTATTAGAGGAAGTCCAGCCAGCATGCTGAAGGTAGGGCTGGCTTGGTGCTGTAGCCCAAGGACAGAATATGGCAGCTATTGATGACCACCACAAAGAAGCAGCTTTTGGGGAACTATTTTGTGCTGCACTGTGGTATTTGGTTCTGTGGGATGGTATTCTGTGCTGCACTATGGTATTGCTGACCCTGCCAACTTGTATTGGCCCCATCTACTTGCCTTGCCCCACCTTCTGTCAATTTAGAACTACCTACAACATTGGGGCCACGTTTACAGCTATAGTTTACAGCAGTGATGGCTAACCTTCGGCACTCCAGCTGTGCTAAAACTACAACTCCCAAGATTCAAATTTGCTTGGCTGTTCTCAGAACTCCATAGAAATGAATGGAGCATGCTGGGAGCCGTAGTTTCACCACAGCTCGAGTACCGGAGGTTAGCCATCACCGGTTTACAGCAATGTCTATTGCTATTAATGAAAGTGCATACACGAGTTGTCTCACAATAAACATTTCAACACCTTTAGCAGTGTCTTTTCATATGGCCACCCTAAGGCCTCATGCACATAACTGCTTTTTTACTGTTTGGACTCGGACCCATTCATTTCTATGAGAGCACAAAAAATGCGGACAGCACACAGATGTCATCCGCACACTGTCTGCATCCGTTTTTCGGTCCCGCAGATTACAGAACATGTCCCGTAGATTGTAAGCCCTCATTGGCACGGCCTTCTCTACTTTTGTACCAGTTTGTAACTTGCTTTGTTCATGCTTAGTGCAATTGTCTGTATTATGCATGTATACCCCTTTTCATATGTACAGCGCCATGAAATGAATTGCACTTTAATAATAAATAATAAAATGTCACATGCACACTTCTGGTAACCGTATTTTGTGGATTTGCAGTTTGCGGACCGCAAAATACATACGGTCGTTTGCATGAGACTTAACTCATATATTGCTGGTCTTATATTTGAGGATACCTTCCCCAGTGGGGAGTAGTTTAGTCCATTTGGCCCTCTAGTGGCTATATTATATATTGCATAATAAACATAGATAAAAAGGAGTCATTCTGGCAATTGCTTCCTAAGGGCTCATCTACACGACCGTTGTTGTTTTCCAGTCCGCAAAAAAACGGATCCGCAAAAAATATGGATGACATCTGTGTGAATTCCGTATTTTGCGGAGCGGAACAGCCGGCCCATTATAGACCAATGCTATCCTTTTCCGTAATGTGGACAATAATAAGACATGTTTTATTTTTTTTGACAAATGGACATGCAGACATGTAACGCACACGGAGTCATTTCCTTTTTTTTTTTTTTTTTAACGGCCCAATTGAAGTGAATGGTTCCACATACAGGCCGCAAAAAAAAAAAATGTCACAAACACAGGCAAAAAATACGGAGGATTTTGAGCGTGGGTTTCAGCACGGATTCGGTGACGAAAACCAGGCCAAGTCTGTGCCGAGACCATCTCCCATTGTTTTAAATGGGAGGCCGTGCTGCAGTTCATGTGGCTGAGGATTTTTGCAGCTTGGTTTTCAAGATTGCATCAAGAATGGACCTGTACATTACCATTACCTCACAAGGCCACAAGAGGAGCCTGCTCACGATTTAGCGTTATTCAATGTAGCTAAAACTAGAGCGGGTTCCGCATGAAAACCCACAGCAGAAACCGCAGCGCAATGCAACAGTTTCTACCCTGGTATACGTAGAAGATTTTGTTGCGGACAATAATCTCTGTCTGAACATGGCTGGCTTCACATATTGGGGAAAAGCTAGGAAGTGGTCTTTGATGCCCATAGCAACCAATCAAGATACACCTTTCATTTTTTTTATTTTACAGAGCCGAATATAAGCTGTGCGATGATTGGTTGCTATAGGCAACAAAGACAGTTTAATGAATTTGGCCATAAGAGGCCTGGATTTACTAAGCCTTTAGATATGGTAAGTTTAGACAGACTACACAGTGGATTAGGCTGGATGATAAATGTGGTGCAGGGATGGACACTTTTCTCTGACTATACCAACTATTAGTTGGCTTACTTTTAGGAAGAATTTTACGGACTCAGAAATGCCCCAAGTGCGACATTTCAGGCCCGCCTCCTTTCATGTTTGGAGGACTGCCCACTTTCTACTAAGACCAGCCCCCTTTTCAATCATATAAAGTGTAGAACCCTAGATGCACCAAATTGCCCTATTTTGCACCATTTTTTTAGACAGATTTTTGGTGCAGGCACGTCCTGGGCAAATGTTTTTTGGGGAAAACACCAATTCAGTTTTTGGTGCATTTTTTACATTATATATATATATATATATATATATATATATATATAGTATGCAAAAGCAGAACAGCACTAGCCTATATATGGATCGGTGCACCCTCATTTAATCGGCCGGTTCCAATAATATGTTAAAAAATAGAGCAGCACTCCCTGTGCTGCTCTATTTTTTAATATAGATATATATATATATATATATATATATATTCATTGTAATAATATTGTTAATTGACTTGCTGCCAACATATCATCCGTGGCTTACTAACAGATTTGTTTTGCAGGTTTTTACTGGTATTTTTGCAGCTGAAATGTTCTTCAAGGTGATTGCCTTAGATCCGTATTACTATTTCCAGGTTGGATGGAACATTTTTGACAGCATAATAGTCACCCTGAGTTTGGTGGAACTTGGCCTGGCCAATGTGGATGGTCTGTCAGTGTTGCGTTCCTTCCGTCTGGTAGGTCCTGAGCCCAACTTGAAATGTGTTAGAAAAGATGTTCATGTCATATAGCTAGGTAAAAAGATGAAAAAATCAGACTGGGCTCCTAATCCAATGGCAATATATCACAGTGACTTGCTGCAAAATTAGGAAGTGGTGCACACCTCTTAATAATTTTGGCGCATTGCAGGAAATCTGTGCATCTGAAACTGAAATGTATGCTAGCTAGGGGATGACACCAATTTCAGGTTTAAAGGGGTTTTCTGGGTGTAAAATATTAATGGCTTATTCTCCGGATAGGTCATTAATATGTAATCAATGGTGGTCAAACTCCCAGGACCCCAACAGATCAGCTGTTTAAAGAGGCCATGGCAGTCCAGTGAGCATTGTGGCCTCTGTCTAGGCCAGTGACATCATCTTTTACAGTCACATGGCCTATGTGCAGCTCAGTCCCGGTCCTGGGCTGCAGTACTAAGCACAGTCGCTATACAATGTACGGCGCTGTGCTTCATATGCTGTGAGGAGGTCACAGCTCTCACTGGAGCGACGCAGCCTCTTGGTGATTCGTGACAGTACTGGGAGTTGGACTCACACTGATCAGATCAGTCATCAATATTGTACTCCAGGAAAACACCTTTAACTTACATCTGTTTTCTGAGGTAAGCTAGCCCAAAGGTGTCCTCCAGAAGTTACATATTGATGGCCTCTTCTCAGGAAAGGTCATTAATATGAGATTGATGGGGTCAGACTTCTGAAACCCCCTCTGATCAGATGTAAGAACAGGCAGCGGCACTCCGTGCGCACGTGAACCTCTTCCTAGGCCAGGGATGCCCAACCTGCGACCCTCCAGCTGTTGCCAAACTACAATTCCCAGCATGCCTGGACAACCTACAGCTATTAGGGCATGCTGGGAGTTGTAGCTTTGCAACAGCTGGAGGACCGCAGGTTGAGCATCCCTGTCCTAGGCCATGTAATAAAGTGGAAAAAAGGAACATCCCTTGGCGCAAGGAACCAACCAGATGCGGATGATAAATCTTCAGAAATATTTATTGCAAACACACTATGCGTTTCAGGGAATAAATCCCCTTCATCAGGTGAAAATATTGCATAACAAATGGACAAACATACTGAGTATATATACACACACTAATGGTCACATGCAAGTGAGGTCAGAGGGGAGGTGGGCGTTGACGTCTGACTTTTCCGAATGCCGAGCCTCTCTTCATGCTGGCCTGGAAGCGTCACGTCGCCTAGCAACAGCCCCTTGAGAAAGCGGAGCGAAACGTACGTCGGGGTGGGCTCTCCTCTCTGCAATAGAAAACCCGTGTTCTCCTCTCCAAGTGTCCCTCAGGTATACATTTATGGAATATATATGCCTCCTTGCTGCAGTGTTTGTGTGGTTTATCCACTATACTAGTTTTAGTGGGGCCTTGTTCTATTGTACAATTGTTGTATTGGGGATGTGTCTGTCTATGCCAGCACTTTTGTAGAAGGTTTTTTACCTTATATAGGAGAACTATCGGGGTTTTTCTGTGTGTGGGAGGGGAGCCACATGTCTTGGCCACTATCTGTATTGCTGCCATATATAATTATTTTTATATTTATTGTGTATGTCGTTGGTCTTTTATCAACTAATAAAGTTTGTGAAATTGTAATGCGTGTCCCTTTATGGTTATTTGGTTAACAAGTCTGCATTACAAGTCACATGATCGGAACAGTGATCATGTGATGCCTGACTCTTCCGAGTGCCGAGCCTCCCTTTATGCTGGCTTGGAAGCATCACGTTGCCATAGCAACAGTTTGCATCACATCGATCATGTGACTCAGGGTGACATAGTTCCTCCTCCCTAGTGATGGGCTGAATCATGAAGCGATTATTGTGTATGTTAACTAACAAAATACATTTATGTTGATAGCCTGCAAGTGAATATATACATATTTGTTTGAACATTTGTTTCTATGCCCACAGTTTGGGGAGTTTTTGGGGTAACGCCCACCTCCCTTCTGACCTCACTTGCATGTGACCATTAGTGTGTGTATATATACTCAGTATGTTTGTCCATTTGTTATGCAATATTTTTCACCTGATGAAGGGGATTTATTCCCCGAAACGCGTAGTGTGTTTGCAATAAATATTTCTGAAGATTCATCATCCGCATCTGGTTTGATTTCTTGCGCCGAGGGATGTTCCTTTCTTCCACTTTATACTAATCCTTTGTGTGGGCCTTGGCAAGCTCATCTGAGGACATCTGCATCCGTGGCTGCATAACTACCTTTTACATTGGGGATTGAGTACATCTCCGACACTTCTTCATTAGTGTTGTGCCTTTATTTGCACAACCCTATAAGGTGAGCCTCCTAAATTGGAGTTTATTTCAAATTCCCAAACGTTTTTACCCTATGGTGCGCCCTGTTTTTTGTCTATACAGTAAACAACCTGCTTTTACACGTTACCTAGGCCATGTAATGTCACACTCATCTGTCACATGGGCTAGGGCTAGGCTCAGCTCAGCCCCATTAAAGTATATGGAGCTGAGCTGCAGTGCCAAGCACAGCAGGAATCAAATGGAGGGTACTGTGCTTGGTAAGCTGTAAGGAGACCATGCGCTCACTGGAGCTCCACAGCTCATCCCTGGGAGTACCAGTAGTCAGACCCCTGCTGATCTAATATTCATGACCTAGCCTCAGAACCTCTTTAAATCTGTTGATCCACATTGGCCCTGCGTCCTCCCACACGTCACACTCAATTTTTATAAATGTGCCAAGTGTATTTTAAAAGGGGAAAAAGTGAAAAATTTTGCGCAAATAAGGCCTTAATCAAAAATTTCCAACTCTCATTGATAAATTCAATCTATATCTATATTGTCTGCACTTTGCCTCTTTTGAATATGAAGCTGCAGTTGATATAGATAGAAATGCATAAGCTGAACTATTAAAAAACAAGGGTTGGGAATTTATTAATGCTCCTGTTTTCTTATTCCAGTCCTAATACAAGACATGTTGGTGTATGATGCACCAATATTAAGGGGTGCAGGCCTCTTAAACAGTTTGTGCATCTTGACATAATTGTATGTCCAAGATGTATGATGGTTGTATGAATTGGGCCAAAGAAAGCTTGTGAAAGCTGCCCCGCCTAACATAGCAAACTACCTGCTTGCCGGCAGCACAGCTTGTGTGGAAGCCAGTTAGAATTTTATAGACTGTATTAGTATACTATTGCAGTCTATGGTATAAGCAATCAAAATATCACATGATCAAGTCCCCTAATGGGAACAAAAATTACAGTAAAAAGTAAGAAAAATGTAATTAAAAAAGACCAAAAATATAGAAAATTAAAATCACCCCCTTTCCCAAGTTTACGTGTTAAAAAAACATGAACATAATTTCTATTGCCATGTTCAAAAATTCCAAACAACTAAGCTGTCATAATGTTAAAAATAATTGGCCTATTTGTTGTTTTTGGTCATTTTCCCCCTTCCAAAAATTGTGTAAAATGCGATCAAAAAGTCATCTGTAGCCCAAAATAAAAACTATAGCTCACCCTACAAAAAAAAAGTCCCTCACTTAGCTCTGTAGACAGAAATGTAAAAAAAAAGTTATGAGTGTCAGAATATGGCAGTGAGAAGAAAATAATAATTTTCATTTATAAAATAGTATATAAATTTGTAATTGTACAGACCTGCAGAATAAGATCATCATATCATTTTTTTGCACACATTGAACGTTGTAAAAGCAAAACTCAAAAAACAATGTCAGAATTTTTTTGCTATTTTCCAATACAAGAGTAAATTAATTGGTGGAATGAAAGAAAATACATCCTGTATGGCAAAAAACAAGCACTCAAACGGCTAGAAAAATAAAAAATATATTACACTTGGAAGGCAGGGAAAAAAAAATGAAAACAAAAAAATAAAATGGAAATAGGCTGTGTCCTGAAAAGGTTAATAATTTTGGCACATGTTCCATGAGCCAGAAGATGAAATCTATACCAGTAAGGAGATTTTTGGTGTAATGTGAACCAGTTATCTGGTGCGCATATTGGTAAATGTGACAGGCAGTGAAGGTCCCACCCACAGCTCAATCCCTCCCTGATCACTTTTTACAAAAGTGGAAAGTGTCTTCTAAAAGGGTGGAAAGTTGTAAATTTGATGGAAAAATTTGCCAAAATATACACTTTTTTAAAATCAGAAAACTAGAGTAAATTCCTCCAAGACAACATCTGTCATGATCAACCCTATTAAACCAGGCACACAGGCTGCTAGGGTTGATTATACTAATTAAAACGATACCCTGATCATGTTTTCCGTTGCCCCGTTGATATGAAAACTATGTTTTTATTGATATGCAAATGACTTTCCTGGAGCACTTAGGGGCTGGCCAGAGCCTTCGTGGCACCAGTTTGTTTATATCCCTTCAGCTTTTATCCCTCCCTCAGTCCCCTGAATTCTAGCGCCTGCACTGCGTCTTGGTGCGTTTGCAGTTGATCTACTCCTGCTCTCCAAGCAGCACAGATTCTCACTGAGCATGTCCTGTAACCCGGAGACATGGCAAAGTGAGAAAGGACTAGACAGGGGAAAGGAGAACAGCTCTGGCTGGCCTCTCGCCCAGCCCCTTAGTGCACCAGGAAGGTGATTTGCATATCAATAAAACGGTAGTTTTCTTAGCAACGGGACAACGGACAGACATAATCAACCCAACTAGGCCAAAGGGTTAATAGGGTTGCTTCTGCTGACAAATGCTCTTTTAGCTCCTATTATGCTAATGAATATGCGTGCCTTGTGGCTATTTAGTACTTCATTTATGTATATATTGTTAATGTTTTACCCTGTTTTGTAATAATTCATATATTTTTTTATCCTTCTAGCTTAGGGTCTTCAAACTTGCAAAGTCTTGGCCCACACTAAACATGCTCATCAAAATCATTGGTAACTCGGTAGGCGCCCTTGGAAATCTCACACTGGTCTTGGCCATCATCGTCTTCATCTTTGCAGTGGTGGGAATGCAGCTTTTTGGGAAAAACTATAAAGAGTGTGTTTGCAAGATCAACTCAGACTGTGTTCTTCCACGGTGGCACATGCATGACTTTTTCCACTCTTTCCTCATTGTTTTCCGGATCCTGTGTGGGGAGTGGATTGAGACTATGTGGGACTGTATGGAGGTGGCAGGACAAGCCATGTGTCTCGTTGTATTTATGATGGTCATGGTGATTGGTAACTTAGTGGTGAGTTTTATATTTATATTATTGCAAATGATGAAATATATACTTATTGACAAAAAGAATAACACACCAAGAAGAAGTGAATTTAATGATGATATATGAAAAGTGATTACAATATTAGAGCAAAAGGAGGTTCTAGTACCTGGTTGGGCCACCTCTAGACTGGATACAAGATGAGATATGGTTGGGCATGAAGGCATACAGGTTCTGTATGGTATCCTGCGGCATATCTGCCCACAGATGCTGCAGCTAGGCCTGTAGAACCTGCAAACACATAGGTTGCAAAAGCTGGCATCTTATTTGATCCCATAAATGCTCTATTAGAAAAAAAAACTGACGACCGGCCAGACTAAGGAAGTGTTGCAATAGGCCAGAGACATCCCTGGGAAACACTTGCTGTGTGTGGGTGAGCATTATCCTGTCTTGAGAGATTGCACAGGCAGCTGCACATATCGCTGAGCTGTTAATGTACCTTGTACTACTACTAGAGGTGGCTGAATATTGTATGCGATGGCAGACAATCATGCCAGCAGTTGGGGAAGTGTGTTGCTCCACATCAAAGGCAGGATTGACATGCTTACCACAAGACCTTCACATTCCAACCCAATCAGATTTCAAACAGAACCATATGGTTCCAGTCCGTAGCAGTCCAGATTTCTTTTTTCTGACATCACTGCAAACAAAGGCAATGGTAGCTGGCTGTCAATTGCAGGATACGTAATGGGCTGCCACGACACCAAATTTCCTTCTGCTAAGCACCTGGAATTGGCCCAAGCAGAGACAAGGGTGTGTAATGAAGGGGCCGCCTGTGTCTGGATGGTGGATCACGAAACTGTGAGAGCTGCTCATACTTGTTGGGAATCAAACAATCCTCTCTACAAACAATCTTCTCTGCATGGGCCATCACGAGCCTGTTCATCATGTGTGCATGCCCTCATGTAACCACTGCTTCCAACACCTCCTAACAGCTAGTTCAGAATGTCCTACATGGCAGGCAATTTATCGAAAACAACTATCCTGCTTCTCTCAGTCCAATGATTTGCTCCCTCTTAAAGCCTGTCGACTGGGAAAAATGTCTTCAAGTGGATCGAAGAGGCATGTCTAACAGTCCATAATGTCTCATCAAGAAGTACAATACCCAAAAGTAGCCTCTGAGAGCCTTTTTATAGGGCAGCAGGGTAAGCACATCTACACCCTCATGTGTCGAGAACCAGTGTCTAATCAGACCACATATGTAATCCTTTACATGTCTGCCTGAGGCATAACTGCAGCAATCCAACATTTCTATCTGGGTGTGTTGTTTTTTTATTTATTTTTTTACAATGAATGTGTGTACCTTAGATTTTGTATACTCAGGTTGTCCTGGGCCAAAAATGGGCATAGTTTATGTAAGCCCCATCCATAAGTTGGCGTTCTTAGGTGGGTATAGGAGTTCCTGGGCTGAGGCTTACATGCCCTGAATTTACTCACTATACTGTTGGTAGGTATGGTTCCATAACATGACACATTGCAGCAGATATTTTCTCTCATGCAACCACTACCTTTAGAGGAGAATATGGTGCCTCCCAGAGGCACCATGCAGTGGCACACAGTGTACCTATAGTTCCATAATACAGATTTTTATGGATTCCTTGTTCCACCATACACACATCAATGCCTAAATGGGTGACTGCAGTGATACTTTACATAGACCATCTACAGATGATTAGTATTAGAGTCAGTAGCCTAGCTATAAAGATATCAGTTGAACCTGTGGCTTGGAGCTTAGTGGAGCCTAGGTTCTGACAGACTGGAGAGTAGAATAGTAAAACCTTGGCAGCTGGACAACCCATTAGATAAACTCTATTCTAAGCGGTCAGACATTTCCTACAGCATTGCTTCAAAGTTATAACAGGATTTAAAGGAAGCAGCTCAAGTAGCAAGGTAATCCTGCCTGCATTAAAAATAGAAAAGCAGAGAAGGTGTCTAAGGGTATAGTGCAGATGTTGCAGATATGGAGAGATGAGATACATACATAAAGATGCTATTTAAAGTGTAACTGTCATTCTGTTTTTTTATTTTTGTAATGTATGACGGCAGTGATGCTGACCATTTTTGTAATATACTTTAATTACTGAAATTGTGCATTTCTTTTAGAAAAATAGCTTTTAAGTTGCCCATTTTTTAGCCTTAGCAACGCTCCTCTGTCTTCTGTTTACATAACACAGTCAATGTTAGCAAGTCTTCTCTGTTATGTAAACAGAAGACAGAAGAGCATTGCGAAGGCTTAAAATGGGACACTTTAGAGCTATTTTTCTAATAGAAATGTATGATTTCAGTAATTAAAGTATATTACAAGAATGGTCAGTATCACTGCCCCTATACATTACACAAATAAAAAAAAGAATGACAGTTAGACTTTAAATCTCAGCCTCATGTATCAGTTGAACTAGTTGAGTTCTCTATCATATCTGCTATTGGCCCAAAGGGCGGACTGGGAACTTAAAGTGGCCCTGGAAAAAACTTAAAAGTGGCCCCCATGTAGGAGGCGGGATCAAATTGAATTGCGGGACAACACAATTAGGCAATGCCAACACAAGTAGATGGGGCTGACACAAAAATGCGAGGTGAGCAATACCATAATGCAGCACAAAATACCACCCCAGTAGAACTACCTACCATAGAGCAGACTAGATGGTGCCCCAGAAGCTTTCCCTCTGTGGTGGCCATATATAACTGCACGTTCTGTCCTCCTCCAGTTGTCTATAATTAAGATAAGGAGCCAAGGGCAGCCATGCCCTGCTGCAGTACTCAGTATCCTGAGGACAGCCATACAATTAAATTAGGAGGTCATCTGCAGCCGCCATCCAGGTACATAAGTACCTGATGGTCCCTGCGTTAATTACTGCTGCGATCATCAGATCATTATGTACTTGGACGGCGGCAGAGAGGAGGGCTTGATCAGCACTCTGGGCATCGGTCCACTGGGAATTTCCCTGTAGGGTCTATGGCCAGTCTACCCCTGATTGGCCATTAGTTCATACATGAATCAAAATGAAAACATTGTCAGTAAAACCTAAAAGATAGTGTTAAGCAAGCCTAAATGTAAATGTTGAAAAACATTTGTATAGTTGGTAAAGACATCAAAAGAAGCACGTCAGTCTGAGGAAATGATCAACACAATGTCAAACATAAAAAAAAGTTTGGTGTTTTTAATTTCTATGCCACTATTCACATTTAAAAATAATCCTGCCATCTTGCAGTTTTCATTTAATAATAGGCTGATACATCCTGTTTTGTACAGATCGCTTTTCAGCAGTCATCACATTATCATATATAAAGATAATCTGCCTGTGATGAAGGTCGCAGCTCACCCCCTCTCCCTCACTGCACAATTAGTTTTGCACAGCTCACAGAGTATGCCCACAATCTCTACAGTAGAAGTCAATGAATCATTTTCAGTCCTTTTTATGTGGCCACTGTAAAGCATTTCTCTGAATGCTGTTAACAGTAGCACAGTTAACATGGCTGCCACCTTTATGATATACAGAAAATAGAATAAAAATATTTCAGAGAATAAAAACAAATAAGGTGGGGAAAAAGTATATTTGTCAGTACCAATGTCAATTAAAAATATAGGTGATGGGGCCCAAAGCCCCATCTGTGGCAGGTATCATAAATGACACATTTGCATTCCTACAGGCCAATAGAGAGAAAATTAGGCAACAGGTATCTATCCATGGAAGGGAGTGAGGGAAGGAAAGGGAAAGAGAAGAAAGAGAAGGAAGGGAACAAAAGGGAAGGAGAAGAAAGAAAGTGAAGAAAAAGGAAAGAAGGAGAAGAAAGGGACAGAAGAAAGGAGAAGGAAGGAAGGAGAAGAAAGGGATGGAAGGAAGGAGAAGAAAGAGAATGAAGGAAGGAGGGGGAAGAAAGAGAAGGAAGGAAGGAGAAGGAAGGAAGGGGGAAGGAAGGAAAAGGAAAGAAGGAAGGAAAAAGAAAGAAGAAAGAGAAGGGAAGGAAGGTACTTTGTCTCCACAAGAGCACACATCGGGACAAAGTCAATAAAGTGGATACCCACAGATGTTTAGTGGACTTGCTCATTGTAAATTAGCATTGTGGGCAGATAATAAGCAAATAATAAAGAGATTGCAGCCAATCTTATCACCAGGGCCAATAAAGTAAATTCTAAATAAAAACATTAAGTAGGGTCTCAGGTATTAAACTAAATGCACATAAATCCGCGTGGAGGTAGAAAGTGGTGACAAACCCCAAGTTGCAATACATGCTGGCAGTATACATTTTATTTATCATTTTTTCTTCATAGTAAACGTTAAATTGCTTGTCAAACATTAAGAAAACATGGCTGCTTTGTTCTTGAAACAGTGTCACACTTTTCCAGGGGTCTGGTGTTGTAGTTATGTGCTGTTAAAGTAAACACACGAGAAGTACAATACCACATAGAACCTATGGACAGGTGTGGTGCTTCCTTTGAAAAAAAAAACAGCCATATTTTTCTAGACTTGGACAACACCTTTAACTTTATTGCCTTTGGTTCTGTCTCCAGGTGTTAAACCTATTCTTAGCTTTGTTGCTGAGCTCCTTTAGTGCTGACAACCTCACAGCCTCTGATGATGATGGGGAAATAAACAACATACAGATTGCCATAGGGAGGATTACTAGGGGCATCGACTTTGTCAAGAAAACTGCTGTTTCCTTGCTACCATTCATGAAGAAGGTGCAGAATAAGGAGGAAGAAGAGGATAATAATGAAGATGTAAATAAAGAGAGTATAGCTCTAAACCACATAGAGACTGAGGAGGAGCCCAAGCCTGAAAGTCCAGTTGTTGATGGCCTGGTGAAAAAGCCACGGTACATCATGACAGAATTAGATCATATGAACCTGATTAACAACCCGCACTACAGGATAGAAGTGCCCATAGCATCTGAAGAGTCAGATCTGGATGTTCCTGACACGGATGAGTTCAGTACTCAGTCAGAGTTTGAGGAGATGGTAATAAAACCCAAGGTAAGATCAAGGACAGTCTACAGTGAGTGGCATGTTGTATTGTTATATATTGGTTATTTTACATACCTTGCTTTAATTACATCTAGATGGACAATTTTACAACTATAGAGTGGTGAAAAAAGAAAACTTGCAATATGATGTTTAAACAATGCATCAGTGCTCAGTCTGTATCCTATATTGATGCCCAAATCCGGTGGATTTGAAACTTTTCAATGCCATTGCGACTTTTCTAGTAGCAATTGGCATTTTACACCATCCTCACCAATTTTACGAGAATGGGGCATGGCAATAAATGGCATAAATAATAAGAATAAGTTGGAATCGAATGAAACTTTCTATGTGTGAATGTAATGAGGATATATGTGATTACAATATTAGAGCAAAAGGATATGTTTATTGGGGAAATACAGTACAATTAAAAGGCGGCTGTAGTTCTCTGTGAGGCTGCCTCTAGCCTACTTTCACACTGGCGTTTTTGGATCCGCTTGTGAGATCCGTTTCAGGGCTCTCACAAGCGGTCCAAAACGGATCAGTTTTGCCCCAATGCATTCTGAACGGATAAGGATCCGTTCAGAATGCATCAGTTTGGCTCCGTTCAGTCTCCATTCCGCTCTGGAGGCTGCTTGCAGCGTTTTTGTGTCCGTCTGATGGAACTGAGCCAAACGGATCCGTCCTGACATACAGTGTAAGTCAATGGGGACGGATCCGTTTTCAATGACACAATATGGCACAACAGAAAACGGATCTGTCCCCCATTGACTTTCAATGGTGTTCAAGACGAATCCGTTTTGCCTATGTTCATGATAATACAAACGGATCCGTCCTGAACGGATGCATGCGGTTGTATTATCAGTGCGGATCTGTCTGTGCAGATACATGACGGATCCGCACAAGACGCCAGTGTGAAAGTAGCCTTATTCGAGCAGCACAACACCCCATGTAACACAGCCAGGTCAATCAAGGTGTTGATGAAGGAACACCCTATCATGGCTCGCCCAATCTCTAGACCTGAACCTCATTGAAAACCTCTGGAATGTGATCAAGAGGAAGATGGATGGTCAAAGCAGTCAAACAAAGCCGAGCTGCTTGAATTTCTGCACCAGGAGTGACAAAAAGGTACCCAACAGCAATGTAAAAAGACTGGTGGAAAGCATGTCAGAATGTATGAAAGCTGTGGTTAGAAATCAGGGTTATTCCACAAAACATTGATTTCCGGACTACATCTGAGGTGAAATTTTAGTACTGTGTCATCTTTAAATAATTATGAACTTGTTTTCTAAGCATTATTTGAAGTCTGATATGAGGGTAAGTGTTTTGTTTTGTTATGACATACAGATGATAGTTAAAGGGGCACTGCAACACAGCAGCTCCCTCCTTCCTGCTTTTGCTGGGGATGGGAACCTTCTGCGTGATTGGTATAATGGTTGTGGTGGCTTGCCTGTATGCGTGCACTGTCAATGCCATGTGTGATATGATAGCATTTGTCAACTCCGACCCCCAAAGGTCTCTCCAATGCACCAAACACCACGCCACAATAAAACAGGTTAACATAGATCAATCTCTCAATGTGTAATATATTATATATGCCATTTGCCTTGCTGCCGATAGTCATTGTTTTGCTCAGCAGCTGATAGTAATCTGTAGCCAAATTCAGCAGCTCCATGGCTACTGCGAATGCTCTGAAGCTGTTACCTTGAAGGAAGTGAATAGGGATACAGAGAGGTGGAAAGAGAGCACAATCCGCAAGCGTGGCCACTGCTGTTAGATCACAGCGGTGGCCGTAACCTCTGGCAATGAGCAGTAAACAGAGCTGAGAAAAAAAGCACCATTCTCAGACAAAAAGGGCCTTTTGTGATAGCATTCCAACAAGTAACTGCATTTTTTGGACATTGTTTAGATGGGAAAACCCCTTTAACATCTTTTCACCAACCTGAGCAGCTGCCAGGGCCCGCTGGGTCTGGAAGGCCTATGGCAATCTGGGTAAACATACAACATGCACTCCAATAGTGTGATGATAATACATATGTTTGCCTTAATGAAGTGTCTCCTTACACTAGAACTGTCACCACTCCTGACATGTCTATTTTAGTAAATATATTTATTCTTCAATTCTGGAGCATCTATTTTCATAACTTAGTGTGGTACTGTTCTTGCCTTTTTCCTCCAAGAACCTAATGAATAAATTGATAAATTGATAACTGGCTCCTACCAATCCCTTTGTCAAAGTAGATAAACTAAAAAATAAATAAATCAGGCAGACATAGGGTGATACCCAACAAACATATCGATGTTCTGGATAATAGGGCTGATCCTGTTGTGAGATGTCACAACAACCTTAATGCATGTGATTTGCATTATATTAACAGGTTTGCTTCCTGGACACGGTCTCCAAGTCAATGGAGATGACCACTTGGTAAGGTCTTAGGCTTCCAAATAGAAACAAATAATAAATACATTCCAAGAAACTCACAGCACAAGCAAAGAAACATGTGGTGGTGAACTAGATTGTAGGCGAATCGCTGGGAAGAACCGCGGAAGGAGGAAAAACGTCTACAGTAGTAGCTGCTCCCTCCCACTTTATTAGATAAAAACATAAGAACAGGGTAAAGCTCTCTTTTTCCTCAGACCCTGTGTCCCTTCATAGCCAGGCACTGTCAGCACTGATTTGACAATGTCAGACTGTTTAGGGACACAACTCCAACTGGTAATGCCCATTTGTGAATGCTTCACCATTGTTAAATCATGAAGAATACAGATATTTACAAAAATAGACATATCAGGAGGGATGACAGGTCCTCTTTAAGATTTGTTCATTCTTCTTCACTTTGTTACTCTCCTTGTAGAAGAGATTTGATGATGGTTCTTCAATGGGTAGTACAGCAGATTATAGACCTCCAGATCCAGAGGATGAGGATGAAGCTCTTGACCATAAAGAAGAGGAAGGCCCAGAAGAATGTTTTACAGAAGGTATATGGTGGTGGTATATGGGGTCTAGCACTTTTATACTAGATGGTCCAGATCACTCTTAGACTACCTGTGCTCCAAACCTTTTTTTTTTTATCTTCAAAATGTACCCTATTACCCTTGCTTGATACTTCCCTGCTCTCTAGTATTTCCAAACTCACTGTGATTTTTTGGAAATATCTAGATCTGCTCAAGAGGATGTTGTGGCAAGCAAAAAAATTTATTTGGGAGACAGTTCAGTAGAACCACACAACACCTAGAAGCTTTAACACTGTAGTACAGCTGCCTGACACAAGCATTATGCAGGGTTTTTTTTTTGTTTAGTATTTTTAAGGTTTCCATACACATTCCAGAGCTGCTTGGCTTACAGTTATCTCTGCCAACTGCTCCATACACATACATACTTGGCTGAGCAGGTATGTGTTTTCAATGGAGAGAGAAGAAAAATTGCCGCCAGACACTTCTTGTGGTGGCTTATCTCCTGGGAGAACAAAAAGATTGAGCAAAGAAGTTCAACATGCCGATCCTTCTCTTCCTACGTTCCTATCACATTAGATTGTCATCTGGTCGCACCAAAAATGGCAGTTCAGTCAACAACAGTATAATGCGTATGGGGTCCCTAAAATGGATCTGTCACTGAATCATAAACATCAAACTGTGCACAGTACCATATATTGCTAGGGGCACATGAGCATTTTTCTTTCTGACCCGTCTAGATCCATTTCCCTATTGCTGACATATGGCCACCCCACTCCCCTTCCCCCCCGCCGACACTATATGTAGATATATAGTAGATAACATCAGAGAAGTCGGGCACAGTGTAATCTTGCAAGATCTGGCCTATCTCACAAGATCGCAGCTATACCTGTTCTTTTCTGCCATGACTGCTACACAGAATGGAGGAGACGTGGGAGGAAGCAGAGGACTGAAGACAAGCAAGAGGGGCCACAACAGAGGCTGTTTCCTCCAACATTTCCTCCTGCCTGTACAGTTATGTCAGTGATCGCAGCAAGGACTTGTACTCACACTATGCTACACTGCTCTCCACAACAGGGGGATCGATCCAGACAGGACAGAAAAGAAAATGCTTAGGGGGGCTTGCCAATATAGTACTGTGCACAGTTTGAAATTTATGATCTAATGACAGCTCCTCATTAACCCCTTAGTGACAAGCCTGTTTTGGGCTTTAATAATGACCAAGCAATTTTTTCGTTTTTGCTTCATTGCATCCCAAGAGCTAAAGCTTTTTTATTTTTCAGCTGATGTAGCCATATGAGGGCTTGTTTTTAATGGCACCAACATAACTTAACTAATTAACTTGTAATAATTCTTTTTTGGGGGGAAACCAAAAAAAACAGCAATATCTCCACGGAATTTTTACAATTGTTATAAAATTTTAGGTGTTCACTTTTGGGCATAAATAACGTAATAAGTTTATTCTCAGGGTCTGTAGGATTACAGCGAGACCATATAATTTTTTTTTACATTTTACTGTTTTTGCACAATAAAATCCCTTTAAAGAAATGTTTTGCATTACCACAAGACCACACCAAGAACCATAACTTTTTTTACTTTTCATTCTACAGAGCTGTGTGAGGGCTTGGTTTTTGCGGGACGACTTGTAGTTTCCATAGGTAGAATTTTGGGATACATAACAATTCTTGATCGCTTTTCATTGTTTTTATTTTGTGGTGAATAAGCAGAAACCAGCAGTAATGGCAATTGTAATTTTTAAAATTCAAAAACAGTTTTTCAATGGAAATAGGTATATTTTTTACTATTTACTTGTCCCACTTTAACACGTGATATTTTGATAGCTTCTATACTGCTTATGCAGTGCAGAGTATTTTACAGTGCTATACAGACAGTCACTAGCACGCTGCGTCAGAGAGGCGGAGGCTGATTTGGATACACAGCAGGAAGACCTGGGGCCTTCATTAGACCCCAGGCTGCCATGCCAAGACATCGGCACCTTGCAATCTTATTTGCAGTGTGCCTATGGGAAACAGAGGGAACACGTTCCCTTTTAACCACTTAGTTTCTGCAGTCTCTATTGACCACGGCATCTAAAGGGTTAATCGTCCCAGATCAGCGCTTCTGCCGGAGCCAAGCCCTTGCTGCCTGGGAGACCCATGCAGTGCTTAGACTAGGCCACTGTAAAAAGGCAGCAGCCCACCCTTACACTGGGTTCAGACCTGAGCGTTTTGAAGCCTAGCGTTTTTGGTGCGTTCAAGACTTACGTGTAGGCGCGTTTTTTCAAGCGTTTTGGTAAATAGTGTAGGCGCGTTTGACGCGCGTTTATGTGATTGACTGCATAGTTGGCCAATGATCAATGATATAGTTTGGCCAATCTGAGTGCTTTAGAGGTGTGACATTCCATGGTGGCTGATTCAGCATGTTGCAAACTTTGTAAAACGCGCATCCATTGGCGCGTTTTACGCTGCACAAACGCCTGAACAACACGCCTATCGCGTTTCCCATTGAAGTCTATTGTAACCAAACGCTGGATAAACGCCCGAATTAACGCGAACATACTTGCCTATGCGTCGGACGTTTATAGGCGCCTACGAACGCGCATTAAAACGCGCAAGTGTGAACCACCTCCATTGGAATGCATGGTTCCTGTACTGTTGTGCGTTTTTTTGCGCGTTCGAAAGCGGCGTTTTACGCAAAAGTGTGAACTGAGTGTAAGACCAGATAGTGAGCGGCGCAAAAACAGCCTATGGGTGGTCAGTCACTAACAGGTAAACGGTAATCTGTGACCAGCTTTATACTGCTAGGTTCTAATAGCATGATGATAAGTCCTGATATTCATGAGCTCCCAGCTCTCCCTGTCCACTGCTGCTGATTGACATCTTTTTCCAACTGAAATCAGCAGCGGGTGGGTGGGGAGAGCTGGGAGCTCATGAATATCAAGACTAATCAGCATGCTCTGGAGCTGTTCAGTAAAATATTTCAGAAAAACGGCTGGGTCAAATAAAGAAAGTGACCCAGCATTTTTTTCTAAGGGGATCTGTCATAATAATGTATATTGATGACCTATGCTCTGGATAGGTCATCAATATCAGATCGATAGGGGTCAGCCCCATAAAAATGAATAGGGCTGAGCTGCAATACCAAGCACAGCCGCTGAATTATGAACAGCGCTGCGCTTGTAAAGCTCCCAGGAGCCGGCTGTGCTCCCCAGAGCTCAGGGTAATCCGCCGACTCCCTAAAACAGCTGATTGCCAGGGGTGCCAGATGTCAGACTCCCGCCAATCTGATAATGATGACCTGTCCTGAGGAGTATACATCACCGGATAACCCCTTTAAGTCTTTCAACTTCTAAACATTTTAGTTCATCCTGGCAGCTGTATATCAGATACTTTTGGTGATGTTTGTCAGGGTTGGTGAAATATTTGTATATGCTCCAATGATCAGGTGAACACAACCTCCCAGAAAAGAGAAGAGAAACTAGCACATTTACAGACTCTTATCTCTAGAACAGGTTTTCATCTTACAAGAGGATTTACAGAGCAATGCAATTTTATGTCTCAAGGGAACAATAGTTCCAGAGTAACTTGCAAATGAAAAAAAAAATTCTAAATTATATCAAATAAAAAATAAGCATCTCCACATGTTTAATTTCCATCACAGGCACATCTCATTCTATTGAGGTGCTGATTAGGTGATCCTAAACCAAAATTTATTTAAAGAGCAATAGAATAAAAACCACTTCTGTGGTCATCATTATTCTCTTGTTATAGAACAAAAAAATCAGGGCTATTCTACGAAATATTGTTCTCTGGACTCCACCTAAGTTTAAACATAATTGTTTGCTAAGCATTATTTGAGGTCTGATATTACTGTAACTGTTTTGTTTTTTGACCAGTTGTAATAAAAAAAAAAAAAAGATGCTCTAAAGTATCTTTATCTGGAATTAGGGACAAATGTTGGTAGTAGTTTATAGAGTAAAACAAAACTGCTCATTCTAGTCAAACATATACCCATAAATAAAAAAATAAAAATAAAATATAAATATATATACGGTATATAAATAAATATATATACGGTATATAAATAAATATATATATAGATGCATATATATATATATATATATATATATATATATATATACATACCTACACTATTGTACAAGGTTCTTGACTCAGATGTACAGTCAGTAATAGTAGACCTAACATTAGTAGACCTAATCAGCACCAATAATTTTTATATCAAATCTAAATTGTTCCAAGACGTTGAGCAAATTAATTTACCAGTTTTTTTTATCATAGTGCTTCAGTCTAAATCCTTCAGTATCTGATAACGCTAAATAATAAAACATTTTGTTTGCAGCCAACACTAGGAGAACCTCACTTAAGACAAGTGTCTACAACTTCTTTTTAACTCAATAAGTCAAATGAATGTGGTATTACATGGGTATTTTAACAAGAGACATTTATGGCATATCCATACCAATAGGGAGTGCAGAGGCTGAGATTGCACCTGGGCCATGGTGTCTAATAGAGCTTAATGGCGCCTGACAAGCTCCAAGTTACACTTCTGAGGTTCCTATCAGAAGACTGAGGGTCCAGCGCAATATCTGTTTAACATGTGACATTTATCTCACGTTTATGGACAGATCCCCCAGCACTTCAATCAGCTAACAATAGAGGCTTCCAACAAACTTGTATAAGGAGAAGGCACAATATGGAAAGTGAATATCGAAAGTAGTCCATCGCTTCAATTCTTACCATAATTTATACAGTATATTTGACAGTACTAGCTCTTCTAAGTATTTAATGTGTAATACTTATACATTGACCGTCATCACAAATATCACTTGACCAATATTTCCATCTAGTTCAGTCATGAGACACCTGTCTAAACTATGATAAGACATTCATCTGTATTAATAGAATATATTTTTCTATTTTTTTTTTAGCATGTGTACGAAGATTTCCATTTCTGTACGTTGACATCAAAACTGAAAAGGGAAGGCTTTGGTGGAACATTCGTAAAACCTGTTTCAAGATAGTTGAACATAATTGGTTTGAATCCTTTATTATCTTCATGATCCTGCTCAGTAGTGGAGCCCTGGTAACTACAAAAGTTTTTTTTTTTCCTTAAAGGGATTAGAAAAACATTGCTGCTTTCTTCCAAGAATAGTGCTTTACCTGTCCACAGGCTGTGTGTGGTATTGCAATTTGGATCCATTTACTTCATTTTTCTCTGTACAACCCCATTTAAAGTTCCAGTTTTTGAGATTATGTAGGAAATCTTAGTAATGTATTAGATATTTAATAAAATATGCATTAAAGCAGCCCTCTGGTTCCAAATAAAATTCTGATTAACTGGGGAATGAGCACAACACGTAGATAGTGCCCTCATTTTCATCTTTTCAGCTGCAGATCCACCAATTACAGGCTCCTTTTCTGTTAGCCAAGATGGCCGCATCGCTTCTCAGACTACCTGATTCATACTGTGCATTTGGTAGCCCAAGACACTTCCTGCCACCATTGGATTAGCAGCAGAAAGTGTCTTGGGCTAACAAGTGGTGCAGACAGCGGTGGGATTCAAATTTTTAACAACAGGTTCCCTAGGCCAGTGTTTCCCAACCAGTGTGCCTCCAGCTGTTGCAAAACTACAACTCCCAGCATGCCCGCACAGCAAAAGGCTGTCTGGGCATGCTGGGAGTTGTAGTTTTGCAACAGCTGGAGGCACACTGGTTGGGAAACACTGCCCTAGGCAACATAACTTATACGCCTCCCCACATTACATTATCATTGTACATCCTGTGTCTTGTTAGGGCCGGCTTTAGACAAATTGTGGGCAAAGTGAATAGGGGCCACCAAATAAAAATATTGTACTAAAAATACAGTCACATAGTGAGCTGATCTCTAGTGCTTTCAGGGGCATTCCAAGGTCTTAAAAGACCAGGGGCGCATATCTCTAGTTTCACATTATGTCTCCCATCCACACAAAAAACATCTTTATGCTGCCTAAAATATAAAAGTGCCTTCTACATCTGCGTTAAAACTGGCAAGAACTGTGGACAAGATGCCGTAAAGAAGGACTATTTCATGCGGATGAGTTTGGGGGGACGCTTCCTCTCCTTCTCATGCATCAGTGGTATTGACATGCTGTAAATATTGTCACATGTCTGTTGTCGCCAGCGAGCGGCTTATTGGAAAAATGTTCATTGTAACTTTTGATACCTTTTTGATAACTTTAGATTTTTCTTAATAAAAAGAGTTTTGTGAAAAAAAAAAAGTGCCCCCATCATACCTTAGTGCCCAAAGTGACCACCTCACAGTTAATAGTGCCTGCTCATAGTTTATATTGCCCAATAGTGACCCCCCTCATAGTTTGTGCCCAATACTGACCCCTTTATAGTTTATTGTGCCCACCAATGGCCTCTTCATAGTTTACTGTGCCCAATTGCACCCACTGATAGTTATAGTACTCAATATCACCTCCACATAGAAAATAAAAAAATATTTAATCACCTTAAACCAGGCATGTCCAAACTGCGGCCCTCCAGCTGTTGCAAAACTACAACTCCCAGCATGCCTGGATAGCCTACAGCTATTAGGGCATGCTGGGAGTTGTAGTTTAGCAACAGCTGGAGGGCCGCAGTTTGGACATGCCTGGCTTAACCCATACCGATCCCCCCATGAGTGGTGTAGCCGAGATCTGAGTCTGTGGAGTCAGTCATCTGGCGCAAGCAGTCAAAGGCAGGGATAATATTGCGCCATAGGGATGCTGATGTCATGAGCACTGCTCTGCAGTCCTCTTGGTCACAGGCTGCCTAGCCTAAAGTGGCCTAGAGAATAGCCTGCTAGGTATCAACTGTATCAGTGTCCTGAAGATGCTTATACGGTGTTAGGTGGGGATCTGGGTTGTCTGGGATCAAGCCCCATTGAAATTAATGGTTTCGCATATGGACTTGTAATAAAACGGAACTGAAACGGAAGAAAAATACTTTCGTGTGCATGAGCCCTAACTGTCATCTGGTGACACAAAGTAATTTTTGTTTTAAATTGGTATAAAAATTCTGTGCAGATTAATTTAATAATATACCTTTATAAGTGTTGACACTTTCTTTTTATGTTGTAGAGCTCCAAAACACTTGTAAAGATATAGAGTTAAATGAACTAATTCTGGCTACCTGCAGCCACTATTGGGAACGTACTGCATATAGATGTATTACAGTGCCTATTGAACTCATTAATAAAATGACAGTGAGCCCCTCACCGAATGATAAGAATTGTATAATTTGGCCTGCATGGTGGTGTAAATTGATATAGGGGATCTCTGTAATAGTAAAGGGAGCTCTGAATCTTATAAAGATATATTATGACATTTTTGACACAGAATTTTGAACTTAAAAACGATATGTTAGTAAAAGGTAAACCCTTGTAAGGTACCCAACTGTTATTTTGTTTCCCATTTAGTGGAATATACATTATAATAATAGACAACTCCTTCATCTTTTGCTTTACAGGCATTTGAGGATATCTACATTGAACAGAGAAAAGTTATCAAAATTATATTAGAATACGCTGATAAAGTCTTCTCTTATGTGTTTGTGATCGAAATGTTGCTGAAGTGGGTGGCATATGGCTTCAAAGTTTATTTCACCAATGCTTGGTGCTGGCTGGATTTTCTCATTGTGGATGTAAGTATTTGGAATAGCCTTCCTGCAGAAGTGGTAGCTGCAAATACAGTGAAGGAGTTTAAGCATGCATGGGATAGGCATAAGGCCATCCTTCATATAAGATAGGGCCTGGGGCTATCCATAGTATTCAGCATATTGGGCAGACTAGATGGGCCAAATGGTTCTTATCTGCCGACACATTCTATGTTTCTATGTTTCTATGTTTCTATTTGAAAGGAGATCCTGGCAGACAATTTTCTCTGTTAGGAAAGTGGTAGACCTGTAGTAATGTGTGAACGTGGACATTTAAAACCCCAAACTCCACGTAGAGATCATCAAAACCAAAGCCATTCAAATGGGGTGGTTAACCACATAATCTGCTGATCACAGAAGTGCCTAGCAGTGGGTCAACTTTTGATTGGCCTTTTGTTGGGGGACCTTTCTAACTAAGAGGGACTGTCTAAAGTGGAGAACCCCCTTAATAATTACTTCTATATACATTATAAAATATAATAATGTGCATTTACAGGATATCATTGCATTTTTGCTCAACTCCTGAGTTTCTTATGGTTTGGTTGACTGGGCCACTAATGTGTCCATTAGAGATTGAACCTCTGTACTGTACCTTAGTTACAGTATGTGCAAATAGTATGTAAACCATGGATACATCCATTATTTACCTTGTCACATTGTTGTACGGGTGCTTTTGAAGAATAATATGTTTTCATTACCTGTAGGTGTCGTTGGTCAGTTTGACTGCCAACTGGTTGGGTTATTCAGAACTTGGTGCCATCAAGTCCCTAAGAACTTTGAGAGCCCTCAGACCACTGAGAGCATTGTCAAGATTTGAAGGCATGAGGGTAGGTATACCATCAATACTTCATGCTAGTTCGTATTTTGGGACCATACAGCTATTCTCAATGGGCTTTGAATTCAGTTAATAAGATATTGGAAACTACTGACTTGTTTATTGTTCTGCCTCATCTATTTCTTTAAGGTTGTAGTCAATGCCTTGTTAGGCGCCATTCCTTCCATCATGAACGTGCTACTGGTTTGTCTAATATTCTGGCTGATCTTCAGTATAATGGGCGTCAACCTGTTTGCTGGAAAATATTATCGATGTATCAACACCACCACATCGGAACTCTTTGACATTTCTGTAGTGAACAATCGCTCAGACTGCTTTGCTTTAAATTACACTGAAGAAGCGCGATGGGTTAATGTCAAAGTGAATTTTGACAATGTGGGTCTTGGATACTTGTCCCTATTGCAAGTGGTGAGAAATTTACTGTTACCTTAAAATATGTCTTCATAGTATAAACAAGAAATATATATTCCTACAATGCTGTAAGATCTGTACTTTTACTAAAAACAACCATTTTGGCGATGGTCTGTGTCTGTTAATTCAGCTTAGCCCCTCTCTAACGAACAATACAAGACAACCCATGGACAAGAGTGGTGCTTTTTCTAAAAGAAAATTTAGACAACCCACTTAATGTCCGTCAAGATAGGGGTGTAATGATTACAGTCACACCGGAACCGGAGAGGGTACGTAGCACATCCATCGACACAGTATAGCAGTATCACTTGTATGCACAGCACTGGAAATGAGAGCAGCACCATGTATTCCAGTGAAGCAGCCAGCATGTGTGAAAAGGTGTTCAATCTAAGAAACACAGCCCTGCTGCAACTGCTGGGATCAGAGAGAACTCCAATCCTGGCAGTTTAACCCCTTAGATGCCATGGACAGTAGTAACCGTCAAGAGATACCATTGTGGGGTGCCATGGATGCTATGGCAGCTTGGGGCACTAACAATGGTCCCAAGGTATGCCATGTACAAATGCCTATTAAGCACTGATGGAGGGAGGATCTAATAGACTGCCTGTCTGACTGACAGGAATAATACAATGCAATACATATTGTATATATTCCAGTATATTATAGAAGTATTCAAACATTTTTCAAGTCCCCAAGTGGAACTAAAAAACTTGTAACAAAAAAAGTATGCATAATTAGTATCACTGCGTCGTAACAACTGATGGCAGAATTTACAATAGACTGTGCATTGTGGACTTACACTAGATTTGGAAAGTCTTCAGACCTTTTTTCGCATTTTGTTATGTTGCATCCTTGTGTTAATAATAATAATTATAAAAACAAATTCAAGTTTTTCACCATCATTCTGCACTCAATTTCCTTATAATGACAACCTAAAAACATAACATTAGAAATGTTTTTGAAAAGGAGGAACTAAAATCTTGTATTGACATAAGAATTCAGACCCTTTACTCAGGACTTACTTGAAGCACCTTTTAGCCTTTTAGTATGATCTCAAAAGGTTTACAGATTTGGGTATTTTCTGCCATTGTTTGTTGGAAGGTGAACCTTTGATCCAGTCTGATTTCAAGAGCACTCTGGATCAGGTTTTCATTAGGAATATCTCTGTTCTTTCCTCCTTTCAACTTTCCCTAAACTCTAACCAGTCTCTCTGTACCAGCCACTGAAAAGCACCCCCACAACATTATGCTGCCACCACCATACTTCACTGTAGGGATGGTATTGGGCAGGTGATAAACAGTGCCTGGTTTCTCCCAGACATGATGCTTAGAACTGAAGCCAAAAAGTTCCATCTTGGTTTCGTTAGACCACAAAATCTTGTTTCTCACAGTTTGAAAGTCCTTTTGGTACTTTTTTGCAAACTCCAGACGGGCTTTCATGTATCTTTTACTGTGGAGAAGCTTTTTTTATGACCACTCTGCTTTAAAGCCCAGATTAGTGGAGTGCTGCAGTGATGGTTGACCTTCTGGAAGTTTCTCCCATCTGCATACAGAATCTTTGGAGTTCTGGCAGTGTGACCATTGGGTTCTTTGTCACCTCTCTTACCAAGGTCTGTCTCTACTAATTACTTAGTTTAGTAAATTTACCACAGATGGACTCCATTCAAGGTATAAAAACATCTCAAAGATGATCAAGAAAAATGGAAGGCCCCCAGGGATAAATTTCAAGTGCCATTGCAAACAGTCTGAACATGTATGTCCATGTGAAATTTTAGTTTTTCCTTTTCCTTAAAAAAATTGCAAAAATGTCTGAGTACAGAATGATGGGGAAAATTTGATTTTTTTTTTAATTTTAGCATAAGACTGAAACATAACAAAATTTGAAAAAAGTAAAAGGGTCTGAAGACTTTCTGAATGCATTTTTTACATATGTGGACTTATAACACAGAATGTGGATCTGTAACATATTTAGAAGTGTGATTGCGGTGGTAATATTTCTAGGTATAATACAACAGGGACCTTGGTCCAAAATTTGCTCTATGGCCTGCTGAACTGGCCATAAACCTAGCAGTGGTGGAAGACGTGTTGTCCAATAGAAAGGAGAATTCCGGCATTAGAGGGAACAAATTAAGATAAAATCACATTTTATTTGAAAAATCCATTAAAATAAGGAATATGACACAGAGCCCTGGTCCTCTGGCTGACATGTTTCAAACCTAGTGGCACTGGGTCTTACTCATAGTATAATGTGCAAGAGGCAGACATCTCCGAAATAGGCAGCTAACTGGGTACGCCAGTATGGAGGCAGGGAAATCCTATGTAAACCATTTAGGTTCTGTGGGGAGCATTATTTTTGATGTCAGAGTTAATAAAGATAATTCAAATCACTTTTGTAATTTAAATCTGCTGGATATCTGGTGTCTAGTGTTAATATCCAAGAAGCCTCTCAGTGTCCTAATTTTTTCTCACAATCACCCCCACCTAGGAGCTTGGACACTTTTTCTATAAAAATAACTTTTAAAGTATCAATGAGACTATTATGATTATTTACAAAATGTTTAAGCTGCACCCGAGAGGTGTCTGTTAGCTGGGTTTTATGTTCTCCTAGGCATTTTCTGACTGATCGCATGGTGCTCCCCACATATTGCACTTGACATTGGTCACATGAAATAAGATATATCGCATTTGTAGCATCACAAGTTAAAGAATTAATACAATACGATTTGTCAGCGGAAAGTGAAATAAATGTTTTTAACCATATTAGGCTTTTCAGATATATTCTCCATTTACATACACACAACTTTCACTTAACCTTCTTTGCAAGGGTGTGGTGCCTGCTCACAGCTTTTACAACCTTAGAGTTAAAAAAAAACACACAGACAAAAAAAAAATCTAATTTCAGTATTTTCATTTCAAGCTTTTCATTCCAAAATCTTACATTGATACATTGATACCTCTCCAGAACGCCATGGCTTTAAGAACACCACCCTTTTTCTGCTAGAAACAGTGCTACATTTGTCCATGGGCTGTGTGTGGTTTTGTAGTTTAACCCTGTTTTTTTAACCTCTTTTTTTTTATTCTTGTTAAAAATGAACATAGAATTTTTTTTTCCCTACATAGGCGACATTTAAAGGTTGGATGGATATCATGTATGCAGCTGTGGACTCAAGGAATGTAAGTGAATGTGTTAGCTGATGTTTTTATGATTAAATATTCTTCGTATGTTTGTGTCCATCACATCCCATAATAGAGGACTACCTTGGGTGGGGAGAGCCCGTTTGGGCATTTGTCCTGGGTGGCTTGGGCAGGGGGAACAGCAACAATTCTGTCTTAGCAAGAATAATTTAGATAGAGGTCTAGAGCAGCCATGGCTCTTCTTCCTCCCGCATCCTAGCAATCACATGATTGCTGGGGAGCAGGTAACTGCAGGAGCAGTCCCAGATCAGCTATGCAGTGATGCCCCAGAGGATGTTTCACCTGAAATGAGGGGTAATATTTCAGTCTAGTTATAGGGAAATTAACAATAGTAAAAAATTAAATGTTAAAATGCCCTTTAATGTCTTGTATGACCTTATGGGGGGGCACAATATGGAAAAAAAAAATAGATGAAAACAAAATAAAAAAACAAAACACCACTACTAGCTCACAATGCAAATTCTAGCACTAGCACTACGTGTAAACTATATGTCCCCTAACAGAAAGGGGATACAGTTTAAAACAAAATTTTAGAGAAAATGAGAACAGACCCTTTTCTCCTTTTTTCACATTTTCCCAGGTATAAATAAAAAATAAAAAAAATACCAAAATAAATGATCTAATAATAAAGCCCATGTTTCAAGAAAGGAAAACAATATTTTATTAACCAAACAGGAAAACTAAGTTATTGCTTTCTAACCTGCATGTATAAAAACAAAAATGTATATGGTCACAAAGGAGGTAAATTGGCCCGGTCTTGAACTGGTTAGGAGTATTTTATAGATTTTAAAAAAAATCTCCTTGATTATTTTTCCTTCTATTTTTCAGATTGAGGAACAACCCGTGTATGAAATTAACATGTACATGTACCTGTACTTTGTGATATTCATCATATTTGGGGCTTTCTTCACTTTAAACCTTTTCATTGGTGTCATCATAGACAATTTTAACCAGCAAAAGAAAAAGATAAGTATTTTATGAGTGTGACAGTGACAATGCACTCAGTAACAGTTCATGGCAATCAGGGTTATGGCCACTGGATAAATGTGAGTGTATAAACCTGCAAATAATAAATGTGTCTTTCTCTTATACTTTGGAGGTAAAGATATCTTCATGACTGAAGAGCAGAAAAAATACTACAATGCAATGAAAAAACTGGGTTCAAAGAAGCCGGTGAAACCGATACCTAGACCAGAGGTAAAATAGTTCATCAGCAGAGACTTTGGCGGTCTTTTACAAACAGATGTACGTCACTTTTGTAGTGTATATCTGTCACAGATTCTGTCACACATCATGTTATGGCAGAATCTGCGTTCACGCCAGGTCTAAAAAGGGGGCGTGACATGGGCGGGGAAGGGGACTGGCCGTCAGGCCTGTCTCATCCATCATTTTCTACGCCTGGTTTAGGCATAGAAAATGGTCTAAATGTAAGACAGCAAGGAAGCCAGGGAGCTTCATTATTGGGATCAGCGGGTGACTGCATATCCTACCAATATGCAGTCATTTATTATTATGGGAAAATACTCTACATTTTTCAAACCTGGATCTCAATACTTTTGTAATTTCACATAATAAAAAAAATGTGTATAGCCGCTGAGCTATTTGATAAAATGTATCTGTAAATTGCCACCTGCTGTTTATTCTGTTCCTTATTTCTCCATCAACCAACTGAGGTGGTCGCAAGCAAGGGCCAGGCTGGCCTTATACCCTACAGGGAAATTTCTTGGTGGGTGAATGCCCAGATAGGAGCGTCAGGTACTTATGACCTGGCCAGTGGCCACAGATGCCCTGCTGAATTCAACTGTATCACTGTCCTCAAAATGGTGATAGGGCAGTATTTTATGTTGCACTATAATATTTGGTTCTTCTGGGACAGTATTTTGGGCTGCACTACGGTATTGCTGGCCCACCTACTGTTATCTCTGCCTACTTGTGCTGTCCCTCCTTCTGTCAATTTAGACTCATCTACAACTTGGGGCCAATTTTAGTTTTTTTCTAGGGCCACTTTAGGTTCCCAATCAAGCCCCTGTTGCAAGTGCTCAGTTTAAATCTTCAATGGCACCATCCACATCTACTGTTAGAAGTTGTAAGGGTTACAGGGAAAGGGCTACAGCAGAAAGGACACTACCCATGAGTTGCCAGCCTGAAATAGCATAGCAAGAAATCTCTGGATCCATGTGAAGTACAGGGCTGGTTCTAGCTTTGTTAGAAAGATGGCATAACCACTTTGAGTTGCTGTTGGCTACTTTTGATGGCAGGTCTCATAGTAGCTTCTATGGCATTAGTTCCATTACTGTGCAGCTTACTTTTTAAGATCATTATATATTTTTCTACTAAGGTATAGTTGCAAACTAGAGATCTATTTTGACACCATACAGAACAAAGCATACTGAATGTTCCATCAAAAAGTTTATATTTATTTTACTGATTATTTATTTTTACTCTTTTTTTTTTTCATGCTTTCTGTCTCATAATATAGAATCCGATCCAAGGAGCTGTCTTTGATTTTATCTCCAAGCAAGCTTTTGACATCTTTATTATGATCTTGATTTGCCTTAATATGATTACAATGATGATTGAGACAGATGACCAAAGTCAAGAGAAAATAAGTATACTCTTCCAAATCAACCTTGTGTTTATTGTCATCTTCACTACAGAGTGCGTCCTTAAAATGTTCGCACTGAGGTATTACTTCTTCACTATCGGATGGAATATTTTTGACTTTGTGGTGGTCATCATCTCTGTAGTTGGTAAGTAGTAAATGAATTGTAATCCTACATATGCAATAAATCCTGACCCGTAACACAGCGTATTGGTTTTGTCAAGAGGTTTCCTTTAAAGTGGCTGTCTAGGATAAAAAAAATACAACTGCATTCTATCAGAAACAGTCCTGGCACAGGAATTGCAGATTAAGGGCTTATGCACACGAATGTATTTTCTTTCCGTGTCCATTCCCTTTTTTTTTTGTGGACCATATGTGGAACCATTCTTTTCAATGGTTCTGCAAAAAAAAACTAAAGTTACTCCATGTGCATTCCGTTTCCGTATTTCCACTCCACAAAATAATAGAACATGTCCTATTATTGTCCATATTACAGACAAGAATAGTACTGTTCTATTAGGGGCCAGCTGTTCCATTCCACAAAATACGGAATGTACACGGACATCATCCGTATTTTTTGCAGATCCGTTTTTTGCGGACCGCAGAAAACATATGGTCTTGTGCATGAGTCCTACCTGTAATGAAGTGTTTGAGGCTAAACTACAATAGTGCGCAATAGTTAATAGGAATGCTCGTTAGTGATTATCTGGAGGTGCTGCCGATTACCCGATGTAATATGCCCATTTGTGTAGGCACCTAAATCGTCGTTGGCCAGCAGCAGATCGTGCCGTCTAAACAGCCTCTACTGCTGGCAAACAATAAGTCTGTAAGGGGATGAACAATGGCATTAGCAATTGCTTCTCCCCATACTGTGGAGGAGATCGTTGCATGTCAATGCAGCAGTATCCTACAGATACAAGTAGGCGTTTGTCAAGAAGAAAAGCTTCCTTCCCGACAATCGCCTGCTAAATTGTCCCAGTTACACTGCCCCCGGGGGTTCTAAGATAGTCTGAAGTAGACCTTCTGTCTCGTTATTGGTTGCTGCCAGGAACAGACTGGGGACTTAAAATGGCCCTGGAAAAAAAAAAAGGCCACATGCTGTAAGCGGGTCCAAATTGAAAGAAGGTGGGGCAACAGAAGTAGATGGGGCAAGGAATACCGTAGTGCAGCACAAAATACCGTCCCAGCAGATCTAAATATCAGCAATCCCCGCTACATTATTCAACTATATCATGGAGGGCACCTGTGGCTGCCGGCCAGGAACATAAGTACCTGATGCTCTTAGCATTAATTAACGCTGAGAACATCTGATAGTTATGTACCTTGCCGGTGACTGTGAGGAGGGCTCAGGCAGGCCACTGGGAATTGGCCCAGTGAGAAATTTTCTTGTAGGGTCTATGGCCAGTCCACCCCCGGTTGCAGCTCTTTTACAGCTTCCTGTAGCTCTGCCTCCTTAGGTTGGCTGCTGTGTATACACCCAAGTTTATCACATAGCTCACCAGGAAGTCAGTGCATGATGTCAGATGATTATAGAATACAGACTACTACTGAACCGTCAATGAGAAAAAGATCATTGCTCTATATACAGTGAAGCAAATGAAGCCTAGTAAGGGGGAGCCTAGAGGGTTGCATTAACTATATTCAATATTCCTTGTCCTTCTTGTAACTTTTTCTTTTCTCTCTAGGTATTGTCCTCTCAGACCTCATAGCAGAATACTTTGTGTCACCAACACTTTTTAGAGTGATCCGACTTGCAAGAATTGGAAGGGTCCTTCGACTCATTAAAGGAGCTAAGGGAATCCGTACTCTTCTGTTTGCCCTGATGATGTCTCTCCCGGCCCTGTTCAATATTGGTCTACTGTTGTTTTTAGTGATGTTCATTTACTCGATATTTGGGATGTCTAACTTCGCCTATGTAAAGAAGGAATCTGGCATTGATGATATGTTTAATTTTGAGACGTTTGGGAATAGTATGATTTGCTTGTTTGAAATAACCACCTCAGCAGGATGGGATGGACTTCTGAATCCAATTCTAAACAGTGGCCCACCGGACTGTGATCCTCATGCAGAGAACCCTGGAACAGCTGTGCGTGGGAACTGTGGAAATCCATCCATGGGCATTATGTTTTTCTGTAGCTATATCATTATCTCATTTTTGATTGTAGTTAATATGTACATTGCCATTATCCTGGAAAACTTTAATGTGGCCACAGAAGAAAGCAGTGAGCCCCTATGCGAGGACGATTTTGAGATGTTTTATGAAACTTGGGAGAAATTCGATCCTGATGCAACTCAATTTGTTGAATACAGCAGAATGTCAGATTTTGTGGATACTTTACAAGAACCATTACGGATTCCGAAACCCAACAAAATTAAACTGATTACTATGGACCTCCCTATGGTAACTGGAGATAAGATACATTGCTTAGACATTTTATTTGCATTGACTAAAGAAGTGCTGGGAGACTCTGGAGAAATGGATGCTCTAAAAGCCTCAATGGAAGAAAAATTTATGGCAGCCAATCCTTCCAAAGTGTCTTATGAACCAATCACTACCACTATGAAACGGAAACAGGAGGAAGTTTGTGCCATCAAAATCCAGAGGGCTTTCCGTAGGCATCTACTGAAGCGTTCAGTAAAGCAAGCCTCATATGTCTACCGTCATAGCCAAGATTTAGACTCAACCGTTGAGGACCCTCCAGAGAAAGAAGGTTTGGTGGCAAGCAGGATAAACACTGCCTATGGACATCTTGAGGATGGAGGAACCAATGGAATTGAACATCCACATTTAACTAACAGATTTTCACGCAGCAGTGATGATGTAAGGAAGTCAGATGTTTAGCTTTTTAACAGTAAAAATTAGGAGGGGGCTCCTCTGTATACTGAGCAGTCAACTGTAGCAAATGCATGCAACTCTGCCTCTATTAAAAAAGACCCTGACAAGTATAAAAATATTAGGGGTTCTGTAGGTGACCGAAAGGAACGGTTTACATTTTATATCGCATTAATTTGATTCTCATTAAGATTTAGCACTAAATTGTAGTCCCCCCAAATCAGATATCTAGCACATAGATAACATGCATATTTATACAATATGCAACTTTAAGTTGACTTTGTACAGAAAAATCTAATTTATTTTTAATTTTTTTTTTTTATACATACATTAATATTTTTGACAGTTGCCATACACTTATACAAAATCCAATGGAACAATGCTTGCCAAGGTCTGAAAGACCAAGTCATTGGTTTACCATGTAGTATCTTAAAATGAACAGTGGGTAAAAGTAATGCACTGTGGTATATCTGGGGCAAGTCTTGGCACAAGAATTCTCTCACGGGTGTTTGTGCCATTCACCTTCTTCTGACATATTTGATGAATGACATATAATGTTTTCAGTGGTATTTACATAATCCTGTCAGTCAGAATACACTGACATAGAATGATGCAGTTATGGCATTTATGCCCTTCACCCCTATAATATACATTGCAAGGCAGTCACTGGATTTGTCTGTCAGAAGACATCCCACTTCCGTGGCATATGGAGGTTTCAAATATACAGAGAAAAATCTTCTTGTAGGCAGCTGCGTGTCCTCCTGCTGCACTTTAAAGAGGACCTTTCATTTAGGATTGAGGTAGTGAAATACTTACACTACCTTCCTGGGCGGCCCCCGCTGAGGTCCAGACAACAGGTTTTTTTTTCAAAATAACCCTCCGTTCATGCGCTCCGGTCCTCGTTAGTTTTCACATGCGGGGACTCCTTGTACTAGGTGGGGACTTGTCTTTTGCCTGGGGAGTGGTTTTCCTCTCCCTGGCTGCGAGCGCCGCCAATCATAGCGCTCAGCTCGCAGCCAGGGAGAGGAGAACCACTCCCCAGGCAAAAGACGAGTCCCCGCCTCATACAAAGAATTGCCTCATATGAAAACTAACGGAGACCGGAGCGGAGGAACCGGGGTTTTTTTTTATTTTAAAAACCCTGTTGTCTGGACCTCAGCGGGGGCCGTCCAGGAAACTAGTGTATTTCACTACCTCAATGCTAAGTTAAAGGTCCTCTTTAAGTTAAGTTAAAGGTGGGTTCACATCACATTTTTGCCATCCATTCAATGCATACGTTGGGATAAAAAGGACACAAAAGCGCACCACGCTTTTCTTGCAGAGTCCATTAAAAAAACATAAACAGAACATTTTTTTTTTTTACAATGGACCTTTATGTTACTGGAGAAGTTTTATAAACCTTAACGTTCAAGTACATCTCTGACTTTTCTAAAGGTGTTTTTCCGAGATCTTTTTACTAATGATCTATCCTCTGGATCGGTCAGCAGCGCCCCAGCCTTCTCACAGCTTTCCCTAGGCCATCTAATGTCATGTTTATTGGTCACATGGTGGAGGTGCAGCTGAAGTGAATGGGGCTGAGCTGCGGTACCAAGCACAGCTACTATCAAATGGATGGCGCTGTGCTTGACAAACAAGGAGAAGGCCGCTGCACTACTATGAGCGCCAGAGCCTTCTCAAACAGCTGATCGGCGGGGATCTCAAGTATCAGACCCCTACCGATCAAATACTGATGACCTATCCAGAGGATAGGCCAATCGTATAAAGATCTTTGAAAACCCTTTTAATAGATAAAATTGTCTACCTGCAGCCACCACTAGGGTAGCTTACTGCATACTATGCCATTATCAAATGGGTTGTCCAAGAAATCTCTGCAATGCCCCCAAATGCTATGAAATAACAAAAAATGCTATACTTATCTCTTTCCCAAGTGCCATTCTCTGTACCAACGATCTTGTACTCCTGCCATGACTTATTTACAAAGTGGGGTGATGTACAGGTATACAGCATCTGACCGCTGCAGCCAATCACTGTCCTCAGAGAATGGTAACAGAGAAAGAGGTAAATATGCCATGATTTTTTAGGCTACTTTTACACTAGCGTTTTCAATTCCGCTATTGAGATCCGTCATAGGATCTCAATAGCAGAAGAAAACGCTTCCATTTTGTGTCAATGGGGACAAAACTGAACTGAACAAAATGCTCCAAAATGCATTCCGTTGCATTTGGTTGTGCTCCCATTGCGGACAGAATAACGCTGCAAACAGCGTTTTTCTGTCAGCGATGTGGTGCGGAGCAAGATGGATCCGTCCTGACACACAATGTAAGTCAATGGTGGCGGATCCGTTTTCTCTGGCACAATAGAAAACTGATCCGTCCCTCATTGTGTGGTGTTCAAGACGGATCCGTCATGGCTATATAAGACATAATACAACCGGATCCGTTCATGACGGATGCATGCGGTTGTATTATTGTACCCGATTTTTGATTTATTGTAAGCGTTTTTCCATGACAGATCCACAAAAAATGCTAGTGTGAAAGTAGTCTTATTCTACAGCATTCTGAGTCATGTCTGAGTGTGCAGTAATCTCCTAAAATCCCTTTAGGAAGAAAACAGAACTTTACATTTTAACTCTGTCATCTTTGTATCAGAAGAACAGAACTGTAACTTTTCAGGAGACAATCAGCACAAAATTTTGTTCACATTTGGGTTAAGTATGGGCCTCAACTTTAAAGGGTCACAGAGTTTTCAAAAAACTCTGAGACATATCAAAGAGTTTTGATTGGAGGGGGTCTGAGTTCTAAGACCCTTGGCAATCGTTAGAATGAGACAAGAGAAGCCTTCATATATTATGCTCTCTCTTACTGCAGGAGACGGAGCCTATTTGAAGTCTATGGGACCATTGCGATTCCGAGGAGAGAGAGCAGAAAATTCAGGTGCTTCCCTTGTCTCGATTTAGCGATCGGTGGGGTTCTTAGCATTCAGACCCTCACCAATCAAAACTTTTGATATGTCTGACATGTCAAAAGTTTTTTGAAAACTCAGTAACTCTTTAAGAAACTTGTCATGGTTAGTGCGCATGTAAAAGTACATACCTACTCAATCCCACAATATTTGTATGTTGTTAATGGAAAATTACCAAGCCCCACCTTGCGTCATTGAGCCTATATCTTCCTTTTTCCATTCCAGTAATGCCTTGACGTTGATATCATACAGTGGAAACAATGTGAGTGCTCAGAGCATGATTTTGTATAGATGGTTTTGTGCGGTTGAGGAGATAAATTCTCCCTGTTGTGCAGCATAGAAAATTAAATGCTGTTCTTCAGATGGTTCTAGCTCATTGTTTGCAAAGATCAATTGCATGGCTGTAGCCTGTAACCCCCAGTGGGAAATGTCTGTGAAGAATCTGCTTTATAAAGAATATTTACAGGCTGGTACACTGAAGATTCAACATAGATTTATTAAAGTACTGACATTTTCCAGTATCCAGCAATACCTTATGGCTCAGCTTGAGCGGAGAATTTGCACTATGTTTTTACAGCAAGCTCTGTACAGAAATCTTATGTGGGAAACACTATCTGTGCCCCATTATAGCAACTAAGCTGCAAGGGGTGTGTCAGAAATCAGATTTGTTGTCTGTTTCCGATAACAACCAGCAGAATTATGAATGCAGCTCTAGACTATAATACAAGCAGTAAGTCTGGAACAGTACAACATAGGATCGTAAAGGTTAACTCACATATAAAAAAAATTAAAATCTGCTATAACTGAGTAAGGGCTCATTCAGATGATCGTAGTGTTTTGAGGTCCGCAAATTGCAAAACACAGATACCCGGCTGTGTGCGTTCAGCATTTCACAGATGCAGGGGTGGACTGGGAAAAAAAATGGCCCCGTTTTGTAGTCGGTCCCAAATTAATGGAAGGCAGGGCCAACACAAGTAGGCGGGGCCAGCAATACCATACTGGCACATTATACCACCCCAACGGAGCCAAATACCACAGTGCATCACAAAATACATCCCCAAAAACTTCCACTGGCCGGCCGTTAAGAGGGCTCAGGTGGCCTCCTGGGTATCGGCCCACCTGTAAATTTCCCTGTGAGGTCTATGGCCAATCCATCCCTGTGCGGACGGCACATGGTCGGTACTATGATAGAAATGACTATTCTTGTCCGCTCCATCTTTCTTGTGGGGCTACAGAACGGAACTATGGGTGGAGACAGCACACGTTGTGCTGACCACATCTTTTGCAGCTCCATTAAAATAGATGGGTCCGCACCCGTTCCGTAAAAATTACAGAGCGGATGTGGACCCATTCATACAGTCGTCTGAATGAGCCCTTAAACCCAAGTAATCCAACCAAACTAGTAGTAGCTAAAATAAGAGATTTTTAATGCTTCTTTCTGTATCTATATGGGGGATTTATTAGAAAAACAAAGCTCTATACGCTATAATGATCTATTCTTATAATGTTATAGAAGCAATGACTGCTCATTTGATAACCGCTTTGTGTGGCTTGTACGCTTTCTGCTGGCATGTCCCGCCAAGGCTTTGGGCTAAAAATGCGCTAACTGGACTAGAAGCAGTAGCTTGGCCTACATTTGTTTTTCTTGTATCTTGTTCCCATCTTATGACAGAAATTGACACTGGGAAATAACTGATGTTATATCCTTGAGACAGTTGTCTGCAGAAGTTTATCTGTCCTTTGGTAACAAGGCCTGGTAACAACCGTAATTCATGTTCCATGAACAAGAAGGTGCTAGGGATTACCAGCATGATTTCGATTTCTTACGATTGATGAAGGCCTAGCATAAAACTCGCAAGTCTTACCCCGAGCTCCATATTTTGAACTCTTGATCACCACTACAAGCAAGAAAGATGGAATCCTTTGGTCCATATGAAGAGCCCATCTCCACTCCTGATATCGAATAACATCAAGAACTAAAGACGTTAAACAATATGGGACATTATCACAGATACTGAGAAAGTACTTTACATCCAACTTTCTTTTTCTCCTCAAGGAAGGAGATTTAGATGCTTTAAATGTCTTTTAAGCTCTTGAAATTAGTTTTCATTTTTTTGTAAATTGCAGATTAATCCGAGCTGATCTGATATATGAAAAAGACTGAGCATTACTCTTCCATTATAATATTTCTATAAATTGACGTAAATGTATGTAAATGTGGCTGTTGATACTGTGAAGTATTTGGATTATTTATATTACTACTGTATACAACACCCCAATGCATTGCCCTGGCATTGTACTTGTCTTCTCTACCATGACAGGGTATTAAAACTGAAATCAATTAGGCAATATAGTCATCAATGTCTTGCTCTCTTAGTCTTAGTAAGGCTTCATGCATGTGAATATATATTTGCCATGCATCCTATCTAAAAAAATGTCAGTACATCGTGTGCTGTCCACATCTGTATGTCCGTGCTGTGGTTCTTACGAAAAAAAACTAGAACATGTCCTATTCTTGCCCGTTTTGCAGACAAGGATAGGAAATTTCTAAAGATGGGAAAAAGAAAATGGAGGCATGCACTCAGCCGGTGTCCGTGGTTTGTGGATCCGTGGTTTGCAGAACGCAGAACGGATACGGTAATGTGCATGAGACCATAGGTTTATGCACTAGAGCTGCTCTTCCTATTTCTAACTATGGAGAACTGACTTTGGTCACCTAGTCATCTGCCCGCATACGAGTATACACAGTCTCTTATCTGTTCCCTCATCACCTCTGTCAGTCTTGTGTAAGTCACTCCTTTTGTCACAACCCTACACCTTCAGTACCCAAGGAAAAGGAAAGTTGCAGCCTGGTAGTTCTCACTGCAAACTCCTCTTCTTAGGTTCTCTGTTCATTTTAATGGGAGGAACAACCTTAAAAATGTAAATAAAACCCTCATCTATTTCAATAATTTAGAGAAAATCTGAAAAACAAAATTGGAATATGGTCAAACATTTAAAGGGGTTGTCCCATCTCAGACAATGGGGGCATATTGCAAGGATATTCCACTATTGTCTGATAGGTGTGGGTCCCACCGCTGGGACCCGCACCAATATCGAGAACGGAGCCCCGTAAGTGAAGGAGGGCGCACTGCGCATGCGCAGCCGCCCTCCATTCATTTTCTATGGGGCCAGCGAATATAGCCGAGCGCTGGCTCGGCTATTTCCGTCGGCCCCATAGAAATGAATGGGAGCATAGGCCCCTCATGCGCGGTGTGCTCCCATTCACTTCTATGGGAGAGGCGCGGAGCAGCGATTGGTGGTGGGCGGACCCCGGGAAATCTGGGGTCCTCCAGCCACAGCTCTCCACGCTCCGTTCTCGATATAGGTGCGGGTCCCAGTGGTGGGAACCGCAACTATCAGACAATGGGGGCATATCCTAGCGATATGCCCCCATTGTCTGAGATGGAAATACCCTTTTAACCATACATCTGTCTGTTAGTAGGTAATATGGCATATCAAGACAAATATATTTGTGTGTAGGTTAAAGCTGGAAGCAGTATGGTCGCTAATATGTCTTAAGTACAACTTACTCCTGAGGATATCAGGAGGAAAACCGGTGACATGAACTTGCACAGTCGAGTCTTAACTGAATAATTTATAAGCCACTCTGGTGACGCCTATAGAAATTTATTAACCGTATGTTTACATTTCAGTGTATGTTAAGTAAATTCCAGTGCTGTGTTATTTCACATCATATGCCTGTACATATTCCTGTCTAGTGCTGGAAGAGTAAATAAATGGAAAAGGAAATTCTAGATATTACTCTTGTATATTATACAAATTCTAATAAATTATTAATTTGAAAATTTAAAGTGTGTTATTTGTTATGTCTGTCTGCTCCTATTCATTGACAGATGTACAACCTAGGGCTTGGAGGTATTATGTGAGGGGTAATGACTGTATTATGAAAAGTTGTGCAACTTTCTGATATACAGGATCTCTGCTGGGAATTTGCAATGTATCAGTCTGGAGTCTAGACTAGTTTATGTTGCCCGTAGCACCATTGGCGTAGGAAGGGGGGGGGACAGCACTTATGGGGCCCCTGTGTCCCTGCCCACCCTTAAACCACACCCACATATCTCTCCGCCCCCAAGTGCCAATTATGGGCCAGTGGGCCTTATGGGCGAGTGGGTCCGGTTTAAAAAAAAAAAAAAAACACACAAAACAAGACACTTATACTTACCTCCATCCATCACAGTGATGCGATGCAGGCCTCTTCTGGCCTGTGTCCCGCGCTGTATGGCTCAGAGACGGCGCGATGACATCATCGCGCCGCCTGTACCAACATCTGATAGGATGCCGGCACTAGGCCTGCAGCCTATCAGAGGAGCAGGTAAGGGAGACCACTCTCCCTCTCCTGGTTCGCAGCACAGCCATCTGTATCGCTGTCCTGAGGATGGCGATACAGATGACTATGGAGATGAACGTTTCCACAATGGAAGCGTTCATCTCCCTGTGCCCCGCCACCGCCGCACACATTGTCCCCGTGCGTGGCACAATATTCATGTATATTATAAAGCTTAATCACTGTATAAGGAAAAATTCTGAAATTTTCTAACGTTTTCAAATTCAGTTCCTCACCATTTTTAAAATCACTGCTTGTTGTGCAGATGTTCGGTTCGCCGTCAAAGTTCGGGTTCGGGATTCAAACTTGACCTGAACTCGAACCCTAACCCGAACCCCTTTGAAGTAAATGGGGACCTGAACATAGGTGCACTAAAATGGCTGTAAAATAGTCATAGTGAGGGCTAGAGGGCTGCAAAATGAAGCACAATGGGGGTAAGAGCAGGACTATTGCCCTGCAAACAAATGTGGAAAGGGAAATGACTTAAAATAACATAGTATAGTAAAAAAATTAAAAATAATAATCTTGAACTAGGAGGCAGAGGTCAAAGTGGAGTAAGAGGTTGAGGAGCCGGTGGACGTGGTGGTGTAGGTAGAAGCGACGGTGGAGCAGGGCGACGGTGGAGCAGGAGGCGATAGCCAATACTGTTTTTGTTGTTTGTTTTTTTTTCCTTTATTTATTTTTTATAAATTTGGGAAGACCCCCAAAACATTGGGAACTACAAAAGAGAATGCAAAAAGAAGTGTGCTGGAGTCTAACAATGGCTGGGTCCAGCCGATATACCTGTCTATTCAGCACAAGGTACGGACAAGTCCTGAGGGATCCATGCCTAGTTGGCTGTGGACAGGCGGCTGAGCTTGTTTGTGATCCCCCCCCCTGTCATGCTAAACACACGTTCGGACAATACACTGGCCGCAGGCCAGCACCTCCAAGGCGTAAAGGACAAGCTCAGGCCATGTGCCCAATTTGGAGACCCAGAAGTTGAATGGGGCAGACCCATCAGTCAGTACGTGTAGGCGTGTGCACAAGTACTGTTCCACCATGTTGCTGAAATGCTGCCTACTGCTAAGACGTTCCATATCAGTTTGTGGTGCTGGTTGTTGAGGCGTGCTGACAACGTTTTTCCACATTTTAGCCATGCTAACCTTCCTTTCTGAGGTGCTGGCGGTGCCCCAGCTGCGTTGGCGACTTCTTCCTCCTCCTCTGCCTTCGCCTTGTTCTTCCACTGAGCCCCCGCTGTCAGGTGGGAATGCCATCAGCAGCGCGTCTACCAGCCTGCGCTTGTACTCGGGCATCTTCCGATCACTCTCCAGTGATGGAATTAAGGACGGCACATTGTCCTTGTAGCGGAGATCCAGCAGGGTGGCCACCCAGTAATCAGCACTGGTTAGAATGTGGGCAATTCAGTGGTCGTTGCGCAGGCACTGCTGCATGTATTCGTTCATGTGTGCCAGGCTTCCCGGAGGCAACAAGCTGTCCTCTGTGGGAGGTGTATCGTCTGTGTCCTCAGTATCCCCCCAGCCACGCTGCAGTGATTGCCATGAGCTGCTTTGGGTGCCATCCTGCTGTGAACACGGTTCCTCCTCCTCATCATCCTCCAGAACTGTGTCCTGGCTGGACAGTTGTGTACCTGGCCTCTGTTGGTGCAGGAACCCACCCTCCGAGCCACTTGTGAATGAGTGGCCTGATTACCGTGGAAATGACCCCTCTTACTCCTGTGCCACATCCTCTTCCATCACCGCCCGAAGCGTTTTTTCAAGGAGACATAGAAGTGGGATAGTAACGCTGAGAACGGCGTCATCGGCACTGGCCATGTTGGTGGAGTACTCAAAACAGTGCAACACGGCACACACGTCCTGCATGGAGGCCCACTCAGTGGTGGTCAAGTGGTGCTGTTCAGCAGAGCGACTCACCCGTTCATGCTGCAGCTGAAACTCCACTATCGCCTGCTGCTGCTCGCAGAGTCTCTCCAGTATGTGCAAGGTGGAGTTCCACCTTGTGGGTCGGTCGCATATGAGGTGGTGAGTGGGAAGACTGAAGTTACGCTGCAGCGCAGACAGGCGAGCAGCAGTAGGGTGAGAATGCCAAAAGTGCGCAGAGAGGGTCCGCACTTTCTGCAGCAGCTCTGACATATCGGGGTAATTAAGGACCCTCTGCACCACCAAATTCAGCACATGGGCCAGGCAAGAGATGTGCGTCAAACCGGCTAGGCCAAAAGCTGCTACGAGATTTTGCCCGTTATCGCACATCACCAAGCTGGGCTTGAGGCTCAGTGGCACCAACCACTCATCTGTCTGTTGTTCCATGTTCATCCACAGCTCGCGGTGTGTGGTTTTTCCCCCAAACAGATAAGATTCAAAAAAGCCTGCTGTCGTTTCCCCCTGGCTGTGCTAAAGTTGGTGGTGTAGGTGTTACACTGACCGGATGAGGAGGTGGTAGAGGAGGAAGCAGAGTAGGAGGTAACGAGAAACGTCCTGCAATCCTCGGTGGCGGAAGGACATGCGCCAAACAGCTATCCGCCTCAGGCCCAGCCGCCACTGCATTTATCCAGTGTGCAGTTAGGGAGATATAACGTCCCTGCCCGTGCTTAGTGCACATCTGATTTTGTCTGCCACTTGGTTGTACAGGGCAGGGATGGCTCGCCTGGAAAAGCAGTGGTGGCTGGGAACCACGTACTGTGGGACAGCCACCGCCATAAGGTTTTTAAAAATCTCCGTCTCCACGAGACGGAATAACAGCATTTCAAAGGCCAGGAATTTTTAAATGCTGGCATTCAGGTCAAGGGGTCGCTGGTGGGTAGGGGGTAACTTCCTCTTTCTCTCCAGTGTTTGGGGGATGGACAGCTGAATGCTTCAATGGGACAGTGTGGACATGCTGGGTGACGGTGGTGGTGTTGCTGCTACATCCTCTGTTTGCCAACTCTGCCCTTTCAGCAGTGGACCGGGTGGGAGACAATGTGAAGGAACTGGAGGCACTGTCAGCCACCCAATCTAAGACTGCCTCTATTTGTTCTGGAGTCACCATTTGTACACCGTTATTCGGGCCTACAAATTAACTCTGGACGTTCTGTCGCCTACGTTCACCTGAGGAAGGTGTTTCATTTGGACGTGTAGCTGTCCACATCCTCTCCCTGCAACAGGAGTTCCACCAGCAGCGCCACGTCTCTTATTTGATGCTCTCCTCATTCTTTGAGGTCACCCACCAAACTAACAGATGGATTAACTAGATTTATTTCCGTGTCACGTATGCAGTGCAGGTGCACCCCACACAAACAATTGGTATATGTCACATGATGCATGATGCATTGGCCATTAGTAGGCATGGCTGTGATGGCTTCTAAGTGCCCACCGCTTAAAAGCTTATTGATTGGTTGCCCTGCAGCCTTTCAACAAGATTTATTAAATGCCCGAACACCGAACTCAAACCCAAACTTTTCCGGCAAAGTTCGGGTTCGGGTCCGGGTATCCGAATTCGCAAAGTTCGGTATGGACCCTAACTTTACAGTTCGGGTTCGCTCAACACTACGCAAGAACTGAAAAATTCTAGTTTACATGCAGAAGTGTAAAAACCTATACAAACCTAATACTTAGTGTTTTCACCAAGATGAGCTAAACAGCTAAATTAGAGACTGATGTTGTGTAACTGATGTTGTATTAGGGCTCACAGCAAGCAGAGATTTTAACTTCTTCCCGACCGCCGAACGCACGGATGCGTCCAGGTGGCGGCAGGTTTATTCCTCCTGGACGCATCCGTGCGTCATCTCACGAGAGCCGAGATCTGCTGTGAACGCGCGCACGCGCGCGCGCGCGTTCACAGCAGAGCGCGGCTCTGCAGTTGTACTACAGCCTGCCAGCAATGATCAATCGCTGGCAGGCTGTAAATGTAAAATAAATGAGATCAAAGTGGTATATCAGACGCTGTGTTGCTAACAGCGTCTGATATACTTATACCTGGTCCTCTGGTGGTCCCATTTACTGGGATCGACCACCAGAGGACCAGGTAACAATGTAAAGTTGCACCAAACACTACACTAACCCCCCCCTCACTTTATAACTACTATTAACCCTTTGTTAACCCCTGATCACCCCATATAGACTTCCTGATCACCCCCTGTCACTGATCACCCCCTGTAAGGCTCTATTCACATGTCCATATGTGTTTTGCGGATCCGCGACGCGGATCCGCAAAACAAGGACACCGGCAATGTGCTTTACGCATTTTGCAGATCCGCACATTGCCAGAACTATATAGAAAATGCTTTTTCTTGTACGCAATTGCGGACAAGAAAAGGACATGTTCTATATTTTTGCGGAACGGAAGTGCAGACCCGTAAGTGCGGATTCGCAATTCGGATCCGAGCGGGACAAAGTCTGTCCCCATAGAAATGAATGGGTCCGCAATTCCGTTCCGCAAACAGAATTTCGGACGTGTGAATGGAGCATAAGGGTCCCTTATCACCACCAGTTAGCTAGCTACTTGTTAGGTAGCTAGCGCCCAGCCCACCGCAGTCACTGATTTTGGCCGAGATTTTTTCATCCACATTGATTGATGCGAATGAAAAATCTGTGCAGTTCATTTTTTTTTTTTTCAGCGCAGAGGCTGAACGGACAAAAAATCTCATTACCCGTATGCTCAATATACGGAGAATCGCAGAAACTCCTAATGCTGGCCATACGTGTAATGATTGCGGAGGCCCTCAAATGCCAGGGCAGTACAAAAACCTCACATGTGACCCCATTTTAGAAAGAAGACACCCCAAGGTATTCTGTGAGGGGTATGGTGAGTTCATGCAAAATTTTATTTTTTTGTCACAAGTTAGTGGAATATGAGACTTTGTAAAAAAAAAAAAAAAAATCAATTTCCGCTAACTTGTGCCAAATTTTTTATTTTTCTGTGAACTCGCCATGCCCCTCACAGAATACCTTGGGGTGTCTTCTTTCCACAATGGGGTCACATGTGGGGTATTTATACTGCCCTGGCATTTTAGGGGCCCCTAAAGCGTGAGAATCCAAATGCGTAAAAATGTCCTGTGAAATCCTAAAGGTACACATGGGAATTTGGGCCCCTTTGCGCATCTTGCCTGAAAAAAGTGTCACTCATGTGGTATCGCCGTACTCAGGAGAAGTAGGGCAATGTGTTTTGGGGTGTATTTTTACATATACCCATACTGGGTGAGAGAAATATCTCTGTAAATGACAACTTTTAATTTTTTTTATACAAGGTTGTCAATTTACAGCGATATTTTTCACACAAAGTATGGGTATATGTAAAATACACCCTAAAACACATTGCCCTACTTCTCCTGAGTACGGCGATACCACATGAGTGACACTTTTTTGCAGCCTGGGTGCGCAAAGGGGCCCAAATTCCAACGAGTACCTTTAGCTTTTACATGACTGCTCACAGTTTAGCCCCGCCCAAAATGCCAGAACAGTACAAACACCCCACAAGTGACCCCATTTTGGAAAGAAGACACCCCAAGGTATTCACTGAGGGGCATAGTGAGTCCGTGAAAAATTTAACTTTTTGTCAAAAGTTAGCAGAAAGGGAGACTTTATGAGAAAAAACTATAAAAATCAATTTCCGCTAACTCGTGCCAAAAAAAATCTTCTATGAACTCGCCATGCCCCTCATGGAATACCTTGGGGTGTCTTCTTTCCAAAATGGGGTCACATGTGGGGTATTTATACTGCCCTGGCATTTTAGGGACCCTAAAGCGTGAGAAGAAAAATGCGTAAAAATGCCATCCTAAAAGGTACTCATTGGTTTTAGGGCCCCTTTGCGCATCTTGGCTGCAAAAAGTGGCACACATGTGGTATCGCCGTACTCTGAAGAAGTAGGGCAATGTGTTTTGGGGTGTATTTTTACATATACCCATGCTGGGTGAGAGAAATATCTCTGTAAATTGACAACTTTGAATAAAAAATGTAAAAAGTTGTCGTTTACAGCGATATTTCTCACACCCAGCATGGGTATATGTAAAAATACACCCCAAAACACATTGCCCTACTTCTCCTGAGTACGGCGATACCACATGTGTGCAACTTTTTGCAGCCTGGGTGCGCAAAGGGGCCCTAAAACCAATGAGTACCTTTAGGATTTCACAGGGCATTTTTACGCATTTGAATTCTCACGCTTTAGGGCCCCTAAAATGCCAGGTCAGTATAAATACCCCACAAGTGACCCCATTTTGGAAATAAGACACCCCAAGGTATTCCGTGAGGGGCATGGCGAGTTTACAGAATTTTTATTTTTGGGCACAAGTTAGCGGAAATTTATATATTTTTTTTTTTTGTTTTTTTTTACAAAGTCTCTTATTTCACTAACTTGTGACAAAAATAAAATTTTACATGAACTCACCATACCCCTCACAGAATACCTTGGGGTGTCTTCTTTCTAAAATGGGGTCACATGTGGGGTATTTATACTGTCCTGGCATTTTAGGGGCCCCTAAAGCGTGAGAAGAGGTCTGGAATCCAAATGCGTAAAAATGCCCTGTGAAATCCTAAAGGTACTCATTGGTTTTAGGGCCCCTTTGCATCTTGGCTGCAAAAGTGTCACTCATGTGGTATCGCCAGTACTCAGGAGAAGTAGGGCAATGTGTTTTGGAGTGTATTTTTATATATACCCATACTTTGTGTGAGAAATATCGCTGTAAACGACAACTTTTAAAAAAAATTTATACAAAGTTGTCAGTTTACAGAGATATTTCTCTCACTCAACATGGGTATATGTAAAAATACACCCCAAAACACATTGCCCTACTTCTTCTGAGTACGGCGATACCACATGAGTGACACTTTTTGCAGCCTGGGTGCAAAGGGCCCAAATTCCAACGAGTACCTTTAGGTTTTACAGGGCTGCTCACAATTTAGCCCCGCCCAAAATGCCAGAACAGTAAACACGCCACAAATGACCCCATTTCGAATAGTAGACACCCCAAGGTATTCACTGAGGGGCATAGTGAGTCCGTCTGAGATTTTTTTTTTTTGCCAGAAGTTAGCAGAAATGGAAACTTTATTATTTTTATTTTTTTCCTCAGAAAGTGTCATTTTCCGCTAACTTGTGAAAAAAATGAAATGATACATGAACTCACCATGCCCCTCCGCGAATACTTTGGGGTGTCTTCTTTCTAAAATGGTGTGATTTGGGGGTTATTTATACTATCCTGGCATTCTAGCACCTGAAGAAACATGACAGGTGCTCAGAAAGTCAGAGCTGCTTCAAAATGCCGAAATTCACTTTTTGCACCATAGTTTGTAAACGCTATAACTTTTACCCAAACCAATAAATATACACTTATTGGACTTTTTTTTATCAAAGACATGTAGAACAATAAATTTAGAGAAAAATGTATATAGAAATGTAGTTTTTTTTGAAAAATTTTACAACAGAAAGTGAAAAATGTCATTTTTTTGCAAAAATGTCGTTAAATTTTTATTAATAGCAAAAAAAGTAAAAATGTCAGCAACAATGAAATACCACCAAATGAAAGCTCTATTAGTGAGAAGAAAAGGAGGTAAAATTCATTTGGGTGGTAAGTTGCATGACGGAGCAATAAACGGTGAAAGTAGTGTAGTGCGGATTTGTAAAAAGTGGCCTGGTCATTAAGGGTGTTTAAGCTAGGGGGGCTGAAGTGGTTAAAAATGGTAAGAAACTGAACCACACAGTATATAACAAAATTGCAGTACTTTACTTTGTACAGCGATTAATCTTCATCATTTATATAAATAGCTGTTGCTAAACTGGCTACACTTTGGGTTAAGAACAAAACCCAAATCCAATGGCAGCTGGAAGTATCTTGGACTAAGAAATGCATAATATGCATTGTTTAGTCTGAGAAGTGGTGCGACCACCTTGGATGACAGAAGAGACCAGGATTTGAAGGGATCTGCTGCTGAAACGATGAAAAGGAGGGCACCAGGTGGTTCACTTTAAGGACCACTGCCTTTAGGATTTTAAGGAGGGTGTAAATAGTGTGTGCTTCCAACAGGACCCTTTCCCTGAGGGGCTCCAGTCTTTATGGCACCCAAGTTATATTCAGCCCTGCAAAAATCTAAATAATGCTGAACAGTAGTGTCTCTTTCTGATGAATGTCTAAATGACAGAGGCATTATTCAATTAAAACATTTCCCTCTGACTAGATACATCTATTTATGACAAGGACAACCAGCAGACACCACCATGACGCAGTATTGTGAAGCCATCTCATTGAAACATCAAAAATGACATGATATTTCCATGTTTAATTTATAAGGGCATGTTTACTAAATTCATCCTGTCTAATCCCTGGATACATGGAATCATGAATATAGCTCTGCCTATATCTCATCCAAATGCATGACCCAACTGGAACCTGTAGGCCACACAACATAAGAAGCCTGGGATAGAGGTGCCCCATTCCTGTTCAATATTCACCTGAGGCTTAAATTGCATTTGTCCTATGTTGCTTGTAAACTTACACTGAAGTCGGTATCACTTCCCCTAACCAATAGTAAGCAGCTCACAATACTTAATAAAACATTATGTATTGGGACACAACGTTCTGACGGAAAGAAGAAAAATGCTACATTGTGAATTAATTGTCAAAAATGTATTAATTTTAATATTATTGTTAAAATCACTTCACAATAACTTCAAAATTAAAATCATGTTGAGAGTTTGCCAATAGGCAAAAAATATTTCGAAATAATATAATAACACATTTATACTATAAAAGACATTCTTCTTAGGCTACTTTCACACTAGCGGCAGGACGGATCCGACAGGCTGTTCACCCGATGGAACAGCCTTTCGGATCCATCCTGCCGCTAGTGAACGTGTACCCCCGGACTACCGCTCCGACCCTATTGACTATAATGGGGGCGGGGCAGAGTTCCTGCGGAGGCACGGCAGCGCACGGCGAGAGGCTGCCAGAATAAAACTACGACATGTCCGACATTTATTCTGGCAGCCTCTCACCGTGCGCTGCCGTGCCTCCGCCGGAACTCCACCCCGCCCCCATTATAGTCAATCGGGCCGGAGCGGTAGTCCGGGGGCCCACGTTCACTAGCGGCAGGACGGATCCGACAGGCTGTTCCATCGGAGAACATAAATATAATATAAATTGTATATCATTTTTAAATTTAGACAACTCTGGACCCTGCATGACTCACAATTTCAATGTCTCCCTGTGGAAAAGAAAGTTGTGGATAACCTTCCAATTAGGCTAGGGCTACACGATGACATTTGTCGCCCGACAAAAAGGATGCAGCTACACGAGACGTGTCATGCAACATTATGATGCAGCATTGTCGCGCACTATTTTTTGTAATGATATGTAAATGGTGTCACACTGCGATATGCTGCAACGCGACTGTTGCACAAAAATGCAACTTGGATGAATCTTTGTGTGACTGTGAAGTTGCAGCATATCGCAGTGCGACACCATTGACTATCATTACAAAAAATGCCCCGCGACATTGCTGTGACAAATAGTTGCACGACAAATGTCGTCATGTTGCTCTAGGCTTACTGTGTGACCAAAATATGCAGTGCGTCACTAGTCTTAAAGGGATTGCTTGATTTTATAGAGTTTCCGTGTATAAAAAATTTTAAAAAGTTGCATGAAAGTAAAAAGCCTGCTCCCCAACCCCACAAACTGTGCCACTCCTGTCCATGGGCCATGTCTGGTATTGAAGATCATTTCTTTTCACATGAATGCTGCAGTACCTGACAAAGACCATGGACAAGGACTGGGAGGGCACCATTTCTAGGGGTGAGTAGGACTTTCTTTCTAATCTCTTACAACCCCTCAAATCTAATATTAATATATGCCGGTTCTTGCCTGATGTGCCATATAACAATGCTAATGCCTCATGTAATAATATATCCTACTACATTTAAGGAAGGTATCGTTTTTTGGAATGTTTTAGCTCAGCTATATCCATTCTCCTGTTAACCCATTGCCCCTCCAAGACGACACTGGACCATTCAAGGACAACTCCCTCACAGAAGTGTATGGTGAAACTGACAGCCCACCCTGGAGGATAACTCTATAGTTGTAGCAGTCTGTTGAATGCAGACTGCACTGAAAAACCATACTGAAAACATATAAAACAGAATTTAAGGTGGGTTTACTCCTAGGTTTTTAATGGAGCTTTTGTGCACTTTTGCTTTTTTAGTGCAATTTTTATACCTTAAAATTCTCGATCTTATTCATTCATTAAGCCATTAAAAATACTATAGAACAATTTAAAATGAGCAAAACATGGGTGTATAATTCTGAAGTTTTTGATATGTTTAATATCATGTTATTTTTGTTGATATGCAGCATAAGAATATGTTATGAGGACTGTTGTAGCTTTACTATTCAACCGATTTATCCCATGCTAGCACTTACAGATCAACAATCATGCCAGCCTTATCGCTGTACCATATGTATAATCAAGCAGCTAAAAAAGTAACCTTTTACTATACTAATGTGAAATGAAGCACCTGCACAGCCTCGGACTGAAGTCCCTTGGGCCCACCAGAGGAACTGATTCTGAGGGCCCACCATCTGTGTATATAGGTCCTTAACCGCTTCAGGACCGCCGTACGCAGGATTGCGTCCTGCGGGCGGTCCTGTTCTTCTGATCGGACGCGCCGGGGCGTCATCTCGCGAGACGCGAGACTTCCTGTGAGCGCGGGCGCGCGCGCGTTCACAGCGTCTGGCGTCTGAAGAGTTGTACTACAGCCTGCCAGCGATGATCAATCGCTGGCAGGCTGTAGATGCGATATAAATCGCATCAAAGAGCTATATCAGACGATGTTTTATGAACAGCGTCTGATATAGCTGCTACCTGGTCCTCTGGTGGTCCCATTTTCTGGGATCGACCACCAGAGGACCAGGTAACACAGTAAAGTTGCACCAAACACTACACTAACCCCCCACCCCCTCACCTATTAACCCCTTGATCACCCCATCTAGACCCCTGATCACCCCCTGTCATTGATCACACCCTTGTAAGGCTCCATTCAGACGTCCATATGTGTTTTGCGGATCCGTGGATTCACGGATCCGTGGATTCACGGATCCGATCCGCGGATCCGATCCGCAGATCCTCAAAACACGGACACCGGCAATGTGCTTTCCGCATTTTGCAGATCCGCACATTGCCAGAACTATATAGAAAATGCTTTTTCTTGTCCGCAATTGCGACAAGAATAGGACATGTTCTATATTTTTGCGGAACGGAAGTGCAGACCCGGAAGCGCGGATCTGTAATTCCGGATCCGAGCGGGACAAAGTCTGTCCCCATAGAAATGAATGGGTCCGTAATTCCGTTCCGCAAACAGAATTGCGGACGTGTGAATGGGGCATAAGGGTCCCCTATCACCACCAGTTAGTTAGCTACTTGTTAGGTAGCTAGCGCCCAGCCCACCGCACCGCAGTCACTGATTTTGGCAGAGATTTATTCATCCACATTGATCGATGCGAATGAAGAAATCTGTGCCGTTCATTTTTTTTTTTTCAGCGCAGAGGCTGAACGGAAAAAATCTCATTACCCGTATGCTCAATATACGGAGAATCGCAGAAACTCCTAATTCTGGCCATACGTGTAATGATTATGGAGACCCTCAAATGCCAGGGCAGTACAAAACCCCACATGTGACCCCATTTTAGAAAGAAGACACCCCAAGGTATTCCGTGATGGGTATGGTGAGTTCATGCAAAATTTTATTTTTGTCACAAGTTAGTGGAATATGAGACTGTAAAAACAAAAAAAAAAAACAATTTCCGCTAACTTGTGCCAAATTTTTTTTTCTGTGAACTCGCCATGCCCCTCACGGAATACCTTGGGGTGTCTTCTTCCACAATGGGGTCACTTGTGGGTATTTATACTGCCCTGGCATTTTAGGGGTGCTAAAGCGTGAGAATCCAAATGCGTAAAAATGGCCTGTAAAATCCTAAAGGTACTCATTGGTTTTAGGGCCCTTTGCGCATCTTGGCTGCAAAAGTGTCACTCATGTGGTATCGCCGTACTCAGGAGAAGTAGGGCGTATGCTTAGGGTGTATTTTTACATATACCCATGCTGGGTGTGAGAAATATCGCTGTAAACGACAACTTTTTACATTTTTTTATTCAAAGTTGTCAATATACAGAGATATTTCTCACACCCAGCATGGGTATATGTAAAAATACACCCCAAAACACATCGCCATACTTCTCCTGAGTACGGCGATACCACATGAGTGACACTTTTTGCAGCCAAGATGCGCAAAGGGGCCCAAATTCCAACGAGTACCTTTTAGGAGGGTATTTTTACGCATTTTTCTTCTCACGCTTTAGGGCCCCTAAAATGCCAGGGCAGTATAAATACCCACATGTGACCCCATTTTGGAAAAAGACACCCCAAGGTATTCGCTGAGGTGCATAATGAGTTCATGAAAATTAAACTTTTGTCAAAAGTTAGCGGAAAGGGAGACTTTGTGAGAAAAACAATAAAAATCAATTTCCACTAACTTGTGCCAAAAAAAAAATATTCTATGAACTCGCCATGCCCCTCATGGAATACCTTGGGGTGTCTTCTTTCCAAAATGGGGTCACATGTGGGTATTTATACTGCCCTGGCATTTTAGGGCCCTAAAGCGTGAGAAGAAAAATGCGTAAAATGCCCTCCTAAAAGGCACTCATTGGAATTTGGGCCTTTGCGCATCTTGGCTGCAAAAGTGTCACACATGTGGTATCGCCGTACTCAGGAGAAGTAGGACAATGTGTTTTGGGGTGTATTTTTACATATACCCATTACTGGGTGAGAGAAATATCTCTGTAAATTGACAACTTTGAATAAAAAATGTAAAAAGTGGTCGTTTACAGCGATATTTCTCACACGCAGCATGGGTATATGTAAAAATACACCCCAAAACACATTGCCCTACTTCTCCGGAGTACGGCGATACCACATGAGTGACACTTTTTGCAGCCAAGATGCGCAAAGGGGCCCTAAAACCAATGAGTACCTTTAGGATTTCACAGGCCATTTTTACGCATTTGGATTCAGACTTCTCACGCTTTAGGGGCCCCTAAAATGCCAGGACAATATAAATACCCCACATGTGACCCCATTTTGGAAAGAAGACACCCCAAGGTATTCCGTGAGGGGCATGGTGAGTCCACAGAATTTTTATTTTTGCCACAAGTCAGCGGAAATAGTTTATTTTTTTATTTTTTTTTGTTTTTTACAAAGTCTCATATTCCACTAACTTGTGACAAAAATAAAATTTTACATGAACTCACCATACCCCTCACAGAATACCTTGGGGTGTCTTCTTTCCAAAATGGGGTCACATGTGGGGTATTTATACTGTCCTGGCATTTTAGGGGCCCCTAAAGCGTGAGAAGAAGTCTGGAATCCAAATGCGTAAAAATGGCTCAGAAATTCTAAAGGTACTCATTGGTTTAGGGCCTTTTGCATCCAGGCTGCAAAAGTGGCACACATGGGTATCGCTGCATCAGAGAGTAGGGCAATGTGTTTTGGGGTGTATTTTTATATATACCTATACTGTGTGTGAAAATATCTCTGTAAACGACAACTTTTAAAAACTTTTATACAAAGTTGTCAGTTTACAGAGATATTTCTCTCACCCAACATGGATATATGTAAAAATACACCCCAAAACACATTGCCCTACTTCTCCTGAGTACGGCGATACCACATGTGTGACACTTTTTGCAGCCTGGGTGCGCAAAGGGGCCCAAATTCCAACGAGTACCTTTAGATTTTACATGGCGGCTCACAATTTAGCCCCGCCCAAAATGCCAGAACAGTAAACACACCCCACAAATGACCCCTTTTCGGAAAGTAAACACCCCGAGGTATTCACTGAGGGGCATAGTGAGTCCGTCTGAGATTTCTTTTTTTTTTGCCAGAAGTTAGCAGAAATTGAAACTTTTTTATTTATTTTTTTTCTCAGAAAGTGTCATTTTCCGCTAACTTGTGAAAAAATGAAATGATACATGAACTCACCATGCCCCCGCGAATACTTTGGGGTGTCTTTCTAAAATGGTGTGATTTGGGGGTATTTATACCATCCTGACATTCTAGCACCTGAAGAAACATGACAGGCGCTCAGAAAGTCAGAGCTGCTTCAAAATGCCGAAATTCACTTTTTGCACCATAGTTTGTAAACGCTATAACTTTTACCCAAACCAATAAATATACACTTATTGGACTTTTTTTATCAAAGACATGTAGAACAATAAATTTAGAGAAAAATTTATATAGAAATGTAGTTTTTTTAAAAAATTTACAACAGAAAGTGAAAAATGTCATTTTTTTGTAAAAATTTCGGTAATTTTTGATTAATAGCAAAAAAAGTAAAAATGTCAGCAGCAATGAAATAGCACCAAATGAAAGCTCTATTAGTGAGAAGAAAAGGAGGTAAAATTCATTTGGGTGGTAAGTTGCATGACGGAGCAATAAACGGGTAAAGTAGTGTAGTGCGGAATTGTAAAAAGTGGCCTGGTCTTTAAGGGTGTTTAAGCTAGGGGGGCTGAAGTGGTTAAGGCCCCTTTCACACGGGCGAGTTTTCCGCGCGGGTGCAATGCGTGAGGAGGACGCATTGCACCCGCACTGAATCCGGACCCATTCATTTCTATGGGGCTGTCCACATGAGCGGTGATTTTCACGCATCACTTCTGCGTTGCGTGAAAATCGCAGCATGCTCTATATTGTGCGTTTTTCACGCAACGCAGGCCCCATAGGCCTCTTTCACACGGGCGTCATGTTTGACGCCCGGATAAGAGGCGGGTGCGTTGCGGAAATATGCGCAATTTTTCTGCGCGGATGCAAACGTTTGTAATGCGTTTTGCACGCGCGTGAGAAAAATTGCCATGTTTGGTACCCAGACCCGAAGCCAGACTTCATCACTGAAGTCCGGTTTCGGGTATTCTGGAGAATTTATTATTTTCCCTTATAACATGGTTATAAGGGAAAATAATAGCATTCTTAATAAAGAATGCATAGTAAAATGAAGAGGAAGGGGTTAAAAATAATAAAAGTTAACTTACGTTAGCCACTTGATCGCGTAGTTGCGATCTGTCCTCTCTTTCCCAGCATCAGCTAAGATCTAAAGGACCTGTGATGACGTCACATCACATGGTCCAATCACATGGTCCATCACCTTGGTAAGATGGACCATGTGATGTGACGTCATCACAGGTCCTTTAGTTCTTAGCTGATGCAGGGAAAGAGAGGACAGATCGCAACTACGCGATCAAGTGGCTAAGGTAAGTTAACTTTTATTATTTTTAACCCCTTCCTCTTCATTTTACTATGCATTCTTTATTAAGAATGCTATTATTTTCCCTTATAACCATGTTATAAGGGAAAATAATAAATTCTCCAGAATACCCGAAACCGGACTTCAGTGATGAAGTCCAGCTTCGGGTCTGGGTACCAAACATGGCGATTTTTCTCACGCGCGTGCAAAACGCATTAGAAACATTTGCACCCGCGCAGAAAAATCGCGCATATTTCCGCAACGCACCCGCCTCTTATCCGGGCGTCAAACATGACGCCCGTGTGAAAGAGGCCTAAGGGTCCCATTATTGTCAGAGCTTGGGCCACCGGAGGAACCTCTGGTATGGAACCATTCCCTTCAATGGGGCTGTAGAATATACAGAAGTTACTCCGTGTGCATTCCGTTTCCGCATGTCCTATTATTGTCCGCAAATCTCGGTCCGAGGCCACATTCAAGTCAATGGGTCCGCCAAAAATACGGAACGCACACGGAACACATCTGTATGTCATCCGTATTTTGCGGATCCATACTGTAGAAATGCTATGCCCAGCACATATTGCTCATGTGTTTGGTGATTAATAAGTTACTGTTTTAGTATACGATCCGCAAAAAACTGATCAAATACGGATATGTTTTGTGCAATAACAGAACGGAAGAGGACTTACATTAGAGGAAAAAAAATCTCAGATACTGAACAACGGATCTGTGAAAAACGGACCGCAAAACAGCAACGGTCGTGTGCATGAGGCCTAACTCTCCGCCTGCAGTACACTCCTTCCACTAGCTATATACTTGAATTGATACAGCTACAACAAGAGCTGCATCTAAAATGTTATAAAAAGAGCCCCCCAACATGTTTCACTGTATGAACAGTTTCATCAGGGTAATGGAGCATATGTAAAATGGCTCTAGATAGCAGGGTTTGCATCAGTTCTACAGATCCTCTCTTGTATGGACAGAAACTCCAGTCACTGTGGTGTATTCCAGGCTGTTGAATTATTAGTCTTTCGCTTTTTGAAGGGGGGGTGGGTTAAAACACCAGCTCAAGATGTTGAAAATCCATGGGAATTATGAAACAGAGGACACACAATTATTGTTTTTCAGCTGGCATTTTGATTCATTAGGTGATCTTTTTGGGTCTCTGGTGTTTTTTGAAAAACACAACAAGCTGAAGTTTTTGCCATAATTTCTGGACTTTTGACATCTCCTTTTCTATAGGGAAAAACGGCAGAAAGAAATGTGGTTCACACAGTCATGTTGAAAAAAAAATGTTGCCTAATAAAACGCCATAAAAACCGCATGAGTTATGGGAAAAAGTAAACGGTTTCTATGTGTTTTAGTGGTAAAAAAAAAAAAAAAGCCAGTGCAAATTTACATGCGCAGAGACCCAAAAAAAAATAATAATGGTCTTTTTATTCCATCGAAGCATAGGCAGTGTTCATTTTCAATGTCAAGCAGCAGCGACATAAGCCATTAAGATTTCTAACTGTACAAAAAAAAGAGATTAAAAACCTGGTAGGGTCCCTTGACACATGGGAAAAAATCTGCCAGAAAGTACACAGCATAAAGACTTCCGCCATGTTTTCCTATGGGGTTGAAAAGTTCCAATCCCTGCCCTGTGTTCTGTGATGTGTCGCAGCTTTTCTGAAGCTGAATGTCTCCATTCATTTCAATGATCTGCACAGAAATCCACATTCGCAAAAATTTGCACCATTTTAAAATCTGCCACATGTGAAGGTACCTGTAATGTGTCAGATATACAAAAGAAGGTTGTAGTTAAGCTCTGAATGATGAGAGGCTGAACTTGAGGGACAGTTGGTCAGTAGATGGTCTTTATTGCTCATGGTAGTAATCTTGTGACTACACATTTTTAATATTACTAAGTTACTAAATTATATGATTACCGCTAATTACATAGAACCCGCCCTATACCACTGTGTGATCTATGGGAGACTCCTCAGGAAGCTCTTCCCAGTTTCTGAATGAGGCTCCCTTATGAGCGTGCCAAATTCATCAGGGACTAGTTAGTGATTATTATAGTTCAAAGGGCAAATAGGGTTGTGAAGATAATATTAGTAATATTTTTGTGGTACCACTACTACTACTTATCATTTTCAGCAAAAACTATTTATATTTCATGGTTTTAAGCCCTGCGCTTTGAAGCGATTTGTTATGCTCTGATACCTCTAGGTAAATTTCCTTTGTTCCTGATAGCCTGTCAGTTATCGAGAGGAAGTCCCTGCCCTGGACTATTTGCATAATGCCCCTCAGCTTGCCCTCATGTGAATCTACATGCTCCCAAGATCTATTTTGTATGTGAGGATACTGCGTGTCTCAAGATGGTTACAACCGAGGCCATACTATGCACTCTATGTATAGCTGTCCTTTCATTAGGTAAGTAAAATTTCGCATTTGGTCCCCACTTACAGTGTTTTATCATGATATCTATAAATTCTCAACTACTTCCTACTGTATCTATTAAAGTCACATATCTAGATATTCAGATCTAAAGATCAGGTAAAAGGTATACAAAGAACTATCATAAAAGCATCAAAAATATATAGCTATGCTTTGTTTTAGGGTAGAAAATCTCTGCGTATAACGATGTGTAGCGTGTGTAGATCCAGTTTGCATAGAGCTGTCTTGTGTCTTGTTTACACGCTCATATAGTGAATCTTCTGTGAAAAAAACCTTTTTCCTGCCCATCTGTGTGAAAGAGGAAGCAGGGGGGGGGGTCATGTCTAGAAGTCCGACAGCGAAATGTGTCATAAACACGTCTACAATACATACTACATAGTATATGCAGGCCAAATTAATCATTAGGCAGGAGGACATGGAAAAACATTTGCAATTTCCAGTATTTCCTAGTTTTAATAAAGGCTTGTCTGTTCGGTTGCTGGTCTGAAAACCAACAGTAAAGATGTCCACATAAACTCATTCAGAACCCAGACCAGACACTTTTAAATTAATTCACACCCCAGACCACAACCCTAAAATGAATTCAGTACCCAGACCATACTTACTATCCCCAGGTCTTCTTCACTTCTAGTCACCAGCATAAAGATCTTGTGTACCTGGTGGCTCTACTCCTCACGACAGACCTGATATTACACAGCCCTCCTCCAATGTATCTATGACAAGTGGTGTGCTGGTTCTGGACAGCTGGCTGCCCCAGTCCGGTTTTGGACTGTGGTCTACCAGTTGAGGACTGCAGTTGTACAACACATCTACACAGAAGAGTTGTAACATCATCGCATGCATTACCCATTCCAATTGGAGGAATTATTGAGGCAGCAATTTTTTTTTCTATTTAAGCTGTAAAATGGTGGACAATTCCTTTAACTACAGAGCTTAAAAGGGTTGTCCGGCCAAATTAAAAACTTCTGTCCGGCACCAGTGTGTTAAAAAAATATCCCCTTTTTCAGACACCCTCTGTTGCAGCACTTCAAGCAGTGGCGTGCCGTTCTTGCATACGTGACCACAGAGGCCATTGATTGGCTTCAGCAGTCTCATGACCAAGAACGAGAGAGTTGAGTTATTCTTTTCTTTTTTTTTTTTACTAAACTACAGACGCATGGACATTCCTTGTCAGCAGCACTTACGTCTTTAACTCTTTTTTTCCTGTTACTACATATATAGGTAATCTTTTAAAAAAAGCTTAATAAAATTATTCGTGTAACTACACATATTACATCCCATTTTCATCCAGAGTAGGATGTGCTATTCAGCATCAGCAACTTAGATTCAGACTGGCCCAACAGGGGAGCAGGTGAATCCCCTGAGCCAGGTGGGAGCCTAATCCCCCACCTTCTGCATAAGTGGCAGATGGCACAGCACACTGTCTGCTCTATATACAGGTATTCGGTCTCAACCACTCTATGCATTCATATAAAAAAACTGGGCAGATTATTTAACAAACTACCAGTCTATTATTGTAGATGGATTGGATGAATTTTGGGGCAGAACATTTTTTTTTCCAGGACAGAATAGGCACAGACTAAGCAGCAGCATACTACTGAAGCAATGGCGTAACTACCATAGCAGCAGACCATGCGACTGCTATGGGGCCCAGGGCAAGAAGGGGCCCAGTCTTAGTTGGGAGTATCTCCTCTTCTACTGGAGGTGAAAACTTGGTCAGGACTCTACCCTCTAATGGAACAACTTTTAACAAATGAGGCAGTGGAATAAGTGGCCCAAGGGTCATTGAAAAGGGTCTATGCAGAAACCCTTCTGTCCTGTGTGGGGGGCCTCGTTTGATCCTTGCTTTGGGGCCCTTACTTCTCTATGTACAGCACTGTACTGAAGATGAATGTGTGCTGGCCCAATTTTAGGGAGTTGTAAAAGGTGTTCAGGTAATATATGCATGTAGCTGTACAGTGGACAACCTGATTTAATTTTACCAGTGGGTCTTGGCACTCCAGTCTGATGCTGCAGCAGCTTTAAAGCTCTTGCTAGTTAAGTGTCTATACAAAGCTTCCATGGTTATTTTCATTTTGATGGCATTTTTGTACGGCTGTAATGCCACCACAATTTAGCATCCACATTAGGGCTCAGCAGATGAGCGGGGAGTTACAACTGAATTTCATATGAATGCACACAGTGGTCTATTCTGCGCCTATTCTAATCTGTGTAAAAAGTGCCACATACTGGCTCAAGAGAAGTTTTTATAATTTTTTCAGGCTTGGGCATTCATTCTGTGCTCCTCCACTGCACAATCAATGTGTATGTATTTGTCATCAAATGTCTATTTATTTGTTAATAAATCTTTATACTTTTGTATACTTGGGCTGTGTCTTGCCGAGCAATTATTGGATGTTTTGCTTGAAAAGAGGGTAGAGCTTAGCAAGAATTAGCCATGGCTTAAGATGCAACATATATCTCCAAAATAGCATCACAGTTCTGTGGAAAAATGATGCCGTCAGATGTAAGGTAGCTATTCTATAAGTCATGAGACATAACTTTGATAGTAGCCAAGCCAGCATCTCATCTGCAGACAGTGGTTTCAGGGTGATTGCCCCTCACCAATGCAGAGCTGAGAGAACTGACTTAACTGTATGATAGATCTTCATCAGCATTCGGAGGGGGGGGGGGGGGGGTACTATTTCTCCTTATGGAGAGTGCCTGATGAAGGCATCTTACCCAGTTAAGTCAGTTCTTTCTGTTATGTACTGTTGAGGGACAATAACTCTGAAAGAGCGGTCTGCAGATTATGGCTTAGCTGTAATCCAAGTTATGCTTTAATGCCTGTTTAAAAGGTTGAGCATTGACTTATAGGATAGCTACCTTACCCATGGTGACATCAGAGGTTAAGCTTTCTCTTCTTTTTGGAAAAAAAAAGCTAATTTCCCAATGCAGCATTGCCTGGCCGATAACACATTTTACACCTAACTGATAGTCTCCGTAAGGAGAAATAGTATCTTCCTAAAATGTTTAGAGAAATTTGATGTTCAAATATGGAAAGACTCTTTAAGGACAAACAAAAACTGAAATCCTTCAAATGCAAGCAACTTGCTATACAGTTTTACAAGCTTTACCAATGCAATTATTACTTATCAGCAGGGACAGTTTTCACTGTAGAACACAGGTTTGCCATAAAATTATACTAATTATTACACAAAAGTCATTTGAAATACTGCACTTGATTAATTTCTGATTCTGATTAAATATTAATCTTTATTGCGGTGAGTGCTCTGTTTTTCTGATACCAGGCTCAACATTCTCGCTCTATATGGTATACATAATATATAATTCTATCATGAATAATGGTTATAGTTCTTCCTATGGGAAAACACCAGAAAAACACCTACCTAGAACATGCAAGTCAAGAACCCCAAAACCATACCAAAAGTGAAGAAAACATTGTTTTGCTGTGTTTTATACGGCACAATTGCCATTCAGCTAACGTTTGGCCACAGTATTTTTTTTTATTGCAAAAGAACTGTTTTAAAAGAAAATGTAATGCATTCAACCACCTTTATCTCCTTGACATTTTTCATAGCTGTACACTAGACTATTATATATTGATTTTCACCTTTCATGCTAGGTAACATTGATTATTTGTGGGTCTTGCTCAGCTGTCGAGGGAGTATATAAATTTTACCACTTGCTAACATGTTGACATTATTGCTTGAATTATATTTCTACTATCTACTTCTACTATCTTTTTGATTCTTAATTACTCTATTGACCTATAGTACTCTGAAGCCAGTTTTGCTTCAGTCTGCCTTGACGTAATTTGCACCAAATATATCAAACAAGAAACAGTATTTGATAAATTTCGCGAATATTTAAAGGGAATATGTTGGTAGTTTTGACCATGCAAAATTGCTGACAGCACTGGGTAGGGGCTGGAGGGAATAGGACAAACACACCCTACTTGGAGATTTATTATCATGAGTAGTGAGAATATGAATTTTATTCTGCCATATTCTGCTCCTGCAGTATTCTGTGCAATGAGCTGCTTCACAGCCCCTTTCTCTCAGCTCTGATTGATAGCTTTAGTGGTCTCCTGATTGCATGCTACATCTGTTAATCAACGCAGGGGGAGGGGGTGTAAACCTTTAGGATTAGCAGATAATCAATAGGATGACAATTAGGTGTAGGTGGGCAAGCTTTTTATTCAAAGAACAGTAATCTATCAAAGTCTGATCTTCACAAAACGTCTGTGAAAGCGTATCACGGCGCGAACAAAGGAGATTGCTAAAGACCTCAAAAGATGAGTTGTTGATGCTCATCAGGCTGAAAAAGGTTACAAAACCTCTAAAAAGTTTGGACTCTACCAATCCACAGTCAGACAGATTGTGTACAAATTGAGGAAATTCAAGACCACAGTTACCCTCCCCAGGACTGGTCGACCAACAAAGCAAGGCATGTAAAAGTCTGCAAGGTCTCAAAGGACCCCAAGGTGACCACTAAGCAACAAAAGGCTTTCCTCACGCTAGCTAATGTTCACGCTAAAATTCCATCAACAATTTAAAGTTAAGAAGAAAAAGTAGTCAAACATTTACATCAGTTTTACGATAGATAATATCTATACAGTTACTTCACTGATAGGTATGTAGAAAGTAATCAGAAGCTCACATTAGCTTTCTGTCCACTTTACCTTCATAATAATGAATGCCCATACAGTTACTTCACTGTCAGGTATGATCTAAGTCAATGTTTTGGGATTGCAAAGAAAAAGTAATCATAAGTTTAATACAGCCTACATCAATCAATGTCTATACAGTTACTTAACCAATAGGCATGTCTCATTCCTATAGCAATATATAAAGGTTTTCTATACGTTCTTCAAATAAGGTTCGTATATTATTGGATTGCAAATGCTGCAGTGACATACAATATTTTTATTAAAAAAAAATACATAACAACAAACAAATAAGCAAGTTTATACCCCAAGTTTTTAGAATTAAGGTAAGTAGAAGGCACTATCCATCCAGCTATTCTATCGAAATCAGAAGGAAGATATTCTATTTTGAATACATGCAACAATTCTCTCGTAAGTTATATTGATAGAACGCAACACTTCTTGTATATGTGGTGTGTCTCTAGATTTCAAGTGTCTAGTTATTACTTTGGAACTATTTTCTATGGAAAGATGAGACTAAAATAGAAGTTTTTGTTTAAGTATTATGTTTGGAGAAAGGTAAACACTGTACTCCAGCATAAAATCCTCATCCCATCTCTGAAATCCAGCAGTGTTAGGGCTCATGCACACGACCGTATGTATTTTACGGTCCGCAAAAAAACGGATCCGCAAAAAATATGGATGACATCCGTGTGCATTCTGTATTTTGCGGAGTGGAGCAGCTGGCCCATAATAGAACAGCACTATCCTTGTCTGTAATGCAGATAATAATAGGACATGTTCTATTTTTTTGAGGAACAGAAATATGGACATACGGAAATGGAATGCACACAGAGTAACTTCAGTTTTTTTGCGGACACATTGAAATGAATGGTTCCTCAAACGGTACGCAAAAAAAACAGAATAGACACAGAAAGAAAATACTTTCATGTGCATAAGCCCTTAGTACCATGTTTTGGGCCAGTTTTGACCTTCCTACTCAGGCCATTTTTTGCAAATCCAACATGTGTCACTTTATGTGGTAATAACTTTGGAACACTTTTATTTATCCAAGCCATCCTGATAGCCATAAATTTGAGTCAATATATTTCAGCTTTATTTATGAAAAAATCCCAAATTTGCCAAAAATTTTGAAAAATTCGCAATTTCAAAATTTCAATTTCTCTGCTTTTAAAACAGAAAGTGATACCTCATAAAATATTTATTACTTAACATTACCCATATGTCTACTTTATATTGGCATCATTTTTTAAATGTCATTTTATTTTTTTAGGACATTAGAAGGCTTACATTTAGAAGCAATTCTTAAAGTTTTTAAGAAAATTTCCCAAACCCACTTTTTAAGGACCCATAAATGACCCCATTGTAGAAACTACACCCCTCAAGCTACTCAAAACTGATTTTACAAACTTTGTTTACCCTTAGGCCACTTTCACACGGGCAAGTTTTCCGTGCGGGTGCAATGCGTGAGGTGAACGCATTGCACCCGCACTGAATCCGGACCCATTCATTTCTATGGGGCTGTGCACATGAGCGGTGAGTTTGCCGCATCACTTCTGCGTTGTGTGAAAATCGCACCATGCTCTATTTTGTGCGTTTTTCACGCAACGCAGGCCCCATAGAAGTGAGGCTGCGGGAAAATCGCAAGCATCCGCTAGCAAGTGCGGATGCGGTGCGATTTTCCTGCATGGTTGCTAGGAAACGATCGGGATGGGAACCCGATCTTCATTATTTTCCCTTATAACATAGTTATAAAGGAAAATAATAGCATTCTCAATAGAGAATGCAAAGTAAAAAGGGCAAGAGAGGGTTAAAAAATAATAAAAAAAAACAAACTCACCCCCTCCATTTGATCGCGTAGCTGCCGGTTACCGGGCTCCTGTTCTGTGTTCAGCCGGGAAGGGGGTGAAGGACCTTCAGTGACGTCACTGGGTCACATGGTCCAATCACCTGCTTGGATTGATCGCTTGGTGTGATGTAAGGTGACAAAAATTGCTTTTTTTTAATACAGTTTTCATTTTTTACGGTGTTCACCTGAGGGGTTAGGTCATGTGATATTTTTATAGAGCTGGTAGTTACGGACGTGGCAATACCTAATATGTATACTTTTTTTTATTTATTTCACTTTAACAAAATAATAGCATATTTGAAACAAAAAAAATGATGTTTTAGTGTCTACATGTGCCGGGAGCTGTAGTTTTTATTTTTTAGCGATTTTCTTATGTAGGGGCTCATTTTTTGCGGAATGAGGTGACAGTTTTATTGGTATCATTTTGTGGGACATACGCCTTTTTGATCGTGTTGCACTTTTTGTGATGTAAGGTGACAAAAATTGTTTTTTGACACAGTTTTGATATATTTTTTTTAATGGTGTTTATCGGACGGGGTGGATCATGTGATATATATAGAGCTGGTCGTTACGGGCGCTCATTTTTTGCAGGAAGAATTTACGTTTTCATTGGTACCATTTTTGGGTACATATGATTTTTTGATCATTCATTATTACACTTTATGTGGCAAGGTGACCAGAAAATTGGTAATTTTGGCAGTTTTTATTTATTTATTTTTCCAGCGTTCACTTGAGGGGTTTGGTCATGTGATATTTTTATAGAACAGATCGTTACAGATATCTTATTTATTTACGTTTTACACAATAATAGCATTTTTTAAACCAAAAAAATGATGTTTTAGTGTCTCCATAGTCGGAGAGCAATAGCTTTTTTATTTTTTGACCGATTGTCTTAGGTAGGGTCTCATTTTTTGCGGGATGAGGTAATAGTTTGATTGGTACTATTTTAGGAGGTATATGATTTTTTGATCGCTCGGTCTTACAATTTTTGTGATGTAAGGTGACAAAAATGTCTTTTTTTGATACAGTTTTTATTTTTTACGGTGTTCACCTGAGGGGTTAGGTCATGTGATATTTTCATAGAGCTGGTAGTTACGGACGTGGCGATACCTAATATGTATACTTTTTTTATTTATTTCACTTTAACACAATAATAGCATATTTGAAACAAAAAAAATGATGTTTTAGTGTCTCCATGTGCCGGGAGCTGTAGTTTTTTTATTTTTTGAGTGATTTTCTTATGATGGGGCTCATTTTTTGCGGGATGAGGTGACGGTTTTATTGGTATCATTTTGTGGGACATACGCCTTTTTGTTCGTGTTGCACTTTTTGTGATGTAAGGTGACAAAAATTGCTTTTTTGACACAGGTTTTATATTTTTTTATGGTGTTTATCGGACGGGGTGGATCATGTGATATATATATATATATATATATATATATATAGAGCTGGTCGTTACGGACGCGGCTATACATAATATGTGTATTTTTTCTTTTTTTTATTATAAAATCAGGGAAAAGGGGCGTTTTTTTCTTTTTTTACTTGAAACTATTTTTTTTATTAAAAACACTTTTTTTTATTTTTACTTTATTTCTGACTTTAACTTTTGGAGGTCTGATCCCCTCTGGAATGCATTACAATACATCTGTATTGTAATGCATTGCCTGTTAGAGTATTACATAGAGTAGCTGGATCTCCTGGGCACCTGTAGAAGGCAGGTCCCGATGTCGTGCAAGGCATTGGGCAGCCTTTGCACGGCATCGGGCTTCCTTCTCAACCATTGGGTCCCCGCCACAGCAGGCGGGGACTCGATGGCCTCTCTCACCCACAGCAAACCCCTTCAATGTCGCGGTCAGCGCTGACCGTGGCACAGAATGAGTTAATGCACCGGCATCGGTGTTTTCACCAATGGCGGCGCATACAGCAGGGGTCCGGCTAACGGAAACAGCCGATCCCCTGCAGCTGATCGGGCGGGCACAGCTACTGCACCCGCCCGATCAGCGCGCCGTAATACTACGGCGCTGGGCAGCAAGTCACGTCCCGCTGCGCCGTACTATTACGGCGCTGGTCGGGAGGAGGTTAACCATCATTGGTGGAACAATTAATTCTAAATTATACCAGCAAATTCTCAAGGACAATGTCAGGACATCTGTCTGTGAGCTGAATCTCAAGAGTATGTGGGGCATGCACTAAGAGAATGACCCCAAGTCATTCTAATAAAGAATGGTAAAAGAAGAATAAAGTTAACGGGGGAGATTTAATCTGGTATGGAAAAGTCACAAACTACGTGTCAAGACCACTTGTGCACCAATTTCTTAAAAAGGGAGTGTGGTAAGGGTGGGGAGGGATGGAGCCCGCTGCCTCGCTACATTTATCATCTTTTATGCCAGTTTTCTGGTAGGAAAAAAAGCTAAAATCTATGACAGCCACAGGCTGGCGTAGGCATCAGTGCAGACAATGTGATGATGTATATGCCTTATCATAAATTAGGTGCAGCCTCCAACAGCGTACCTGCTTATCATCAAAAAATAAATGGCTAAGTTTTATATTTTTTTTATTTGGTTATCTTTATCTACTTTTAGGACTTGTGTCAAAATCTGATGTAGTTTGAGGTCAAATTTATGCAGAAATATAGAAAATTCTGAAGGGTTCACAAACTTTCAAGCACCACTGTATCCTATAGATGCCTCAATTCAGGGGCATAAGTAGAAAAGACTGGCCCATAGCTAACTGGCTATTTACTGGCTAACACAGTACAAACACATTTTCTACTGGGCCCCACAGCAAAGTTTGGAACTCCCTTTCCCCCAAGCAAGCAATGAGTCGTGCATTGTTCAAGAGGAGGAGTCAAGAGTTTACTTTGACAGTATGCTGCCCTGACCCTGTATGCCCCTTTAGTGCCTGACACAGTAGATTGCCCCCTTCACAGTAGTCATGTTGGGTGTAATAAAAATATAATATTCTTGTAGACATTATACAGAGGCTGCTAAACCGTCATTAGCCAAAGGTTGATGAAAGCACCTCCTAAGGCCCTTCCACTTTATTAAAACTCCTCTACTCCATTTACATGCAGCAGCTTTATGATAGTCCTCTGCTCTCTGAGGGTTTGGGTCTCTGTAGTTCATACTGGAAATGAGGGCTTCACACCAAAAACATATATTACTAACAGCACAGTCACTTGACTTTTCACCTAAAGACTTCGTCTGCAGAGAAGTCATTCTCATCATCCTCAACACTGTCAATGGCAAGTCCTGACTTCCACGGCACAGGCACATTAAAGGTTCTGTGCTGGGTACTAGGCAAGCCAATCAGCAGCAGGCTCTACTAGTACTGCTAATACTGATTGGCCAGCCAACATAGAGCACTGGTTAGGACTTCAGCAGGGGCAGCGCTTGCCACTGTTGATGTGCTGGGTAAGAAGGAGAGGGGTTGACCCAAGCACAGCACAGAGGGTGCAGGGAGCTGGAAAGCGGAGCCTGAGCCGCGGATTGAGAGCCCCAGAATTAGGTGTAGAGGACAGTGCCTTTTGTCAAAGGCCAGGCCCACTTTCTCTATGGGCCCCATAGCAGCTGTGTGGTCTGCCTCCATTGGAAGTATGCCACTGCCTCAATTAAAGGTAAGTAAAATCTATATTCTTGTACACCAGTGGCTTCCAGCCTGTCTCTCTTAGCATGCCCTGACAAAGGCCAACAAAATCCAATCATCTCCCCATATCAGAGAATCCTCTGGTGGACAAGCCTGTGGTTGGACTTATCAAAAATAAGATTCTCTGATATGAAACATAATAATGATATGAAGTCTAGCAGCATACCGCCATAAGAAGATTACAAAAGCAAACATGGAGCACTGATGGTGTTACTTGAAGCTCTGGGCTCCAATTCGAAATCTGTACCAGGAGCCCATCTTCCAAGTGCCATTTATAGTACAGGAGCCTTCTTAGGTGGCAGAGAAACCCCATCGCCCCCTCCAGCACCAGCTATGTCCATGTGAACAGTAATACCAAAAGAGGTTATGATGCGATTAAATTTGACATTTTCTGTATAATGGTGGTTTTTGATGCTATGGTGATCCAAGTTTGGCTTTCCTGAAGATTAAAGTTTCTTATATACTGTATAGCATTTTGTTCGGAATGGTTGTGCCCTATCTTTGCCACAAAATTTAAATACCAGTGTAATAAGTGTTGCTTTCATGCCAACTCTTGCAGATCGGGGACAGTGTGCAAGGAATAGTTCTGAAGAATCAGGTACATTTTAAAAGACTTGCTAATATAAAAACCAAACGGCATCCTATTGGTCAATTTGGTCTTCTGGAGCTACCTTCTAGCTGCTCTCTCCTATCTTCTTAACCCCCCCCCCCCCCCACCTCCGCCTTATTTTTACTGCCCCTCCCTCAGGCTGCTTTCTCCTATCCTCTGACCTTCCAAGCTGGTCACTTCTGTTCTCTGGCCCCTCCAGTTTCTCGCTCCTGCCCCTTCCCTAGACTGCCTTCTCCTGTCCTCTGCCCTTCCAAGCTGCTCTCTCCTGCCCCTCCCCCAGACTGCTTTCTCCTGTCCTCTGCCCTTCAGAGCTGCTCTCTCCTGCCCCTCCCCCAGACTGCTTTCTCCTGTCCTCTGCCCTTCAGAGCTGCTCTCTCCTGCCCCTCCCCCAGACTGCTTTCTCCTGTCCTCTGCCCTTCCAAGCTGCTCTCTTCTGTTCTCTGGCCCTTCCAGCTTCTCGCTCCTGCCCCTCCCCCAGACTGCTCTCTTCTGGCCTCTGCCCCTTGGCTGCTCTATCCTGGCCGGCCTCATTACTTGGTACTATTATATGAATACTGCACAACACCTTCATTTTTGCAGTATTGTCTTATCTTCAGAATTTAATCATTGCTTTTGTTATGCTACAGCTACAAATTACCCAAAAAAAAAACCACTCCATTTGGTCCAGATTTTTCTGTTTCAGAATTCTGGCAAATACGCTGAAGAAAATTTGCAGCGAAGCTGCTACATCTAGCATTGCATCTACACTTTTTATCCTTTTATAATCCACTCATGACTTTGGCTTCAAAAACAGCATTAAAAAACTGCACCCTTAGGCCCTATTCATGTCAGTGTTTTGTTATCCCAAACCAGGAGTGGTTCCTCAAGCAAGATAAGCTATAATGGAAAGATAGGCGAAGGTTCTGGGTTTTGGTCCTGCTTCTGGTTTTGGATTATAAGACCCAACACACTGACCAAACACATGTGAACAAGGCCTTAGGCTGGGTTCACACACTGCATTGTAAATACTGCAGGTCTATTACATGCAGCGATCTCCTCATCAGTATGGGGATGAGCGATCACAAATGCCATCGCTCGCCCCCATACTGAATCACTGTTTGCCGGTAGCAGAATGTGATTACACAGTACGATCGATCATTTTTCAACCTGCTGAAAGATTCTAATTACCCGATGAGCGTTTTATTGAACGAGTGTCTTGTTAGCGATGATCTGCGAGATTATCTGCCAGACTAATATAAGATTACCTCTCGCACAAATATTTCCAAATAAAGGGTGTATTAGACTGATCAATTCTCGGCCAGTCCATCGTTAATGAGTGTTCTGCTCGTTCATTGGGCAATTGTGATTTTTAAAGTCGCTTAAAAATTATAGTTTGCTGGTGGCAGATCGTGCTGTCTAATCATGATCTGCTGCCGGCAAACAACTAGACAGCATGGGGACGAGCAATGGCATACCAATCGCTCCTTCCCATACTGTGGATGAGATCGCTGCATGTCTAATACAGCCTTCCTCAAACTTATTGACCACTAATATTTCTTTTTACTTGCGTAAACAAAAGGGGTTTAAGCTAAAGAGCTGGCTTTAACCTGTTTGCTACCAGCGCCGTACATGGAGCAATGTGTAAACATGGCGCCAGCTCGCACGTGCGGCGGGCACCATGGCCAGCAGATCTCTGGCAATGGCGATCACGGTAATTAAATGCTTTAGATGCCGTGACCAAGTGAGATCACGGCATCTAAATGCGCAAAAACCCGGAAGCTCGCGCATTCAGGCTTCCTACCGATGCCCCGTGCGGCCACATGAGGCATCAGTACTTGCACTGAACACTTTTAGCCTCGCTGATGAGGCTAAAAGTGTTCATGCTGCAATTCTTATTTTGGCCACCAGATGGCAGGCCAGGATAAGAAATTAGCAAAATCGAGTTTAAATGGCATGTTAAAAATCCCTAATAGACCAAAATGTAAAATTAAAAAAACATAATTTATAGGCTCATATAAGAGCCACAAAATCATCACAAAAAAATGTTAAAAAATATACATAAAATTATAAAAGTTTAAATCACCCTCCTTTCCATATAATTAAAAAATAAATACCTAAATAACAATAAATATAAACATCATGGGTATCACCGCGACATAAAACGCTCATACTATTAAAATAGGAAAAAAAATCCAATACGGCGAATGGCGTAACGGAAAAAAAGGGTCAAAATGGCTAATTTGCCATTTTTTCATTGCTTCTTTTACCTAAAAAAATAAAATAAAATGTGATCAAAAAGTCACACACACTCCAAAACCACTATCAAGAAAAACAACAGATTGTTCCACAAAAAATGAGCCTCTAAACAGTTCAGTTAAATTTATTTTTAAACTATTTAGACATAAAGAACCTATACATATGGGGTATCGTTCTAATCGTACTAACCCAGAAAATGAAGGGCATGGGTCAGTTTTGCTGTAAACAAAACGCTGTGAGAACAAAACCCGTAAAACGATGGATAAATAGCTTTTTTTTCCAATTCCACCCTATTTGGAATTTCTTTTACCAATTCCCACTACATTTTATGCCATAATTAATGGTGGCATTAGAAAGTACAACTTGTCCTGCAAAAAATAAGCCCTCATACAGCTATGTGACCATAAAAAAGTTATGGCTCAAGGATAATGGGAAGAAAAATGAAAATGCAAAAAACGAAAATACCTCTGGTATCCGAAGGGTTAATCAATGATTATATGCACACAAAATAGTGCATTAAAACTAAAACTTGTCCTGCAAAAAATAAGCCCTCATACAGGTATATTGATGAAAAAAACCTAAAAGTTATAGCTCTTGGAATGCAATTTAAAAAAAAATTGTGTGGTCACTAAGGGGTTAAAGGGGTTGTCTCACTTCAGCAAGTAGCATTTATAATGTAAAGAAAGTTAATACCAGGCACTTACTAATGTATAGTTATTATCCATATTGCCTCCTTTGCTGGCTTGATTCATTTTTCCATCAACATTATACACTTCTTGTTTCCATGGTTACGACCACCCTGCAAACTCCTTTAAGTCCTTGTTCATTTACAGGTCATAATGATTCTATCAAATAAATGAGACAATACCTTACACAAACACTTTTGTTTTCAGACACATCTTCAATTCTCGCACAGGTCCTGATAGTTTCATCAGACACAATGAAGTCCAAATGATAAAACACTCCATCTGGACACTTTAGTGACACATTTCCTTTAAGTCCTTCCTTTATATTTCCAGTTGCTTTCGAACAGGCATCCTCAAACTGCGGCCCCCAGCTGTTGTAAAACTACAACTCCCACAATGCCCTGCTGTAGGCTGATAGCTGTAGGCTGTTCGGGCATGCTGGGAGTTGTAGTTTTGCAACAGCTGGAGGGCTGCAGTTTGAGGATGCCTGCTCTAGAACCCACTTCTTTAGAACCTGAAAAACTCTGTGTGAACATACCCTGACGCTGGGTTCACACTTGAGCGTATTTGATATGCGCGTTTTACGTGCGTATTAGTCGCACGTATTACAGCACGTTTTTGTAAATAGGGAACACACGTCGTATGCGCGTTCGTATGATTGACCACTCTGGTGTCAATCACAATACGCGCGACAAAACGCCCCAAAGAAGCTCCTGTACTTCTTTGGGCGTAGGGCGTTTTACAGCGTGTTCGTACACGCTGTAAAACGCTCAGGTGAGAACCATGCCCATAGGGAAACATGGGTTTTCGCCTGTTCGTTTTACAGCGCGTAGGAACACGCTGTAAAACGCTCAGGTGTGAACCCAGCCTTAGGGTAGGACCAGAGGCAGAGGCCGGCCAAAAATTTGTGCGACCATGCAAGCAGCAGCCGATTATTGATAGAACTATAGATCATTGAAAACTGATCACCAATCACTTGCTTATTGTTAATGGCCATGTGGATTTATAAGCTTCGCAGAAAAACCATGTGGCCACTAACAGCCTGCTCTCGACTACCTTCCAGTCTGATCCTACCCACAGGCTTATGATTTGCTTTGAATGTATTATTAGACGATGACTATTTGACATGTTACTGTGTATTTTCCAAATATCTCTCAAGTGATAAGTAATTTGCATAAAGCTTTTTCCACCAAGGTGTTTTCATGACTGGGTAAAAATCTACCTAAAATAGAGCAATGCACTTTATCTGCAATAAACCTGTGTTATTAATAACATTATTATTCACTAATCACGTCTGTCTCCTATCTATCAATCTATCAATCTATCCATCCATCCATCCATCACATATCTATCTATCTCATGTCTATCTATCTATCTATCTATCTACCTATATATCTTATCTATCTATCTTTCTACCTATTTATCTAATATTTACAGTATCTATCTCATATCTATCTATCTACGGTATCTATCTATCTATCTATCTATCTACAGTATCTATCTAATCTATTTCCTATATATCTATTTTCAATCAATCTATCTATCTAATATCTACAGTATCTATCTATCTATCTACAGTATATCTATCTATCTATCTATCTATCTACCTATATATCTTATCTATCTATCTTTCTACCTATCTATCTAATATTTACAGTATCTATCTCATATCTATCTATCTACGGTATCTATCTACAGTATCTATCTAATCTATTTCCTATATATCTATTTTCAATCAATCTATCTATCTAATATCTACAGTATCTATCTATCTATCTATCTATCTATCTACCTACCTATATATCTTATCTATCTATCTTTATACCTATCTATCTAATATTTACAGTATCTATCTCATATCTATCGATCTACGGTATCTATCTATCTATCTATCTACAGTATCTATCTAATCTATTTCCTATATATCTATTTTCAATCAATCTATCTATCATCTACAGTATATCTATCTATCTTTACCTATGTATTTCATATTTCTCTATCTCATATCTATCTGTTTATCTATGTCTCATTTATCCTTCTCCTACATACCTCTCTTGCTCTTTCATATCTAACGTCTATTATATGATATATCTACTGTATCTCATCTTTCTTTCTTTCTATGGGATTATTCACACATTCTGTGGCATTACATGGTCTCAAAGTGACAATACTTGTAAAAATAGGCTTGCCATAGTTTTACATCTGAATGGGTTAAGTTGCAGTATAAAAAGTGCGCAGAATAAAAATCTAGTGAGACCATTGTGCTGTACCGATCAGAATGTGACAGCATATCCTAGAAATTGGACTTCACTTAGGCTTCTTGCACACAAACGTTTCCGTTCTGTTTTTTGCGTTCCATATACGGACCGTATACAGAACCATTCATTTCAATGGATCCGCAAAAAAAACGGAAGGTACTCTGCATGCCTTCCATTTCCATATTTCCGTTCAAGGATAGAACATGTCCTGTTATTGGGCTAGTACTGTTCTATCAAGGGACAGCTGTTCCGTTCCGCAAAAAACGGAATACACACGGACGTCATCCGTATTTTTTGTGGATCTGTTTTTTGCGGACCGCAAAATACTGAAAAAGCCACACGGTTGTGTGCAAGAGGCCTTACTGTGAAGGGAAACTTTTCAGTTACTGCCCAGCTCCTAATACAAGAAACCTTAGCAGCAAATACATGACAAAAAGCAACAAGCTTGTTCTATGGATTGATATTCTGTTGTTCTAGGTATGGGGAAGCAGGGCCCACGCTTTATTGCTGTGAAAAGAGGTCGGACTATCACAATAGAATGTGTATGTAGGTGTGAACCCCTTGAAAACTCTAAGGTCTCCTGGTATCGTGGACATCAAAATGGCTCCCTGATCAGTTATATAGAACCAGACCCTCACATCAAATTATTCAACAACAGCCTGACCGTTCAGAATGTGCAAAGAAAAGACAACGGCATCTACTTCTGCAGATATAATACAAGTCGAGAGATAAGGCAGTCGCTTTGTGGGACAGAGCTGATGATAGTGGGTAAGTCAGGAATATCCATGTAGTCAGATGATCTTCTTTGGGATCCATTATACATGTACAACAAAATGTAAACTCGACCTAATGTCTAACCCCCACAGCTACAGACAGAATAGGGTATATAAAAACCCACCCAAAAAAATTGAGGGACCCAATCTCCAGCTATACAGAGAAATGCATCCATATATACATCTCCAGTTTAGGCTACTTTCACACTAGTGTTAATATTTTCCGGCACTGAGATCCATCAAACGCTTCCGTTTTATCCCCATTCATTGTCAATGGGGGCAAAACGTAACTGAACAGAATGGAAAACTCCAAAATGCATTCCGTTCCATTTGACTGTGTTCCCATACCTGAAAGCAAATCACAGCATGATGCAGTTTGTTTTTTATCCTGGGATGCGGAGCAAGACGGATCCGAAGACGGTTTTCTCTAACGCAATCTGACACAATAGAAAACTGATCCGTCCCCTATTGACTTTCAATGGAGTTCATGACGGATCCGTCTTGCTTATGTTAAAGATAATACAACTGGATCCATTCATAACGGATGCAGACGGTTGTATTATCAGCAACGGAAGCGTTTTTGCTGAACCCTGCCGGATCCAGCAAAAACGCTAGTGTGAAAGTAGCCTTACTCATTACAATGCTGTTGGAATATGTGATTCCCTGGCAGCCAGCAGAATTGTGAATGCAGCTCTGGAATACAGGCTGTAAATTAGGATCAGCGCAATACTGTAACTAATAGAATGTATTCACAAAAGTAACTCTACAGGTCAATGCTTTAAAGGGGCTGTCTCATGACAAAGACATAGCTCCTATCTAAGGATAAGTGCCTGATCGGTGAGACCTGACTGATGGGACCCCTGCCAGTGAAAAGAACAGGGGTCCTGAGTTCCTCTGTTTGAATGAAGCCATGATCACACTTGCGTGTTGTCACTCCATTCAACTCTGTAGAACTCCCTTGGATTGGAGGGGCAGTGTAAATCCATGACTGCCAGTCCATTCAAATGGGAAATATAGGGCCCCCTGTTCTTGAGAATGGCTGAGTACCTGACAATCAGACACATCCTATATCCTGTGGATAGGGGACAAGTGTTTGTAATGGAAAAAAACCCTTTAAGTAACATATATCAATATACTTCCATGAGTATCCTCAAGGTGACACTGTCTATGCCATCTATCTACACAAGCCATGTCATAAACATCTATATCATTAGTGACAGATTGAGCACATTTCCTGTTTTTACAGTTGTCATGCCAAGCCAAAAATGCGCTTGTACTTTATTTTCATTTTGCATATTGTGTGGGTAAAATGTAACCTCAATGTATGCTGTACCTTGTACACTCATTGACAGATGAAAAAATAATGCACCCAGACAGAAATGTTAGATTGCTGCAAAACTCTGTATGTAGCTATGTCTCAGGCAGATATGTAACTTGTAGACCAATTAGACACTGGGTCTTGCCACATGACAGTGTAAAAGTGCTTCTCCTGCTGCCCTATAAAAAGGCTCTTAGAGGCGACTTTTGGGTGGTGTACCTCTTGGTTAGAGATCATTGACTGCTAGACATACCTCCACAACACACTCAAAGACATTATGCTCAGTTGACAGACTTTGAGAGGGAGTGCGTTATAGGACTGGGAGAAGCAGGTTGGTTGTTTTGAAGAACTTCCCTCCATTTAGGCTGTTCTGACCTAGGTGTTGGGAGCAGTGATTATATGAGGGCACACGCACATGCTCCAGACAGCCAAGTAGAGAGGATTGTTTGATCTGCCGACAAGCATGAGCAGCTCTCACAGTTTCATGGTCCAGACACAAGTGGTACCTTCATCAAACACCCCTGCCTCTGCCTGGACCATTTCCACGATGGTTCGGTTTGAGTAGGGAGGCCTCATGTTCAGTGCTTCGATCCTGCCTTTGCTGTGGAACAACATGCCAGATAGGCCAGATTACAACACTTGCTTGGCCTCTCCAGTCACCAATCGAGCTTTTGTAGGACTAGCTGGGACACCAGCTTGAGAAACCTAAGAGTGTGCAGGATTTATAGTCCCAGCTGCAACACCTGTGGCCAAATGTGCTGCAGGATACCATACAGAACCTGTATACCTCTATGCCCAACCATATTGCATCTAGTATGCAGGCTACAGGCAGCCCAACAAGGTTCTAGAGCATCCTTTTTATTTGAATGTTTTCCCCAATAAACTTATCCTTTCGCTCCAATATTGCAATTAGTGTCGAGCAAAACGAGATTCGGTTGCTTCATCCGAAGTCACTTTGTTCAAAACTTCGGAATAATACTGTACGAAGATTCGTCTCCGTACAGTATTAGAATGTATGGGCTCCGATGAGCCAAAGTAAGTTATTCACGAAGTCGCTAGTGACTTTCTTGAATAACTTCGGTAATTGATTTTTAAAGTGGAAAACCACTTTAAAACCTGAAACCGAACTCGGCTTTGGTTCCAACTAGTACCTCGAGACCAAAGCTGAGTTTGGTTTCAAGTTTTAAAGTGTTTTTTAATCAACTACCGAAGTTATTCAACGAAGTTACGCGCGACCTCATGAATACTAACTAACTTCGTCTCATCGGTGCCCATACATTCTAATACTGTACGGAGAAGGATCTCTGTATAGTATTATTCCGAAGTTTTGAACGAAACAACTTCGGATGGAGCATCCAAAGCTCGCTTCGCTCAACACTAATTATAATCCCTTATATATATCATCATTACATTCACAAATCGAAAGTTTCACTGGATTTCAACAAACCATTCTTGGTGCCTTATTTTTTGTCAATGAGTGTATAACATAACGGGCATTTTTTGGAAGATTATAAGCAGATACATAACATATCTTTACTTAAAAAAGAGCAGACCTTTTAATTTTTCAAACAGTTCTACAATCTGAACAACCCCTTCTCTAAATAAAGACTGCAAGCCCAGTAACTGAAACCCCCTGCGATCAGCGATCCACTGTTATCTCTGCAGGAGAAATGTGGTATTACACATTGCCTACTAAAAGAATAGGAGAAAAAATGGCTCAAAAGGTGTTCATAGCGTAGGATCATTGTGTTCAAGCTGTGGGAAGGGAGAAATTCTTTGTGCTTACCTGTGCTAGTTGTGCTAATCAGGCACAACTCTGATGTTGCTGTGGTATAAGGCGGTGTGTCTTCCAGCTGCAGCTGTCTCCAATACTTCGGAAAGGGGTAAGTAGCTCAGGAAAAGAAATTGATGGCACTTGGGGTGAGGATAAATAAGTCCAATAATCTTTATATTAGCTTTGAATTTCAACACTGGGATAATACGGCCTGAGGAAGACACAGTGTCGTAATGTGTAGCCAAAATAAAGTGTTATCATTCCAGCAGGTGTCTCTACAATATATATTTTTTTTCTTAAAAAAAAATAAAAAAATTGGAGAGACCATGTAATACATGGTTGAGTTGACTCCTCCAGAGTGTGGTTGGGCATAAGGACAGTGTTTTTTAAATCGCACAACCCCTTTAAGTGTGCCTTTTTCTTGACAGTTGAAATATGTCTATAGATAGAGTTGGTAGGGGACCATGAGCATTGAAGCTAATGGAGCTTCTATTAAAGAGATTATCCCATGATTATTGTAAAATATAATCATCAGATATCAAGTACTACATGACAAAGATAGAACTAGGCCTGTACCTGACACTGATCCAGAGATCTCCCTATTAATTGCTCCAATTTTTTTGCTAGATTTAATTCAATCTGGCACCTCAGGGGATGTGTCCTTTCTCTGCGGGGCATGTTTTTTCTGCTGCAGCTGGTGCCAGTTGAAGGATCGAACTGAGCATGTGTGTCCACCTCAGGAGGTGGACAGAAAAATTAGAAAAATAGCAACATTTTATTTACTAAAACTACCGTATATAAAAATTTTGATTACATCCAATTATAAAAGTATTCATATCCAGATGCTGGTTTGAAAACTGTAGATGATTGCCATGGGATAACTCCTTTAACATAGTTCAGACATATGGGATTTTCGAAGCTAAAAGGAAGACTAGGTGTGGAATCTAGTAATAAAACACCAGTGGCCCAATTTTTGTAGGGATTGTAGGACGCACTGGCACACAGATCTTTCTACAGTCAGAAACCCAAAGCTTGATTTTGTATGGATAAAGAAAACATCACGGGATGTTTTTGAGAACTGCCCTCCAAAAATAAATGATCAGCTATTTTTTCCACATATGAGTCTGCCTCGAAATTAATATTGTCAGTGAAAACATTACTTCAAGGTCTAGCAGTTTCCTATTTTAATCTGAAACAGCTCAGTTTGACCTCATTTTGGATAGAAGTTGCAGGTGGTAAATAAAGCACATGATGGAGCGTGCTTGACACTATGCAAAAACATAACCCTAATTCTACTCATTTTTCTTTAGGATTAAACTTGCCTAAAATGTCTCCATGCAACATTTGCCTTCCAAAAACAAGCATATTGGTCAAATATGAAAGCACAAGTACAGAAACCTTGACTTTCACTGACCAGAGCCTTTCCAAGTCACCAATATACAAAAAGGACCTTTTTCTGGTTCAGAAACAGCACTGCCTTGACCATGCGCTGAGCTTGGTATTGCAGCTCAGCCTGATAAACGCAAATCAAAACATTATAAAAGTGCCATGAGTTCTTAGTAATGTTGAGCAAATCAAAGTATCCAATCTGAAGTTTAGGAAAAATTTGATTAGCCACAAATCCAAACTTCCTCGTGCTTCGTGGTAACAAATCAATTTTTCCTAAAATGGCTGAAAATAAAAAAAATGATACTCTCCTCATCCACTTGATCGCGAAGAGGCCATCTGCTCCCATCTTGATTGAAAAAAACGGCCAAAGGACCTGTGGCGAGTGTGAAGACCTTACCACGTGATCACACTCGCCGCGTGCGGTGGCATCATCACTGAGCACGGCCAGTGCAATCACGTGGTGACGTCTTCTTAAAACAAGACGACACAATCAAGTGGATGAGGTAAGTATAATTTTTTTTTAACCCCGGAATAACCCCCTGAATGTGAGTCTCAAATGCCACGATCAGCAGTGAATGTGGCATCTGAGTAGTTAAATGACATATGCGATTTGTGAGTAATTAGTAACTAATCGAATTTCTTGGCGAATCAAATTTTTCAAAACTTTGCTCATCTCTTGTTCTTAGCTAATGCACCATGTTAAGCTCAATGATTTGTGGATTCCATGAGTCTTATGAGATCCCACTATCTAGACTAGTAATCAACTAGTGGGAGATCCTAGCGAGAACCCATGTTACCACGTGTACCTAATTCTACCATTAGTCCCAGCTTCCCTACTTTGCAGTGAGTAAAGCTGCCAAGTAGCAGTATCTGTTGGCAGTCCCATGTACTTATGAGGTTGGGCCTGTGGTCATCTCAACTGGTACCAAACAAACAGCAGTAGAGAAGGCAAGAAAACAGCAAAGTTACAAGTCAGGAGCAGAGATTAAAAATGAACATTCTCTATTTGCAGGTTGTGGAAATGTAGATACTGCAAGGGCAAGAAATACAATGAAAGATGCAATCATAGTGATTCAGACAATCCTTATAGTGCTCTTTGTAGTGGTGCCGATAACACTTCTAAAAGAGATGGTAAGTCTGATGTGGATAATGGTATATGATTGGTTAATTTCATATCCCATCTAAAACTATTATATACAATATATACTGGATTTAGGCTAGGGCTACATGGCGATCTTGGGGCGTGACAGGGGTTAAGTGTAGTGTTGATCACGAATATTCGAATTGCGAATTTTAATCGCGAATATCGGCACTTCGAGAATTCGCAAATATTTAGAATATCTCAAAATATATTTGTAATCGCAAATATTCTTTATTTTTTTAAATACCAGTATATGCAAATTTTTTTAATGCGATTTTTCGCAATCAAGAAAATAATGCCTGAAGATCAGGAATTCACTAATTCGTGAATATATGGCGAATATTCTCCCAAATATTCGCAAAATATTGCAAATTTGAATATTGCCCCTGCCGCTCATCAGTGGCCAAGAATTGCAGTGTAGCAGGGCAGCCATAGAAATGATTAGGGTTGCAGCTTGACTCACAGGTTTGCTGCTATTGTACCATGACCCCAGAATCACAGAAAATTCAGCTGGCTGGCTTGTTTGAGATTCTGGGATTTTGGTTACAGTAAACAAGTGAGCTACACTGCAACTGATTTACTTCTATGGCTGCCCTGCTACACTGCGATCCTTGGTCATACCCAAGATCGGCAAGTAGCCCTTGCCTTAAGGTTGGTATTATGATCACAACAGATATCCTTCATGTCTGCTAAACCAAACTTAAAGAACCGTTACGTTCTATAGTAATCTAAGTTCAGTTCCATAAAACCATGAAGTGGGGTATTGAGGGTGTTATGGACCCTAACAAGTGGATGTATTACACCCATGTAAAACTAGTCTTATGTGCTGGCTTATGCTAAGACCCCCAATGATCCGCACAATAAAGGAGACTGTACACTTGCCTGTATGTGAGTTTTGCCTGGTACTGCAACCTGCGGTCCCTTTACTGTGCTGATCTGTGGGGGTCCCACAAATCTCACTGATCAAACTAGTAGGTTATTCTGTGAATAGGTTACCAATGAGAGAGTCATGGAGAAACCCTTTAAATTAGTAACAGATAAGGTACTCAAGAGGCCATCCACTATAGATACAATATTGCTTTGTAATAGTATTTGGTCTTGACAGTGTATAGATAATATATGATTAATAAAGTCTAAATTAAACATGTTATATGTTAAGGGCCATTAAAGGGGTTATCCAATTTCTAGAACCCCCCCACATGCGCCGGGCCCCTCACCGGTAATAAACTTACCCAGCTCCATGCTCCCAGGGCCGCTCCTAGTCCCCGCACCGCCGCTGCTGCTTTTCCCTGCACACGAATGAAAACATCCGGCGTCTGGGGGGGAACAGCCAATGGCAGACGGGGACGTGCCTCACTAGCGTCGCCCCCGTGATGCTAGGGAGGCTCGTCCCCGTCCCCACCTGCTATTGGCTGCTCCCCCCGACACAGGAAGTTTTTATCCGTGTGCAGGGAGAAGCAGCAGCGGCGCCGGGAGTGGGGAGCAGGGTAAGTATATTAACGGTGAGGGGCCCGGCACATGTGGGGCGGTTTTCTTGAAAATGGATAACCCCTTTAAGACTGGACAATTTCAGACCTCCCAAGTGTCCCTCTTTTGGAGGGACAATCCCTATTTTGCATCCAAGTTCCTCTGTCCCTCTTATCTCTGAGGTATAGATCTACATTATTAGGGCTCGTCCACATGAACGATTTTTGCGTTACGTATATGGGCCTTTTTTGCGTTCAGTATACCGTCCGTATATGGAACCATTCATTTCAACTGGTCCGCATAAAAAAACGGAATGCACTCCGTATGCATTCCGTTTCCGTATTTCCATTCCGCTACATTTTGAGTCATGTCCTATTATTGCCCTCAAATCACGTTCTGTGGCTCCATTCAAGTCAATGGGGCTGTAATAAAACGGAATCCATACGGAATGCATCCGTATGTCTTCCGTATCCGTTCCGTTTTTGCGGAACCATCTATTGAAAATGTTATGCCCAGCCCAATTTTTCAATGTACTTACTGTTAAAACATTATTATATGCTTCCGTTTCCGATCTGCAAAAAACGGATCACAAACAGAAACCATACAGAAACGGAACGGAAGCGGAAAAGAAACTGAAACACTACTGAAACCAAAAATGGGAAAACTGATCCATTAAAAACGGACCGCAAACCCATACGGTCATGTGAATGAGCCCTTACATTTACAATATTGATCCAGAAAGTGTTTATCTGGTTCCTATCTGTATATTATACCGCACCTTGCATATTAGTTCATTATTTGACGCAATTTGGATTTTAGAAATTTTCATATTCTGATTATTTTTTGCACTATTGTGCAATAGAAAGCTAGTAAAGTGTAAAAATATGCAGGAAAAATGGACTTTCACACAATGAACCACAGGTGTCCCTCTTTGACCATCCGAAAAGTTGGGAGGTATGCAGTTTGGGCCGGTTTTTGTGAACAAGCATTCAGTAGAACTAGTAGGAGAATGTCTGCCGTAGAAATCGTTCCTCTAACATTCATTTTGCATCGGCCTGTGTAATAGGCCAATAGAAACGAGTGGCGATCAATGTGCTTATCATCCATCCAAACGTGTCCTGCCCCAGTATGCACTGTAGTAGGGCCCTTACGGTATATAGATAGCACTACTAATACTCATTTTATTCATGTTACAGAGTAAAAAACGCAGCTTGAAGATCGAGGACCATTTATATGAGGTATGTGCTTTACCTTCACATGTTCCTGAAAACAAATCACTGCTGCAATTGTCTATGTACAGATATGTCAAGAAATCCCTTCCTCCACTAGCTGAGGAAATCTCAGACCGTCTAGCTGTCTGCTGCAGGACATGGCATCCACTGCAAGTCATAACCAAATTACAGGATCATCACAACTGTTCATTCAATGGTCCTATATGTGGAGAAAAAGTTGAAAGCCGCAATTTCAAAAGCTCCATCCTTGTTGGATTTTTCATTACTCTGACTTGCAGGCCATGCTGTGTCACCCTAGATTTATGTTGGAGAACCACAACATGTCAGGGGACAGATTTGCTGGTCCTGTTTAGAGTGTAGACCAGGGGTAGGCAACCTGCAGCGCTCCAGCTGTTGTGAAACTACAACTCCCAGCATGCATACTTCCTCTACTCTTCTCAGAACTCTCTTAGAAGTGAATGGAACATGCTGGGAATTGTAGTTTCAAAATAGCTGGAGTGCCGCAGGTTGCCTACCCCTGGTGTAAACAGTGTAAAATTAGACAGGTGGTATAAAGATCGGACTAATTTATTGCAGGGGTTCACCTAATTGTACACCAACCAGGGACGGACTGGCCATAGACCCTACAGCAAAATTTCTTGGTGGGCCGATGTCCAGGGGGATGCCCAAGTCCTCCTCATGGCCGCCGGCCAGGTACATAACAATCGCCTTAATTAATACTGGGAGCATCTGGTACTTATGCACCTTGCCAGCAGCCATAGGTACATTCCTCGGGACTGTGATACAGATGACTACTCTGGCGAGGGAGGCAGTATTTTGTGTGGCTCTGTGGTATCTGGTTCTGCTGGGGCGTTATTTTGTGCTGCACTATGCTAATGCAGGCCCACCTACTTCTTTTGCCCTGTCTTCTGTCAATTTGGACCCACCTACAACATGGGGCCTCTTTAGGTTCCCAGCCCGCCCCTGACACCAACTATTGGTTGGTGTTGTTGCATCATAAGCAGTACTCCTTGTTGTGCTTGGAAAACCAATGCAGAGGAGATGGGAGCTAATTTTGCCACATTTTATGACATGGTCTAGGCTTAATGACATCAGTAACTTTGCCCCATTGATAGCAGGTTATGGACTATATAAGTGGCCGGCACATCTACATCATAATCAGTACTGAGAGGGAGTGAGCCCTCTAGTGGATGGATTATTGTACTGCTAAAGTAACAGAATTGGGAGAATTGATGCAGCGCTCAGCTTGGATTTTAGATGTCGTTTCTCTTATTACAGTTATTCTAATTGGGGTTATTATATATAGCCATGATCTAGACTTAAGCACACAAAACATGACTATCAATTATTCTCACTGCCCTTAGATAGGTCTCCTGTTTTTGCAGCATTACTTTAACTATGCCATAAACCGACAATAGATAAATTATCATATTTATCATAAGTTATACATGCAGATTTTATGAAGGAATAGCTGCAGATCTGTAGCAAAATCCGTGGAACATTAAATATTATGAGGAACATTTATCAAGTCGCAAATTATGATGTGCTCCATAATTTGCAACTTTTTAAGCTTCTCTGCACTTTTCTGAAATCCCGGGAAAAAGGTTATGGGGCTTCACCCTGCCCACAGCATTTACTTTAACTTTTGTCATGAAGTGACGTAATTTATAGCTGATCAGATCGTTATGAACAATAGATTGTTTGTTCAATCTTAAACTGGGTTTACGCAGGGAGATGCAGCGGCCGATTGTCGGGAAGGAAGCGTTCCTTCCCGACAGTCAGCTGCTCGTTCAGTGAAGGAGAACGCACATTTAGATGCAGCAATCTCCTTCACTGTATCCCTCGTCTCATACAGAATCATGGCTTCTGGGCAGCAGATCGCTGTTTAGACCACACAATCTACTGCTGAGAAGCCATGATTGGAGGAGCCTGCAAGAACAACAGGATCACCGATGAACTAGCGTTTCGGTCGTTCATCGGGTGATTGGCGGCACATTTAGACACCCAGATGATTGGGAATGACCGTTCGCGATAAAATGGATGATTATTGTTGCGTCTAAATCCACCTTTACACAGGACTATTTGCTGCAGACATATCTAGTGTGTGTAACCAGGATTGTGTTGTCCATTTTACAGGGGCTGGAAGCATATCAGAGTGCGACCTATGAGGCCATACAAAATGTACGAGTCCTTGCAGCCAAGACCATGGAAGGAGAGCACCCATGCCTTGAGTAGGAGAGACATGATGGATATTCTCACCCTTCATTGCTGAATGTCGGATTGAAAGTCAGCAAACAATGCATTGGTTGGAACCCAAATCCTGACTGAACAGTGACACAAACTGACAGTAGGGACAGAATACTATGTTAGTGATCCATCTGATTGTTCCAAGAGAAGACCAGTGGGATTTTGCCCTCTTCTACCCCTCACCCATTGGATTTGGCGTATATCAAGCTTCAGCACTGTATAATCTGCTATACTTAACACCTTTGAAACTCTTGTATGTATTATATATACTGTAGCTAATCATTATGCATCTTTCAGACGTTGCTTGTATTAAGATTAAAACCACCTAAAGGGGAAATCCATCTTAAAGGGGTTGTCCACTTTGAAAATGTCTTCCGTTTAAAAGGTTCTGTTGAAAACAGGTTGATCAAAGTTGTTCCAAAACTGGAACCCCAGCTCTCAACTGCAAAGGAACATGCCGGCAAGTGTTCTATACCCCTGCAGGGTCACCACAGGGTAAATGAAGCATTAATGGTCTGTATATAGATGTGTTAGGTCCTCTACAGATGCTCCTGACTCCAACTAATCGATGGTCTAATGACCACCCCCCCCCCCCCCCTTAACTCATAATGTTCTATCAAGCAAACAATGGAGGTCATTTATCAAAAGTGGCATCCAATCAGATAGATCATTTCATTTTCCGAAGGAGCTCTGACAAATGAAAAGTGGAATCTGATTGGTCGCTTTGGGCAACTAAGCCAGTTTTCCTCTTTACCACTTTTGATAACTCTCCCCATAATCTATATATCTGCAGGTGTCAATGCCAAAATGAGAACACCACGATGCTCAGTAAAGAATCCTAGGTGCCTTCATCTGGGACATATTCATCCTAGCCCCTGCAATGGGAATTGTGTCAGATATGTCCAGAGAAGGAAGTATAAGTAGTTCATAGGATGGTGGATTCCTTCTGGAACACTGTATCCTTTCAATTTAAGAGTTGGAGGGCTATGAGGTCAATGGTGAAATCTTCTGACATCTGAGAATTTGTTGGCTAAGTGGATTTCCCCTTTAAAAAGTGTTTTTTGCCCACAATTTATGGTTACGTTTTATCAGATATGCCTAATAAACGAACTATAAATGTGAATGGGGTCACATGATAGCTATATTATAGAAAAGGTGTTTCATTATTAGCTAAAGCATGGACCTGCAACCGCAGAACTCATGTTGAGGCAAAACTGCAACTCCCAGCAAGCACTGATAGCCTGCTGTCAATGCTTGCTGAGAGTTGTTGTTTCGTCACAAATAGAGAGCCACAGTATGTAGTTGATTGATTTCTGTTCATACATAAACTACTTCCTAGGTATACTTTAATATATTATATTTTACTTATTCACAGCAGATATTTAACTAATTATACAGTGTGTAATAAACCTTAAAGGGGTATTGTGGTTATAAAATGTTATTACTCTTATCCATGGGTTAGGGGATAACTATTAGACCAATGGGAGTCTCTCCCTTGGGTCCCTGCATCCTAAAATGAATGGTGTGGCTGATCGAGGTTGCGCCATGTGGCTCTATTCATTCTATAGGTAACAGGAGATAGCCGAGTTCAGCACTCACCTATAACCAGGAACACGATCATGGCGCACGCTAGACCAGCCTTCCCATTCATTTCAATCTTAAGCTTCATGTTCTCTTCAATGGTGGTGGTCCCAGCAGTAACACCCCCGATCTAATGGTAATCCCCTATTCTATGGATAAGGAAATAAGTTCTTACTACCGGAATATCCCTTTAAAGACCAGTAAAAGTTGTGTGGTGCTAAAACACTGGCAGCTGGTCACGAGGGATATATATCAAGTTGTGCTCCTGACATAAGATTGAGATGCTGCATAGACATGAGCGTGAAATAAATGCAAAAAAATAAAATGATCTGAAAATGTTTCTTTTATGTCAAAGTTAATTTCTCCAAAATGTACAATTTCAAGTCCGTATCCGTAACTCCTTGACATAATCCCAGTGAAGAGAGCATGCTGACCGCAACATGGACTGGAAGTTGTATGATTTTCAGCCTCATTGTGTGAAGGGGATCTGCTCCTGTTTTGGCACATTTAGATGCAGCAATCTCCTTCACTGTATCCCTCGTCTCATACAGAATCATGGCTTCTGGGCAGCAGATTGCTGTTTAGACCACACGATCTACTGCTGAAAAGCCATGATTGGAGGATCCTGCAGGAACAACAGGATCACCGATGAACTAGCGTTTCGGTCGTTCATCGGGTGATTGGCGGCACATTTAGACACCCAGATGAATGGGAATGACCGTTCGCAGGAACGGTCTTTTCCCGATAATATGGACGATTATTGGTGCGTCTAAATCCACCTTTACACAGGACTATTTGCTGCAGACATATCTAGTGTGTGTAACCAGGATTGTGTTGTCCATTTTACAGGGGCTGGAAGCATATCAGAGTGCAACCTATGAGGACATACAAAATGTACGAGTCCTTGCAGCCAAGACCATGGAAGGAGAGCACCCATGCCTTGAGTAGGAGAGACATGATGGATATTCTCACCCTTCATTGCTAAATGTTGGGTTAAAAGTCAGCAAACAATGCATTGGTTGGAACCCAAATCCTGACTGAACAGTGACACAAACTGACAGTAGGGACAGACTACTATGTTAGTGATCCATCTGATTGTTCCAAGAGAAGACCAGTGGGATTTTGCCCTCTTCTACCCCTCACCCATTGGATTTGGCGTATATCAAGCTTCAGCACTGTATAATCTGCTATACTTAACACCTTTGAAACTCTTGTATGTATCATATATACTGTAGCTAATCATTATGCATCTTTCAGACGTTGCTTGTATTAAGATTAAAACCACCTAAAGGGGAAATCCATCTTAAAGGGGTTGTCCACTTTGAAAATGTCTTACTGTTAAAAGGTTCTGTTGAAAACAGGTTGATCAAAGTTGTTCCAAAACTGGAACCCCAGCTCTCAACTGCAAAGGAACATGCCGGCAAGTGTTCTATACCCCTGCAGGGTCACCACCACAGGGTAAATGAAGCATCAATGGTTTGTATATAGATGTGTTAGGTCCTCTACAGATGCTCCTGACTCCAACTAATCGATGGAGGTCTCTAATGACCACCCCCCCCTTATTTAACTCATAATGTTCTATCAAGCAAACAATGGAGGTCATTTATCAAAAGTGGCATCCAATCAGATAGATCATTTCATTTTCCTAAGGAGCTCTGACAAATGAAAAGTGGAATCTGATTGGTCGCTTTGGGCAACTAAGCCAGTTTTCCTCTTTACCACTTTTGATAACTCTCCCCCATAATCTATATATCTGCAGGTGTCAATGCCAAAATGAGAACACCACAATGCTCAGTAAAGAATCCTAGGTGCTTTCATCTGGGACATATTCATCCTAGCCCCTGCAATGGGAATTGTGTCAGATATGTCCAGAGAAGGAAGTATAAGTAGTTCATACTATGGTGGATTCCTTCTGGAACACTGTATCCTTTCAATTTAAGAGTTGGAGGGCTATGAGGTCAATGGTGAAATCTTCTGACATCTGAGAATTTGTTGGCTAAGTGGATTTCCCCTTTAAAAAGTGTTTTTGCCCACAATTTATGGTTACATTTTATCAGATATGCCTAATAAACGAACTATAAATGTGAATGGGGTCACATGATAGCTATATTATAGAAAAGGTGTTTCATTATTAGCTAAAGCATGGACCTGCAACCGCAGAACTCATGTTGAGGCAAAACTGCAACTCCCAGCAAGCACTGATAGCCTGCTGTCAATGCTTGCTGAGAGTTGTTGTTTCGTCACAAATAGAGAGCCACAGTATGTAGTTGATTGATTTCTGTTCATACATAAACTACTTCCTAGGTATACTTTAATATATTATATTTTACTTATTCACAGCAGATATTTAACTAACTATACAGTGTGTAATAAACCTTAAAGGGGTATTGTGGTTATAAAATGTTATTACTCTTATCCATGGGTTAGGGGATAACTATTAGACCAATGGGAGTCTCTCCCTTGGGTCCCTGCATCCTAAAATGAATGGTGTGGCTGATCGAGGTTGCGCCATGTGGCTCTATTCATTCTATAGGTAACAGGAGATAGCCGAGTTCAGCACTCACCTATAACCAGGAACACGATCATGGCGCACGCCAGACCAGCCTTTCCATTCATTTCAATCTTAAGCTTCATGTTCTCTTGAATGGTGGTGGTCCCAGCAGTAACACCCCCGATCTAATGGTTATCCCCCATTCTATGGATAAGGAAATAAGTTCTTACTACCGGAATATCCCTTTAAAGACCAGTAAAAGTTGTGTGGTGCTAAAACACTGGCAGCTGGTCACGAGGGATATATATCAAGTTGTGCTCCTGACATAAGATTGAGATGCTGCATAGACATGAGCGTGAAATAAATGCAAAAAAATAAAATGATCTGAAAATGCTTCTTTTATGTCAAAGTTAATTTCTCCAAAATGTACAATTTCAAGTCCGTATCCGTAACTCCTTGACATAATCCCAGTGAAGAGAGCATGCTGACCACAACATGGACTGGAAGTTGTATGATTTTCAGCCTCATTGTGTGAAGGGGATCTGCTCTTGTTTTGACCATGAAGTATACTGACCTCCCACAGACTTTTCAGAGGGATGAATGCAGTCAATGGCCTTATGCCGCTTGATACAACTGCAGTAATATGGGCCCTATAGAGGTCTAGGGGGCAATTATGTACCTTTGAATGCCTCAGATTTCATTCATGAATGTTCCACTGGACACTATTTTATGGAGAATATAGACACAGCATCTCACGGCATAGGCTTACAGCTCCATAGTATAGACTTGGGCTGTTGTTCAACCTACCAGTGCATGAGACCCAAGACCGATTCCAGACGGGCGTAATATGGCAGCATATTAGGGTTATTACAGCTGCAACAACTAGACCACTGTGGTTCTTCTGAAGTTAAGAGTAGATCACTACTGAACATTATACTCACCTATGTTCTGATCAGGAGAGCCAGAGGAGTCAGGGCACTGAAGCTGTGGGAAACCGGCCTATTATGAGAAAATGTAGAAAAGTTTAATAGTTTTTCATTCCAACAAGTCACTTATAAAATAAAACATAATAGAAAATGAATAAAGTATGAAACCAGTGTATGGAGCCTCAAAAACAAATAGGTGTGGGGTGAGAGCGAGGTCTTCTGCAGCATCTACTTTACGGTGTACGTCTGTCCACTTCTTTAATATTCAGAGGGGATATGTAGCCACAAAGAAGGTACATTTCTGCCTATTTAATATACACGATATAGGTGTCACTTCATGCATTAATGGACCACTATTTTTTTTAGTAACAAATATCTGCATAGTATTCAATGAAAGCCAAGCTACAATCTATCAATGGTTTCATCCAAACGGTAATATGAGCTTTCAGGACATACTGTCAGGCTGGTACAGATAGTTGTGCGAGGAGAAATGTCACGTTGTTTTATCCATATTAAATGAGCGTCACACAAGAAACATTTCATATATGTATTAGTTGTGACCTGACCACCGTACAAACCTTATGCCTATTAATCACTTTACCTATATAAAATGGTCAAGACCAGACATAGTCTTCACACTGGAGACCTGCGGACCTCTCTTACTTGAGACCAACTGCTCCACCACCAGCAAGCCATGGCTTCAGGTAAGTCTTCAAATGAAATATCCTTCAAGGGGTTGTCCAAGATTTTACCCTAGGATAGACCAGGGATTAGCAACCTTCGGCACTCCAGCTGCTGTGAAACCACAACTCCCAGCATGCAAACTTACTTGGCTGTTCTTGTAACTCTCACAGAAGCAAAGGGAGAATTCTGGGAGTTGTAGTTTCAGAACAGCTGGAGTGCCGGAGGTTGCTGATCCCTGGGATAGACCATCAACGTCTGAATGCCTAGCTCTGTCCAGTGTGCGGTGGATGGAGCTGGGCAGTGCAGAACTGCTCCCATTCACTTCAGCGGTGCAATAACCAGCTCTATCCACTGCTCAATGGACAAAGCTGTATAACTGTGGCTCTGGCACAAACTTCCGCCACTGGAGCTGCTGCAGAACAGCTGATCAGAGGGAGTTGTTGATATTGATGGCCTATCCTGAGGACAGGTGTCACTTGTAAAATTCTGACCAACCTCCTTTAGGGCTGTTGTAGTAAAGGTCACAGAGAGGCACGGAGCTTTATCAATCATGTTAATGCTCTATGCTTCTGCTGTGGGTCTTGGCTATCATTCACGGAGCGGATGCCACGTATGGTCCGCTTGTGTGAAACCAGCCTTAAGCATGCGGTCGCAGTCAGTTTTGAGTGGTGCATTTGTTTGGGCTAAAAACAAAAATAACTTTGAAAAAGACTACCAACTTTGTCAGCGTGTATAATGTGTTAGCAACTGTAATTTGTCGTAGCGTTTTTGTATGTCTTACATTTTTAATAGGAGATTATGTACCCTCCTGTAATATCACTTCCCCTTTAGAGCAGTACAGGAAAAATACATTGGTCCAAAAAACAAAAAAGCCTTTAAAAATGCAACACATACTGGCACATGCATTTTTGCAAGCAGTACAAAAAAAAGCCCAAAACAATGGCTATCTATGGGACAAGAACACCAAAAGAGGGCAAAAACCAGATGCAGAGCATAATGCAATTTTTAAAAATGCCATTGACTCAAAAATATCCATTTGTCCTGCATTTAATACTTCCAATAGACTTCCATGCAACATTTGGAGCTGGCGTTTCTATGCCTAAAAAAGCTGCAAAAAAAAAAACAGCCAAAAAAAATGCACCAAAAACTGCAAAACCCTACAAAGAAAAAAAAAACACCTGTGTGTGACATCAGCCTAAAGGGCTTGTACAGAAACAGTGCCATGCCTGTCCATGGGTTATGTCTGTACCTGCTCAGATCAACAACATTGGCACCCTGGTGGGCTAACCAATTTCCACCCTTGAATCCAGGTAATGAGCAATTCATTCTTTACATTAAGGTGACCACCCAGTGTAATTTTATATAGCTTGTCTAGGGATGCTGTCTTAACTATTTTTCTTTATACAGCATGGGCTGTGTGATATGGTAACTCTGCTTTAATCAAGTGAATGAAAATAAGCTGTATGACCACATGCATCCTATGGGCAGGTGTGCCGCATATGTTCTAATTTTACATAACCCACTTGAGAGAGGCCATTCACGTGTGCAGTTTGTGCACTGAACCATTTACATGATTAAAATTGGGTTTAGATAGATGACCAGTCCTGAACCAAGGTTATCATATTATTTAACAAAAATAAAATACCAAAATGAAAAATTGGGGACAACATGTGGTCAGATGGAAAAGAAATGAGTTCTTTAGGACAGCAGAAAAACAGGCCTATCCTTGACATCCCAAAAGTGGTCACATAGGGGGTTAGTATCTCATGGTAACTTACAATATTGCTTGCCTTTTATTTATAGGACTGTGCTCCTCTCTTGGACTGTTGCTCATCATGTGCCTTCAAAGTCCACCGGGATTCAGTGCCTTCCCCCAGATACCTCTGGCCAGTCTCCTCAATAATGCTGTAATCAGGGCACAGTACATTCACCAGGTGGTGGCAGATACATACCGAGACTATGTAAGTACTATACAGCCTTCAATGTAAAGGTCTGCATGTAGTCAGTATGGATAACGTTGCCATATAACCCTTACTGATTATAACATACAATGTACAGTATGACTTCTGTATATACAGTAGACGGATTTTCCCAACTGAGACTGATGGCATATCTATATGCGATATAATAATAGAAAGAGAAAAATAGATAATATTACATTGGCCGTGCTGTTTATGAATAACAAGAGTGCCATTCACCGCACTTCGGGACACTTCAGACAAAATTGCATCAGTTTTTAAAAATTCTATATTCATAGAAAACTATTCTTCATAGATTTTTTGGCTGCTTAATTTTGAACGTACTATACCATTGATTATACAACTGTCCTTCTGTAGCAGTCAGCACAGACAGAAAACCTACTATATATAGATAGGTAATCCATAATTAGTTTACTTCTACTGTGAGGGAAATATGTTATCTGATAATAGTAGATTAGTAGGATTGGGATAACATTGCAGCTGTATTGTTCTCTTGATAGGCCTAGATAAAGATGTCGACAGAGCAGTACTGCACTTATCACTGTTATGCTCTAATGGAGTCACTCACTCCCCTTCCCTCTTTGGTCACAGTGATGGTCTGATTGAGAAAGTCAAGTGAGGCTGTTTGCTGTGCTAAAGGTCCAAACAAAGGAGGAAATTATAGAGCCAGGAAAGAATGTAGAATACATGGAAAAAAAAAAAGAAAAAAAAGCCTGTACATAGAATTTTCACATATAGGCTGGTAATACATGCAGATTTTTTTTTTATGGTTGTACATGTTTAATTTTTACATCTGACAGTGTGCCCACCTATGAGTGCAAGGGGTTGTGCAGAATCCTAGATCTACAGCAGCATCATTTGCCCTCCAAACAAACCCTAAGATTTTCGACCGCAGGAATAAAATGTCAAAAGAAAAAAACATTCACAATGGAGAGTGCCGCAACCAACAGATTGGTTATGCTCTCTTCGAGGGGCCAATATTGATTATTTATTGTAGCCCTATAAAACTGCATAACACACACAGCTGATTAATTTAATTACATTGGAATTCCAATACAATAAGTTACAAATATTGTGACCTCATTGGACAACATCCTCTGGAGGGTCCATCCGCGGATCTAGTGTATTGACTCAAGGTGTTTCTGGATAGAAGGGTTCGAGTCTAAAAGGCTTCCCCGAGAGGTGAGCATAACCAATAGAAGTTAGGCCACTATATGTTTATTGCAGGTGCACATTTTATTTCTCTTGGCATTTAATATCTAGAGGATATGTCATCAATTGACTAGAAGGAAGGGGTTGTGGCTTCTGTCTGACATAAAGCTCCTCCCGACCAGACACTATGGAGAAAATTGCTACACAGTCCCATTAGGGCAGTTTCACACAAGCATGGAGACATTTCTCAGACATTTCCAAGCTTACTGCAGCATAGTGATCAATGATGACTTCCAGTGCTGCCTTGGGTCTATTGTCCCGTACTCAAATGATGCTGTTAGTATGGGACAGTAGACCCTTGGGCTGGACCTCACAGCATCATAAATCACTACAATGCAGTCAGTTCGGGACAGCTGCAGCCATTCTGGGAAATGCAGCCATCACACAGACTGTTTTTCCCAAACCCTGGTTGCAGTGTGAAATTAGCCTTAAAGTGAATGGGGCAGTGTAGCATTTTCAACCCAGCCCCTAGGAGTCACGCTGTCCCATGCAAAAAGCTGAAGGGGTTGTTGAGCTCTGAACTGTAACTCCTACATTCTAGGAGATAGTCCCAAAGATAAGTAGGCTTCAAACTACATGAGGATTAAACAGGTCTGTTCAGCCCCTTAAAGTTTTTTTTTGCCAGAAGCTGAGTATGATATAAAATAACAATATAAGAAATTTTCCATTTACCAATTATCCACCGCTCGCGTGCTGCCGCTTCCTAGTTCCGCCACAGATATCTATATCCTAGCCTCCAGCAATGATATGGATGCAGAAACCAGGTGATTGGTAAGGTGAGTATTTCTCAGTTTTTACAAGCCCTTAAAGTCTTCTGTACCTTTATTTGGAAGTTCAGTTATATTTGTAATTCTCAACTGATGCTAAAAATTGTACTGCACCACATTAATCACGGAGTAAGTCAACATATGCAAAACATGACCATAAGATGGCTACAAAAAGCCACCCTTCACCTTCAATTGTAAGCTAGTTATGACATAAAATTGCATTTCTATGGCCAACTGTCCTGTTGTTCTATTGGTCTCCTCCAGGAACGAACCTTTATCCGTGAAGATAAAAGATATTCAAATAAAAACTCATATGCAATGTTCTGCTACTCAGAAAGCATCCCAGCCCCAACCGACAAGGACAATACCCACCAGAAATCAGTAAGTGGTTTTCTCCTGTGTAAATGTATATAACCAGTGTGGATGCTGTAAAGTCTACCACCATGACCACACTGCTAGCTATGTTCCTAACCAGCCTCCACTTATTACAGGACGTAGACCTCCTGCGATTCTCCCTCACCCTCATTCAGTCTTGGATGACTCCAGTGCAATCATTGAATAAACTGTTTACCAACCAAGTGTTCGGCAACGCGGTCTATGAAAAACTGAGAGACCTAGAAGAAGGATTGTACGCTCTCATGAGGGTAAGCCAAAAGTTTAAGTATGAGAGTATGCCCCAGCTGGTTAGCAAGTCCTATTGGACCATACACAGCACCTGTCGACAGTAATGCCTATAAAGTGTAATATGTAATGAATCTTTTTGCTACCCCCAGGAACTAGATGAAGGAAACGCACGTAATTACGGCCCGTTGCCATTCCAGTATGACAAATTTGACCCCCATCCAGACACCGATGATGATGCACGGATTAAAAACTATGGTCTCCTGTCCTGCTTCAAGAAAGACATGCACAAGGTGGAGACTTACTTGAAAGTGATGAAGTGCCGGAGATTTGTGGAGAGCAATTGTATGGTTTAAATTGTCTAAATAATGACCACTAATAAGGGCCCAGTAACCTGCAGCCTTTTATCATCAGTTGCTTGGGGGAAATTTATGGAATGTTAGTATTATACTTATTGACCAAAGAAGATGTGATCCTGAAGTATTTTGTCTTGTCTCTTAAAGGTCTTTGTACATTGTAAAATAATAAAAGATTATGATGCAGAATTCTTGAATCTCTGTACAGCATTAATACAGGCTAATTTAGTATATCTACAGTAATAATACAGTACAGTCATGTATACACATCCCTGCTGTAACACACAGACAACAGTACCAATATCAAAACCACTACATGTAACACAAAAGATATGCGCTGCCAGAACTCCATGGCACCCCAGGAACACAGGCAGGGGCACCAAAGAAAACCATAGTATCCCATGTGAATACTTACCTGTAATCAATGTCTTTTATAAGTTAATCAATAATATAATATCAGGCAGAATGTGCCTAATCCACTGCATAGCAACAATCCAAGAATGCACAACCACAAATATTAGCCCGGGGGGAAGAAGGGCATGGCTTGGCCGAGAATGTAAGAGGACGCAGCACTGAGAGGCTCCCGTTCTACCTCCTTCAATTCACCTCCATCCTCCTCCTGCGGTGGATAAAAACGGTCCTGGGTGCCACCAGATGTCACTGCCAAACAAGCGGATACTTCCTGTGTCGTTATGACATGAACAGGGAAAAGAGAGAGGGATCAGAAGGACACCGCGGCCTCTTGCCACTCCGAGGCAAGATGGCGCTGTATCAGAAGCGCGGGCAGCGGAGGTTGTGGCCCGCTTGGGTAAATATGCCCACTCATTCTCATTGCCCCTCATGCCTGCTGCGATAACTGCCACCACTACAGACACGGTGGATCAATAAAATCTTTACTTTGCATAAATGTTCTCCAAAATGGCTTATAGACTTTGTCTTGGTCCCAGCAGGCTTTAGCATGAAACTCTGGCAGGCAAACTCAAGTTCTGCTACATCTGTTACTCTCTGGCTCTGCTGTACTGACAGGCTGACTTCGTAACTTGGCTTCTTCTTTCTGCTGCAATTTTTCTCTTTGTAGTCTGTCTGTCTCTCCTCCTGGCTCCTGAGGCTCCAAACTATGTCCTCCATATTCAGAAAAGCTGAAGGTGCTCTGGCTGGCTTGGCTTGGGCATGTCCAGTAGACACGTGCCCAGCACTTGCTTTCTTCCCCTAACAGGGGGTAAGCTAGACTGCAAATAAACTTCCACAGAGCGGGTTTAGAATGGAATGGAAAGTTCCATTCTATGTACCTGTAACTCTGTCGTGTTTGCTGCTGGTGAACCAGGCACATTACACGTGAACATAAACCGTTACAAAATAGGAATTGCACAGTGTTTGGAACTGAAATAAATACACATGATGACATTAGGTTAACCAGTAAAGACAGTAGCGGGGTGCAGACGAGGTGACGTTTGATTAGTACCATTTGGGTGTAGATACAACTTTTTGATCACTTTTATTAACTTTTTGGAAAGTGAGGTGGGCAAAATTTCAATTTTATCATAGTTTTTGGGGTATTTTTTATGACGTTCACCGTACGGAAGCGTAACAAACCCATTTTATAGATCGAAGTCGTTACGGACGCGGTGATATATAACATGTGTAGTGTATTTTTTATCTTTTTATTAGTGATAAGTGTGTTTTTGGTTTTTACCTTTTTCACTTTTTACATTTTTTTGGACCCAGACCCACTTGGTTCTTGAAGATCCAGTGGATCTGGTGTCTGTATAATACAGTACAGTACATTATATAATGTACTGTACTGTATTTTTACTTGACACTTAGTCTGATCAGACTTTTGACTTTAGCAAAAGTCTGATCAGACTTCTATTACCATGGCAAGCAGGACGCTTTTGAAGGCATCCTATTGCCATGGTTAGCAGTCCTCCGCTGCTATAACAGAGCAGCGGAGGATGAGGAGGAGGAAGCTGGGGATTGGAGCTAAGGGGCTGCACCAGGCACAGCAGCCCCCTACAGCAGCTCCTCTCTCTTAACCACTTCCATACAGCGGTCCCTAGGGACCGCAGCATGAAAGGGGTTAACAGGCTGACATCCGTGCCTGCACGGATGTCAGCCGTCCTAAGCAGAGTGTCAGCAATGTGCTGACACACTGCTTGTCACACTCGGCCATCCTGAAAATGAGCGGAGGGGCGGGCAGAGGATTGCGCGCGCCCGCCCACCCCAAGCCTATAGGAATGAAAAAAACATTTCCCGGCTTTTAAAAGTATCTATGACCGCGGGGATCAGATACATTGCAAGCGCTGCAAACTGAAAGGTCTGAATTGACCTGCGGTTTGCAGCGATCGCTGATACGGGGGGGGTCGCTGGACCCCCTTCGGCATATGAACATGGTTCCTGCTGCACGATCGCAGCAGGAACCATGTTTCTAGCGATTTTTTATTTTTTTAAATACGGGATTTAATTTAGGACGTATGGGTATGCCCTGTGTCCTTAAGGACTCGGACATTAGGGCGTACCCATCCTTAAGGGGTTAATATTGTTATATTTTAATTGTATGGGCATTTTCGCACATGGCGATGCCCATGATGTTTATTTTTTGGGGGTTAAGTATTTTTATTTTTAAGGAAAGGGGGATTTGAACTTTATGGCATGTATTGGTATATTCCTGAAATAGACACCGAAGCTTGCTTGAGGCTTCGGTTTATTCCAGCGATGAAATAGGTTCCCCGATCTCAGACGCGCGTAATCGCGCGAATTCCGCTTCTAGACTGATCAGATGCATCTGAAGGGTAAAATGTATGCGATCAGCCTTATGGCTGATTGCATACATGTGCCGCAGGTTTCTGTTATTTAAAATAGCAGAAACCAGGCGGCTATGGCGCCCTCAGCACGTGCGAGCGGGTGCCATGCTTAGGGAATGGACTTCGGCCGTACATATACAGAGGAGGTCCTTAAAGGGTTAATGCTCCGTGTCTCTGCTGTCCAGAGCAGGGCTTGGCACTCTTTCACGCAGCGGATTACTCGCACGGCATCCGCTCATGTGAATGAGCCCTAATACTATCTGTAAAGAAGGAGTCCTTATTGTATAATTTGTATAATTTTGTAAACGCTGTTTAATAAAGACTATCTGATTTAAAAAAAAAAAAAATGTTAGCCCTGTGTGTTCTGTTGTTCTCAATAAATCTCCAGGCTATTTCCTATTGCAAACCAATAATCTTTAAATAATGTTCAGAATTCATAATTTAAATTTTTCCCTGCCAAGGATACAGGCTCAAACAGGGGAACATGGTGAATCCCCTTGTGGGCCCTTTAGCAAGCCTGGAGGGCCCTTTAGCCCTAGTACCCCACCCCCTGCACAAGCGGTACATGACATAGCACTCCATATAGATAGGCAGCCTATGTTTATATAAAAAACTAGGTAGCTTATTTAAAGAGGACCTTTCACTGGTCCACAGTTTATGAGTTAAAGCTATGTACATTGAGAGCGGCAACCAGGGATGGTATCCTGAATATGAGCTGAGCGCTGCGATTGGCCAGCTGCTCCAGCCATGGGAGAAGGAGACGTCCAGGGCGGAAGAAGAAGTCTCCGCCCCAGGCAAAATTAGAGCAGCAGGAGCGCCGGTACCGGGGGCTACAGAGGACGAACGGAGCGGCACCCAGGGATACAAGTAAGTGCAGGGACATCCCTGAGTGCCGCTCTCCATGTAAATAGCTTTAACTCATAAACTGTGGACCAGTGAAAGGTCCTCTTTAACAAACTATCCAGTTTATTATTATAGATGCAATCATGGCTGAGAAGATAGGTACTGAGGCAGGCCAGCCGGTATTATCTTTTTCCACGGAACCACTTTCTCAAAGTCGCTGCATAGACCCCCATAATAAATCATCTTGTAGCATTTTGTTGCTGCCTGCCACTGTTTGAGCAGATGATATCTACATGTAGCTTTTCAGTGGGCCCACAGAACGAATTTTACTGGTACAACACTGCAAAGACGTATCTCATATGTCCTCGCAGTTTGCCACTTCAGTAGCCAAGGATGTATCTTTTACCCTCAGTTCACACTTGCGCGTTTTACAGCACGTTCGAACGCGCTGTAAAACGCATAACCGATGCAAACCAATGCTTCCCTATGGGACTGGTTCACATTTTCGCGTTTTACAGCGCATTCGAGCGCGCTGAAAACGCCCGACGCATAAACAAGTACTTGAGCTTTTTTGGGGCGTTTGTCGCGCGTTTTGGCCCATAGACTTCAATGGGAACGCGCAACGCTTGTATTTTGCGCCTTTTTGACATTGAAAACGCGCGTTTATAAATTTGCAACATGCTGGAAAGGCCAAACCCCAGCTCTGATTGGCCAAACTTCATATAGACAGGGATATTTGGTCATTGGACAACACTGCAGTCAATCACACAAACGCGCGTAGAACGCGTGTTTACTATTGCCAAAAACGCGCACTAAAATGCACGTAAAACGCTCAGGTGTGAACCCAGGGTAAAGCTTGGATTGTCAGCCTGAAAAGAGGTTAAAGCAGCCCCTCCTCCAGCCATGATCTCAATCAGTGTGGAGGTGTTCCAGTGGGAGATATGCTGACAGGCTGCAGGGCTCCTCCTCTTCATATATATGACCCCAGGGGAGGGTGACATGTTCTTCTAAACAAGTTATCAATCCCCCCCATCAATCTGAGGGCATAATTGCTATTTGATTGCCACTTATAGGAGGATTTTTTCCAATACAAGAGCGCTTCCATTTTCCTCATCCGTGTCATTGGGGGACACAAGATAGACCATAAAATTGGGAAAGGGGGCGATTTATACTTAATATTTTGGTGTTTTTTTTTTTTACTTTTTATTTTATTTTATTTAATTTAATAACTATTTCCCCCCTTAGGGGCTAGAATCTGGGATCTTTTAATCCCTTGTCCTATTCACCCTAATAGAGCTGTATTAGGGTGACTAGGACTTCACACTTTCCCTGCTGCCCTGTGCATAGTACACACAGCAGAAGGGAGCTTACCATGGCAGCCAGGGCTTCAGTAGCGTCCTGGCTGCCATGGTAACCGATCGGAGCCCCAGGATTGCACAGCTGAGGCTCCGATCAGAAGCTGCCACTACAAATGAGGAGGAGAGGGGGGGGGACCCTGTGGCCACTGTCATCAATTATTTTAATACTGGGGAGGAGGGGGGGTGCACTGCACTACCAATGATAATTAACCTTTAATACATATACAGTAGGCAGGTACCGCCGACACCCGCCTCCTGTATTTGTATTAAAGGTTAATTATCATTGGTGGCACAGTGGCTAGGCACCTGCTATGCTGGCTGCTTGACTCTGGGGAGAACACTCAGGAGCACTAGCTCAGATGACGTAGCGGTGTATTCACTTCTGCTTTAATTATTAGCGGCACATTCATTGGTCGCAGTGGTGCAGGCAGCTTCAGAGCCCGCTCACTTCATTGGGCTCAGCGGCGGCCGCATCATAGGAGAGAGGGATTACCTCCCTCCTTCTCCACAGTCTCGTGCGCGCAAGCGCCATAGGAGGAGAGTCTAGCATTGAAAAAATTAACATCCTGATACCAAAACTATACTGGCATAAAAGAATTGATTGGGTATCGAAAGTTCGATACCCGAAACAACCCTACACCTGATATAACTTGGTAAAGGTGCGTAGAGAGGACCAGCAACCTTTCACACCTTAAGAGGAGAAACTTGGTAATGTACTGCCCAAGAGGCCCCCACTGATCAGGTGGAATGAGTGGTAAACAGGAAAGAGGTGCGCCTCAGAAATGATGGGGCAGATCCAACAGAAGATGCTGGATTTAGACTTCGCCAGACTCTTCCTAGAACCATCAGGGATAATGAAGGTGGACATGACCAAAAGATATGTGCTGACTGCCCGCACCACATCCAGAGTATACAGCACTTCTCCCTTCGGCTGAATTAGAGCCAGACAAAACGCAACCTCGATCTAAAGAAAAAGTAAGGAGTTGTCCTTCAAAGGTTCAAAATGGGAATGCTGTAGAGCTTCCATTAAGAGATTAAGGTGCTAGGGTGGTAATAGAGAGCAGTAGGGTGGTACCGCCTGGGCCACACGCACGGGTTACTGAAAAATGACAGCAACGAGACCTGTCCCTTGACAGAACTGAGACCCAAACCCTAGCCAAAATCCACCTGAAGAAAATAAAAGATGGAGGAGAGTAAAAAGCGCTTAGGAGAAAGGTGCAACTGTTTGCACTAGAGATGAGGAAAATGATTCTACAGAATTGATTTGTCCAATCAGCAGGGCTTATGCAAATGAAAAAGCCCTGGTGATCGGACAAATCGATTCGGTAGAATGATTTCGCTCATCTCTAGTTTGCACCAATGAACAAAGGATTTCCACATCCTGTGCTAGATTTGTGAGGAATCTGGTTTCCTGGCCTTGATCATACTCTGAATGACTGAATCCTCTGGCACTGAGATTGTCACCTTGGCTGTCAGACTTTGCGTTCCTACTTGAAGGTTGAGGTGCACCACCACTGCAGTGTTGTCCATCTGGATGCAGACCAGGTGCCCAGCAAGCTGGTTGGTCCAGTATAGCAAGGATAACCTTATGGTTTTCAGCCATTTCCCCCTGTACTGTGAGGGACTGAGAAACAGCTCCCCATCCGTGGTGGCTGACGTCCACTGTGACAATTATCCACCTGAGAGGGATTAAGGATCGGCCTACAGTCAGCATTGCTGAGTACAGGCACCAATGAAGGCAGCATTGGACCAAAGTGGAAGGCGAATTTGATTGTCTAGTCATGTCAGAGGCTTGTTCTACTTGGTCAGGATTGCACGCTGATGAAGGCAAGAATTAAATTGGGTGTACAGCACTGCTTTCATCATGGTAACCATGAGCCCAAGGACCTACATGCAGAGGTGAACTGGTAACAGACAAGGAGGAGAAATCTTGCAGACCCTGCTGTGCAGGCAGTTTATCTTGTGCAAGGCAGGATGACTCTGGCCAGATGGTTGTTGACGCACATCCATAGCAAGATGATCCTCTGGAAGGAAATTGAGTTGGATTTCCGGATGGTGACTAACCCCTAAAGTATTGAAGAGTGTCCAGGACTATCATCACACTGGCTGTTGGATGCTCTGGAGGGCACTTTCACAAGGATGTCATCCAGGTATAAGATTGCAATGATTCCTCTAACGTGAAGCAGAGTGATGAGTAAGACTTTGGCCACTGCTAAATCAAATGGGAGAGCCACATATTGGAGGTGGAGGGGACCCAGTGCACATCTTATGAACTGCTGGAGTGGGACACTGGAATGTTGGAGTAAGCGTCTTGGATGTCTATTGAATCTTTCACCAAGCACAGAGATTCCATATGAAAATACTGTGCTTTGACAAACCCGTTGAGGAACTTTAGATCCAGTATTGTAAAAGTAGAACCCTCTTTCTTGGGAACTATAAACAAGTTAGAATAAAAACTGATGGGGAGCCGGGGTGATTACTCCCTGAACAAGTACAAGAGACTGCTTGGAACAGCGCTAGGGTGGATGTTCAGAAGAGGCAAGAGAGAGGTGCGGAAGAAAATTATATCTTGTACCCATCCAATATGAGCTATCATTCCCAGACATCCGAAACATGGGTAAGCCAGACCTCCCAAAAGAGATGTAGCCGGACCCCAACCCGAGCAGACTCAGATGGGGCCGCAATTCATGCAGATGTGGACTTGAAAGTAGGGCGGTTGGTGAGAGGGCGCCATTCGTGGCAGGGTTTAAAGGATGGTTTTCTTTTGTGGTCTTTAGGCATCTTAGAGCCGGACACTTGCAGGCTCAGAAAGCACAGAAAATAGTGAAAATAAGGCCTGGTCTATTTGCAGGAATTAGTACGGGCTACCCTTGCAGCAGATGCATACTTTTGCCCCCTGTGGTATCCAAGATAATCTCATCCAGTTTCTTACCAAACAGACAGGATCGAGAAAAGGGGAGGGCAGTAAGTGCTTATTTGGAAGCGTTATCTGTTGCCCAACAAGAAAGCCACCATGTCCTATAGACAGCTACCAGCAAAGCAATGGAATATGTCATCAGTCGGGCTGCATCAAGGGAGGCTTCGTAGATGTAGAAGCTTGCCTGGAAAATTTGAAGGGCGATATCCACCAGCTTGTCCCTTTTGTCCCTCAAAAGGATACCTGTGCAGAGCTGGGGGGCCTATTCTGCCATAGCTTTGCTGACCCACATGAAGGCAAAGATCTGGCAAAGAGCTGACCTGATGGATTCAAAGGATGATTTGGAAAAGGACTCTAGCTTTCTATCCTTTCGTTGGAGAAGGAAGCTGCATCCCACATCGGCAGGGTGGTATGTTTAGCCAGTCAGGAAACCAGAGGGTCCACAATAGGGAGTGAGGACCACTTTTTTAACAAGGTCCTCAGGAAACAGGTAGAGAAAGACCAGGCGTTTGGACATAAAGTGCTGATCTGGAAAATATGACTCCTTGGCAAGAGAGGAATAGAGGTCTTTGTGATTCAGGATTCAGTGTACTGTCCCTTAGGGAAGGTAGTTACACTGGGAATTTGGGGTCTCAGTATTCAGTGTAACCCTAAGGCTAGCAGGAAATAGCGGATTTGGGGGTTCGCAGTACCTCTTTCTTCCAGAGGTGGGGAAAGAGCAGCCGGTTTGGTGATCTGCTGGTCTCCCGCCTCTTAGTAACTGAAGACAGAAGGGTTAGCTCCTGTAATCAGGCTTGACAAAAGAAATAAAATGTAGTGAGAAAAAAAATATATTGCAGACATGCTGAGGCACGTATGTCTGCCTCCTACAGATACCAAGCTCAAAACAGATTTAGCTTAGTCCCTGTGGCAAGGTTATCGCCGATGGGAGGAGAAAAAACTCTTTTGTGCTTAGTGTCCGCCTCCTAGTTGCAACAGCTATACCCATGGTCTATCCTGGACCCCCAATGACATGGATGAGAAAGAAGAGTCCATTTAAACTGTCCCAAAAGTTTCCCCCGCCGCTAATACCTCTCAAAATGTTGCGGCCTGGTCAGTTACAGCATTGCTGAGGCTCCCCTTTTTTTACAGTGATTTGTCTGAGTGCAGCATTATTTCTCTCCCCACAAGCAAGCTTAGCTCCTGAGCTGTTAGCAGAGGCTCCAGTATGCTTCTCTCACCGAAGAGTAGTCACAGTAAAAATGTAAATTTGGGGGTGCACTAGTTTTTCAAAGAGCTTTCATATTTTTTTTTTTTACTTAAAACCAGATTTTTGTCCTTTCCAGCTCTGGTGGTTTTCTGATGATATGTATATGTAAATTGTTCTGATGTGTACAGTATAAGTGCTGGGAGGGGTGTATATCCCCACCCAGATACCTCAGCTGGGTGAGATAACTGAAATCCAGAAAGCTGCAGTGGTTTTCAGCAAAGTGTAGTTTGCTGAGACAGTTTGGTCTAGATGTTGTTCTGGGCTGGATTTCATGTGGACTAGGGAATAGGTTTGGTAGTGGGATCTGCCAGTCCACACCCATTCACTTACGTCTTTTGCCAGAGGTGAGGCCTGCTGCTGTAATCAAGGAAGGATAAAACAACCCTCTGTGTATGACTTGGGGGGTGAAGCCTGAGAGGCTCTGTGTGGTCTCAGCCAGGAGGGCTGAGGGGCCATGAGGCTTTGTAAAGCCTGAAGTTTGGGGGGCCCAGTGACACCTACAGAAAGAGGGTTGCACGGTCAGAGTTGGGAGGACTTCTGGACCATCTCCCCCCAAGGGTGCTGGTGGTCACAGCTTGGAGGCTGCTGGACTGTATATGGCTGAGGAAGCCGGATCTAATCCCATGTGTGAACGGCGCTCTATAGGTGAGGTAGAGACAACACGTGTATTAGGTAGAGCCCAGACGGGCAGGTGTTTATTTTCGATATTTATGTGTGTGATGGTGCTAAAGTGCCGAAATAAAGAGCCTTTTGGACTTGCACACCGACGTCAGAGGAGAAGTCTGTGATTGCAACCCCCTGAGAGAGAGCGATCCCTTACAAGATATAAACCTAAGTGGTATGCATGACGAACATTTATTTTTAGGAGGTGTGGTGCATATAACTTTTTGTTTTGGTCACTTTTATGTATGAATATCAACTTTCATGCAATTTGTATGAAAAATAACACTCATACAAAAATTACATGAATGTGTCTGTGTGTATAAGGGTATGACCACACAGTGCGGTTGTGACAGGTGCAGCAGAGCCATACAGGCCCTGAACCTAGACCACAAAGGACCAGACTGTTTAGCTAGTCTGCATTGCTAATGGGCAGGCAGTATTGCAGGTGCCGCACAGCAATGCAGACTGTGGTATTGTAGTTTAGGGCCCACTGTGGCCTGTATGGTAGCACATATTTGACAGCAGTGCCGCTGTGTTTCCACCGCAATACATACCCTAAAGTGCTGAGTGGCATTTTAACAATGTGACAGGTGTATGTGCTTTTTAGAAAATAAGATTTATTTTATTTTGTAATTTAGGTTTTATTTGCAGATGTCAACATTGTACTGGCAGCCAGAAGTGTAAAATGTCCAAAAACCCCTGACAGTGAAAGGGTTCATGGAAAAGGCACAAAAAAAGAAACACACAATAATACATTTCACAAAATAGCATTATACATTTAATGTCAACACAAAGTACAAATATAAATTACAAGTATAAAAAGCTACTCTTATAAATCTACCAAAGTATCTTCATGGAATGAGAGTTCTGCCCAGTCCTCTTCATCTTCTCCTCCTGGATCCAGTGGAGTCCAAGTAAAGTCATTTACCTGCAACACAGAACATACATCACAGAGAGACACCTGTGCTTTTACATGGAACTGCAGATAAAAACATTAGTTTTTATTGATAGCTGGAAAGCACTGAATGACTAATACAATACACAGTGGTGAGTTTGTTCACACCTGAATAAGCCCTTGCAATTCTTCTTCTGTTAGGCAATCCAAGGTATCATCTTCACCGGGAACATATTCCACAGCAACTTTACCGCTGTCTGTATTGGGAGGAAGACACATAAAACTTGTGTATATTATTCTTATCATGATCAATAACTTGACTGCACAGACCTAATTTCTGTACCTGATATTCACTGAAACTGTTGGCTAGTGGGACCTTGCTGTAGTATATTATGAACACCAGTACATGGAATCTCTCAAAGACTGCCCTAGCTACTTTGATATCCTAATAGGAAGGACTTCTGGCTAATCAGAAGTGCCAAGAAAACCCGTTTGAGTCCCTTCTATATTATATGTGGCATGGAAACACAGGAAAGTGGTGTGCCTTCTAGGTACTTCTAACTGACCAACACTGCCTGAGCGGCAACCCACATTGTTATAATACTGCCCGCTCAAATGCAACATGGGTACTTTGGGTTGTCCAGAATCAAGATATTGATGACCTATTCCTGGATAGGTCATCAATATTTGATTGGTGGGGGTCCAACACCAGGGACGCTCACTAAAAACTGTTCTCAGAAGTCACTAGAAATAACAAAGTGAATGGAACTAGGAGCAGACGGTTCAGTCCACTATGTAGTGGCTGTGCCGGGTTACTGCAGCTCAGTGGCAATCACTCCATTCAAGGTGGGGGTCAAAGTGTTGCACTTAATGGTAAACTGTATTTTTCGCTTTACAAGACGTGCTTTTTCCCTCAAAAGTGGGGGGAAAATGGCGTCTTGTAAAGCGAATACTGATGAGCGCTTCCATTATGGAAGGGAGAAGGAGAAAAGGGAGGGATGAGCTGGTATTACTCCCCGCTCCCTGGTCTTCTCCGGCTGTGCTGTGTCCTGACGGTGTTCAGCGCCAGAACAGAGTGCGTACTATGACCTGTCACTGTGTAACGTCAGGCCACAGTACAGTGCAGACAAAAGAGCATGCTGGATCTCCAGAGTGGCGGTGCAGTCAGGAGCAGGAGAGGTAAGTTACTTTATTTTTTGTCTGATCTGAGGTCTGATAAATATTGGGGGTCTGATCTGAGGTCTGATGAGGACTGGGGGTCTGATGAAGATCTGATCTGAGTTCTGATGTCATTTTTTTACATTTTCTTCCTCTAAAATCTTAGTCAGACAATCCTATTAATATTACATATTAATGCACGCACACAAAAAACACCTAAATCACAATGCAATGACTATTACCGAAAACCACCAACAGGATCTTCTGGAAAGCGTTAGATAAAGCCCTCTGCTCAGAATACTTTTGTACCTTCCCAGACTTTGATATAAATTCCACTGGATCTGGGAAAAACACACAACCAAAAAATCCTTTTATATAAAATACAAACACATACACTGGAAAATCATCCAGAAAATTAACTGATGCGCCAAATCTATAGCCCATTGTGCTTACACTAGTGGGAACATTTATCAACTGCTATACACCAGAAAACCAGCATCAAATAGTCCAAAATTGTTTTGCAACCTTGTGGGTTTTGTTGCTTTTTTGAATAGTGGTGAACAGTGCTGGGAGTGGGGGGTGCCAGGCATAGCCAGTCTGGCACATTTATTATAATCTATGCCAGGAAACTGTCCTAGATTATACCTAAAACCTATATTTGCACTCTTCTGGTGCACAGAACTGCACTTAATAATTGTGAAGCAACTGACTCCAGCGGGGGAGAGATGAAGACCAGCATGTAAAATGCCAGTCTTAATAAATGTCCCATATACGTATAACTAGGACTGACATAATGGTTAACAGTAGAACTGAGCAAAACTGAAAATTTGGATTTCCAACAAATTAATTTCTTTGGTATTGCACAAAAGGTAATCAGGGACAACCAAGATTTTTCACTCAAAGGGATAACCTGAAACGAGACCGGTCAGTAGAGTTTGAGGTCTGCTCTTAAGAAACACAAGTTTATATCATGGCACCACCCCTTTAAGGCTAGTTTCACACTAGTGGCAAGGACCTCCGGCAGGCTGTTTCAGCGGGTGAACAGCCTGTCGGTTCCGTGCTGCCGCTAGTGCACGAGTGCCCTCGGACTACTGCTCCGGCCCCATTGACTATAATGGGGGCGGACCGGAGTTCGGGCGGCAGTACGGCAAACATGTCGAGAGGCGGCCGGTATAAAACTACAACATGTCAGTGGGGCCGGAGCGGTAGTTTGGGGCAACGCGTGCACAAGCGGCAGCACTGATCCGACAAGCTGTTCACCCGCCGGAACAGCCTGCCGGAGTTCCTTGCAGCTAGTGTGAAACTAGCCTAACATCTATGGTATGTAATTACTGCTGAAACGGTCAGGTCGTAGTTTGTGGCAGTTACATCATCTGAGGAACAGGGTGTAATGTGACTGAGCCTTAGAGCCCGTTTAAACAGTTTTTAGCCACGATTTTGGCATTTTTCTATGCAGAATCAGCACCAAGGGCGCCTCCAAACAGCTTCCCATTCATTTCCATGTGGAAAAAAAAAAGAAGCAGCGTAGCCTATCTTGGCACGGAATCTACACTGAATCTCCTACTGATGTGAAAGGGAAGTGGAGAAAAACGAATAGTACGCTTCATATATATCTGCACTTTTTTTTTTTTTTAACCTTTCTTGGTTCGGATCCACGGCATTAAAAATGCAGTTTTGCGGGGGGCGTGGTCTGCTGGGCATGGAGTGAGGACGCATCCTCGTGGAGCTCCCCCTGCCATCCTGATATTATCCTGTGCCTGCTGCTGCCATCTGCGATTTTCCTACCTCAGCCTGCCCTCAGGTCTCACCTAGTGCCCGGGGGTGTTCTGGAGTGACGGACGCGCTTCTCGGGGAACCGCTCCAGATTCTTTCAAACACCGGAGGAGGCTGTAGACTGGCTGGATCATAGGCACCCAGGATGATGACCGTTCGCAGGAGTGGTCCGAAAGTCGGCGTCAACAATCTCTTTATCTGAACTGCGGGGCATTGCTATCTAGGATTTGTTTTTTTCGTTCTTTGCTTGCTCCTAGTTCTTGCTGTGCCAGTTAGTCAGCTCTTAGTTTGGGAAAGACAGGACAATGTGTTGAAGTTCAATGGAAAACTACTGACAGGGGTTGAGCTCCGACTAGGGCGATGCGTCCTGTAGCGATTAGTTTGGTTTTCATATTTCTAGTTAGTGAGTTAGGATACTCAGGATAGACCTACGGTAGTTCTTAGAGTTTAGGGCTCCAGGAGCTTAGACAAGTTGGGGTGGTCTAGGCAGGGTGGGAAAGGGATGGGAATTTTCATTGCTAAATTTGTTTTGTATGTGTGTGTGAATGATTGTGGCAGTGGCACAGATTCTGTATGGTGCATTTTTCCCCAAAAAACATGGCGGGATGTAAGATAATCTCCTGGAATGAGAGAGGTCTGAATGATAAGATCAAAAGAGCTTTGGTGTTCAATTATGTTAAAAAATATAACCCAGATATTCTTGTTTTTCAGGAAACTCATCTTCAGGGGCAAAAAGTATTATCTATTAAGAAGCCATGGGTGGGACCTGTGTATCATGCGACTTACTCCAACTATGCTAGGGGTGTGTCGGTGCTGGTCAGTAAGTTTCTTCTGTTTCAGCTGATCTCCGTGCACATTGATCCGTCAGGGAAATATGTCTTAGTACAGGCCGATATTTGGGGCCATGGGGTTTTACTTGTTGCAGTATATGTACCACCGCCGTTTGAGAGGGATTTGCTAGATCGTATTATGGCTCAGGTGGCTGTTCTTCCGACGGCCCCCCTATTCATAATAGGAGATTTTAACGCTACTCTGGATGCCCAGCTTGATAGGCTTCGGCCGACTGCCAGACATATTCCGACGCTCCAGTATTGGGCGCAAGCGAATAATTTGTCTGAGATCTGGAGAGGACTCCATCCTACGGCCAGACAGTATTCCTGTCACTCAGCCTCGGTCAATTCTTTGTCTCGCATAGATCTAGCCTTTGCAAATCAGGCGGGCCTCCAGTGGGTGCAAGCGGCGGAATACTTGCCGAGGGGTATCTCGGATCATGCCCCTTTGCAGGTGCTGCTCAGACTTCCGGTTGGTAAACCACGTTCTGTCTGGCGACTGAATCTGAAGTGGCTGGAGGTCCTCCCGGTACGGGTGGCTTGTCTTGAGGGCATCTCGTCATTTTGGGCAGTGAATGAGGGATCCTCTAATCCTTTAGTGGAGTGGGATGCATCTAAGGCTGTGTTGAGGGGCATATTAATAGCGGCTATAGCGACCCACAGATTGGAACTAGCTTCCACTACAGTGAAACTAGAGGAGAAATTAGTGTTAGCTGAAAAGGAATATGTAGACGACCCCAACACTAGCTCATCAATCCGAATGGCTCTCCATGAAGCGGCAATATGTTTTGCATTTAACTGAATATACGCAGAAGCGTCTACTATCCCTGAAACAAAGTTGTTTCGTGGAAGGAGACAAGAACGGGAAAGCACTGGCGTATCTCGCTAGGTCGGAAACTCCACAAACGGTGGTGGCTGCTATTCGGAATGATAGAGGCGAGCTTTGCACAGCGCCAGAGGATATTGGTACCCGGTTTGTTGAGTACTATTCGTCTCTATATGCTACTAAGACCACTAAATCTACTGCGGATACTACGCAGTTTTTGGATACTATTCAATTGACGCAGCTGTCTCGCTCAGATCAGTTGATGTTAGATGCGCCCATAACGCAACAGGAAATCCAGATGGCAATTTCATCTATGACTAAGGGCAAGGCTCCTGGTCCGGATGGCTTCCCAATGGAGTGGTATGCATTTCAGATAGAGGAAGGGAGTCGGAGGCTCTGTAACATGTTCGCACATGCGTTTGAAACGGGAGAGTTTCCGCCATCATTTCAGGAGGCTACCATAGTAGTGATCCACAAACCCGGGAAGCCACCGGACCAATGTAGCTCATATTGGCCGATATCCCTAATCAATTCTGACGCTAAAATATTAGCTAAGGTGTTGGCTGTGAGGCTGTCATCCTTTCTATTGTCGGGGTGGATCAGTCGGGTTTTATGCCCGGGAAATTTTCCGACGCCTTTTTACAAATTTACAAGTGACACATGATAACGCGGGTAACAGGGCGATAGCATCGCTGGATAATGAAAAGGCGTTCGACTCTGTCGAATGGCAGTTTATGTGGGCGGTGATGGTGAAAGTAGGGATCCCCCAAAATTTTCTCCGGTGGGTTCATCTATTATACATGCACCCGACGGCCTGGGTTAGGGTCAATGGATATTTATCTCAACCATTCCTGCTAGGGAGGGGTACCAGACAGGGGTGCCCGCTATCCCCCCTTTTATTTGCGTTAATCATGGAACCCCTATCGATCAGTATTGCCAGCAGTGCTAGGATTAGGGGATGGGAAGTGGTGGGCATCTCTGAGAAGATTTCTTTATATGCAAATGACATGCTGATATACTTGGGAGATGTGGGGCCTTCTCTGGAGACCCTTCTAGATTTGGTGAATTCATACGGCTCCTATTCGGGATTACGTGTGAATTGGTCTAAGTCGGCACTGTATTTAGTAGACGATGTCTCTTCTCAGAGTATATCCCCACTATCGTCACTCCAGGTGGTAGATCGCTTCACATATCTAGGTGTAGTTGTTCACAAGGATGTGACGCAGTTTGCTACCCTTAACCTGCACCCAGTTACGCAATTTGTTCAACGGAAGATGAAGGTTTGGGAATCCTTACCGCTGTCCCTGATTGGTCGTATATATGTTTTTAAAATGGTCCTTTTACCCAAATTGCTATATGTTTATAGGGTGGCCCCTATATCAATCCCTAAATCACACTTTAAAGCTATAGATTGTATGTTGACGACATTCTTGTGGAATAGGTCGGTCCCTCGTATAGCTAGGGAAATGCTGAAGGCACCGTATAGCAGAGGAGGTTTGGCGCTTCCTGATTTGTACTTATATTATATCGCGGCGCAATTGAATTACGTAGCTTGGTGGTTCCAGGCAGACTCTAGTAATCCTGCTGTAGTGTTAGAGGCGGCTTTGATGGGTTCTTATGAAGCCATGACTAATCTGGTGTACAGGGAAGGGAAGTACCCAGTGAGGTGCCGGACCACGCTTATGACCAGTGTGCTGAAGGCATGGAGTGCTTTTGCTGGGGTGAGGGACGAGGATGATACCGGGGGGGACCTGTGGTCTCCAGTCCTGCCGTTGTGGAGAAACCCTTTGTTGTCAGAGTTGATTTCGTTACCGGCCTTTGAATTTTGGCCACAGAAGGGTGTCAAGTACCTCACGCAATTATATGAGGAGGGCCATTTTAAAACATTCTCTTCTCTGCAGGCGGAGTACGATATACCGCGATCTTCCCTATTTAAATTCTGTCAATTGAGACATGCCTGTAATGCTCAGTTTGGGCCTGGCCCACTGAGAATAGAATTTAGTCCTGTGGAAAAAATTGTCAGACGAGTCCAGTCAAACCAAGATGGTCTCCGCGTTGTATGGGTTCCTTGTGTCGACTCGTCCCTCGCCGATTGCAAAGGTGTTTGGTAAGTGGTGTGTAGATATCCCTAGCTTAGAGCCTCACCATGAAAAAGAGCTAACTGCCTCCTGGAGGGGGTCGGTGATTTGTGCACGGGATCAGCTGATCCAGGCAAAATGGTTGCATAGAGTGTATCTTACTCCGGTACGGCTAATGCGTATGCGCAAACTTGCTTCTGACACCTGTACTCGATGCAATGCTGCTAGGGGTACACTAATGCATATGATTTGGGAATGTCCTATGCTAGCCAAATTTTGGCCTGGTGTACATACCTACTTTAACACTAAATTAGGATTTCCGGCAGGGGTAACGCCTGAGGTCTGTTTGCTGGGGTTGGTCAACGAGATCATCCCGACCAAATTCATGAGAATCCTGTACAGATTACTATTGTTTTACGCTAGGAAATCCATCTTACTGAATTGGAAGCCCCCCAAACAACTAGAGGTTTCACACTGGATTCAACTTGTTAACAGCACGTTATCCCTGTATAAACTTACCTATGAGGCCAGAGGTACTCCAGAGAAATTTGAGAAGATTTGAGGTGTGTGGCTTAGTGCTAATACGGTTGAGATGTGATGTGGGATGGTTTGTAGTTGAATCTGTGTCACTGCCGGTATGAATGTGTGGATGTGTGTGAGCGGACATTGAGATCTTATCTATTTTGGATATGTTTATGATAATGTTACCTATCTGACTGATTATGCACGTGAGGACCTATTGCGTCCTTACTTTCTTTCTTGTAGTATAACCTGTCAGGATCGTGTCTGATGTGCGTGTGTAACTCATTGTTTAATTTGTTACTGGGTACGTTTTCCGGTTGTTCTTTTTATGTTTATGACAAATGATTGAAAACACATAAATAAAGCCTTTTTAAAAAAAAATGCAGTTTTGCACTGAAGTATACACCTCCCAAAAAAACGAATAAAAACAACGCCTCAAAAACGTGCCAAAAACTCTCCATAAATGTGCCTTAAAAAAATATAAACTTATAAAATCAGCATGGATTCCACTTTGATTTTAAAAGTGTGCTTTCAAAATCCGTCATGTGAACATACCCTTACAGGTATGAATAAATAGATCAGCAATCCACAATTCCCAAAATGAATTCTTACCATTCTGCTTTGTAATGCTCTCTTCTGCCACTCCGACTCCTCTGCTGCGAACGCCATAATGAGGAAGGGTCACTTCCACGACACACAGATATCTTAGTTTTGTCTGTTCTTGCGGTTCTGATTCCTCCTCGGGGTCATCATCCAAACCAGAAATATTCTCTAGCTGGAGGGTAAATCAGATAGAAATATATTATGTACGGTATATTCTGACTTTCTGCATTTACTCGTCATCGGGTATTCAAACCAGATGCAACGGATAAGTGATACTGTTAGACTGATGGGGAAGGGTCATGGAGCGGCAGTCGATCACCACTAATCTCTGAGCTGCTACCAACACATGTACAGGAACACTGAATGGCAACTAATACAGTCACCAGTTCATCTCCCACAGGGGTGTTATCCAGCTCTCCCAGAGCCCTGAAGAGCAAATCTTTATAGTTGTGTTGCAGTACTGTTTTGGAAGACAATTGCTGCATTAACAACTAAAAGTATCCTTCGGGAGCCTGGGAAAGCTGGGTGACAACCCCTGTGGAAGCAGCACTACTAGTGGCCATATTCCATGCATCTCTGTATGGATGGGATCCTTATCAGTGGCTCAATGGACATGTGCCACTTAGCCATCCACAGAGACAACGTGTAAAGACTCCCCAAATATTAATTTGCCTTCATGCCCCCCAATATAGTAGCTAGCTGTAAACAGGATGAAGTAAAGATAGCAAATACTTACAGCAACTATCCTTTTCGACCAGCCATTAAACCCCAGGTAGTAGTTGGCCAGCTCCTGGCATTTGTGGCTGTACAGCTCCAAAGACTTGTACGGAAATCCTTTCTGTTTGACGCATATTTGCACCTAGGTACATCAAAATCAGACTATCAGACAAAGAGACATTAAGGCTACGTTCACACGACGACATTTGTCGTGCGACAAATAGGGCACAACTTTACTGCAACATTTGTCGCGCAACAATCTTTATAATGGGAGTCTATAATGTCGCATTGCAACATGCTGCGACTGCGACAGTCGCAGAGAAACCCATCTTGAATGGATTTTTTGCGACTGTCACGTCGCAGTCGCAGCATGTTGCATGTCGCAATGCGACACCATAGACTCCCATTATAAAAATTGTAGAGCGACAATAGTGCGACAAAATGTTGCGCGACAAATGTCGTCGTGTGAACGTAGCCTAATGAGGACCTGTCTCCTGACATGCCTGTTTTAATAGCTTCATGCATTCCCCATGTAATAACAATTCTGGAGCATCTAGTCTTATGTCTGTATGTTGTGCCATTTCTTTATTATTTCTACTAGAAGTTATGAATGAATTGCTAGCAGTCTGCAGTAAGGGTACAGAGGGTGGTAACAAGTTGGGGGGTGTCTCTGCGCAGCCTGACTCTATCCAATCAGTGCTGCCATTTTCAGACTGTGCAGGTACAGCCCCCCCCCCAACTGGGATTGCATGTAGCTATTAAAACAGGCATGTCAGGAGTGGTGAAAGGTCCTCTTTATAAACAGCATGACCCTCACGCTCCTCTCGATGTAATATGTTCTTCCTGTAAGTAACATGTTCACCATTCTACAGATTACATAAGGATTTCTACATAAACATTTGAGTCACCTTAAAGGGGTTGTTCGGTTTCCAATACTGATGACCCATCCTCAGGATAGGACATCAATATCAGATTGGTGGTGGGATTTTGATTATGGGGGCAGCCATCTTGCCTGAGCTGTTCTTAACAGCATTTAGAAAGCATTAATTGCTTTACAGCAGCCACATGGTCCATAGATCATCTTGTGTGGTACCAGTTCCAAAGACACCTCATCCAATGGACCTCAATTGCTACAGACCAGTGGCATTGACATCCCACGTGATGAAGGTCTTGGAGAGGTTGGTTCTCACACACCTCCGTCCTCTAGTGAGCTCATCTATGGACCCTCTCCAGGTTGCTTATTGGCCTGGCATTGAGTTAGATGATGCCATCATCCACCTTCTACACTGAGCTCTTTCTCACCTGGAGAAAACAGGGAACACTGTAAGAACAGCCGTATGAAGCAGTGAATCCGCGAAACGGCCGTCGCTGTTTTTTCAGCGAATATGCTATCCATGTGAGTCCCCTTGTCTACATATATTTCCCTGCAATAAAGAAGATTTTTAAAGGGATGGTGATCGCGTCCATCTACTCCACTTGATGTACTGTATTTATTCCTTTGAGGCTACAGCACCCCGATCCTGAGATTGTCGGATGAGGCCATAGTGAGTCTCCCACACGAAGTATACAGATACAGGACAGTGCCCTCATTCATTCTATGTGGTGACTGTAAGAAGACTGTTCTTTGATTTCTCCATACAGCCAGGGCTCCTAAGAGAGAAGCTGGATCTTGTGTGAGTGGACCACCCCCTCTCCAACTGGATCCTAGACTACCCGACCTCAGTATGTGAGAGCCCTGGACTGTGTACCAGACACGGTAATCTGTAGTACAGGGCACCATGTCATCCTGAAGAGGCTGAGAGCACTGAAACTGCAATTCTTATTTTGGCCATCAGGCGGCAGGCCAACATAAGAAATGAGCAATAGTCAGTAATAAAATCATTTTAAAAATCCACGAATGTTCAAAATAAAAAATAAAAAATGCATTTTGTGCGATTATATACGAGCTTCAAAATCATTACAAAAAAAGTAAAAAAAAATGGTTAAAAAATAAATAAAACTAAATTTATATACCGTATACAAGTTTAAATCACCCCCTTTCGGTATAATAAAAAAATAAATAACAAAAAATATAAACATCATGGGTATCACCGCAACCAAAAACACCCGTACTATTAAAATATAAAAATATTTTTCCAATACGGCGAATGGTGTAACGGAAAAATTGACAATTTGCCATTTTTTCATTGCTTCTCTTACCCAAATTTTTTTTATAAAATGTGATCAAAAAGTCACACACTCCAAAAAGGTATCACTACAAACGACGGACTGTCCCGCAAAAAATGAGTCCCTGCAAGGTTTAGTAGATATAACTATGAAAATGTTATGTGGGTCAGAATATGGTGATGCAAAAAAAAAAAAAATATACATTTTGGGTATTGTTGTAATCGTACTGACCCAGAGAATGAAGGGAATGGGTCAGTTTTGCCTCAAACTGAGCGCCGTGGGAACAAAACCCGTAAAACAGTGGAGGAATTGCGTTTTTCTCAAATTCCACCCCATTTTGAATTTTTTTTTACCGCTTCCCACCACACTGTATGCCATAATTAATGGTGGCATTATTAAGCACAACTTGTCCGCAAAAAATAAACCCTCATACAGCTATGTGAACGGAAATATAAAAAAGTTTTGGCTCCAGGAAGATAGGGAAGAAAAATGAAAACGCAAAAACGAAAAAAAAAATAAAAAATCCGGTATCCTAAGGGTTAGTATCTGTGAGGATTACCTTAATACATTTAAAGGCAGGCATATCCTTTATGCTATGCAGGAATGAAGGAGGGCGAGAGTCACATTTCTGTGGCTTTCCCACTAGCCATAAACTACAAGTTGCTGCGGCAACCTGTAGACCAGGGGTGCACAACCTGCGGCCCGGGGGCCACATGCGGCCCTTAATACCATTCTGTGCGGCCCCCAACCATATGGTAACACACATGTATGCCTATGTCTTGTGGCTGCTCACATGTATTTTTCATGTATTTCTCCCATTAGATGGGAGTCCTGGAACTAGACATTAATGGTATATACAGTGTGTTCAATATGCCATAAATAGAGTATTTCAGTTGTTAATACCCCTTTAAATTTTAATTTCGGCCCTCGTCATTGGTTCGGTCTGGCAATGTGGCCCCCAACCAGGAAACGCTGTGCACCCCTGCTGTAGACGGATTGTACACCACAAACACATACTCACTGGGTAGTACTTGTATCAGGTCAGGCTGCAGAAGACAACCAGGAGGCCTAGATCAGCACTTACCTTCACAGGGGTGTCCTGAAAGAGGGGCTTCTTGTCACAGGCGGCCTGTGCTCTCTTGGCACTTTGGGCGGAGAAGTACTTGATGACGGCATAGTAACCAGGCTCTGCCACACCAGCATTTGGCAGCAGCTTCAGCGAGTACAGAGGTCCAAAGTGAGAAAACACTTTTTGCATAGAGCACTACAAAAAAAAGAGACGTGTGTGAGAACGGGTCACCCCAGAAACCCCCACTCGTAAATCCACCACCGGCACTGCACTGGGGAGACACTCACCATAAAACAGGACCCTGCAGCTAGGTGACACAATGGGTGGCATATATTCAAGGGGCTGTCTCACTTCAGCAAATGGCATTTATCACGTGGAGAAAGTTAATACAAGGCACTTACTAAGGCGACTTTCACACTAGCATTTTTACTGGATCCGGCAGGGTTTAGTAAAACGCTTCCGTTACTGATAATACAACCGCCTGCATCCGTTATGAACGGATCCGGTTGTATTATCTTTAACATACCCAAGACAGATCTGTCATGAACTCCATTGAAAGTCAATGGGGGACGGATCCGTTTTCTATTGTGGCAGAGAAAACGGATCCGTCCCCATTGACTTGAATTGGGGGTAATGCCGGATCCGTCTTGTTCCGCATCCCAGGACGGAAAGCAAACTACAACATGTTGCGGTTTGCTCTCCGGTACGGGAACGCAACTAAACGGAACGGAATGCATTTTGGAGCCTTCCATTCTGTTCAGTTTTGTCCCCATTGACAATGAATGGGAACAAAACGGAAGCGTTTTTTTCCGGTATTGAGCCCCTATGATGGATCTCATTACTGGAAAACTAAAACGCTAGTGTGAAAGTAGCCTAATGTATTGTGATTGTCCATATTGCTTCCTTTGCTGGCTTGATTCAATTTTCGATCGCATTATACACTTCTCGTTTCCATGGTTACGACCACCCTGTAATCCATCAGTGGTGGTCGTGCTTGCACACTATAAGAAAAAGCGCCAGCCTCTCTTGTGCCCGGGACCGTGGGAGCGTGCATAGACTGGTGCTTTTTCCTATATTGTGCAAGCACGACCACCACTGATGGATTACAGGGTGGTCGTAACCATGGAAACGAGCAGTGTATAATGTAATGGAAAAATAAATCCAGCCAGCAAAGGAAGCAATATGGGTATTAACAATATATTAGTAGGTGCAGACCTCCCAAGTGTCCCTCTTTTTGATCTGAGGTATAGACACTGACCCAGAAAGTGTCTGTCTGGTGCCTATCTGTATATTACAGCCCGTCTTGTATATTATTTCATCATCTGATGCAAATTGGATTTTTTAGAAGTCTCTATATTCAGATAATCTTTGAGCCATTGTGTAAAAGAAAACTATTGGTATAAAAATATGTAGTAAAAAAGATCAAAAAGTTGGGAGGTAAGGATACTTTCACACTAGCGGCAGGACGGATCCGACAGGCTGTTCACCCTGTCGGATCCGTCCTGCCGCTATTTGACCGGGCCGCCGGATTGACTATAATGGGGGCAGGGGCGGAGTCCTGGGGCTGAACGGCAGGGCACAGAGAGAGGCCGCCAGACTAAATGTCGGACACGTTGTAGTTTTAGTCCGGCGTGCCTTAGGGTACTTTCACACTTGCATTAGTGCCGATCCGTCTGTTTATTTGCACAGACGGATCCGCACCTATAATGCAAACGTTTGTATCCGTTCAGAACGGATCCGTTTTCATTAGTTAAAAGAAAAATAAAAAAAGCCCAAAACGGATCCGTTTTAAATTACATTGAAAGCCAATGGGGAACGGATCAGTTTTCAAATGCACCATATTGTGTCATTGAAAACGGATCTGTCCCCATTGACTTACATTGTAATAAAAACGGATCCGTTAGGCTCCGCCTCTTCAGACGGACACCAAAATGCTGCATGCTGCGTTTTGGTGTCCGCCTCCAAAACAGAATAGAGGCGGAACGGAGCCGAACTGATGCATTCTGAACGGATCCTTATCCATTCAGAATGCATTGGGGCTTAACCGATCCGTTTTGGACCGTTTGTGAGAGCCCCCCCCCACCCAATGCTCAGGCACCTTATATGGGTTATACTTGCCCCCCTCCCCGGGTTGCTCGTGATCCTCCTCACAGTCGCCGCTGCATCTCATCGCGGGTGAGGCTAGGGAGGCTTGCCCCCGACATGGCCTGTGGTTGCCGTGTGGGGATCAGGAGCGACGTGGGTGTCGGGGAGCGGGGTAAGTATAACCCATATGAGGTGCCTGGGCATTGGGGGGGGGGGGGGTCATTATAGAGGTTGGATAACCCCTTCAAATTTGTCTACATAATAAATGCCGATTGCTGAAGTGAGACAACCCCTTTAAAAACAACATATAATACGCCAGTCGTAATCAGACGCTGGAATTCAATGCACCAAAACTACTAAGAGGGCATAATGTAACTGATGGCAGTTTCCTGGAAAATAACTAGAAATCTGAAAGGCTGCAAAGGCCACGCCCCTCCTTTTTTTTTTAAAACAGAGAGCAGCACAAACATAAAGTTGGTTGCACAAACATTTGTGCCTTTTTACACCAGAAAACTGTTAGAGAAGCATTAATAAAACCCCTATTGTTTAAAGCCGTAACGGCCCTCCAGCTGTTGTAAAACTACAGCTCCCACCATGCCTTGCTGTAGGCTGTCTGGGCATGCTGGGAGTTGTAGTCTTGCAACAGCTGGAGGGCCGCAGTTTGAGGATACCTGGTTTAAAGGAACACTCCGGACAAAACTGATACATCAAGTTACCCCTTGTACAGGGAGAGAGGGGGCGGAGCATGACACAGAGATTTTATAACGCAGCCATATGCCTGTAAGAAGTGTATCCCCACAAAGGTCTCTGAGCCTGAGCGTAATAGATCTGTACTATGATTTTACCACAATACTTGCTTATAGGAAAGCATTAGATCAGACATTTTCTGGACACATAGACAACCAGTAAATTCTCCACAGGTCATTCGTAGATGCGTGCAATGCGCATGCGCACACTATTCAGCCTATGAAGTCAGGCGGTACAGACGAGACTCACATAAATGTCCGCCTCCGGTAGCTGCGCCGTGATGTTCCACACAAAGACGATTTTATTACTTTCTGTGGGGATCGTGAAAGTCAACACCTCAGGCTCCATCTCCTATCAGAAGGCTCGCGCGAAAAAACGGCCCCGCCTATTTCCACTTTTAGCGAATCGGAGAACTTTGAATTGTCACGTGATAGCACCAAGCGTTGCGTCGTCAATGAATTTTGTAAACTTTAGCGGCCATTTTTGTATTGGGCACAGACTGAGTATGTGTTCTAGGTTTTCCTATGGGTTTATCTGGACTCCTGTCCTTGAAGGATGGATTTTAGTGCGCAAATAACTCAGATGGAAGTGTTAATATTTTTTACAGTAATAATGTGGTAACCGCATACCTCCCAAAGAGAGACAGAGGAAAGTCAATTTTTCTTTAGGAATTTTCTTAGTGCACAATAGTGCAAAAATAATCTGAATATAGAAATTTCTCAAATCCAAATTGCATAAAATAATGAAATAATATACAAGGCAGGTCCTAATATACAGAGAGGGACAGACCAGAGAAACACTTTCTGGATCAATATTGTAAATGTAATAATGCAAATCTATCCCTCAGATCAAAAAGAGGGATATTTAAAGGGATTCTGTCAGGCCGATGTTGCATATAGAGCTTTTCATATCATTGGATTAGTCTAATTGTTTTCATTAAAAATATACCACTGTTACCCCCACTTGTGTCTTCATTATTGCTAAAAAAAAAAAAAAACTTACATTGTGCCCAAGGGGCTGTCCCTCTGGCCGTTTTGTGCCTAGCCGCGCCCCAAATCCATCATCCCCAAATCCGGCCCACTCTTAATTATTCACTTCCCGTTACTTTTTTTCCCCCTCAATGCGCCGTAATCTCGCGCATACGCCGTTGGTTGGTTCTGGCAGCAGCCTCGTCCTGTACATCTGCGCCTGCGCCAGCTTTCTCCCCCTCTTCACTCCGCGCGACTCCGTTCTTCCAGCGAGGGTGGAGTGAAGAGGGGGAAAAAGCTGGCGCAGATGTAGAGGACGAGGCTGCTGCTAGAACCAACGAACGGCGCATGCGCGAGATTACGGAGCATTGAGGGGGGAAAAAAAAAAGACGGGAAGTGAGTAAGAGCAGGGCGGCGCTGAGATGCTGGATCAACAACCTCCGGCACTCTAGGTGTTCTGAAACTACAACTCCCAGAGTGCTCCATTCACTTTTATGGGAGTCAGAAGAACAGCTGAGCATGTTTGCATGCTGGGATTTGTAGTTTTACAGCATCTGGAGTGCCAAAGGTTTCTGATCCCTGTCCTATCGGGAAATTTTCCAGTGGGTCGATGACCAGGGGACTGCTCTAGCCCTCCTTACAATGCTGGCTGGGTACATGATGATCTGATGCTTTCAGAATTAATTAATGCTAGGAGCATCAAGTACTTATGTACAGGACCAACGGCCACAAGTGCCCTCCTGAACTCAACTGTATCACTGTCCTCAGGACAGCGATACAGTTGTATATTGTGGTGAGGGTGGCAGTATTTTGTGCAGCACAGTAGCAGTTGCGTCTGCTGGGGCAGTATATTGTACTGCACTGCGGTATTTGGTTCTGCTGGGGTGGTACATTGTGCTGCACTGTGGTATTTGGTTCTGCTGGGGTGGTACATTGTGCTGCACTGTGGTATTTGGTTCTGCTGGGGTGGTACATTGTGCTGCACTGTGGTATTTGGTTCTGCTGGGGTGGTACATTGTGCTGCACTGTGGTATTTGGTTCTGCTGGGGTGGTACATTGTGCTGCACTGTGGTATTTGGTTCTGCTGGGGTGGTACATTGTGCTGGACTGTGGTATTTGGTTCTGCTGGGGTGGTACATTGTGCTGCACTGTGGTATTTGGTTCTGCTGGGGTGGAACATTGTGCTGCACTGTGGTATTTGGTTCTGCTGGGGTGGTACATTGTGCTGCACTGTGGTATTTGGTTCTGCTGGGGTGGTACATTGTGCTGCACTGTGGTATTTAGTTCTGCTGGGTGGTACATTGTACTGGACTGTGGTATTTGGTTTTGCTGGGGTGGTACATTGTGCTGCACTGTGGTATTTAGTTCTGCTGGGGTGGTACATTGTACTGGACTGTGGTATTTGGTTCTGCTGGGGTGGTACATTGTACTGGACTGTGGTATTTGGTTCTGCTGGGGTGGAACATTGTGCTGCACTGTGGTATTTGGTTCTGCTGGGGTGGTACATTGTGCTGTACTGTGGTATTTGGTTCTGCTGGGGTGGTACATTGTGCTGGACTGTGGTACTTGGTTCTGCTGGGGTGGCATATTGTGCTGGACTGTGGTATTTGGTTCTGCTGGGGTGGTACATTGTGCTGGACTGTGGTACTTGGTTCTGCTGGGGTGGTACATTGTGCTGGACTGTGCTATTTGGTTCTGCTGGGGTGGTACATTGTGCTGGACTGTGCTATTTGGTTCTGCTGGGGTGGCATATTGTGCTGGACTGTGGTATTTGGTTCTGCTAGGGTGGTACATTGTGCTGGACTGGGGTATTTCAGGCCCCACCTACCTCCGTTGTCCCTACTTATGTTGGTTGCCCTGCCTTCTGTCCATTTGGACCCACCTACAACATAGGGCCACTTTAAGTTACCAGTCGACCAGCCGGCAGCAGTGGAATGGGTGGAGCAGGGAGCTGACAGCTCCTTGCTTCGTCATTGTATTCAACCGGAAGTAAGGACATAGGGGGTAGGCCCTGTAAACGGCAGTTCCTTCACATTTTACAGCAGCACACTATCCTTTGGCGTCAAATAGATTACATTGAGGTTTACATCATGACCAGCATACTGCAGTATTCTCTGTCTGGGGGTGCCATATTATCACACAGCCCAGCTGCATTGAACTGCAGTGCCATATTGCCGCTTGTGGGCATGCACTTTCATGTGCCCCCCTCCATAGATTAACACATGATAATCATGAACTGACAACGTGCTAACCAAGCTTTTGTAGAGCACGGTCTAAAAATCACAGGATTATATCCTTGGTCAGCAACCACCGGCACTCCAGGGGTTGTGAAACTACAACTCCCAGCATGCACACTTAAAACACCTATAAATATAAAGACCATGTAGATTGTGGGCCCTCTCTATTTCTGTGCCAGTTTGTAACTCGTTCATGCTTAGTGCAATTGTCTGTATACCCCTTATCATATGTAGAGCACTATGGAATGAATGGCGCTTTAATGATAATAAAGATGAATGGAGTATGCTGAGAAATGTAGTACCCCATTATGACCATGCAGAGTCTACTCTCGTCACTGCACCGTTCCCGGGGGCAGTGGAATGGTGAATGCAGGTACAGTTGATGTTGGGACATACAGCGGCCATCCCGGGATACAGGCTGATATTTGGGACTGTCTTGCTGGATCTGGGACTCTTGGGAGGCACGGGTAACAGATTTAGTGACATTTCCTTTATAGTACTGAGATTTTCTTAAGAGTTAAATCATATCATTAACACTGGGTTCAGACCTGAGCGTTTTGAAGCCTAGCGTTTTCTGAGCGTTCAAGACGGGCGTTAACGCGCGTTTTTTTCAAGCGTTTTGGTAAATAGTGTAGGCGCGTTTGACGCGCGTTTATGTGATTGACTGCATAGTTGGCCAATGACCAAACAGCCCTCGCTATATATAGTTTGGCCAATCTGAGTGCTTTAGAGGTGTGAAATTCCATGGTGGCTGATCCAGCATGTTGGAAACTTTGAAAAACGCGCGTCCATAGGCGCGTTTAACGCTGCACAAACGCCCGAACAACACGCGTATCGCGTTTCCCATTGAAGTATATTGGCACCAAACGCTCGAAAAACGCCCGAATTAACGCAAACATACTTGCTTATGCGCCGGACGTTTTTAGGCGCATTCGAACGCGCATAAAAACGCGCAAGTGTGAACCACCCCCATTGGAATGCATGGTTCCTGTACTGTGGTTCGTTTTTTTGCGCGTTCGAACGCGGCGTTTTACACGAAAGTGTGAACTGAGTGTAAAGGGTTTTTTTCTGGGACCCAGTGGGCCCTGCAAACTTCCCTTAAAGAGAACCCCTCACCATGAATTGCGGTACAGTCTGCAGGCAGCGCGTTGTACAGCAGGAGAAGCCGAGCAGATTGATCCATAGATTCAGTAAAATGTATTCATTCAAATCTCTTCCATATTTTATTTAATTTCTCATCAGTGATCGATCACTATTTTTGTGTATACGGCACCATCTGGCAGGCAGTTTTGCTCGTCAGTGGTGGAAAGTGCTGCATTTACATGGGGATGAATGATGGCTATTGCCATTGCTTCTAGGCAGCAGATCGCTGTTCACACAGCACAATCTATGATAATTTAATGTGCCGCATTAAAGATCATTTTACCCATGAACAAGCGTTTTGCTTGTTCATCGGGTGATCAGCAGCATATTTACATGGGTAGATTATGGGGGGTGGGCATTCATAATAACTCCCACGAGACAAAGTGCAACCTGTATGCCAAATCTTTGTTTAGCCCTGATCATAGGGGTATGTTATGGCTTTGCCGTTTCTGTAAGTCTACTTTCACACTCGCGTTTTGGCTTTCCGTTTGCGAGATCAATTCAGGGCTCTCACAAGCGGTCCAAAAACGGATCAGTTTGCATTCTAAATGGAAAAGGATCCGCTCAAAATGCATCAGTTTAGTCTCCATTCCGCTTCGGAGACGGGCACCAAAATGCTGCTTGCAGCGTTTTGGTGTTCGTCTGATGACACTGGCACAATAGAAAACTGATCTGTCCTCCATTAACTTTCAATGAAGTTCATGACGGATCCGTCTTGGCTATGTTAAAGATAATACAGACAGGTCCGTTCTGAACGGATGCAGACCGTTGTATTATCTGAACAGATGAGTCCATGACAGATCCGCACAAAACGCGAGTGTGAAAGTCGCCTAACTTTGGACATGAGCAGATAAATCTCCATTCAACCTTCCCCTGGATAAAGAACCAACTCATTGGGGGATCAGACATTTAGGACAAACCCATATCACAACTTAGGCCTCATGCACACGACCGTTTTTTTATGCTGTCCCCAAAAGGGGTTCCGTTGTTCAGTGATCCGTGTCCGTTTTGCCTTCCGTTGTGTTTCCGTGTGTCTTCCGTTTTTTTAGCGGACATGACCCAAAAGATTTTACCAAAAGACAGGCTGACAATTTTTTCCAAGTGCCTGCCAAGGATCCGCAAAAAACGGACACGGAACGGGGATGACACACGGATGGCCATCCGCATTTTTCACGGACCCATTGACTTGAATGGGTCCGTGAACCGTTTTTCACGGACAAGAATTGGACAGGTTATATTTTTTTGACAGACTGGAATCACGGACGCGGAGGACAAACTGTGGATTTGCCGAGGTTTCCACGGACCCATTGAAAACCAATGGGTCCGCAGAAAATCACGAAAAACTGAGCAACAGACACGGAATCAAACAACGGTCGTGTGCATGAGGCCTAACCAGACTGTTCCCATACAGATCGACGAAAAGAACAAAACCACGCTGCTTACTTTAATACAGAACTCTTTTAATATAGAGTATTTCAGACAAATTACAACATGGTTAGAAAATAAACAAAAAGAAAAAAAAAAAAAGGAAAAGAAAAAAACTCAATTTCGGTCCAATTGTACATCACATAGTTCACGCTTTTGTATCGGTTTTATACAGGAAAAGAAAATAGTTGCTTTAAAGCTCCGATGCCATTTATGCACGATATGAAAACGGTCTCATTTACAGACTGAAGTATATAGCGCTAATTTAAAATTGTTAAGAGCTACACCCCATTCCCCACAAAATAAACTGAAACCAAAAAGATTTAGACGCAGATTAAAATAGGATGCAATCCCGCCGTGTGCTGCCAAGTCCTTCACACGCGCAATACAGTTAACTAGCTCCCAGCAGGTGGCCAGAAGGTGGCGCTGCAGGAGACAAGGAAATTCTAATTCGGGAGTCACATTGCTGGTGAGTATCCTCCATACGGAAAGATAGGATACAAAGTACAGGGCCATCTCTTATTTCCTTTGATCGAGTCATATTTATTTAATACTACTCAGTGTACTTATTACATTTTATAGTCATATAATTTAAAGGACTCCTCCTACATTCAGAATACATCCGGGTGAGGCAACTCTCACTGTCCTTGTGGTCTACTCTGTATGGCTGGGCCCATGACCGCAACAGGCGGACCCAGAGAACGATTTTTGCCAGTTTAAAAGCCTAGTCACTTGCCGTGTTTGCAAACCAGACAGCTCTGTAAAGAAATGTTCCCTTTCGTGTCTATAGCCCTCACCTCCCTCTGCACCTTGGTTCTTACACAACCAAACGCTGGTCTAGCAGACAATCAGACAAGGGCCAGGGATTGGGATAAGGATGAGGGCGGATGAGTAAGTGACGTTAGGAAATTAGAATAAAATATTACTGTACAGACTTCCTTCAAGGTACGGAATATCGCGCTTGATACCCCAAAATAATAAGAAAAGAAAAAAGTTCTAGGAGTGGGAGCAGACATCTCAGGAGCCTCAGCGAGCCAGGCTGGTGATGTTACATGCATGTCAGTACAAGGGGAGGGGACTCAGAAATTACAAACTGGCCATTGCATGAAATGGCTGCGGGAATGGGTTGAGGTATTTAGAATAGATATGATTCACAAGTCACCCAGAAATGCCAGCCCTGTGCCAATATATGCATTCTCCTCTGCCCTGTAACATCTCTCCAGTGTGGTCATTTAATGGATGCGTATGTGTCCAGTCTCCATAAATTAACCGAATGTCAGGAGGGAGAGCAAAAAAGAGAAAAAGGATAATCACGTCACAAATGAGTGGACTATTCGCCGTTATATTAAGATTACAACCCTCACCATAATCCTACTACAATCTATCCTTTAGCTCAGGAACGTCAGAGCTCACAATCTCCTCAGAAACTAAAGGCTCCAGCAGAAGAGGATGTCTTCTACTGCCAATTATGGCAGAAAACATTCAATCCTCGGAGATCTGATTGAGTGTAGTACTAGGTCACCTGATACTAATGGAGACAGGACATGGATCAGCCATAGTCACACTCCGAGTACCTCTCCTTACTATGGCCGCCCAATGGCATTACAGTTTAGACAAAGGATAGTCCATCTACCTGCTGCCGATTATAAAGCCTGTCGGTGTCACAAACAAGGGGGTGGAAAGAGATGCGCAGGCAGATTATGTGGAGGGTAGTGTTTTATTCAGAGGGGGATTAATACTGCTAAGCATGTATAAGGCACAGTGTGAGATTGCTGCTCCCACTCGCACAGGCGTGCAGACAGACACACGACACAGATGTGCGCGGAGATGACATGCCCGCCTGGGAGGCAGCAGAGGCATTGGCCAGGCCCTGCCAAGATGCTGAACAGGATGGGAGTTAGGCGGAAGAGGGGGCGGAGGGAGGGATGGTGTTCACTCAGGGTGGGATCACTTCTGGTTCTTCAGCTGATTGGACAGCCAGTCCAAGCCTTCATACAGACCATCCCCACTGGTTGCACAGGTTGCTTGAATGTACCAGTTCCTCTGACGTAGGGAGTGGAGGCCCAATTTGTCTGTGATTTCTGCTGCATTCATTGCATTTGGGAGGTCCTACAAATACAAGAATTCGGTTAAGCTAGTCACACGACGGTCAATTCACTGCGGTTCCGTGTATAGTGAATTGCTTCAACAGCAATTTAGCAAAAATACCTCTGGGGTTCTGAGTGAGCTCTCCTTAATGGAATAGTGAAACGGAACCTGACATCTCGTGGTCCACAAGGGACTCTAGATTCCTTTAATTAGCTTGTAGATCCGCACAAAATGAACTTATATTATTTTTCACGACGTATGCAAATGAACTTCTTGAGGTCGAGGAGGCTGACACAAACCTCCTGGAAGTCAGGCTTTCCCCGCTGCAGCTCGATTGACTTTCGCCAGGGAACATGATTCCGCGCAGTGGCTGTTCACCTTCAGCGCACAGTGCTCTACAGCAGCTGTGGAGAGGAGAGCGCATGTGCAGTGAAGAGGGGACATGGAGTCGGTGCAGGATCTCATAAGAGTAGTGGATGACGCGCCCTGGTCTGGAAAACATCTAATTAAACTGCAGGGGAAGATGTGCGGTTGGGGAAACCCTGACTTTCAGGAGGTTTGTGCCAGCTTCTTTGACGTCTAGAAGTTAATTTACATAAAGCAAGAACAAGAATAAAAATGCATTTTGTGCAGACTTTCAAGTTACTTAAAGGAAACGAGTCATTTCTGGACCACCATAAGAAGATGATGGTACTGTGGGCAGTTTCAAACACAAACGAGATGTCATGTTCTCTTTAAAGGAGTTATCGGAGTTAAAGAAGAACTAAGACAAACCCTATAAATGGTCTAAAACAGGCATGCTCAACCTGCGGCCCTTCAGCTGTTGTAAAACTACAACTCCCATCATGCCTGGGCAGCCTACAGCTATCGGCCTTCAGCAGTGCATGGTGGGAGTTGTAGTTTTACAACAGCTAGAGGGCCACACGTTGAGCATCCCTGGTCTAAAATAACAAAAGAATCAATACTTACTTTACTCCCAGCGATGCGCTACGCTCCTCCCCACGGCCAACCTTCTGGCTGCAGTGGTCATGTTCCACACATGCATGGTCTCAGCAGTATATGGGACAACACTGCTGAGGCCAGTGACCGGCTGCAGCGGCGATCTGTGTGTGTGTGGAACGCCACCGCTGCATCCAGGAAAATAAAACAGCAGCAGGGAGAAGCAGAGGAGAACGGGGGTAGGCACTTAGTCCTTTGTTATTTTAGATCATTTACAGGGGCTGCTTGAGTTTTTAATTTAAGTCAGACAACCCCTTTCAGATAAAGTAGAAATCGCATAAGATAACTTCCTCCATTAATCATCACGTTTCCCGAGATCCTAGTCTGCGTCCAATTACTAGTAGAGCTTAGAAATATACAGTATATGTATTTGTATGTAGATTACCTGTTTGTTAGCAAACACTAGTAGCACTGCATCCCGCAGCTCGTCCTCTGCCAGCATCCTTGTTAATTCCTCCCTTGCTTCATTGACTCGCTCTCTGTCATTACTGTCAACCACAAAGATGAGTCCTGTGTACAAGAGAAGAGTCCAAATGACCAACAATTTTTAAGTGGAAGATTTTTAATCAATTTATAGTTCCAACACCCAAAATTCAGCATCCCCATTGTACTCTGTCTATTTTTTTTAGAAACCTTGGCGCTCCTGCCCATGAAGGCTACAGAAACTTCTGTTGGAACAGCACCACTGCTTGAAAAACACTATTGATCCAAGTATCCAGATACAGGTGGTGTCAGAAAACGTTTTGTCCATGACCGCCACCTAAATGCACCCAAGCTGCAATACTACCGCCAGCTCATGGAAAAGAGTGGCGCTGTTTCTACAGGAAGAAAGTCATGTTTTTTTGTCTTATCTGATAGAGGCCATTTAATAGAAAACTATGTACAAAAAATCTGCTACCTCAATTACACCTTGAACTAAAGAACTGGGGTATCTAATACTGTGACTAGGGAGACGCTGTCTGACGGCCCCACTGAAGTGTCTATAGCAGCCAGACTCCATTGTGACCCAGCGTAGAGCTGGCAGGCAGTTCCAGCACGTCTTTCCTCATCTCCGATGTTATAGGGGTTTTCTAGACGACTAAAGACACATTAAACAGCCATTTTTTCAATTTACACTGACAAACAAGTAATGCACCCAGACAGAAATGTCAGATATGTCTCAGGTAGACAAGTTATCGATTACAGGTGTGGTTTGATAGACACTGGGTCTTGCCACAAGAGGGCATAAAAGTGCTTCCCCCACTGCCCTATAAAAAGGTTCTCAGAGGCCACTTTTGGTTAGTGTACCTCTAGGTGAGAGATCGCCGACTGCTAGATATGCCTCTACAGTGCACTCAGACATCTTGCCCAGTTGACAGGGAATGAGAGGGGACCAAGGGATACAGCGGGATGGTCGTTTTGACGAGTTGTCTGCTATCTGTGTCATTCTGACCTAGCTGTTAGTGAGGGCATGCACACGGCAAATAAATCCTGGGCGGCCCAGACAGACCACCAGTAGAGGGGATCGCCTGATCCACCAACAAGCATGAGCAGCTCCCACAGATTTATTATCCACTATCCTAACACAGGCGGCCCTTTCGTTACACACCCCTGTCCCTGACCGGACCATTTCCGGGCGCTTAGCAGAAGGAAGTTTGGCGTCATGACCGCCATTACGTGTCCTGCAGTCCACTTCATTTGCAGTGTGGTGTCATAGACGGGAAACATGGACTACTATGGACTGAAACCACGTAGTGTTTAGCAATGAATCCAGGTTCCGTTTGGGATCCCACAACGGTCAAGTTCAAGTATAAAGGCCTTGCGGCTAGCATTTCAGCCTTTGTTGTGGAGCGATACACTGCCTGGTGTGATGATCTGGGGAGCCATCACATACGACAGTCAGTCACCCCCCTAACAGTGATACGAGGACCACTAACAGCTCAGAGATATGTGCGGGACATCGCCCAGCAGGCTCCTAGAGCCTCCTTTCATTGTACAGATTTTCCCAATAAACGTATCCTTTCGCTCTGATACTGCAATCACTGAATAGTGTGCCAAATCTCAAATCGTGATGCTGCCCAAGCCTCCGATCACACATCCTGCTCCCTTCAGCTGGGTTCACTGTATGTTACGTCATTACTGACATCAGATACATAGGGAGGAAGGGGCTCACCATAGAAAGCCAGAGTATGTGTGCCCCAAACACAGGAAGGCTGCACCACACATGCTCAACCTACCACAACCAGGCGTGGAGCTGAAGAAATACATACCCTGAGTGTTCTGGAAGTAATGGCGCCACAATGGTCGGATTTTGTCCTGGCCGCCAACATCCCAAACAGTGAAGCTGATGTTCTTGTATTCTACAGTCTCCACATTAAAACCTGAAAAGAGATAGAAGTGTTAGGAGTGAGCCTCTTACATCTACAATCATCTGAGGCTAGTATCACACTAGTGCCTTTGTATCCGGCAGGGGACAGCCTGCCTGATCTCCATGCATTTCCAGAAGCTACCGCGTTGCCGTTCGGCCCGTTAACTATAATGGCAATTGGTTGCCGCTGGATCTCGGCCGGTCCCCATTATAGTTAATGGTGCAAATAGGTATCAGGTAGCGCCTGGCAATGTCAGATCCAGACACCTACGGGAACAGCCTGCCAGAGATGTCCAAGGATACTTTCACTCTAGCATTAGAGGAATCCGGCGGGCAGTTCCTTTGCCGGAACTGCCTGCCGGATCCGGAAATCCCTGTGAAAACGGTTACCATTTGTTTTCGGATCCATCTGACAAATGCATTAAAATACCGGATCCGTCTCTCCGGTGTCATCTGGAAAAACGGATCCGGTATTTATCTTTTTCACATGTTTAAAGGTCTACGCATGCGCAGACCGGAAAAACCGGATCAGTTTTTCCAGAACACTTGGTACCGGATCTGGCATTAATACATTTCAATGGAAAATAATGCAGGATCCGGCATTCCAGCAAGTGTTCCGGGAATTTGAGGTATTTTCTCCGGCCAAATACCATAAAAGTGACTGAACTGAAGACATCCTGATGCATACTGAACGGATTTCTCTCCATTCAGAATGCATTAGGACAAAACTGAAGTGTTTTTTCCAGTATTGAGCCCCTAGGACGGAACTCAATACTGGAATTTTTCAGGGATTTTTTTTCTTTAAGTCAGCCACAAAATGATTAAAGATTAACCACACTCATCGACCCTCTGCTGCCATTCTAACACTGGTCCAGTCTCCGCTGCTCTTCCTGTCTGACTGGAAATACCAGTTAAAGCCCACTCAGGTAATCAATGGCTGAGGCGGGTCACTGTTTCTTCCAGTAAATGGCTGAGCAAGCCTTACAGCAGCGGAGAGTGGACCAACATCCCAACAGCAGAGCACGGGATAGGCAAGGTTGATTACGGTCTAAAAATTAAACATTTTGCGGCCCCTCCCGCCCCTTTTTTTTTACATTTATTTCCCCCATAATGCTGAAGAGAAGACGTGTGTACCTATTGTTGGAATAGTAGTCACAATCTCGCCCAGCTTCAGCTTATAAAGGATTGTAGTTTTTCCGGCGGCATCCAGCCCCACCATAAGAATTCTCATCTCTTTCTTGCCAAATAGGCCTTTAAAAAGGTTTGCAAACATGTTCCCCATTGTAGTGTTTGTGCGTTTGTCCTCTTCACCTGGTAAAGAGAAGATTGGAGAATTAGAGCATGAATTTGCAAAATATAAGAAAACTTTACATAGAACTGTTTAGTGGAGGGGATTTGAAGCCAAATTGTGCCCAGTTTCTGATGCCAGTGTGCCATTTCACTTTAAAGGGAACCTGTCATCAACTTTGTGCTGCCCATACTAACGGCAGAATAAAGTAGAGACAGGTGAGTTGATTTCAGCGCTCTGTCATTTATAAGTAAAAAGTAAGTGGTTACCGAGAACCAACATCACAATCATTGCAGACTGGGCCTGGAAAGAGTCACGGACACCTGAGAAGAGTCCTGGTTATTCATGAATTCCTGCTCTCCCTGTCCACCTGCTGATGACTGACAGGCTTCTACCTAGTTTTCTCCCTTTCTCTCTAAGAGAAAACCGCCAACCATCAGGAGATTATGTATAACCAGGACTCTTCTCAGGTAGATTTGACTCTTTTCAAGGCCTGGGCTGCGATGATGATGCTGGTTCTCGGCAACCACTTACTCATGAGGGATACACCGCTGAAATCAGCATTTCTGTCACTATTTTATGCTGCCCTCAGTGAGGTCAGCATAAAGCTGATGACAGGTTCCCTTTAATGTGCCCTCTGTGGATTTACCTGTATTTAGATCTGCTCACATCACATTCAAAGCCTGTGTTAGCACGATAAGTCAAAACGTGAGGTGAGGTGAACTATGTGCGGATAACATTCTTTTATACATAGGGGATGTGGAGGGATGACTGGGCCCAATAATATCCCTTATACACGATTTGGAGATCGGTCTGGCCTTCGCATGAACTGGGATACATTTTATTTCCGCTGGATCTGATTCCCGCTCTCCCTGCTGTCCAACATCTGTAAGTTACTCAGTTTCAAATACCTAGGCATTATAATTTCATTGAATATATAATCTAGATCTGCTCCTTAGTACTATGTCGGAAAAAATTAATGCATGGGGTAAACTTCCAATGACAGAAGTGGGCAGATGCGATCTCCTTAAAATGATACTTATGCCAAAACTAATGTATGTATTGCATAAGGTTTATTCGGTAGTTTGATCTGGCGTAAAAAAAGGGCTAGGATAAAGTTGGACACTGCAGAGGGGAAGGATTCAGGAGGTCTATCTTTTCCCAATCCCTGGTTCTACTTCATCGCTTCCCAGTTACAATTAAGGGGATGGGGACGGGCTCCCCGTGGGAAAATAAAGGAACAGTGTTCTTATATCAACTGCAGAAGGATGGCGTGTTTAAATCTTCTGAACACTTTAGGGATTAGTTTGCCCTTCCACATACTGCCTTCTTTCAATTTCTACAACTAAGGCTGAGTTCACATCAGCGTTCGGCCTTTCCGTTCTCCTGCTCCGTTATAGGAGCAGGAGAACGGAAAGGACGGATTAGGCACATAACTGAGCCCAACGGGAGCCAAATGGAGCCTACAGACCCTATAGACTATAATGGGGTCTATTAAGTTGTGCCCTCCGAAGATGATTGTGGAGGGGAGACAAAAGTTGTGCATGCAGGACTTTTGTCTCTGCTCCAAAATCATCTTTGCAGCGGACAACTAACGGACCCCATTACAGTTTATGGAGTCCGTAGGCTCCATTTGACTCCAGTACGGCTCAGTTATGTGCCTAATTATCCTTTCCGTTCTCCTGCTCCTATAACGGAGTAGGAGAACGGACAGGCCGAATGCTGATGAGAACTTAGCCTAAAACAGGCATTTCAGGCGCAAGCAAAATCTACATCAGTTTTCTGTGTAATAGTCCCTCGGATGCAGCAGATTCTCACTCGGCACTCTTCCAGAGGGCTAATTTCGTTAATATATAGGAATCTTTTGTGAAGTCTATGGGAGACAAATCTCTGCCGGTTAGATGAAAATGGGAGAAGGATGTTTGCCCTACATCGGTGGACCAATGGAATGCAGTATTGGCAGACACCTCGGCTATTGGTCAGCGAAGGCCAGCGTACGTCTCAACTTTTACTCGCTCACCGCGTATACCGGAAGCCATGCTTTCTGTTTAAAATCAGGGTTAGAGCTGACGCCTCCTGGTTCTCTAGTGCACATGGGAGTGCGCGGTGCTTTCGAATTTCTGGACAGGCGTACTACAAAGTATCAAGGACGCTTATCATATAGGGGTTCCACCTGGTCCTAGGGGATGTGTATTGGGGATATTTGACATTACAGACCATTGTACGCGCTTGAGTGTACAGCGCCCGGAAACGAATTGCTAAGCACTGGCTTCGCTCACAACCCCCACTTTAGCCGAGTTTCTGAATGGAATGGATGGTATACGTCGACTAGTAAAAGGCAGTGTATCGCCAAGTTTACAAAAATATAATGGTACAAGTGCCTGGGTTTCTTCCCGGATTGGTGCGTCTTCCTCTAGGCCTGCCTCTAATCCCCTGGTTAGATAGCAGATCTTTATGTTCAGATCCGATGTAGGAAAAAATAGATTTGGCGAGATCGACGTAGAGGGGAAAATGGGAGCCATGTTTGAATATAGATAGGGGGAGGGGTTCTGTTTTTTTGTACACAGCTGACAACTATGTATAATAGTGTGAAAACTTGTCGGAGTATTATCCGAGATATCTGTGTCCCTTATGGTTATGTAACTTTAATAAAAAAATGATCCGATTCAAAATGTGAGGTGGACGCAGCCCTACTGTACAGAATGCCAACGTGTGCTGACGGTGCCTGTATTGAGGGCTGCAAACAGCAGATCTGCAATATAGGGCACTGGCCGTGTGCACGATATATCACGGATGTGGACCTATTCACTTGGCTCCGCAATCCGGAAGATGCAGAGCGGAAGGCCAAGGTAGCACCATGAAGCACTTCCGGGGCGGTTCGGTCCGTGCCTCTCATTGCGGAAAATATAAAAAACAATAGAACATGCTCTATTTTTTTTGTGGTGCGGATGGATCACTGACCCATGGATCTGCCTCCGGTGCCTGTGCACTGGGGACTGCAATGTGCAGAAGCCCTAATATGGACGTTCATTACTTTCACCCCTGGGAAAGATTCTGAATTTAAAATACGTAAATAATAATTCTCCTTTCTGCAAGTAGATCCAGCCTTTGCTCTGCTGCCAAGTGCCTGTGTCCTTCACTGTCCATTAATAGGCAAGAAGATTCAGTAGACGTGGGAACAGTCGTCATGGCAACTTTAGACATCTGACAGTGTACCTCGCTGACAGGAGGGGGGTGCAACATGAAGCTGGTGTACGGTGGAGAGACACAATTACAGCCTAATATTACACTAATACGAGGGGCCGGACAGGATGGTCCATTGTCTTCTACCACATTCACCTGCAGAGCATTCCTCTGCAGACTATTTGCACAGGCAGTTTATTTTATGCTCTGAGGTAATATTTAACTCAATGCCAAATGAATCCCAGGAAAGAAGCAGCTAATTTGCCTAGAAATTTGCTAATGGCATCTATAATGCGAGACTTCCATCTGAGGTTTATTGCTCTGCCCACTGGCTCCGGGGAAGGTCTAACCGGACTGATACACACTGCTATAGTACACTCGTGGTACAGGCCCACCATACAGCACACGCAGCCGGTGACAGGCCTCTACGGTTTGATTTTTTTGTCATTTTACCACATTGAGGGGGCTGCCCAAGTTGGACAACTCCCTTAGTCCAGGGCTCGACAAATCCCAGGCGCCAGGTCGCCTGGGTATTTGTCAGCCCGTTTCTCTCAGGTGGCCGGGCACAGACTAGGAGCGCCGGCCTCCTTCATGCTGCAGCCGCCCGAGCGCTCTCTACAGAGCCTCAGGCGGCTGCAGCACTGCCCGGGCTGGCGCGCCCATGAGGGCGCACCGCCCGGGCGCAGCATGAAGAGAGGGACTGACAAGAGGGAAGCGCTCAGCGCTCCCTCCTGTCAGTTCCTCATTAGCGTGGTCGAGCCCTATATGGTCCGCGGTACAGGGAGCATCTGTCTCCTGTACCCAGCCGGACTGACAAGAAGTGCGCCACAGTGTGCACTTCCTGTCAGTCCGCCCGGGTACAGGAAACTAAAGCTCCTGTATCCGTGGGACCATACAGAGCTCGGCCACGCTACACTAGAGGCGGGGGAGGAGGGGAGAAATTCACAAGGGTGGGGGAGTGTGAATGACAAGGGTGGGGTGGGGGGAGCGTGAATGACAAGGGTGGGGGAGTGTGAATGACAAGGGTGGGGTGGGGGAGCGTGAATGACAAGGGTGGGGGAGCGTGAATGACAAGGGTGGGGGAGCGTGAATGACAAGGGTGGGGGAGCGTGAATGACAAGGGTGGGGGAGCGTGAATGACAAGGGTGGGGGAGCGTGAATGACAAGGGTGGGGGAGCGTGAATGACAAGGGTGGGGGAGCCTCAGGCGGCTGCAGCACTGCCCGGGCTGGCGCGCCCATGAGGGCGCACCGCCCGGGCGCAGCATGAAGAGAGGACTGACAGGAGGGAAGCGCTCAGCGCTCCCTCCTGTCAGTTCCTCATTGTAGCGTGGCCGAGCCCTATATGGTCCGCGGTACAGGGAGCATCTGTCTCCTGTACCCAGCCGGACTGACAAGAAGTGCGCACACAGTGTGCACTTCCTGTCAGTCCGCCCGGTACAGGAAACTAAAGCTCCTGTATCCGTGGGACCATACAGATTCTCCCAGGGAGGGGAGAAAATTACAAGGGTGGGGGAGTGTGAATGACAAGGGTTGGGGGTGTGCGAATGACAAGGGTGGGGTGGGGGATGGGGAGTGTGAGTGACAAGGGGGGAAGAGGTGAATGACAAGGGGGGAGAGTGTGAATGACAAGGGGGAGAGTGTGAATGACAAGGGGGGAGAGTGAATGACAAGGGGGAGAGTGTGAATGACAAGGGGGAGAGTGTGAATGACAAGGGGGGAGAGTGAATGACAAGGGGGAGAGAGGAATGACAAGGGGGGAGAGTGAATGACAAGGGGGAGAGTGTGAATGACAAGGGGGGAGAGTGGAATGACAAGGGTGGGGAGAGGTGAATGACAAGGGTGGGGAGAGTGTGAATGACAAGGGTGGGGAGAGGTGAATGACAAGGGTGGGGGAGTGTGAATGACAAGGGTGGGGGAGAGTGTGAATGACAAGGGTGGGGAGAGTGTGAATGACAAGGGTGGGGGAGAGGTGAATGACAAGGGTGGGGAGAGGTGAATGACAAGGGTGGGGAGAGTGTGAATGACAAGGGTGGGGGAGAGTGTGAATGACAAGGGTGGGGAGAGTGTGAATGACAAGGGTGGGGGAGAGTGTGAATGACAAGGGTGGGGGAGAGTGTGAATGACAAGGGTGGGGGAGAGTGAATGACAAGGGTGGGGAGAGTGGAATGACAAGGGTGGGGGAGAGTGTGAATGACAAGGGTGGGGGAGAGTGAATGACAAGGGTGGGGGAGAGTGTGAATGACAAGGGTGGGGGAGAGTGTGAATGACAAGGGTGGGGGAGAGTGAATGACAAGGGTGGGGGAGAGTGTGAATGACAAGGGTGGGGGAGAGTGTGAATGACAAGGGTGGGGGAGAGGTGAATGACAAGGGGGAGAGGAATGACAAGGGGAGAGTGAATGACAAGGGTGGGGGAGAGTGTGAATGACAAGGGTGGGGGAGAGTGTGAATGACAAGGGTGGGGGAGAGTGTGAATGACAAGGGTGGGGGAGAGTGTGAATGGCAAGGGTGGGGAGAGTGTGAATGGCAAGGGTGGGGGAGAGTGTGAATGGCAAGGGTGGGGGAGAGTGTGAATGGCAAGGGTGGGGGGAGAGTGTGAATGGCAAGGGTGGGGGAGAGTGTGAATGGCAAGGGTGGGGGAGAGTGGAATGGCAAGGGTGGGGAGAGTGTGAATGGCAAGGGTGGGGGAGAGTGTGAATGGCAAGGGTGGGGGAGAGTGTGAATGGCAAGGGTGGGGGGTGACAAGGGGGGAAAGAGAATGACAAGAGGGGGAAAGAGAATGACAAGAGGGGGGAAGAGAATGACAAGAGGGGGAAGAGAATGACAAGAGGGGGAAAGAGAATGACAAGAGGGGGAAAGAGAATGACAAGAGGGGGAAAGAGAATGACAAGAGGGGGAAAGAGAATGACAAGAGGGGGAAAAGAGAATGACAAGAGGGGGAAAGAGAATGACAAGAGGGGGAAAGAGAATGACAAGAGGGGGAAAGAGAATGACAAGAGGGGGAAAGAGAATGACAAGAGGGGGAAAGAGAATGACAAGAGGGGGAAAGAGAATGACAAGAGGGGGAAAGAGAATGACAAGAGGGGGAAAGAGAATGACAAGAGGGGGAAAGAGAATGACAAGGGGGGAGAGAGGAAGAGAATGACAAGTTCTGGGGGAGAGAATGACAAGGGGGGAAAGTGCTGGGCGTTGTAGTGATGCGGGGACTGCAGAGGCTGAGCGCCAGCTGGGGGTTGTAGTGCTCAGTAAAATGTCATGGTGCCCGCTGTGTTTGTGCCCTCCGGACCCCTCTGCCCTCCCTCCGGACCCCTCTGCCCGCCCCTCCTGGACCCCTCTGCCCTCCCCTCCGGACCCTGTAATCCTTGTAAGGGTTTCCACATGTCATGGCGGCCGCAAGTGGCGATCACTTAGACGCTGGCAGCGTCCGACGTGTCATATAACCTATTGAAGAGGGGAAGCATTATGGGGGGCCCTATATACTCGCACATTATGGGGGGCACTATGGAGAACAGGGGAGGAAACACTATGGGGGCATCTACTGGGGGGCCCTATGTACTGGCATGCATTATTGGGGGGCTCTATGGAGAAGTGGGGGGGAGGAGCACTATGGGGGCATCTATTGGGGGCTTTATGACGCGGCCCCGCCTGGCTCCTAACTTTTTTAGCTGGCTCCTAGATACCAAGGAAATTTGTCAAGCCCTGCCTTAGTCCATATGCAGCAAGCAGATATGGCAGTAGAAAATGTCCGCCACATTGGTCACAGCCTGCCCTATGATAGAAATGTCTATTCTTGTGTGCAATTGCGGGGTCGTGGAACAGAAGTACAGATGTGGACAGCACACAGTGTGCTTTCGGCATCTTTTGCAGCCCCATTGAAATGAACGGGTCCGTTCCGCAATTTTGCGGACACAAATACAGTCGTGTGAATGAGCCCTAAACAGCATAATGCAGACTGTGTGCCACGACTCCACTATAGGTCCTTATTCACCACATTGCTTGTATACTGGGCGAACATGGGCCCTCAAGGGTGACCATCTCCAGGTTAAAGGGACCTTTAGAAGAGGAGGCTGCTAGGGGCATGGAGACCATTGATCCGTGACACACAGAGCAGTGTTGTGCGGCGGCTGCCATTAGTACAGACGGCACACCAAATGTAAAGACACATTGGTACGGACCAGAACCAGGGTTACCGGTGTCACGTAAACTATTCGCATTCACACTGCTGTACGTTATATCACACAGTGAGGACTAAGGTATACAGCAGGGATTGGAGGGGCCGTCTGTAGTTAAATTAAGTTATATTCATCTTCAGACATTGATGCGGCAGCTTGATGTGGTAGGATATTGTGGTGTGCCTGCTGCTAAGCGGCTTTCCTCCTCTCTGCTGTCAGCACACCGCCAATCCAGCTTGGAGACAAACTGCTGACTCATGTCTGACAACCAGTCACGTTGTCATGCAGCACCTTCCTAGCAACCATCCTGTGTCCCTCAAGGCAGCCGTGCATCTGACCTGGGCTGGAGGAGGCTTGCTTTAAAGGGAATATTGCCATATCAGACATTTATGACATAATGTGCCAGAGGACCCCAATCCATCCAGTATGGTGGCCCATGTTTGACTAATTTCAAGGCCTTCATATAAGTGAAGGCTATGCTCCACTTAAATGGGAGACATGGAATCTCTCATCGGTGGGGGTCCCAGCAATCTCTAGAACTGGAATAGCCCATTAAAGGGGTTGTCTGTCCCACAAGGACAACTTATCTTCTATCTACAGGTTGGAAGGAGTCTCAGCTATGGTCAGTGGCCCCAAAGAGCTGAATGGAGGGGCAGGGTGCATACATCACCGCTGCGGCCCTATTCAAAAGAGGAAGCAGGGGCCCCTGTTCTTGTGATCAGCAGGGGTCCGGGGGTCAGACCTGTGGATAGGAGATAATTTGTCTTTATGGGAGATCGGATACAGACTTTCTCCATCCATTCCAGTCAAACTAACCAGACTACCATAACAATGGAAGAACAATCAAGGTAGGCCGGCCTGTAGGTATTGGCACTGAGGAAGGCAAGTTCGTCACCTCGGACGTCGCCTCCATTCACACGGCTATTAGAACTGGTCACGCAGATTTACGGGTGAAAGAGCCGTCGCCTGGCTACGTCCCACAGCCACTTCATATAAGAAAGAATATCAGTGAAGCGCTACCCTCAGATGAGACACTGCTCTTGCCCACACACTTCTGCCGTCACCAGAAAATAAATGGAAAAATCTGCCTATAAAACACACAGCGCCTAAACATTATCGATGATTCAGCTAAGAGGGGGCAGGAGGCAATGATGAAGATGTACAGCGCGACATGTGGGAGTATTTCTATGCCATACAGGTATCACAAACGGATCCCATTCAGACGGTACACGAGGCGTCCTAACAGTGCGACACCACAGCTACTGAATACCCCTCCTGCAAAATTATAAAGGGACACTTGGGTCAGAAAGGATAAAATACATTTTTATTCAATATTCACAGAAAACTTTTTTCCCCCAGAACTTTTGCCTGTTTTCTGTTTCATTTAAGCGGCACCATGAAAAATTAACTACAAAATGATTGTCCTTCTGAAGCCGGCAGCTGCCGCGCCTACATGGGTTGCTAAGGTAACCTCTTGTCAGTTTACAGCTGCTGAGAGGGGAAGATGGTATCTGTTCATAGAATGGTAGTGCAGTAGAATTGAGGTAACACTGAATCTAGGCCTAGATGTCCACAGAAGAAGAGTGCACTGATCAGTGTGATGCTCTAATTGAGTCACCCATCCCCTTCCTCTCTGGCCGCAGGAAGCTATATGCAGAAAATCATCCACTGGGGTTTTTGTAAAAACAAAAAAACTGCTAAAATATTTGATGGACGTGTCCCTTCACAGGGGTTGTACAGATTTAGAAAGCTTTCAAAAACAGCGCCTCTCCTGCCCATGGCTTGTGTGTGGTATTGCGGCTCAGCTCCATTCACCTCAATGAAGTGGGACTGCAATACGAGACAACCTGTGGAGTGTGGAGCCATTTCTGGAGGATAACCGCCATGTTTTGCTGGCTGTTCAACCCTTTCCCGGTATGGCTACACAGCCATTTTGGGCCCAACACATGTCTCACGCCCAAATATCACAGTGTAGCAGTGCAACCATAGAAATGAATGGGGTTGCAGTGCGACTCACATTTGCTGCGACAGCGACCCCTGAGTAAAACAAATAAGAAAACCACTGCTGGATTTTTTTGCGATTCTGAGGCAATTGCAAATGTGTGAGTCACACTGCAACCCTATTCATTTCTATTGCTACACTGTGATACTTGGGCGCATAACATGTGTTGTATCCTTAGAATTAAAGGGATTTTGCAGCCTTGGAGACAACAACCACTTTGATACGGAAAAAAAAAAAAAAAAGGGAGACTTATCTGTCCATGGTCCCAAGGACCAGGAAGCGTCTGGCTGCCAAGACCACTGTATCCAGATCCAGTCACAACATGAGCGGTCAACAGTCCTGGCCCCTGAACATTAAAACAAGGAAGACTTACGGCCATGGTCCTGCTCCCGTCCCGTAACTTATTGTGCCCGCAGGACTAGGAAAAGGATGGACCCCAGTGCAGCTCCACCTACTCTTGGTAGGTACATTACTGCTGTGACAGATAAAACCCATTTCCTTTATTGCAATCCTTTAAAATTCCATAGGCTGACCGGGATGTGTTGCGCAACCTCTTCCGGTCAGCCTACGGATTTTTAAAGGATTACAATTTACAATAAAGAAATTGGATTTTATCCGTGGCCTGCGTGCTGGATTTTTGCCCTTTCATTTACAATTGCTCCACTGGTCCGGGGGCCTCCTTGCAAGGCGGTGAAGCGGGTGAGCTGCTGTGACGTAGCGTTCAAGCTGCTGTGACCGCAGACGCCTGCGCTGGGCTGCCACGGTAATGGGACCCGGACAATTCCTGGTCCTGTGCGGGCGTAATGATCGCGGGCGTCAGGGTCACAGGTCCGGACCAAAAGGGTTCTCGTCTTCAAGGCTAGACAACCCCTTTAATTCAGGGAGCCATCCGAACAATCATTCACTGAGCCTAAAAGGAACATACTATAGTCAGCCACATAAAAGCAGGCTCTAACAGAATCCATCAGCTACTGTACCAAGTATAAAAGAAAAATGCAGAATTTTAAAAGGGTTAACCCCCCCCCCCCAAAAAAAAATCTCTTAATGAATATGTCTCCTGACAATGGAGCTGATGGACACTAACTCGATTAAGTAAGTGTTAGGTGGAGACCTGAGGATGCATCAGACACATGTCGAGCGCATTTCAGGGCCATAAAAGCAGGACGGAAGATTCATCAGTAATATCAGCTGCCACAAAGTGGTCATTTCCCTCTAAAGACCCTGCCACAATCATGCAGGGCACAGAACAATAAAGGCCAGGTTCAGATTGTCCTGCGAGCCCGGAGTCAGCAAGGCTGGCAGGGCCCACTCTCACCATAGCCCTTCCTGAACCTCATTTCCTGGAATGCCCCACACGTGACAGCACATGACCGTGACGTCGGGCACGTCCAACTGCAAGCAGGAGAAACGCCAGGAGGACCCATCAGAGAAAGGCAGACTATAGGGAGACTGGTGGAGCAGTGTAATTACACCTTCCTCTCTCATTCAAGTGAACAGGAGAGCAAGGTGTAATTACACTGCGCCCGCCACCATCTAGACAGCGAGGCTCTCGCCCAAGCGCCTCAGGACCTTCAAACAGCTGATCTGATATTGAGGACCCATCCTATCTAAGCACTGCACAACCCCTGGAAATCCCTGCCCTTTCTAAGCTTAGGAGTCCAGAGGGCGGTCCTTGCTCTATACCGTGCTGCCTGCATTGTATTTTTCAAAGTGCCAAGACGTCGTCGACGTGTACAAAGAGTATAGGAACGTTCCTCAGTTACATACTGGAATATTAGAGGACCTCACACTAACTGATCGCACCAATTGCATGGCCACAAAGGACAGCATTTGCTGGTCGATGTCACATATGACAAACGCAAGGCCCCGGCCCGCCATGTCATTTTATGTGGCCCGTTCGAAATTGTGGAAAGACAGGGAACCACCTCTGGAAACACTGATTCCCTACACCCAGCGACGGTTCTTTTACACATCAAGTGTGCGTTGGTGCCAGCCGTACATGAGGTCACAATGTCATGGAGAGACTTCTCTCCCTTGCACCAGAAAAGTGTGCAATGTTTGCGCAAGGTGCATGTTTGCGACAGTTTTGAAAAAAAAAAATAAGTATTTTACGCAGCCCTGGGAAAGGGCCGTGGCCAACAGCCGAGACAAATTTATCTTCATTTACAGAAAGCACCTGTCTTGATAAATTTACTCCTCTGTGTGTTGCACAGTCTGCATAGGCCTGAGAGGAAAGCACAGGAGTTGCCCGCCCTCTACCTGGCTAAGTGACGTGCCTCTGTATCTCTGGAGACGTGGTCCGGAGTTTGTGGAAGTGGACTAAATAAGTACAGGTGCACTAGTCTGCCCCGCAGTATTATGAATGGTTTTGGCTCCGTAGGACTGCACCGAGCATCAACATCAAATTTGTACTCTGAGTTATCAGTGTTATCTGTGGTGTTACATAGGACTGCAGGTAACGTGATTATCTGTATGCAGAGAGGTATCACTGTTATCTGTGGCATTACTGCTGGTAACATTACTACATTATCTGTACTCAGTTATCACTGTTATCTGCGGCGTTACACAGGACTGCTGGTAACATTACTACATTATCTGTCCTCAGAGATATCACTGTGTTATCTGCAGTGTTACACAGGACTGCTGGTAACATTACTACATTATCTGTAATCAGGGATATCACTGTGTTATCTGCGGTGTTACACAGGACTGCTGGTAACATTACTACATTATCTGTAATCAGGGATATCACTGTGTTATCTGCGGTGTTACACAGGACTGCTGGTAACATTACTACATTATCTGTAATCAGGGATATCACTGTGTTATCTGCGGTGTTACACAGGACTGCTGGTAACATTACTACATTATCTGTAATCAGGGATATCACTGTGTTATCTGCGGTGTTACACAGGACTGCTGGTAACATTACTACATTATCGACTGTAATCAGTTATCACTGTGTTACACAGGACTGCTGAAAACATTACTAAATTATCTGTCCTCAGAGATATCACTGTTATCTGCGGTGTTACACAGGACTGCACTGCACTCTGGTGCCCAATTTCTGGAAGCCGGCCCTTTGATGGAAACCATAATGCTGACGTGGCCCTCCATAAAAATGAGTGACACCCCTGGCCTACGTGGTCCACCTATTCATTCTACTACATTGACAAAACTGTAGGTTTGACCTTGCAACAGGAAAGTTCTGCTTGATAGACATATATAGTAGCATATAAAAATGACCACCCATTGACACAAGTGAATGGTAACAATGAAGGTGTCCTACTTTATTACAATTTGATGGCAACTCCACCCAATGAGGTCAAGTTTACAACTGGGTTATATTCCCTCCAACACTGAAGCCTTATGGTTGAACGTACATCTAAGATGGCTGACAGCCGAAACATTTGTTCAGTAAACTATGCATATGACCCCCTAGTTGACTCCGGGCATGCCCTGTTTGAACAAAGGATTGGACATGTTGAATTCCAACATTGCCCAATCCTTCTTCCCTCGTGGATACCTGCCCACGAGGTAGTTGTGAGACCCGAGACACACTGGCCTCCAGGCAAGATTGGCGGGTTCGGTTGACATGTATCCAACGTGTATAGGGTCTGCAAGCATGGAGGAGTGGACACAACCTGCCTGCCTAAATGTAAGCAAGGAGGCGAGCAGTCACCATGAACTCCTGCCTAAGGCTACTTTCACATATGCGTTCGTGCTGTACGGTTTTGAGAACCAGCATGGGACCTCAAAAACACAGCAAAACTCTTCCGTTTGAAAAATACAACCGACTGCATCCGTTCAGAACTGATCCAGTTGTATTATATCAAAAATGTAAAACCGGATCTGGCACCATTGACTTGGATCTTGGTGCTGGATCCGGCTTGTCCAGTTTCCCGAGCCCCACACAAAACTGCTGCTTGCAGCAATTGTGTGTCCAGCATGGGAACCCAACAAACCGGAGCAGAATGCATTCTGGTGCACACCGTTCCGGTGTGTTCAGCTCTGTCCCCATTGACAATGAATCTGGACAAACTGAAGCGTTGTGCCGCAGTTTAGAGAGCCTGTGCCGGATCTCAAAACCGGACAGCACAACGCAAGTGTGATAGTAGCCTTACGTGAACGCTTCTGTGAAGATGACCTCAGGGTCAAGAGCAAGCAGCAAAAATGTGGGTTATCCAAGTCCAGGGATGGGCAAACTGCGGCTCTCCAGCTGTTGCAAAACTACAACTCCCAGCATGCCCAGTTTGGCTACAGCTATCAGCCTACAACAGGGCATGGTGGGAGTTGTAGTTTTACAACAGCTCAAGAACCGCAGTTTGCCCATCCCTGTCCTACACACCTTCAATATCAATACAAGACTGGTAATACCTGACCAGATAATCAATAGCCTCTGAATGTTAACTCTATATTAGCTAACATTTAACTTATGAGGCCATTAGGGAACATCTCCAGGCCTCAATATGGAGAATAAAAGACACTTTGGGCATCCTCCATGAACAGCTTGGCTTCTATCCACCGTTAGGGCTACTTACACAGCGTAAAGAAGCTCTAACAGGCTGTTCCAGTGGGTGAATAGCCTGTTGGTTCCGTGCTGCCACTAGTGAGCGTGTGCCCCCGGACTACCGCTCTGGCCTCTTTGACTGTAATGGGGCGGGCCGGAGTTCCGGCGGCAGTACGGCAAACATGCCAAGAGGCGGCTAGGTATAAAACTAGCCTGCCAGAGTTCCTTGCCGCTAGTGTGAAACCAGCCTTATTCCGGCTGCATCTCGTCATGTTTGCCGTGCTGCCGTCAGAACTCCGGCCCGCCCCATTATAGTCAATGGGGCCAGAGCGGACCTTCGGCCACAAGTGTGCACTAGTGGCAGCACGGATCCGGCAGGCGGTTCACCTGCCGGAACAGCCTGACAGAGCTTCTTGCCGCTAGTGCAAAGCTAGACTAAGCACTCAAGTCCAAAGTCTGGTAGAACACGTGGAGATTATGCAGTGTGCCGCTTCACATTTTATTGAAGGACATTTGTGATTATAGCTTCTTAAGTAGTGTGAGAAAAGTCAATGCTCTCCACAGCAAGCCCTATGAGGCCTAAAACACGCTAGCCATGGTCCGGGTGGGTATATATTGCTGCCCCAAATAGAAATTAGACTTTAGACGCACCTAATCGCATATGGCACTTAAAAGATCTAATATACAGTATGATTAGTCCCCAATCTATTGCAATCAGATTGACAGCATTTATCGATTTCCCCAAAGCAGGGCAAGACAATCCTGACATTACTGATGGAGAGGTGCCAAGGAAAAAAAGAAATACCTGTAGTACTAAGAGGGGCACAAAGCTTTCTTGATCTGTGGTGGTAAGTGACTCTACTAGAGCGGACCCCCGTTCTACCCATGATCTGACCTGTCTTTGTCTTCTTAGGAAAAAAAAACCTTTCAATCCAGCCCATAATCCCTGTTATGATATATGGACATTACAGAGGGGAATCCTTTGCCTATGAGCCCGGGAGAGCTACTCTCATTCTGAAGGACATCAGACAGATGAATGACCACCATGTTCTACTACCTTTGGCCTGTCGGATATGCCCGATCGGCCTAAGCTCCCATGGCACTGCATTTTCCAGGAGTGGCAGGAGCAAGTCTATGGTGGGCCAATGAAGTACCACCGGAACCAACACCTTCTGCTGAGCTTCCTTTACTTTTCCATATATCCAAGTAAAGGTGGTGGTGGTAACACCGAGGTCACCTGAGCAGTAATGTTCATCTGAGTCATGCTAATCTAAAACATCAGACACTCCTCATATTAGGGGAGGGGAGGTAATACTATTATGGGCTGTGGGCAGCTTTACCGGACAGCCCCACCAAGCATCTCTTATTCAGCTCTGAAAAATGAAAGGTGGTATCTGATTGGTTGCTATGGGCTAGTTTTCCTTTGCGGCAGTTTTGATCTCCACCGGCGTATCACCGTATTACTCCAGCCTCAATTACACGAATAGCTTTTCATTTAGTCACCTCAGACATGCGAGATGATGACCAGTGCAGGCACCTTTCCCAGTAACCACACTCCTCTGGCATTTTGTAAGGCTCTGCCTCCACTGGTCATACATACGATGGCCATGTTGAAGCTCAAAACAAAGACCTGCCTGACGTCTCTAAATCTAGGTGACTCGTGGCTCCTACGACAAGGAGGCCACCAGTGCAAGTGGTCAGCTGCAATCTGTGCATGCTTAGACGACCAAGAAAAAATTTCCTGGAATGAATGGACGATTGCGTAACGGTTAAAGGTGTCCAATACTTCCATGGGTTGGGATGGGGAGTCAAGTCACTTAAAGGAATTGGACAACCCTGAGGATCAACCTGCAATGAAGAACTGGTAAGTACTTACATGGCAGATCCTGCGCTGTCACCCCGGTCTTCTCCTGACTCAGCTGCGCAGTGATGTCACATCAACACTACACGGTTGCAGCCGCAGATTGGTTGCAGAGGTGACATGATGTCACTGGCGCAGATGAGCGACCCAGGATTCGTCAGGCAAGTACTTACCTGTGGGTTGTCCGGTTTGCCGCTGAAACAAGACAACCCCTTTAAATGCCATCTCGCGACATTAAAAAGGGCAAGGAGCCATACAGTGACAGTCCGGGGAAGGCGTCACCGGTTAGATATCTAATGGACGTATTCATTCCACTGGGAGAGACGCTTTTCAATGGTCAGAAGAGAAATGTATGGGTCACCATAGCACCTAAAGGAGAATTCAGCCTATGACACCCCCACATTAATAATGCAGTATTACATATGAGATCCGCATTATGCTGAGCAATGCAGGGACTGAGCCCCCGCAACATGCGTGCACCCCACTAACTACAAACCATTCACTAACCCATACATTCAAAGAATATCGAAAAACACGGGACTTTCCAACCTATATCTTACCAGAGCTTCTCCTTCACCGACTTCCTGCTCTCGCCACCGATCGGTCACACGAAATGGCGGCGATTGCTGACGTCACTGAAGGAAGAAGTGCCGGAACTACTGCAGAATGCGCATGCTCAACCGCCAGCCAATCCCCACACGGTAATGTCGAAGTCCCATGCTCCGTAAGGACCGCGTGACGTCAGGAGGACACGTGACATGCGAAGCCTTGCTCCCGAACTGACCAAGCGCGTCACCCTAAACACCATTGTTATAGTTAGATATTACTATCTTTACATTAAATTACTAATCTTTATTACCACAGCGCACGGCATGTAGATATTAACCAGCTGCTACATCCCGCTTCAAAGCCTCGTGACTTTCTCATGTCACGTGACCCAGTGACGTCACGAGGTCCTTCCGGCGCTCTACCACAAATTCTGATTCATAGCCTGTAGGCGTGCTGCAATCACGTGCAACAACGGAACTAATGAGAAGCTCCCTCCGTCATTGCTCACGAAGCTAAATTGTGGCCATCTTACTAACGTTATCAACACTCCTTCCACGACAACCCGTTCAGGAACCGAGGATTGTTACCCCTGCTTGAGCTCTCAGTCAAAACAGCAGCTCAGCTCTTCTAGTTATCGTCGTATATCACTTAGGTTTTAAGACAGAGTTGTTAGCAACTGACAAGGAATACATCGAAAGGTGTGGTACAGTTTCCATGGCTACGGCTCTTCATTCTTACCAAAGGGTGTAGTAAAATGGTCACTGTCGTTTGAACCAATCAGGATTGGCCACGTCATTGTTCCAGTTACACCCACCTTGGCTGGCCACCAATTGGGGACTGATTCGTTTGACATACTGTGTGGGCGTGGCTTCTGGCTATGGTCTATATAAACTTGGGACTTGGTTCTTGCTATATTTAGCTTGTACACTCATGTGGTGAGGTGGAGTGTGCGGTGGTGCAGGGCTTGAGTAAGACTAGTGTTGCTTCACAGGGTGTGTAGGGCCTTGTAGTTCCATCATACATCACTCTTGCTGACCCTATCAACTTTTCAGATATGGTTGGAAATATCTGGAGGAACTTTCTACACTATTTTTCAACTTGCATCATGGCTGCCGCTGCTGGAAGACAGCGCAGTACAAATGTGAACAAAGCCTAGAAGTTTATATGGTTTCCTCATGTTTTGGGTTTCCACTGAGTACTCCAGTTTCAGCCCATACTCCAAAGATAGACTGATAGGGAACTTAAACTTAAAGGGGTTATCGAAGACTATAAAATGCCCCCCATATGTTAGCCCCTCACAATGAATATACTTACCTGGCTCTCTGCTCCTTGTCCCCCCAGCTTATCCTGTGTTGATAACACCCTTTTGGGGGGGGGGGGGGGGGTTGTGGTGGGTAGAAGCCTCCCTAGCGTCAACCGTAATGGTAGGGAGGCTTCCCCCCCGACACTGGATGTTTTTATAGCTGATCGGTGGTGGTCTCTGGTGGCAGCCCTCCACGCTGTGCCCAGGACATTTGCCACTGCTTCCAGGACTGCAGGAGGTTTCTCCTTTTCCCGTGAAAATTGCCAAGTGTGACAGATAACTTGACCGTTTGGTCATATAATTAGGGTTCGAACTGCTAAACTTTTTGGGGGGTCATTTATCAAAACTTTAGGAAATGAAACGTGGAATCTGATTGGTTGCTATAGGCAACTAAGCCTCTTTTCCTTTGCACCCCCTTTGAGCGCAGGCATGCTCAACCTGCGGCCCTCCAGCTGTTGTAAAACTACAACTCCCACAATGCCCTACTGTAGGCTGATAGCTGTAGGCTGTTCGGGCATGCTGGGAGTTGTAGTTTTGCAACAGCTGGAGGGCCGCAGGTTGGGCATGCCTGTCTTAGCGCAAAACATATTAATCTGCAATAGCATATAGGGTTTCTTTTCCATGTATCTATATAATTTGATGCATTCGGATTGTCCTAATATGAGTCCCTATATATAGCATGGCTCTCCACAATGCTTTCGAGGATAGCAAGCATAGTGTGGGTGACGTGTTCTTGCGATATTTCGCGGCGCTCGACTGTGGAGCGCAGACCAAAGCTTCGGGTGTGCATTCCACGGCCGTGTTCTAGCGGTACTTTGTGGCGTTCTTGCTGTGGAACGCCTACCGGAAGGCCTGCCGTGCGTTCCATGGCTGAACGCGATTCGGGGAGGACTCTTCTAGTTCGGGGACAATTATGATGCCAGTGCTTATTATGGGGATTATGTTTATCTCCCTCGTCATTAATCCTTGGTTTTTGGCCTTGTGTTCTATAATTAAAAGATCTATGGTGTATTAAAACTTTAAAAAGGAAGTGACATCATGCGTTCCACAGTGGAACGCAAACAAAGGGCAGGTTCACACTAGCGTTAGGGATTCCGTTATAACGTGGTTATAAAGAAAAATAACGGAATGCCCAGACAGAATGCAAAACGGAAGCCTTTAAAAGGCATTCCGTTTGCTTTCCGTCCTAATAGAAGTCTATGGGAAAGTATAACGAATCCGTCTGGGTCCCGTTAACCCCTTAATGACGAATGACGTACTGTGTACGCCATGATGTGGTGCTAGTTACCGCATCATGACGTGCACAGTACGTCATGAGAAGAAAGCGCCACCTTGCGGTGACACCGGCATGTTATCGGGTGTCACGGACGGCAGAGCTGTCTGGGAACCCGTCAGTGGACCAATCACAGCGATCCTTGTTTCACGATTGCTGTGATTGGTCAATGAAAGTGGAAGTGACCAATCGCAGCGCATGTAGTTGCACTGCATTGTAAAATCACCCAGCTCAGATCCGATCTCTTCAGACTGACAGGTAAACTTGTGGAGATCGGACCTGCGCTGCTCTGTGTTCCTGTCAGCCAACCACAGTGAAAAAAAACACCCACAGGGCCCCACACTGTTCCCCTTACATCCATCCTCCAACCACCCCTCCTCCCCACAGAACATGTGTTTTTTTTTTTTGTTTTTTTTTTGTAGTATTATTAGGGCAATTGATAGTAGTAATAATAGGAAGTAGTTGAGGTTAGGGTAAGAGTTGAGGTTAGGGCTAGGCATAAGAAAAAAAGTTAAAAAAATAAATTAATACAAAAATAATATAAAAAATATTGATAATTAGCCATAGTTAGCCTGAGTACTGGCAGTTAGAATAGTTATATAGAATAGTAGTGTTAGGGTAAGAGGTTTGAAAAAATAAAAATAAATATATATAGAAATTACGGTATTTGGAGTAGTGTAAGGGTTTGCAGCATATAAAATGGCTGAGCGCATGTATACGGCTGAGGAGGCATACACTTATCTGTTCTGATACAGAAAGTGCTAGCGAGACAGAACAATTCAAAATTTCATCATCATCCGCTAACACTAGTTATGACGAGCCACAGCAAAGTCGCAGATGAGACTCTTTGCCTGGCACTAGCGCCATGGACCCCGAATGGATGCCAACAGAGTCATATACTCCGTCTGTTCCAGATTTAATTCTGTCACAGGCATCTGTTGTGATGTTATGGGGTTTAGGGGGGTAGAATTTTTTAAAATCTTCTTATCAGAAGAATTGCTAAATTTGATGGTTGAGCAGAGCAATTTATACGCTGCTCAATTCCTTGCTAGTCACCCGACCTCATATTACACTAAGAATGGCATATGGTGCCCTGTTGTTGTGGCGGACATTTTAAAATTCTGGGGCCTCCTTCTAAATATGGGTCTTATTAAAAAAACAAATGAGATCTTATTGGTCATCTGATGTCTTGTACGATACCCCTATGTACAGGGAAGTAATGCCAAGACAGCGATTTGAGACAATCCTGAGGTTTCTGCACTTCGCTGACAATACACAGTTCCCCACACGTGATGACCCCAGCCATGACAGGCTTTTTAAAATTAGGCCCCTTATAAATTATTTAAATGAAAAATTTCAAGAGGCCTACACCCCAGAAAAAAACATTGCCGTGGACGAGTCACTTGTCCTTTTTAAAGGCAGGCTTCAATTTCGTCAATATTTGCCAAGAAAGAGGGCACGATTTGGGCTGAAAATTTATAAGCTCTGTGAGAGCGCATCTGGCTACACTTATAAATTTAGAGTGTATGAGGGCAAAGATACACAGTTTCCTCAATGTGGCAGGTAAAATAGTTTGGAATCTTTTACACCCTCTTTTAGATAAGGGGTAGCACTTGTACATTGACAATTATTATACAAGCGTACCCTTTTCAGGTGCCTTTCAGTCAGGAAGACAGTGGCATGTGGCACCATACGCCGCAATCAAAGAGGCCTGCCCAAGCCTTTAGTCAATCAGAAATTGAGGCTCTGGTGAAATAAAGGGCCTTTGTAATGGGGACATCTTACTCATAAAATATCGAGACAAAAAAGATGTCCTCATAATGACATCTATTCATCCCGACAGTAGCAGCCCTGTTCCTGTGTGCGGCACAAATACCACTGTCCATAAGCCTGTCTGCATACAGGATTATAATAAATATATGGGTGGGGTGGACCTTGCAGACCAAATGCTGCAGCCCTATAGTGCGGTCAGGAAATCCTGCATTTGGTATAAAAAACTTGCAGCCCACTTTATGCAAGCAGCCCTTTATAATTCTTTTGTTATGTTCCAAAAAGCAGGGAAGCAAGGAACATATCTTGAATTTCAAGAAGAAATAATAAAAAATGTAATATTTAGAGAGCAGTGGGATAGCGTCATCCAGTCATGCCAGCAGAATTATCCCAGGGCAACATTTCACGTCAGAGGTGAAAAGAGATGTAGGGTCTGTTACAAGAATGGGATACGGCAGGACACCCTATATCAATGTGACACCAGTCCAGATAAGCCAGGACTTTGCATTAGGCCTCATGCACACGACCGTTTTTTTATGCTGTCCGCAAAAAGGGGTTCCGTTGTTCAGTGATCCGTGTCCGTTTTTGCCTTCCGTTGTGTTTCCGTGTGTCTTCCGTTTTTTTTAGCGGACATGACCCAAAAGATTTTACCAAAAGACAGGCTGACAAGGGATCCGCAAAAAAAACGTAGACGGAACGAGGATGACACACGGATGGCCATCCGCATTTTTTCACGGACCCATTGACTTGAATGGGTCCGTGAACCGTTTTTCACGGACAAGAATACGACAGGTTATATTTTTTTTACGGACTAGAATCACGCACCACGGACGCGGAGGACAAACGGTGCATTTGCCGAGGTTTCCACGGACCCATTGAAAACCAATGGGTCCGCAGAAAATCACGAAAAACGGAGCAACGGACACGGAATCAAACAACGGTCGTGTGCATGAGGCCTTAAGCAGTGTTTCCGCATTTACCACACTTCCCGGGCCTAGACTATTAAAAAATTTAAATTTTTTAACTTATTTTGTCTACTTTTGGCCATTTTTAATTTATTATCCAATCCACTGTTTTTTAACACTCCACATTATTAGCAAAATATAATTTGGAAAATATGACAAACTCCAAAATGTGAAAATAAATTCTCATTATACCCCTAGGTGAATACTGTAAAATAATTAAATTCTCACTACACCCCTAGATGAAAACTTTAGAGGGTGTAGTTTCCACTTTTTGGGGGGTTTCCACTGTGGGGTACCTTTAGGGTGCCTTCAAATGAAACACAGCGCCTGAAAATGATTCCAGTGAAATCTGCCCTCCAAAAGCCATATTGTGCTCTACCATAGGCCCATACAGCATTTGAAAACCACATATGGGGTGTTGCCATATTCAGGAGAAAATGGGTAACAAATTTTGTGGTGATTTTATCCTGTTACCCCCTGTGACTATTAAAAATATGGGCCTAAAGTGGCATTTTTCAGTAAAATTTGACATTTTTCTTTTTTACAGCCAAGGGTTTCTAAATTCTATGAAAAGCATATTGGGCCAAAGTGCTCACTACACCCCTTGAAAAATTCCCTGGGGAGTATAGTTTCTAAAATGGGGTCACTTTTTTGGGGTTTCCACTGTGGGGTACCTTTAGGGTACCTTCAAATGCAACACAGCGCCTGAAATTATTCCAGTGAAATCTGCCCTCCGAAAGCCATATTGTGCTCTACCATACGCCCATACAGCAGCTGAAAACCACATATGGGGTGTTTCTGTAAACTGTAGAAACTGGGCAATAGATATTGAGTTTAGTTTGGCTGTTAACCCTTGCTGTGTTACAGAAAGAAAATATTAAAATTAAAAATCTGCAAAAAAAGTGAAATTTTTACATTTTATCTCCATTTACTTTTAATTCTTGTGGAGCACCTCAAGGGTTAACAAAGTTTGTAACATTAGTTTTAAATAAATTGAGGGGTGTTGTTTCTAAAATGGTGACATTTCGGGTGGTTTCTACTATGTAAGGCCCACAAAGTGACTTCATAACCTGAACTGGTCCTTAAAAAGTTGGTTTTAGAAATTTTCTTAAAAATGTAAGAATTGCTTCTAAAATTCTAAACCTTCTAATGTCCTAAAAAAATAAAATGACATTTTTAAAATGATGCCAACATAAAGCAGACTTAGGGTCCATTCACCGTCCGTATGTGTTTTGCGGATCCACGGATCCGCAAAAACACGGATTATCGGGCGATGTGCGTTCTGCAATTCGCGGACCGCACATCGCCGGCACTCTCATAGAAAATGCCTTTTCTTGTCCGCAATTGCGGACAAGAATAGGACATGTTCTATTTTTTTCGGGAACGCAATTGCGGACCCGGAAGTGCGGATCCGCAATTGCGGACCCGGCCGGGACATCGTCTTTCCCCATTGAAACTAATGGGTCTGCAATTCCGTTCCGCATAATGCGGAATGGAATTGCGGACGTGTGAATGGACCCATATAGAGAATGTAAAGTAATAACTATTTTATGAGTTACCACTTTCTGTTTTAAAAGCAAAGGAATTGAAATTTAGAAAATTGTGAATTTTTCCAAATTTTTGTTATATCTTGGATTTTTTTCATAAATAAAAGGTGAAATATATTGACTCAAATTTATGACTATCCTGAAGTACAATGTGTCACGAGAAAACAATCTCAGAATGGCTTGGATAAGTAAAATTGTTCCAAAGTTATTACCACATGAAGTGACACATGTCGGATTTTCAAAAATCAGTCTGGTCACGAAGGTGTAAAATGGCCCGGTCATTAAGGGATTAAGCAGGACGGAAAATAAAGTCCTGTCGACAGGACTTTGTTTTCTGTCTTGCATAATGGGAACCAGACGGATCCGTTTTGATTCCCATAGACTTCTATTAGGATGGAAAGCAAACGGAATTCCTTTTAAAGGCTTCCGTTTTGCATTCCATCATAATACAAGTCTATGGGCAGAAGAACAGATCCGTCCTTCTGTCTTATGGATTTCGTTATAACCATGTTATAACGGAAAGCCATAACGGAATCCCTAACGCTAGTGTGAACCCACCCTAAGGAATCGAATAAGACACACATGGCTCAAGGTACAGCCTCTTATTTTCACCTGATTTTAATTTATGGATCATCAACAAGGTATAGATAGATTAGGAGTTTGTGATGTGTTATCCCCGAGGAAGCTTGGTAGTGAAACGTACATCGGGGTTGGAGGCACACGGTCTGTATTTACAATAATTATGGGCTATGGCTTGTCCTTGTAATATATGGCTGCCTTTTATTTCTTATTATCTGCTGATGTTCGTTACACATATAAACCTTCTGTTTTGCACTATGCACTTTATTTATCTATATATACCATGTGATTTGATGATAGGTTTGGGCGCCTGATTTGGATGTATTAAGTCCATGTGATATATGAAGCTATTTATTACCGTTGTATCCTCCTTTTTCTGTATATGTATGCCGCTTTTGTGACTGACTTTATCATATTTATATCATTGATGTGTACCAATAAAGATTTTGATATTTAGTGGGGTGTTTTTGACTCTATTGGTGTATATATTATCGCACAACATGACTAATGGACGGTTTGTTTTGGGCCCTAAGGGTGCTAATTTTTATTTTTAATATTTTTAGCATTTTCTTGTTTTTAGTAGTGTGACTTATCTTTTTAGTGTTACTTTTAACACATAATCAAGTACGTCATGTGTTAAGGGCTTGTATGGAGCTGACTCACAAGCTGAGCTTGCTCTTTAACCCATAACGCCATACATGTATGGCTTTATACGTCTGCTGGCCTCTGCTGTGGGCCCGCTCCATACATGGCGGGTGCCGGCTGTATCATGCAGCCGGCACAGGACCGCACTAACAGGAAGCAGTGATCTTGCCGCCCCTGGGAGTGAAAGCAGGGAAATGCGGTTCCCTCTGCCTTCCAATCGGAGCCCCAGCAGTAAAATCGCGGGGCTCGGATCGGTTGTCATGGCAGCCTGGATGCTGCTGAAGCAATCCAGGCCTGCCATGGCATTCCCCATGCTGAGCTATGCACAAAGTATTGCTCAGTATGGATGAATCCTATTGACCTTAATAGATCTCGATTAGGGCTGATTCACAACGGCCGTTCCGTGCATTGGGGACCACACCATCCATGCAGCTGCAGCGACAGATCCAGACCCATTCAACTTGAATGGGTCCGTGATCTGTCGGCACCGCAAAAAAAAAATTTTTTTTTTGTGGTGCGGAAAAATGGACAGAAACCCCATGGAAGCACTCTGTAGTGCCTCAGTGGTGTTCCGTACCAACCTTTCGGATAGCGGACTTATTCAAGTGAATTGAATTTGGGGCCCTGGTGTCACCATAATCGTACTGACTCACAAGGTTGTCATCTCATTTTTAGAGCACAATAAATACGGTACACGAAAAACCTCAAAAAAATGGTGGAATTGCATTTTTTATTTTTATTTCACCCAACAGATTTTTTTTCCCAAAACTAGCTATAATAAATTACATGGTGCCATTAAAAAATTCTACTGGTCTCACAAAAAATAAGGGGCTGTCTCACTTAAGCAAATGGCATTTATCGTAGACCAGGGATCAGCAACCTTCGGCACGGCAGCTGCTGTGAAACTACAACTCCCAGCATGTACACTTACTCAGCTACCGTATTTTTCGCCCCATAAGACGCACTTTTTTCCCCCCAAAAATGGGGGAAAAGTGTCCCTGCGTCTTATGGGGCGAATGCTGACATTTTTACATCGCCAGCTGCGATGTATGCGCGAGCGGGGAGGGACTGTACCCGGCCCCCCTGCTCCAGTGCTGCACTTTTAAAATATAAGGTATCTAAATCAATTAAAAGTTCTGGTTCATGCCCCCCACCCCTAATATTACCAACACACGGCTTGTTCAGTGGATAGCAGGCATTCCGGGCGGCCGGCGTGTCACTCACTGACGTCACGTGCCTGCACTGCCTGCTTCATTCATAAAGTAGGCGGCGCAGGCACGTGACGTCAGTGAGTGACGCGCGACCGCCGGCCCCCAGCTCCTCCTCCCAGTCCCTCCTCGCTCACTCAGTTTTATGGGGGGAGGGGGTCTGTGGATGGCACTGTTATGGGATGGGGGATCTGTGGATGGCACTGTTATGGGGTGGGGAGGGTCTGTGGCTGACACATATATAACAGTGCCATCCACAGATCCCCCATAACAGTGCCATCCAAAGATCCCCCATAACAGTGCCAGCCCTGTTATGGGGGGGATCTGTGAAGGATACTGTTACAGGGGGGCTGTAACAGTATTCTTCACAGATTCCCCCCCATAACAGTATCCTTCACAGATCCCCCCCCCCATAACAGTGTCAGTCACAGATCCCCCCATAACAGTGTCAGTCACAGATCCCCCCATAACAGTGCGTCATCCACAGATCCCCCATAACAGTGCGTCATCCCCAGACCCCTCCATAAGTGTGTCATCCCCAGATCCCCCATAACAGTACGTCATCCCCAGATCCCCCATAACAGTGCCATCCCCAGATCCCCCATAACAGTGTCCTTCACAGATCCCCCTAACAGTGACATCCACAGATCCCCCATAATAGTGCCATTCACAGACCACCATTAGCTCCAAAAGCACACCTTTTGGTTAAAAATATTTTTTTCTTATTTTCCTCCCAAAAACCCCAGGTGTGTCTTATGGGCCGGTGCGTCTTATAGGGCGAAAAATACGGTATTTATTGTAACTCTCACAGAAGTGAAATTAGAATTTGGCAGCTATAGTTTCAGATCAGCTGAAGTGCCAGAGGTTGCTGATCCCTGATGTACAGAAAGTTAATAGAAGGCACTTACTAATGTATTGTAATTGTCCATATTGCCTCCTTTGCTGGCTGGATTCATTTTTCCCATCACGTTATACACTGCTTGCTATAAGGGGTTACGACCACCCTGACATCCAGCAGCAAGGGTTGTGCTTGCACACTATAGGAAAAGGTGGCTGGGACCACGGGAGCTCACATAGGCTGATGCTCTTTCCTATAGCGTGCAAGCACGGCCACCATTGCTGGATTACAGGGTGGTCGTAACCATGGAAACAGCAGTGTATAACATGATGGAAAAATGAATCTAGCCAGCATAGGAAGCAATATGGACAATAACAGTACATTAGTAAGTGCCTTGTATTAACTTTCTCTACATGATAAATGCAATTTGCTCAAGTCACTAGAGTTAAGCGAACCTGCCTTTTGGCAGGTTCGAGTTCGGGGTATAAGTGAATTACGTGATGGATTCCGTTCTCACAGAATTCATGAAGTACTATGCGGCAAGCCGGCATTGAATTACAAGTGTATGGCCAGCCTCGAGGGTTCCGTTCTGCTGGCCATACACATTGTATTATGACGGCATTCCGTTTGGCATGCTGGCATTGAATTACGTTATGGATTCTGTAAGAACGGAATCCATTACGTAATTCACTTAAAACTCGAACCTGCCCAAAGGTAGGTTCACTCAACTCTAGAAGTGACACAACCCCTTTAAAGGGAATCTGCCAGCAAATTTGTACCTATGAAACTGGCTGACCTGTTGCAAATGAGCCTCTAGGAGCAACGAGGGCGTTGCGATTACACCTAGAGGTTCTGCTCTCTCTGCAACTGCTGCGCCGTCTCCACCTTGATTAAGAGGGCCAGGCAGTGAAAACATCATCACGCCTGACCCTGTCAAAGTAGAAAGGGCGCAGCAGATGCAGAGAAAGCAGAGCCTCTAGGGCTACACGGCGAGATATAGGGTACAACTACACTGCGACATGTGTTGCCCAACATATCTTGTAATGCCAGTCTATGGTGTTGCACTGCGTCATGCTGCGACACGACAATTGCACAAAAATCCACCCTGGATGGATTTTTTACGACTGTCATGTCGTAGTCCAACACCATTGACTAGCATTACAAAATATGTCGCGCAACACATGTTGTCATGTAGCCCTAGCCTAAAGGCAACACCCCTGTTACCCTTAGAGGCTCATTTGAATTTTTCTCAGCAATGCGGGCACATATGAACATGGGACCAACACAGATGCCTTCAGCTGCCAAGCGCACATGCAACAGGTCAACCAGTTTCGTAGGTACAAATCTGCTGACAGATGTCCTTTAAAAGGTTCAAAGGGTTGTAGGAGAAAATTCAAAATCTTGTGCAACTTGTAAAACAGCTTAAGGGGTCACTGAGTTTTCATAAAACTTTGATATGTCAAATGTTTTTATTGTGGGGGTCTAAGTGCTTAGACCCCACAATCCCTAGAATGAGAAGAGAGAAGCGCTTGCATATCACATTCTCTCTCCTCCTTCTTAGGCCTCATGCACACGACCGTTGTTTGATTCCGTGTCCGTTGTGCCGTTTTTCGTGATTTTCTGCGGACCCATTGGTTTTCAATGGGTCCGTGGAAAACTCGGCAAATGCACCGTTTGTCCTCCACGTCCATGGTCCGTGATTCCAGTCCGTCAAAAAAATATAACCTGTCCTATTCTTGTCCGTGAAAAACAGTTCACGGACCCATTCAAGTCAATGGGACCGTGAAAAAATGCGGATGGCTATCCGTGTGTCATCCGCGTTCCGCGTCCATTTTTTTTGCGGATCCCTTGGCAGGCACTTGGCAAAAATTGTCAGCCTGTCTTTTGGTAAAATCTTTTGGGTCATGTCCGCTAAAAAAAACGGATGACACACGGAAACACAACGGAAGACAAAAACGGACACGAATCACTGAACAACGGAACCCCTTTTTGCTGACAGCATAAAAAAACGGTCGTGTGCATGAGGCCTTAGGCTAATTTCACACTTGCGTTGTGAGGATCTGGCAGGTACTTCCGTCGCCGGAACTACCCGCCGTATCAGTCATACCGCATGACAACTGAAAGCATTTGGAGATGGCTCCGGATGCGGATCCGTCTCACAAATGCATTGCAAGTGCGGATCTGTCTCTCCTCTTGTCATGCGGATAGACAGATCCGTCTTGTATTTTTACAGTTTTAAAGGTCTGCGCATGCGCAGACTGGAAGGACGGATCCGTCCTTCAGGTATTTCTTAATGCCGGATCCGGCACTAATGTAAGTCAATGGGACTTAATGTCGGATCTGGCATTCCGGCAAGTGTTCCGACATTTCAGGACGCTGCGGTATTATCTCCGTCCTGAAATGTGAAAAAGACTGAACGGAAGACATCCTGATGCATCCTGAACGGATTTCTCTCCATTCAGAATACATTGGGATGTGACTGATCTGTTTTTTTCCGGCATAGAGCCCCAACGATGGAACTCTATGCCGGAAAATGAAAACGCAAGTGTGAAAGTACCCTTAGGGGTTGGCAAAGCCCCCTTAGTTCTAGTGAAGGGAATTCTTAATACATCAACATACCAAGACATTTAGGACAAATGTGAAGCACCCCAGAATGATTACTGCAAAGGGTTCATTGCTAATGTTGAGTTGTTGAATTAAATGTTGTGATTTATTGTGTTTATGTACTTAGCACTGTATGAACAACCTAATGGTTAACATCTTGGCATACAGAATTAGGATGCCAGGTGATGGACCTAGGTCCGCCTCCTGGTTAGTTCTAGTCTAGCTTAGGGCTGCAGTAAACGATTATTTTAGAAATCGAGTATTCTACCGATTATTTTTACGATTGAGTACTCTAATAAGTAAAACCTTCTTAAAATAACGTATTGCTTTATAAAAACAATATTTTTATTTCATAAAGTGGTATAGCAAATAATTCCACACACATAAGGCTTCTTTCACAGCTGCAATATACATTGTCAAAAGAACAGCCAGAATGTACCATATCGGGTATAGCTGCATACTGCCGGCTGCTGCAGCGATTGACTGTAATGGGGTCCGGCCTTGTTACAGCATTCAAGCTGGGTTTTGGCCAGACAAAAAAAAACACTTTGGACGATACCCAGCATGTATGCTGGCACATGGCCAGATGGCCTTGGACCACATTATAGTCAGTGAGAGCATATAGCTGGTTGTATCCGGCTATACCCAATACGGTATACTCCAGCAGGCTGTTCTTCTACCAGAAGGTGTATATAAGGTTATGTTGTGAACTTCGGCAGTCTGTTCCGGTGGAGGAACAGACTGCCGGAGTTCACTGGCTGCATCTGTCATAGCTGGACCGTAGTTGACCGTAATGGGGATCCGGACATAAAATGCTGCACAGTGACATAGCATTTTGTGGCCGGACTCCAGCCAGTCGCCAGATGATCAGAGTCCCAGTGTTCACACTGCAATGTGAACCAGGTCTAAGCTGCTAAAGAAACCTAAATAAGATGATCAAATTACTGTTAAAAGCAAAATTCAAATAAAAAATGCTAAATTACTAAAAAAATACAAGTAAACAAAGTAGTAAGACATAAACATTGCCTTACACTTTATGTTGTTCAACTCTGAAGACTTTCAGACAACTTTAGTTCTGACTGTCTTGCAAACATCTGTACTGTTTTCTTCTAAGGTTTTCTGACATTTTTAGAAAGCAAAAACAAAAACTATGGGGGAGAATAGATTTATCAAAAATGTATCAAAAGTGGTAGTTTCCCAATAGCAACCAATCAGATTCCACCTTTCATTTTCCAAAGGAGCTCTGAAAAATGAAAGGTGGAATCTGATTGGTTGCTAAAATAAAGATATCTCCTAAATAAGGTACATATGGTAAAGTGCATGTAAGACTACCCCCCCCCCCCCCGTCAGTCAGCCTTGCCCTCAAATCAGTCCTCCCATGCCGCAAGCCCGCAATCAGACCCCTATGCCAATGCCACCATGATCAGACCCTACCTTGCTGCAATCTGAGTCAGACCCCCATTCCATCCATTGCCATGTACCCCACTCCCCCAGTGCCTCCATGCCATCCACTGCCATGTGAGGTCCCCCACTGCCATCAGATCAGCCCCTCCATGCCATGTCCCCCACCCCCCCAGTGCCATCAGCAGCCGCTCCATGCCAACCATTGCCAGCCCAATTGCAATGTCTCCCACTCCCCCAGTGCCATCAGATCAGCAAGAGCCCCTTAATGTCATCTCTCCCACTCCCCCAGTGCCATCAGCCCCTCCATTGCCAGCCCAATTGCCATGTTTCCCACTCTCCCAGTGCCATCGGATCAGCCCCTCCATGCCATGTCCCCACTCCCCAGTGCCATCTGCCCTCCATGCCATGTTGCCATCCATTGTGTCCGTGCCATCAGATCAGCCCTCCATGCCATGTGTCCCACCCAGCGCCATCAGCCCTTCTATGCCATCCATGTCCCAGCTGTCCCACTCCCCCAGTGCCATCAGCACCTCCATGTCAGCCCTTTCAAATCACAGGTACCCCCCGCTACTTTATACTTACCTTTCCTGGCACCGGCAGTGCAGTGACATGGAGTGACCGCGTCTTTTTCCCAGCATGCAGTGGGAGGGACCTGACATTACACACAGCATCAGCCAGCGCGCTGACAATGTGTGCATGCAAGGCCCTGGCCAGTGCAGCGCAGTACCGAGTCAGGAGGCCACGGAGCAGTGAGTGAAAGGCTTCACTTCACTCACGCTCCGTGGTCATGTGATTTAACGAATCCTCAATGCAGGGAAACTGCATTGAGGATTTTATTGCCTTGATTTCATCGATGAATTATTTCAGCGCTAGTCTAGCTAAGCTGCTGTGAAGACCTACATGTGCAAGCTTCTGAAAACTAGACCCAAGCTCAGAGAACCTCTATCTCTGAGACTTCAGCTGCCAAGGAAGCAACTTTACTACAAAAGTATCCCTGAGAGGAGGAAGGTAGGGGTCTAGAACCCAGAAAGCTCTGCAGCGGATTCAGACAGCAACATACTGTATACGTTTATGGCAGAAAGACTTTGCTTTTGTGTGAGGGAATATTGCTAAAGCACCCCAAAACATATTTCAATAGTTTTGATTTTTCAGACTTAGCGATATGTAATTTATTGTTTATATATTTTATATGTAATAAGGGGTGATTTATACTTAATATTTTGGTGTGTGTTTTTTAAAAACTTTTTTTCTTTTAAACTTTTTATTTACCGTAATAACTATTTCCTAGAACCTGGTATCTTTTAACCCCTTGTCCTATTCACCCTAATACAGATCTATTAGGGTGAATAGGACTTACATTCTCCCTGCTGCACTGTGCACACAGCAGCAGGGAGCTTACCATGGTAGCCAGGGCTTCAGTAGAGTCCTGGCTGCCATGGTAACAGATCGGCACCCCAGGATTACACTGCTGGGGCTCCGATCACAACTGCCACTGCACCACCAATGAAGAGGATGGAGGGGACCCTGTGGCCATTGCCACCAATGATTTAATACTGGGGGGGGTGGGAGAGGCGGACTGCGCCACCAATGTTTTTAAACCATTACTACAAATACAGGAGGCGGATGCCGGCTATGTGATTCTGCAGCTGGCACCAGACCTCTATGACAGGGAGCTGCGATAAGCAGCAGTTAACCCCTCATGTATTTGTATTAATGGATTACTTATTTTCATTGGTGGCGCAGTGCCACAACCCCTCCCCTCCTCCGGCCCTCTCTCGTCACTGGTGCAGCGGCAGCAGCAGCATAGGGGGGCGATGAGTTACTCCTTCTCCCCTGTGCTGCTGGGGGAACATGGCACACGCTGAGAACAGCGAGCTCCATGTTGTCTGATACTAGGCTACGCTACTAGTATCGGAAAATGGCAAATCCCGGTATCGAATCGATACTGGTACAAAGTATCGATTGGGTATCGAGAATTCGATACCGGTGCAACCCTACTTCCAACATTATGAGAAAAGTTTGGAGAAGGCCCTTTTCTGTTCCAGCAAGACTGTGCACCAGTGCACAAAGCAAGGTCCATAAAGCATGGTTGGGTGAGTTTGGTGTGGAAGAACTTGAGTGGCCCACACACACACAGCTCCAACCTCAACCCCATTGAACACCTTTGGGATGAACCAGAACCGAGACTAAGAACCAGGCCTGCCAACATCAGTGTCAGACGTCACAAACACTCTTCTGGATGATTGGGCAAAAATTCCCACAAAACATGCTCAAAACCTTGTAGAAAGTCTTCCCAGAAGAGTGGAAACTGTTTTAACTGCAAAGGGACCAACTCCAAATTAACCATCTAACAGTTTTACCTAAGCTATGATCAGGCTTTGAGAAAAGCACATAAGGGTTTTCTGAGATGTCAGTAGTAGTCTGACATACGGGACCCCGCCTATCAGCTGTTTGAGAAGTGCCGCTGCCTTCTCTCAGCTCTTATTAGGCCAGTGACAACATGTTCATTGGTCACGGTTCCTAGGAGCAGCTCAGCCCCATAGAAGTAAATGGGGCTCAGCTGCGATCCCAGCACAGCCACTGTCAGTGGCGTAACTAGAAATGACTGGGCCCCACAGCAAATTTTTGAATGGGGCCCCCTCCCACAGTAATTTTTTCACAACCCCTTCCTTTCATGCCGCCCCTTTCCTGTGGCTAGTAAAGATCGCTCTCTCAGACCAAGCCCGGCAGCTGTTCCATCTGTTTTCTACACTGTCTATTCTGCCACTGTATATAATTTAATTGTATAATACTGTTGAGGGGCCCTGACAAAGTCTTTTAGTACTTCTCCTCCTCTTGGATGGGCCCCTTCTGTGTCAGGGCCCCAAAGCAACCGCTTCCCTGCTTCCCCTATAGTTACGCCCTAGCCGCTGTATAATGTACGGCTCTGTGCTTGGTAAGCTGCCAGAAGGCCACAGTGCTCACGGGAGCCATTGCCTTCTCAAACAGCTGATCAGTAGGGGTATCGAGATAGGTCATCAGTATTTAAAGATTTGTTCCTTTGAAAGTGGCTGAACTGTGAATATCTGTGTTGGTCCCATGTTCATATGTGCCCGCATTGCTGAGAAAATATGTTTAGATATATGCAAATAAGCCTCTGGGGCATTGCGATTACACCTAGAGACTCTGCTCTCTGGGCAACTGCAGTGCGCTCTCCATTTTGATTGACAGGACCAGGCAGTGAAACGTCATTATGCCTGCCTGGCCCTGTCAATCAAAGTTCAGAGGGCGGGGCAGCTGCAGAGAGAGCAGAGCCTTTAGTTGTAGTGGCAATGCTCCTAGAGGCTCATTTACATACATTAAAACACATATAAACATGAAACCAACACAGATGTCTTCAGTTGTCAAGTGCACATGCAAGAGGTCAGCCAGTTTCATAGGTACAAATCTGCTGACAGATGCCCTCTAACACTTTAGCCGGAGAAGAATTCGGGCACCATGGTGAGGGGCTTCTTATATATCAGGATTGGTAGCAGCTAAAGATATGCGCCTGGTCTTGTTTGAAAGCTGGCATTCCAAGCTCTCAACATCTGCACAACATTGGGTAATTTAGCGGTTAGAAATCGAGTTGGGAGTTAAAGCAATGAAACTCACTCTCACTTTTAGCTGCATTCACTGCCATCACAATTTCTCACAGCTATATGTTCTGATACAGTGAAGATAATGCTGTCATTCTGGTCTTGTTTGAAACCTGGAATGCCAGCTTTTAAAACAGACACGCCCATATCGCCTAATGCCAGCTTTAAAAACAGACACGCTCATATAAGCAGCTAAAGCAGCCCCTTCTGTCTAAAGAAAGGGGGCAGTAGGGTACCTGACAAATATATATATATGTATGTTATATACGGTGTCTCGAAAAGGTATTCATATACCTTGAACTTTTCTACATTACACTCACAAACATATATTATTTTATTGGGATTTTATGTGATAGACCAACACAAAGTAGCAAGTATGTGTGAAGTGACAAGAAAATGATACATGGTTTTCAAACATTTTAATACTCCTGGAAAGTGTGGCGTGCATTTATATTCAGTAGGACCATCTTTAGCTGCAATTACAGCTGCAAGTCTTTGGGGGTATGTCTCTACCAGCTTTACACATCTGTAAGCGGAAATTTTTACACATTTTTCTTTGCAAAAAAGCTCAAGCTTAGTCAGATTGGATGAAGAGTGTCTGTGAACAGCAATTTTCAAGTCTTGCCACAGATTCTCAATGGGATTTAGGTCTGGATTTTGATTGGGCCATTCTAACACAAGAATATGCTTTGATCTAAACCAGGGATGCCCAACCTATGGCCCTCCACCTGTTGTAAAACTACAACTCCCATCATGCCCTGCTGTAGGCTGTCTGGGCATGCTGGGAGTTGTAGTTTTGTAACAGGTAGCAGACCGCAGGTTGGGCATACCTGATCAAAACCATTCCATTGTAGCTCTGGCTGTATGTTTAGTGCCGTCCTCTCACTGAAAGGTGAACCTCCGCCTCTATCAAATCTGACCAGCTTACCTGTCCCTGCTGAAGAAAATCCCCACACTATGTTGCTGCCACTACTATGTTTCATGGTGGGGATAGTATGTTCAGAGTGATGAGCAGTGTTAGTTTTCTGTCACACATACCATTTTGCATTTAAGCCAAAAAGCTCAACTTTGGTCTCATCTGACCAGAGAACCTTCTTCAACGTTTGCTGTGTCCCCACATGGTTTGTGGCAAACTGTAAATGAGACTTCAGTAGTATAGTGGGACATTTCTCGTCAAACTCAAAGTGACAGGTGCCCCGCCCTTTTCACACCATAACCCCTCCCAGAAACACCCTAACCCCACCCAGATCCGCCCATTTCTCTCCCTCGCCCGTCCCAAACCACGCCTAAATGCTTCCCACTTTGATATGATTTTCATATCATTTTATATGGCTTAATATAAATTTTATATTAAATGATAAGCTTTTTATATCACTTTATAAGTCCTTATCAAATGATAAGCTTTTATTAACACTTTATATCCCATTTATAACATTTTGATACGGTTTTATACCGCTTTTATATTATTTTGTGATTTAACCAACTCATCCCCCTAGCTTAAACACCTTTAATGACCAGGCCACTTTTTACAATTCTGCACTACACTACTTTCACCGTTTATTGCTCTGTCATGCAACTTACCACCCAAATGAATTTTACCTCCTTTTCTTCTCACTAATAGAGCTTTCATTTGGTGGTATTTCATTGCTGCTGACATTTTAACTTTTTTGCTATTAATCAAAAATGACCGAAATTTTTGCAAAAAATGAAATTTTTCACTTTCTGTTGTAATTTTTTTAAAAACTACATTTCTATATAACTTTTTCTCTAAATTTATTGTTCTACATGTCTTTGATAAAAAAAATGCAATAAGTGTATATTTATTGGTTTGGGCAAAAGTTATAGCGTTTACAAACTATGGTGCAAAAAGTGAATTTCGGCATTTTGAAGCAGCTCTGACTTTCTGAGCACCTGTCATGTTTCTTCAGGTGCTAGAATGTCAGGATAGTATAAATACCCCCAAATGACACCATTTTAGAAAGAAGACACCCCAAAGTATTCGCGGAGGGGCATGGTGAGTTCATGTATCATTTCATTTTTTTCACAAGTTAGCGGAAAATGACACTTTCTGAGGGAAAAATAATAATAATAAAGTTTCCATTTCTGCTAACTACTGGCAAAAAAAAAAATCTCCCACGGACTCACTATGCCCGTCAGTGAATACCTTGGGGTGTCTACTTTCGAAATGGGGTCATTTGTGGGGTGTGTTTACTGTTATGGCATTTTGGGCGGGGCTAAATTGTGAGCAGCCCTGTAAAACCTAAAGGTACTCGTTGGAATTTGGGCCCTTTGCACACCAGGCTGCAAAAGTGTCACTCATGTGGTATCGCCGTACTCAGGAGAAGTAGGGCAATGTGTTTTGGGGTGTATTTTACATAAACCCATGTTGGGTGAGAGAAATATCTCTGTAAACTGACAACTTTGTATAAAAAAATTTAAAAAGTTGTCATTTACAGAGATATTTCTCACACCAGCATGGTTATATGTAAAAATACACCCCAAACACATTGCCCTACTTCTCCTGAGTACGGCGATACCACATGAGTGACACTTTTGCAGCCTGGCTGCGCAAGGGGCCCAAATTCCAATAAGTACCTTTAGTATTTCACAGGGCATTTTTACGCATTTAGATTCCAGATGTCTTCTCACGCTTTAGAGACCCTTAAAATGCCAGGACAGTATAAATACCCCACAATGACCCCATTTTAGAAAGTAGACACCCCAAGGTATTCCGCGACTGGTATGGTGAGTTCATGTAAAAAATTTTTTTGTCACAAGTTAGTGGAATATGAGACTTTGTAAAAAAAATAAGAAATAAATAAAAATATCAATTTCCGCTAACTTGTGCCAAAATTTTTTTTTCTGTGAACTCGACATGCCCCTCATGGAATACCTTGGGGTGTCTTGTTTCAAAATGGGGTCACTTGTGGGGTATTTATACTGCCCTGGCATTTTAGGGGCCCTAAAGTGTGAGAATCCAAATGCGTAAAAATGCCCTGTGAAATCCTAAAGGTACTCATTGGAATTAGGGCCCCTTTGCGCATCTTGGCTGCAAAAAGTGGCACACATGTGGTATCGCCGTGCTCAGGAGAAGTGGGGCAATGTGTTCTGGGGTGTATTTTTACATATACCCATACTGTGTGTGATAAATATCTCTGTAAATGACAACTTTTAAAACATTTTTATACAAAGTTGTCAATTTACAGAGATATTTCTCTCACCCAGCATGGATATATGTAAAAATACACCCCAAAACACATTGCCCTACTTCTCCTGAGTACGGCGATACCACGAAGACACTTTTTTGCAGCCTAGGTGCGCAAAGGGGCCCAAATTCCAATAAGTACCTTTTAGGAGGGCATTTTTACACATTTTTCTTCTGACGCTTTAGGGCCCCTTAAATGCCAGGGCAGTATAAATACCCCACATGTGACCCCATTTTGGAAAGAAGACACCCCAAGGTATTTCATGAGGGGCATGGCGAGTTCATAGAAGATTTTTTTTTTGGCACAAGTTAGCGGAAATTTTTATTGATTTTTCTCACAAAGTCTCCCTTTCCGCTAACTTGTGACAAAAAGTTCAATTTTTCATGGACTGAAAATGCCCCTCAGCGAATACCTTGGGGTGTCTTCTTTCCATAATGGGGTCATTTGTGGGGTGTTTGTACTGTTCTGGCATTTTGGGCGGGGCTAAATTGTGAGCAGCCCTGTAAAACCTAAAGGTACTCGTTGGAATTTGGGCCCCTTTGCGCATCTTGGCTGCAAAAAGTGTCACTCATGTGGTATCGCCGTACTCAGGAGAAGTAGGGCAATGTGTTTTGGGGTGTATTTTTACATATACCCATGTTGTGTGTGAGAAATATCTCTGTAAATTGACAACTTTGTATAAACAATTTTATACAAAGTTGTCGATTTACAGAGATATTTCTCACACACAGCATGGATATATGTAAAAATACACCCCAAAACACATTGCCCTACTTCTCCTGAGTACGGCGATACCACATGATGACACTTTTGCAGCCTAGATGCAAAGGGCCTAAATCCAATAAGTACCTTTTAGGAGGGCATTTTTACGCATTTTTCTTCTCACGCTTTAGGGCCCCTAAAATGCCAGGGCAGTATAAATACCCCACATGTGACCCCATTTTGGAAAGAAGACACCCCAAGGTATTTCATGAGGGGCATGGCGAGTTCATAGAAGATTTTTTTGGCACAAGTTAGTGGAAATTGATTTTATTGTTTTTCTCACAAAGTCTCCCTTTCTGCTAACTTTTGACAAAAAGTTTAATTTTTCATGGACTCATAATGCCCCTCAGCGAATACCTTGGGGTGTCTTCTTTCCATAATGGGGTCATTTGTGGGGTGTTTGTACTGTTCTGGCATTTTAGGGGCCTAAAGTGTGAGCAGCACACTGCCTAAAACTCCTAAAAGGTACTCGTTGGAATTTGGGCCCTTTGCATCTTGGCTGCAAAAAGTGTCACACATGTGGCATCGCCGTACTCAGGAGAAGTAGGGCAATGTGTTTTGGGGTGTATTTTTACATATACCCATGTTGGGTGAGAGAAATATCTCTGTAAATTGACAACTTTGTATAAAAAAATTAAAAAGTTGTCGTTTACAGAGATATTTCTCACACCAAGTATGGGTATATATAAAATACACCCCAAAACACATTGCCCTACTTCTCCTGAGTACGGCGATACCACATGAGTGACACTTTTGCAGCCAAGATGCGAAGGCCCTAAAACCAATGAGTACCTTTTAGGAGAGGCATTTTTACGCATTTTGCTTCTCACGCTTTAGGGCCCCTAAAATGCCAGGGCAGTATAAATACCCCACATGTGACCCCATTTTGGAAAGAAGACACCCCAAGGTATTCCATGAGGGGCATGGCGAGTTCATAGAAGATTTTTTTGGCACAAGTTAGTGGAAATTGATTTTTATTGTTTTTCTCACAAAGTCTCCTTTCTGCTAACTTTTGACAAAAAGTTTAATTTTTCATGGACTCATTATGCCCCTCAGCGAATACCTTGGGGTGTCTTCTTTCAAAATGGGGTCACATGTGAGGTATTTATACTGCCCTGGCATTTTAGGGCCCTAAAGCGTGAGAAGAAAATGCCTAAAATGCCCTCCTAAAAGGTACTCGTTGGAATTTAGGCCTTTGCGCATCTTGGCTGCAAAAGTGTCACACATGTGGCATCGCCGTACTCAGGAGAAGTAGGGCAATGTGTTTGAGGTGTATTTTTACATATACCCATGCTGGGTGAGAGAAATATCTCTGTAAATTGGCAACTTTGAATAAAAAAATTTAAAAAGTTGTCGTTTACAGCGATATTTCTCACACCCAGCATGGGTATATGTAAAATACACCCCAAACACATTGCCCCACTTCTCCTGAGTACGGCGATACCACATGAGTGACACTTTTTGCAGCCAAGATGCGCAAAGGGCCCTAAAACCAATGAGTACCTTCAGGATTTCACAGGCCATTTTTACGCATTTGGATTCTCACGCTTTAGGACCCCTAAAATGCCAGGGCAGTATAAATACCCCACATGTGACCCCATTGTGGAAAGAAGACACCCCAAGGTATTCTGTGAGGGGTATGGCGAGTTCACAGAAAAAAAATTTGGCACAAGTTAGCGGAAATTGATTTTTTTTTTTTTTTTACAGTCTCATATTCCACTAACTTGTGACAAAAATAAAATTTTGCATGAACTCACCATACCCCCACAGTATACCTTGGGGTGTCTTCTTTCTAAAATGGGGTCACATGTGAGGTGTTTGTACTGCCCTGGCATTTGAGGGTCTCCGCAATCATTACACGTATGGCCAGCATTAGGAGTTTCTGCGATTCTCCTTATATTGAGCAGACGGGTAAGGAGATTTTTTTTCCGTTCAGCTTCTGCGCTGAAAAAAAAAAATGAACGGCACTGATTTTTTCATTCGCATCGGTCAATGTGGATGAAAAAATCTCTGCCAAAATCAGTGACTGCGGTGCGGTGGGCTGGGCGCTAGCTACCTAACAAGTAGCTAGCTAACTGGCGGTGATAAGGGACCCTTATGCCCCATTCACACGTCCGCAATTCTGTTTGTGGAACGGAATTGCGGACCCATTCATTTCTATGGGGACAGACTTTATCCCGCTCGGATCCGGAATTACAGATCCGCGCTCCGGGTCTGCACTTCCGTTCGCAAAAATATAGAACATGTCCTATTCTTGTCCGCAGTGCGGACAAGAAAAAGCATTTTCTATATAGTTCTGGCAATGTGCGGATCTGCAAAATGCAGAAAGCACATTGCCGGTGTCCGTGTTTTGAGGATCTGTGGATCCGCGGATCAGATCCGCGGATCCACGGATCCGCAAAACACATATGGACGTCTGAATGGAGCCTTACAAGGGGTTTGATCAATGACAGGGGTGTGATCAGGGGGTCTAGATTGGGTGATCAAGGGGTTAATTGGTGAGGTGGGGTGGGGGGGTTAGTGTAGTGTTTGGTGCAACTTTACATAGTTACCTGGTCCTCTGGTGGTCGTTCACAGGAAGTCTCGCGTCTCGCGAGATGACGTGCCGCCGCGTCCGATCAGAAGAACAGGACCGCCCGCAGGACGCAATCCTGCGTACGGCGGTCCTGAAGAAGTTAATAGTGTTTACAACCGGCTTAGCAAATCTAATTTCAGCTCTGAGATTTCCGCTTTTTACTAGCGAGAAATGACCGCCGGGTTCTTGATCCGGCGATAAATCAAAAGCAATGTGTACCCGTTCAAAAATTCGGACCGGTCCACAGATAAAGCGTTGTAAGCCCTAATACTTTGCGTTAGCGGTTAACAGAGCACGACTGTGCCCGATTCTCACAGCGGGCGATACTTGTACTCTTTTGACAAACAGGGAAGCGTGCTGTATTTGGACTTTAAAATGGGGCGCCTGTGTATTTATAGAATAAACCAGTGCTAAATTGGGCTGCTAAAGTTTGTGAACTATAATTTATTAGGGCCTCTATATATGCTCTATACGTATTAAGGTTGTCACTTCTTGAAATCAATGTGTCGCCGAGCTTTATGTCCAATTGGTTAAAGAGGCTTGCGATAGGGTAGTTAATAAGTGTATGCGGGAGCCGTCAGGTATGGCTGTGTTATCAGGACTAACGATTCTGCAAACGACGTGTAACAGTGTTATTTAGGCACGTTGTCAGCGATTGCAGCGATCGGCTGCACCTCTACATAAAGCGATTTTTCAATACTTGTTTGCGTAGGTGGTATTTGAAAGATATCCAGCTCTGATTTGGCGTACTCGGCAGATGCTGCATGTACAAAAGCCATAGCGTTTGATTAGAAGATGTTGCCCGGTGAACGACTTCTTGTTTTCTGGCGACGACGTCTCATAGGCGGCGATACTTTATTCATAAAAGGTGGCAGGACTATGGCGTCGCGGACGTGCTTTCTTTTCCGTGTTTTCTTGCGAATTTGCACAACGCCAGTGTCTTCCTGTGTTTGCGTAGGCCTATTTATTCGATCCATAAAGGCAGTCGACACCGTAGCGACAACATCTTTAGCTATATTCTCAGCGGCTGTTTTGACATACGGTTTTTCAAGTTCTGCGCCTTTTCTGAATAGGGGAACGACTCATCGGAACAAGCCACAAAATAAACCAGCGAGACCAGAGCCGTACATGAATTCGTCGCCGTGAAACCCTTCCAAAGCAAGACCGGCTTGCGTTATATAATAGTGCGTATACGCATCTGGGCCGCAGAACACTCTCTGGGACAACATTTTAATACGTCGACACAGCGTGAGGTCTAAAATGTAAATGCACGATAGTTTTACCGTATTTGAATTTAACGGGTTTAGCAAAATGTCAAATTCAGCTACCTCCGAAGAGGCGACAGATACGGAGTATCGATATTGTAACGGTATCAAAGCGTTGCTTGCAGAGAGGTATATAGTCCAGTCTGCTATACTTTTGCGTGACTATTTCAGCATTTTTACCGCTTAATTCCACAGTTCTTAAAAGCTGAACGTAACTATTGCGACAAGTTGATGTTGAATGATGTCGGTACAAACAAACATTGTATAAAATACGGCTTTAATATCTGGGTGAATTTTTCTCTTTATAGGTAAAGAATCGTTATCTTTTCTTGATGCTAAATCAGCGTCCACGAAATGCTCTAAAACAGGTATACCAGAATCGGTGTTGCACAAAACGATGTGCTCAGAGTCCACATTCTTGATCGAGCGATTGCGCGAATAACCCTGAAGGCCCAATATATTGCCCAACCGTTCATAAGGCATGAACGCATATAAGCGCGATTTCGTTACATAAACAGATCTGTCAATATCATCGTATCTTAAGTGCAATTGATCAGGCGTTATTTTTATAGATTCAAGTTTGTTATTAATTGCTTTGATCAGTTTGTGCATATTAGGGTAATAACCCGATTTAACAAAATACTCTCTAATCGGTTCGTCGCGACAAGCGATGTAGAATACGCTATCTCTGGGACCGAAGGTTTCCCACGTGTGGGGGTACTGAATGTCCACTAAAGCCACTTCCTAAGGGCCTCGAAGATGAACGGCTTTTGCTAATTTAGTGATGTAATCAGCGATGGTAATTTTGGGGTTAAGTTTGGTGAAGGCGTTGCAGGGCAGCGTGATAAAAAACGATCCGTCTTTAGAGTTAAGTGGACACCTGGATGTTCGGGTTCGAGGAGTTCGGCCGAACTTCACTGAAATGTTGGGGTTCGGGAACTTGACCCGAAACCGAACCCCGTTGAAGTAAATGGGGACCCAAATTTTTGGGCATTAAAATGGCTGTAAAATAGCCCAGGAAAGGGCTAGAGGGCTGCAAAAGACAGCAAAATGTAGGTAAATGCCCTGCAAACAAATGTGGATAGGGAAATGACTTAAAATAAAATAAAAAAAAATTAAACAATATTAATTGGTAACTCGGAGGAGGAGGTGGAATTGGAGGTTGGGGAGGCGTCAGGTGGGAATGCCATCAGCAGCGCGTCTACCAGTGTGCGTTTTGTACTCAGTAGTCACGCATCTTTTGATCAGTAACACGTTTTTTACAAAATTTGGTTTCCTGTCAGCAATGCACAGCTGTGGCTTATCACTTGCAAAACAGGCTTCATGTCAACCAGCAATGCAGCAGGCGATTATCATAAATGTAAGCCCCTGGCACCCAGACAGAGGAGAGGTCAATGCATGGCAAAACAGGCTTCATGTCACCCAGCAATGGAACAGGCCATTTTCACTAATTTAGGCCCTTGACACCCAGACAGAGGAGAGGTGCATTCAAGGCAATAAGAGGTTAATGTCACCCAGCAATGGAACAGGCCATTTTCACTAATTTAGGCCCCTGGCACCCAGACAGAGGAGAGGTGCATTCACGGCAATAAGAGGTTAATGTCACCCAGCAATGGAACAGGACATTTTCACTAATTTAGGCCCCTGGCACCCAGACAGAGAGAGTGCATTCAAGGCAATAAGAGGTTAATGTCACCCAGCAATGGAGCAGGTCATTTTCACTAATTTATGCCCCTGGCACGCAGACACAGGAGAGGTGCATTCATGGCAATAAGAGGTTAATGTCACCCAGCAATGGAACAGGCCATTTTCACTAATTTAGGCCCCTGGCACCCAGACAGAGAGGTGCATTCAAGGCAATAAGAGGTTAATGTCACCCAGCAATGGAGCAGGTCATTTTCACTAATTTATGCCCCTGGCACGCAGACAGAAGAGATGTGCATTCACGGCAATAAGAGGTTAATGTCACCCAGCAATGGAGCAGGCCATTTTCACAAATTTAGGCCCCTGGCACCCAGACAGAGGAGAGGTGCATTCACGGCAATATGAGGTTAATGTCACCCAGCAATGGAACAGGCCATTTTTACTAATTTAGGCCCCTGGCACCCAGACAGAGGGAGGTTCATTCAAATTGGGATAGCCCCCGAAATAATGGTACAAATAAAAAAAATGATTCAATGAATAGGTGCACTGGAGTACAAGAATGTATGTTTGAGGCGGTTATAAATGTCTATTCTGCACAAGGTACGGACAAGTCCTGTGGGATCCATGCCTGGTTCATTTTAATGAACGTTAGCTTGTTAATGTTGGCTGTGGATGGGCGGCTGTGTTTGTCTGTAATGACGCCCCCTGCCGTGCTAAATACACGTTTAGACAATACACTCGCTGCAGGGCAGACCAGCACCTCCAAGGCATAAAGGGCAAGCTCAGGCCATGTGGACAATTTTGAGACACAGAATTTTAATGGGGCAGAACCATCAGTCAGTACGTGTAGGCGTGTGCACACGTACTGTTCCACCATGTTGTTCAAATGCTACCTCCTGCTAAGACATTCCGTATCAGCTGGTGTTGCAGGTTGCCCAGGTGACAAAACATTTCCACATGTCGGCCATGCTAACCCTGCCTTCTAAGGAGCTGGCCGTAACACAGCTGCGTTGGCAACCTCTTGCTCCTCCTCTGCCTTCGCCTTGTGTTTCCACTTGTCCCCCCATGTCAATGCCCTCAGGGGTGCGTCTACCAGCATGCGCTTGTACTTGCACGCTCCAGTGCGGGAATTAAGGTGGGCACGTTGTCTTTGTACCGGGGATCCAGCAGGGTGGCAACCCAGTAGTCAGCACAAGTTACAATGCGGGCAACTCTGCAGTCTTTGCGCAGGCACTGCAGCATGTAGTCGTTCATGTGTGCCAGGCTGCCCAGAGGTAGGGATAAGCTGTCCTCTGTAGGTGGTGTATTGTCTGTGTCCTCTGTATCCCCCCAGCCACGCTCCAGTGATGGCCCTGAGCTGCGTTGGGTGCCACCCTGCAATGAACCCGGTTCCTCCTCCTCGTCCGCCAGAACTGTCCCCTGGCGGGCCACATGTGTACCTGGCCTCTGCTGGTGCAGGAACCCACCCTTTGAGCCACTTCGGAATGACCAGCCTGAAACCTTGTGAAATGCCCCCTCTTCCTCTGCCACATCCTCTTTTATCATCAACGTAATTGATTTTTTAGGGAGACATAGTAGTGGTATTGTAATGCTAACAATGGCGTCATCAGCACTCGCCATGTTGGTTGAGTACTCAAAAGACCGCAACAAGGTACACAGGTCTCGCATGCAGGCCCAGTCACTGGTCATGAAGTGGTGCTGATCCGCAGAGCGACTGACCCATGCGTGCTGCAGCTGAAACTCCACTATCGCCTGCTGCTGTTCGAACAGTCTCTCCAGCATATGCAAGGTGGAGTTCCACCTGGTGGGCAAGTCGCATATGAGGCAGTGAGCTGGAAGGCCGGAGTTACGCTGCAGTGCAGACAGGTGAGCAGCAGCAGGATGAGAACGCCGAAAGCGAGCACAGATGGACCGCACTTTCAGCAGCAGCTCTTACATGTCTGGGTAGTTTTTAAGAAACTTCTGCACCACCAGATTCAGCACATGCGCCAGGCAAGGGATGTACGTCAAACCAGCTAGTCCCAGAGCTCCAACGAGATTTCGCCCATTATCGCACACCACCAGGCCGGGCTTGAGGCTCACTGGCAGCAACCACTCATCGGTCTGTTGTTCTATGTCCCTCCAAAGCTCCTGTGCGGTGTGAGGTTTGTCACCCAAACACATGAGTTTTAAAATCGCCTGCTGACATTTACCCCTGGCTGTGCTAAAGTTGGGGTTAAGGTTCTTTCGATGACCGGATGTGGGGGTGGTCGAAGAAGAGGAGGATGATGCAGAGTAGGAGGCAACGGATAATCACCTGCGATCCTCGGTGGTGGAAGGACATGCGCCAAACCGCTATCCGCCTTGGGCCCAGCCGCCACTATGTTTACCCAGTGTGCAGTTAGGGAGATATAGCGGCCCTGGCCGTGCTTACTGGTCCATGTATCTGTGGTTATGTGGACCTTGCCACAGATGCCGTTGCGCAGCGCACACTTGATTTTATCCTCCACTTGGTTGTGCAGGGAAGGGACGGCTCGCCTGGAAAACAATAATTGCTTACCGGTAATTGTTTTTCTCGATACCCATGACGGCACCCATGCGACAAGGACCTCCCATCCAAGACAGGAAACCTGAGGATATAAAAAGATGACACCCCTTCCACACCCCAGTGCTTGTAATTACCGGTGAAGGATGTGAAGAATAGAGAGAAAGAAGAAAAAAATTCCATCTATATGTATATAAATGTATATACATATAAGGTTTTTTTTGTTTTTTTTTCCGGGAGGGAATTTTGGGGGTGCCGTCATGGGTATCGAGAAAAACAATTACCGGTAAGCAATTATTGTTTTCCCCTCCCCCATGACGGCACCCATGCGAGAATAAAATATAAATCAAAATTTAGGGAGAGACTACGGCCTCAAGAACTCTCCTCCCAAAGGCCGAACCCTCATTAAGTCTAAGTCGATAATGCTTAAAAAAGGTATGAGGGGTGCTCCAAGTTGCAGCCCTGCAAATTTGACTCAGAGAAGCGTCAGCCCTCTCTGCCCAAGACGTGGCAACCGCTCTTGTTGAATGAGCTACAAATCCCTCAGGAGGAGGGAGACCTGAAGATGAATAGGCTAGAGTAATGGCCTTTTTAACGCATCTAGCTAATACCCCCTTAGAGACCTTCCGACCCTTATTCCTTCCTTGGTACTGAATTAAGAGGTTTTCATCAATTCTCCAAGATGCCGTGGTTTCCAGGTAGAAAATCAGGCATCTTCTCACATCGAGACAATGGAACTTTCCCTCCTTGGCATTGGTATGATTAGGACAGAATGAGGGAAGAATTATGTCCTGATTCAGATGGAACTGGGACACTACTTTAGGACGGAAGGAAGGGATGGGCCTGATAATAACCTTATCCTCCTGGATATTTGTATAAGGCTGGAAAGCAGAGAAAGACTGGATTTCAGAAACCCTTCTGGCCGAAGTGATGGCGATCAGGAAGGCTAGTTTACAGGACAGAATCTCTAACCGGATTTCCTGCAAAGGTTCAAATGGGTGCTGGGTCAGGGCTGTAAGGACTACATTTAAATCCCAGGGAGGTGAAAGGGAACGAAGGAGCAGGCGAATTCTGGAGGCGGCATTCAAAAATCTTTTGATCCATGGGTGTTCGGCCAGCCTGACATCAAAAAAGTAACTTAGCGCTGCTACCTGAACTTTCAATGTGGAGGCCTTCAACCTTTTATCTAACCCAGCCTGTAAAAACTGAAGCACTTGGGAATCTCCGGGGGACTCAAAGGATCCGGGGAAGAGCCCAAAAAGTTTGAGAATACGCTCCAAACCTTTAGGTATTTTTTAGCAGTGGATTCTTTCCTGCTTTTTAGAAGAGTGGCAACTACTGAGTCAGATAACCCTCTCCTCCTCCACATGTACCTTTCAACTTCCATGCTGATAATTTCAGTACCTCTGGATTGGGATGAAGAATTGGCCCCTGGAAGAGAAGGTCCTCTCTCACCGGAATTGTAAGGGGGAGAACCGCCATCCTCCGAAGAACCGGAAACCAAGCCCGTTTGGGCCAAAATGGGACTACCAGGATGATGGATGCTCTCTCCCGCGATACTTTGTTCAGCACCAGAGGAAGTAAACAGAAAGGAGGAAAGGCAAACCCCTCTTCCAGACTCCAATCCTGCACCAAGGCATCTATCCCTGTTGGTCTGTCCCGGATGTTGAGGGAAAAGAATCTCTCTGTCTTCCTGTTGGAGCGGGATGCAAAAAGATCTATAGAAGGTATTCCAAACACCCGAGTTATCTGCAGGAATGCCTCCTGGTTTAGGCACCACTCCCCCTGTCTGACCTGGGTTCGACTCAGGAAGTCTGCGACCAAGTTGTCCTTTCCCTTCAGATGGACTGCTGATAGGGCGAGATTCCTGTCTTCCGCTATCCGGAAGATTTCTTGGCTCAGGTACAGGAGTGGCGGTACCTTCGTCCCTCCTTGGCGATTGATGTAAGAGACCGTGGTGGAGTTGTCTGAATAAAAGCGAATATTCTGGTTTCTTAAATTGGGAACAGCTTTTGTTAGTGCCATAAGAACTGCCTTCAATTCTTTGAAGTTTGATGATTTGGCTCTGGTATCTACGTCCCATCTTCACTGCCAGCCTCTGTTGACTGTATGAACTCCCCACCCCCAGGGACTGGCAGCCGTGGTAATTGTCACCTGATGTTTGGCTGACCATATTTTCCCTACAGAGAGGTGACTGGGATCTAACCACTACCTCAGGGACATTCTGGCTCTGGAGGATAGATGGAAGTTCAGATCTAATGATTCCCTGGCCCCGTCCCAATTGCCTAGTATGTCTGCCTGTAAAAGTCGGGAGTGGTATTGTGCGTAAGGGACTGCCGGGATTGCTGCCGTCATTAGACCCAATACTCTCATGGCCTGACGAAAGGAGCATTGGTAGCATTGATTTTTCCCAATTCAGTATCCATCCCAAGGATTGCAGTGTCTCGCAAACTTCCACAATATCCTTCTCTAATTGGCTCCTGGACTGTGAAAATATTAGGAAGTCGTCCAAGTAGGGAATTAGGGAGACGTCCCTTAACCTTAGGTGAGCTGCTACTTCTGCTATGATCTTGGTAAAAACTCTGGGGGCCTGGGAGATCCCGAAGGGAAGGGCCCTGTACTGCAGATGTAACCATCTCCCTTGTACAAAAACTGCTGTTCTGAGAAATCTTTGAGACTTTTGATGGATCGGAACATGATAATAAGCGTCCTGTAAATCCAGGGTTGCCATCCAACACCCCTGGGAGAGGAGGTTTATTGTAGATTTCAGGGTCTCCATTCTGAATCGTTTGTATTTTAGATTTTTGTTCAGGGATTTCAGATTCAGAATGACCCTGAAGGTTCCGTTTGGCTTTGTAACGAGAAACAGAGGAGAGTAGAACCCCTTGCCCTGTTCTGATTCGGGCACTATGGTGACCACGACTTTCTGTAAAAGGGAAAAACCTCTAACTCTAGAGCCTCGGCCCTGCTTGAATCTGAGGGAAAAGGGGTTAGAGTAAAAAATTCTCCCGGCACATTTTGAAATTCTATTCTGAAACCGTTTTTTATTGTATTTTGTATCCAGGGATTCGTAGAAATCTGGATCCATTGTGCCAGAAAGGAGGAAAGTCTTCCCCCCACCTGGCTCCTGGCGTCACTGGGACTTCTCCTTTCCTTGCTTGTCACCGGTCTTGAAAAGGAAACCCCCCGACTTCTTGGAAAATCTGTCTCTGTCCCCTTTATCACGCTGTCTGTTTCTCTGTCCTCTGAATCTGGACTGACGGCCACGAAAAAGGGGCTTCTTTTTGGGCGTGGGAAATTTATTTTTGTCGTCCGAGGCTTTTTCCAAGATTTCATCTAAGGAAGATCCAAAGAGTCTACGCCCCTCACAGGGAAGAGGACACAGACGAGCCTTGGACCCCTGGTCCCCCTTCCAAGATCTGAGCCATACCGTGCGCCTAGCTGCATTGGAAAGAGCAGCCGCCCTGGCAGAAAATCTGACCACGTCAGTGGAGGCGTCGTCCAGAAAATCAGCCGCTCTATGGAAGGTGGGAAAAGATGCCAAGAGCTCGTCTCTGGGGGTTTTATCTTTGATATGAGCTTCTAATTGGGAGAGCCATATTTTTAAAGACCTGGAGACCCAAGAAGCTGCTATGGCGGGTCTAAAACTGGTAGAAGCAGATTCCCATGACCTTCTCAGGTATACGTCTGCTTTCCTATCTAAAGGATCACTAAGGCCACCTAGATCGTCAAATGGAAGATCCGCCCTTTTTGCAATTTTTGCAACAGGAGCATCCACTAGGGGCGCTTTATCCCAGATATTAGCCACCGAATCTTCGAAAGGATATTTCCTCTTGACTGAATTAGGAACATAAAACTTCCTGTCCGGGTTCTTCCATTCCTTATTAATAAGGCCCTCAATATTCTTATGAATAGGAAAGCCCTATCTCGTTTAGGACCCAAGCCTTCAAAAGCTTGATCCGCTATAGACTTTGTTTCCTTTACCTCCTCCAACTGCATAGTCATTTTAACTGCTTTTAGTAAAGGCTCAACATCTTCTAATGGGAATAACGACCTCCCTCCTGCTTCATTTTCGGATGAGGAGACGTCCGAGGAGAGTTCACCGGACTCCCCCTGATCCTCAGAGTCCGCATCTGATTCAGAAACTTCTACCTCCAGACTTTTAGATGGACCCTTACGCTTCAGCGATTTTAAGGAGGATTTTACTTCTGATTTTACCAGAGTACGAATGGTCTTAGAAAGGCTCTGGGACTCTTGCATAATTATTTTGTCTATGCATGACTGACACAGGGCTTTAGCGTAGGAGGAGGGCAACGGGCATTTACAACTACCGCACTCCTTATGCTTGGATTTCCCCGAGGCTTTTTTAGGGACCTTAGGAGCCTACAGAATAAACACACAACATAACGCCACCATTAGAGTTTTAGAAGAAACGATACAACTCACCCACTTGGTGGTATCCCTATCCTAAGGACAGTACCGGACTGGAAGGCCTGGAGGAGTCATTGGGGTTGGCGCGGCCTGTGTCCGCAGGTTGACATGCTGTGAAAATCCTCCTGGCGGAATGGATCCCTGGCTTCACAACAGGCCAGTGACTTCTGGGCTGGCTGTCCCTCCTCTGCCGCCATATTTGTAACGCGCCTCGGCCTGCCCCCTGCGCAGAAATTCAAACCTGCCGCCTAATCTCCCTCTACCGGGTTCCTGACGTCACCGGAAGTGACGTTCCGGATGTTGCGCTGGTTCGCGCATGCGCAGAACCATCCGGCCGCGATTTTTTTTTTTTTTTTAAAGAGATAATCCGCGCCCCGCGCGCCTAACGCCGGGACGCCTGAACGACCGGATCCAGAGGGAGACCAGGGACTGCACGGACACGGCCGCAGCGATCCCTCTCGGAGGCCAGGGGGGAGCAGAGAGGGAGCAGTCTTGGCGGTGGCTTCCTCATGAAGACTTACACCGCCCGGGAAGTGACCATACAGCCGCCTGGCCTGGTTCACCCCAGCCCTCCGGGGTGAATATCTTCTGGTAGGATCCCCAGGATCCCATCTGGAGACAGGAAACCTGAACTGGGGTGTGGAAGGGGTGTCATCTTTTTATATCCTCAGGTTTCCTGTCTTGGATGGGAGGTCCTAGTCGCATGGGTGCCGTCATGGGGGAGGGGAAAAGTAGTGGCGGCTGGGAACTACATATTGTGGGACAGCCACCGCCATCAGCTGTTTGAAACAGTCCGTCTCCATCAGACAGAATTTCAAAGGCCAGCAATTTTGAAAAGCTGGCATTCAGAACCAGGGATCGAGGGTGGGTAGGTGGGTATTTTCTCTTTCTCTCCAGTTTGGGAGATGGACAGCTGAACGTTTGTTTGTGACATGATGGAGATGCTTGGTGATGGTGACTGAGGTGGTAGTGGTGGGAAATCCTCTGTTTGCCACGTTGACGCCAGAGGTGGAGACAACAGCAGAAGAGGGAGCAGAAGGAGCCTGAGACCTTTCGTGGTTTTTAAGGTGTTTACACCACTGTAGTTCGTGCTTTGCATGTAGATGCCTGGTCATGCAGGTTGTGCTCAGGTTAAGAATGTTTATGCCTCACTTCAGGCTCTGATGGCACAACGTGCAAACCACTCATGTCTTGTTGTCAGGACATTGTGTGAAGAACTGCCACGCCAATAAACTCCTTGGAGCAGGCCATGGTGTGCTCGGTGCCTGGGTGCGGTGGGCAGTAGCAGGCGTACTGTCTATGGAACGTCCGCTCCACTTTTGCACCCTGCTCCCTCTTTTGCTGTGCTGTTGCCACTGTGTGACCACCGCCTCTTCCTCAGAACTGCACATGTCACTAGCACGACCTTCAGTCCAGTCTGGGTCTAGGACCTCATCATCCTCCACCCATTCATGACCCCTGCCCTCCTCGTCGGTCTACACATTGCAGAAAGCCACAGCAGTTGGCACCTGTGTTTCGTCATCATCAGACATGCTGCGGCGGTCTTCCCATGTCCTCATCCTGCAACATAAGTGGTTGGGCATCAGTGCATTCAAGGTCTTCCACTACTGGGGCAGGGCTAGGTGGATGGGCCGGGAAACCCTGCCAACAATCATCAAAAAGCATAAGAGTTTGCTGAATGACTTGGAGCTCTGACTGCTTGGCTGATTTGCAAGGGGTGAGGTGAAAGACTGATGGGCATGGGCTGCAGGTGCCAACTCTGAGCTTTCTGCAGAGGACTGGGTGGGAAAAACTGTGAAGGAACTGGAGGCACTGTCAGCCACCCAATCTATCGTCTGTACATGTTCTGGCCTCACCATCCGTAGAGAGGCATTCGGGCCTACCAAATAACGCTGCAGATCATGTCGCCTACTCGCACCAGAGGAAGGTGTTTCACTTGGACCGGTAGTTGGTTAGTTAACGGCCACGTCCTCTCCCAGCAACAGGAGCTCGACCAACACCACCACGACCATGCCCACGTCCCTTATTTGATGTTCACCTCATTATTTGGATTCACCCACCAAGCTGATAGATGGTTGTCAACTTAACTGCCAATTGTCAACAATTAAGTTCACTAAGGCAGTGCCCGTGTCATAAAAATGCTCTGTGAACCAAGAATAAAGTTATTTTGGCCTAAAACACACTGATTCTCAATTTCACTGCAGAAATGTGAAATATATATTTGTACGCTGTATGCAAAACTGGTGAACCCAGAACACGTTTTTTCTTCAGTAAAACACAGTATAGCACTTTTTCGTGCTGCAATTTAAAATTGGTATTTGTACGCTGTATGCACAAGTGGTTTGTGGACCCAGAACAGGGCTTTTTTCAATAAAACACAGATATGCGGTATTTAACTGCCAAAAATAAAACGTAGGTATTTCTACACTGTATGTAAAAGTAGTTTGTGGACCCAGAACACAGATTTTTAATAAAACACAGAAATGCAGTATTTCACTGCTGTAAATTAAACGTAGGTAGTTCTACGCTGTATGCAAATGTGGTTTGTGAACCCAGAACAAGGATTTTTTTAAATAAAACACAGAAATGCATTATTTTACTGCTGTAAATTTAACGTAGGAATTTCTACACTGTATGCAAAAGTGGTTTGTGGACCCAGAACAAGGATTTTTTTAAATAAAACACAGAAATGCATTATTTTACTGCTGTAAATTTAACGTAGGTATTTCTACGCTGTATGCACAAGTGGTTTGTGGACCCAGAACAAGGATTTTTTTATGAAACACAGAAATGCAGTATTTCACTGCTATAAATAAAATGTAGATATTTCTACGCTGTATGCAAATGTGATTTGTGGACCCAGAACACTGCTTTTAAAAAAACACAAATGCAGTATTTCACTGCTATAACTAAAGCGTAGGTATTTCTACGCTGTATGCACAGCTGCTTTGTGAAGCAAGAATATTGCTGTTTTTCCCACACAAAAAAAGACTAATTTACTATTTCACTGCAGAAATGTCAAATATGTATTTGGGCGGTGTATTTCAAACTGTTTTGTGGACCAGGAATAACGTTTTTGTCCCCTGAAACACACTGATGCACTATTTCCCTGCAGAAATATTAAATATGTATTTGTACGCTGTATGCACAACTGCTTTGTGACGCAAGAATATTGCTTTTTTCCACAAAAAAAAAAAATTATTCACTATTTCACTGCAGAAATGTCCAATATGTATTTGGGTGGTGTATTTAAAAATGCTTTATGGACCAGAATTACCACTTTTTCTCACAAAAATACACTGACGCACTATTTGCCTGCTGAAATTAAATATACAGTTTAGTGCATTGTATACAGGTCCCAGACTAGACAAATGGACTATGTCACCCCTAACTTAAACAAAAGGTAATGTAGGGGACTTGAGCAGCCAGAAAAAAAGCATTTTTTTTCTTCATTGAGCTACTAAACAGGATTAGGCTGATGTCCCTGACAGGCTGGCACATATGCAGTACACTGCAGTGGCTAAAATGGCCGCCGACCCCCACCTTAGTAACAGATGGATTAAAAAAAAAATTCCTTGGCAGTGGCTGGGTACATAAATGTAGGATTGCTGAAGCTCCCTCTCTCTCTATTTGCTGTATCTTGTGGATTAAAGTACAACAGGTTCTACAAATTTCTTGCCTATCCTGTCCCTAATAGCACCGGCAGCAACCTTTCACTAGGCTAACATCAGCAGACTGAAGTGCGGCACTACGTGACTCCAGCTTATAAAGAGGCTGGGTCACATGCTGCACTCAGCCAATCACAGCCATGCCATGAGTAGGCATGGCTGTCATGGCTTCTTAGGGCAAAGAAGTAAAACGCTTCAGAAAGCGGGAAGAATCGCCGAACAATGGACCCAAACCCGAACTTTTATAAAAATGTTCGGATCCCGAACACCCCAAATTCCAGTACGAACCCAAACTATACAGTTCAGGTTCGCTCAACCCTATCCATCTTCCATAGTCTACACGCTCGTTAACTGTTTTTCAGACACCCAAGAGTCAAACTTTTCGGGGTTTACAGCGTGAATGGTAAATATCTCGTCCGTATAGGTTTGGTCATACCCCTTTGCGAACGTTCCCTTATAACGAACAATTCTGACGTGATCGCCTATATTTAACAACGGTTTATTTTTTTTAATAGCGGCGTAATGCCCGTAGATATTTCTTCAAATGGTTAGAGAGTTCTCTTTCGTCACATCAACGGGTCGACACCTTATGGATCTGTGATACACGTGATTCTGGTTTCCATAGTTCTTTTTAAACGCTGAACTAACAACACCTTAACCGCATTTGAAGTTAAAAAATGATGTATTTTATAGGCATCACAAAGCCATCTCATAGGCTTGTTTATAAACTCACGACCCCAATCAGTCTGCAGTTTCCTAGGGGCCCGGGCGCTTACCCGGATTTATTGGTAAGTCCGGATACCCAAGCGTATTTCGAAAGAATATCGACGACCGTCAACAAGTATTTTAAACCGATATTTTCTTTAGAAAAATCTATCATTGACACAAGATCGGCCTGCCATTGATCATCTATATTAGAAACCATAACTTTGTTTCTTCTAAATGATTTTTTAACAGGTTTGTACACTGTGTAAGTATCCTCGTTGCGCAACCAATTTTTTACAGCTTCTTTTCTTATTTCAAATTTTCATACTTCTCTAAATAAGTGCTCTACGCCGCCATAAGAGCCGACAGCTTTCGGCGTATAGTACTGTTTTCTCAATATCTCGGCAATACCCGTCATTTTAGCAACGTTTTTAAGCAGCGTCTATCAAACAATGTGACCCAACTGTTTATGCAATTTTAATTTATCAAGATAGTAGATTTATTGTAAAAAGAAAAAGCGGACTACATTTTATTTAAAAACAATTTATGTAAAATGAATAAAAACATTATAATGTGTTACATACAAATACATTTTATATACAAAGTAAAAAATTTACAACGTTAACCACGCCGCTTGTTACAAAGGAGACGCTCTCTTTTAGGTAATAAAGTCCCCGGGTTATTGGCCATGTTACTGCCTAAAAGGAGTACGAGGAGCATCAAAGGATTCGCCCGACGAACCTTTTTAAATTATCTAAAAGTTCTCTCGTTCTTGTATTACCGATAATGGTTGACGGAACATTCAGCTCTGCGATAGTTTCCATAAAACTATCCCAACCATGAGGCGCTTTAGACACGCCATGGCTCTGCGTGGCTGTACGAATCAGGTCGATAATGTTAGAACTGGGTATAGCTTGATCTTTGTAAATGAATTCGCCCCTAGAGTTCCAGTACGACTTGTCACCTGAGCGCCTCAGTTTGTTCAACAAAAGTTCAGTGTTTTTTTTTATAACGTATATTAACATTGTCTAGTATCTCTTTAGTATTGGGGGTGATTGAGGCGTCATTTGTCAACCGTTGTTGTTCGGGTTGCGGCTGTGTAATCAGAGTTAAGGTTGACATTTCTTTACCGGACTGTTTGTTGAGAATCAAGTATTTCTGTAACACGGTAGTGTAGCTCTTTAAATTTTCATCATCTGAAAGGTCATTTCTGTGTAGTATTTCACTAATTTCATAGTCTAAACACTGTATGGCGGGTTGGTGTATGTCATTTGTTTCTAAAGACGTTTTTTTAAGCCGGTCTAATTCACTTTTGGAAACCAGGAACATTTTCTCAGCATACTGCATTATGAACCACCGACGGTGTTGGCTTTCAAGCTAGTGATTAAAGGTATTGCAAAACCGAGCAGCGCTCCTATAAAACCGCTGCTCTGGTTCACAAGGCGCGTCTTTCCTTTAATGGGGTATTTTTCATCACTTAATTTCTTTATAGCCGCACGCCATCTTTTCAATATATTTTTTTGCCGTTCTTTAAGAGGTATCTTTCTTTTAAGGATATTGAGAGCGATCTTGCCAATAGCAGCTATGAAATAACTACTGGTGTTACATAATATTGATTTGTTTTAACTAGCGCTTTTAAAAGATCCCAATTATGTCGGATTCTTTTCGACATCTTTACAGGTGCAGCGACACTACTGTGAATAACTGTAGAGATGTGAACTAGTGCATTTTAGAGCTTTTTTTTGCACACATAAGCCGCCAGAAGATCTGGCGGGAACAAACCAGTTCTAAGTCGTAGTTCCTCAGGAGTGTCAGATCTTAAATCTACAAGTAAATAGCCATAAGGCTTGTGTGTAACATCTTCAAAAGCTTCTAAAAACAAACGTGTTTTACCAGGGTACATTTGCCACACCAATGTAATAATCTGTAATTTATCACGAGGGTTCTTAAAAAGGACCATGTATTTAGTGTTTAAATTTATGGTTCAGCTTTTCTTACCCTGACAAAAAACCTTCAGAACGAGATACATAATGCTCAAGTTTCTGTGGTGTACGTATTTGGTGAATGCGTTTTGCATTCAAGATTTTCACAAGCCACCTCCATTAAATCATCAACGACTGCCAAATTTACCTTGTCGGGCAGGAATAGATCAGAGTCTGTAAAATTTAGCAGTATTCCCTCGATAAACCTGATATTTGTAAACAAACGGGTTAGTTCATCGTACAATTTCTGCCAACAAGCGTAAAACCAAATGATGTTTTCAGGTTTGTGCGACATTAACATATCCGCTTGTATTAACAAACTTTAACAAAAAAACTGTTTCTGGAATTTGAGGGGCCTGCTAAAATACATGAAAAAGGGTGTTGAAATTGAGCCGTCATGTTTAATAGCCGAAAGGTAGCGTTGTAAAGTCGTCAGTCAGACGTATCTTTGTGTAGACTCACTTTTGCGTTTTACGCAACGGTCTTGTCTCTACGGTCAAACGTTTTCGGTTTCAGAAAATTCCGTTTTGCTTGATCCCTATTGTTTTCCGCGTCTCCGGATCGGAGTTGCGTGAGTAGTCCACTACAAGGTCTTTTAAACTGTCAAAATTAACAAGTTGGGTGTTAGCGTCGTTGAGCGTTATACCCTTAACCTTTAATACGGTTTTACCGTTGTTGAGTTTGTATCCGTACGTCTTCGGACCTGCAGATACAAATTCGGTAATGTACGTGTCGTTTTGCTAGTTAGCTGGCCGAGAAAATCACCTAGGGGAGGTGTCCAATCACCGTCTCTACTTACGAATATGACAGAGTCTGTGTTGTGGTAAAGACAACGTTCTTGCAGTCTGTCTACAGTGTTTTCCAACCAGTGTGCCTCCAGCTGTTGCCAAACTACAACTTCCAGCATGCCCGCACAGCCAAAGGCATAGTCAGGCATAGGCAGTTGTAAAACAGGCAATAAAAATGTTTGTGTTTTTGTTGAGGGTGTAACGTTCTTTTACATAACGCCAATTGACCACAGCCGTCTCTTCATGGATGAAATTAACCTCGGAGCAGTCGTAGTACGGTACAAAAGCTAATTTGAAAAGATCGTCAGGATCCGTGAGTATACTGGTACGCGGCAAGTTAGAACGCTGCCCAAACTTCCCCCACAAAGAGTTTAGGAAGAGTTTTGATACTTGTCTTTTTGCGGGATTTACAGCCATTTTAATCAGGACGCAAGTGAACACCTTTTTTAAAAAATGCCTCTATGTACGCTGTTTTTTCTGAATCAGTTTTACACCAGCTGACATAGCCGGAAGCCTCCTGTTTATCTCTGAGGTGTAGCTTGATGTACGGTGCAAACAGCTCGTCTGTTGTGTTCGGGAAATGCCAGATCTCGTAGATCTCAGCAATCCTGTAACCTTTTTCAATGGCTAAAATTAGTTCTACGGTGCACCATGTACCGGTCAGGGAACGTTCTTCGTCAGTATGTTCGCAAATGTCTTTCTGGCAATTCAGGGCACATTTGTAGCATAGCAGAAACATTAGTTTTTTATTTAGTTTCACGGGCAGGACCGGAAAAAATAAATCTCTGGGCGGGTATACTTTAACTTTGGCAATGCCAAAGTATTTTTTGATATACCCAAAATGTTCATAAATGATTTCTGGGTGTCCTACGGGGTACGTCTTTTTTTTATTTACAGTTTTATTAACAAAAGGATACAGACTCGTGAAATTGTAACCGGGCAGTACCTTGTGATAAAGTTTAATGGTGTTAGTGCGGCCTCCGTAAAGCGAGTCACGAGGGTCCAAATGTGTTGGGAATTTTTGGCTTTTCCTGGCTAGGAAAGATTGGTACAACTGCCCGTAGGATGATTTGGTAAGATCATTGAAATCGTGTTCGTTATAGCACACGGGCAACCGTGATAAAAACATTCCTGGAATTCAAAAGCGGTTTGTTTACCGCTAACAATCGTATAGCGACCTTTTTTTCACCGCCCTTTAAAGCGTGTTGTATTGAAATACCCTCAGTGTGTTCAATGTACATGAGCCACTGTATAGCGGGTGTTGAGAATCGTTTCTGGGTCTTGTGTAAATATCTGCAGGGAAAATCGCTATGGTATTTTCGGAAGAAATTTAAACCGATACATAGCTATACATACTGACGCCAACGTGATAAGTTGAAATTGGTCAATACATTTAGTGACTGTTCTGTATTTCTTTTCACGTTTAAAGTATTGTATCACTTTTTTTCAGTCATGGCCATAATCGTGTCCCTGTAACAGTCACAAGCCCTTCTCAAGACCTCAACATCCTGCTTACAGTAAGCTCTTAGAGCTTCCTGAAAATTAAAGGTGTTATTTTTATGTTCTTCGTACCACACTATGAATTCTTTTTTCTCGCCGGCCCTCATGAAATCGCAGCCTTAATACCGCGTATCCGGGATGACGCCTATGTAATTTTGATTTTCTTCCGTATTGAAAAAGTGCCGGAAGTGACCCTTGGCGCCTGAAAAGCCTATAGCTTCGGGCATCTTACTGAGCTTCATCGGTATGAAATTCAACTAATCTATTAATCTAATGTTTAAATCAGGCAGGGTAACGCACATTATCTGTCCACCTTGGTTTATAATGGCAATTTAAAATTTTTCGTTGATCAGCATCGTAACGACTGCATTATGTGCTATGAACATGTAGCCGGAAAACTACTTCGATAAAGCGTACAAAATCGCGCGTACAGGATTTACCGTTAAATTGCCAGACATTAGGGCCATATAATGTAGTCGCGTAAATGTAATTGGGTATACCTGTGTATACCTGTTTCTTGCATGCACTCAAAGTTGTAAAAGATGTACTTGTCAGTCACTTGTTTTTGGTTATCAGGCTGCATATAACAGACGTGGGCGTCAAATTTGCCAACCAGCCCACCGCAGGAGCTGCGTTTTAGACCGTTACACTTGTGATCATAACTCTGTCTATATAACTCTAACAAAAACCGCAAAAAGTTTTTTTCTTACAAAACGCTTTATCACTAAGTGATAGGTTTCTATGTGTTTCAAAACACGTCCCTGAACGACAAAGCACCATGTATATCGGGCACAGTAGATTATCGTCCTGATCAACACAATCATCCGCTGACAAGCTTTGCAAAACTGTATACAGCAGTGTTGGCGTTTATTGTACACAGAGCAGCACTGGACGCATAAATATTTGGCTCTGATAAAAGCTTTTAGATTTTTAATGCCGTAATAATGATTTTCATGATGCAGTATATAGAAAACCTTTTCTTTAACGGTATTGGTTGTATGATAATAATGCCACTGGCCCCTATTGTGATACAAAACTTTAATTATTATGTTTAAATATTTTTCAAACTCAACAATTTTGCTAAAAGATACCAAATGCCCTTCGGTATTTGTAAATCGTGATGCAGTTGTTGGGCTTTCGCCAACAACACGGCGTCTCTCAAATCGGTCCCCTCCAAAATAGCGTAAACACTAGCGGCCAGACAAACGTTATTATCTTAATTGTTAAAGTTGAATAAATGTTTTTGTTTTGCATTCAATAATACGGCTATACGCTACGCCGCCCAAACGACTTCGGGCACCACCGCGACGGTCTCCGACAATGATGACGACTAGTTTAAGTGAATTACCGGCTATGCACTCCGCGTTGCTCTGTAAAACGTCAGCGATATTGTTCAAAAATGTTTCGGCGCTAAATTCATCTGAAAAAACTGAGTCAAACGTCTCGCCACCGTCTAAGCGCAGTGGGATATAATCACCCAGCTCAACAAAGAAGATTGTATAGCTGCATGTATAGCATCAAGAGCGTTGACAAATGAACAAATGGCTTCGGGGTTAGAAAATCGAGGATGCAGATGGTTGTATTATCAGTAACTGAAGCGTTTTTGCTGAACCTTCCGGATCCAGCAAAAACGCTAGTGTGAAAGTGCCTTAGATAAAAAGTCATTATTCCCAAAGAACACATTTAAGAGGCTAAACACCAGGGGGCGCCATTATCATGAAGTAAAGAGAATAGCTCACAATTGAGCATTTTATTAACACCAAATTACAAAAGTAACCAATCTTTCCTTATGAATTAGATAGAAACACCATTTAATGGTGGCACAACCCCCATTAACGGTGCTTTCATAAATAGGCTTTGGTTGGCATTTTTCTGCACCTACGTTTTTTTTTTTTTTTGCAGTAAAAACACTAGCTCCAGATGTCAGCTGAAGGTCAATGGGAAATATGAAATGCAGGACACACAAGTGTCTATTTGCTACTGGTGTTTTTGATAATTATGTGGTGTTTTTGTCTTTCTGGCTTTTCCCGTAGGATACTAGTGCCGTACACGTACGGTGCAGAAATGCGGGACACAAATACCAGCGCAGTTTATGTACGGCAGGCTGAAGGGCGGGTGCAGAAGCTGCGCCCACCTGATCAGCCGAAGGGGTCCGGCAGTCACTGAACGTTGCGGAACGGATCCAGACACTTTCATTTTTAATGGGGCTGGAAAAGATGCGGACAGCACACTGTGTTCTGTCCGCATCCGCACTTCCGTTCCGCAAAAAAATAGAACATATCCTATTCTTGTCCGCACACACGGACAAAAAAAAAGGCATTTCTGTTAAAGTGCCAGCCATGTCCTGTCTGCAAAATGCACATGGCCGGGTGTCCGTGTTTTGCGGACTCCAAAACACTTGCGGACGTGTGAATGGACCCTTAGTGCTGCCCGTTGCCGTACTGAGGACCGCATTTGTGGATCCACAATACACGGGCACCGTTCCATGTGCATTCTGCATCATGGATGCGGAACCATTCACTTCAATCGGTCCGCAAATCCGGACCGGAGTTACGGAACAGAACACTATGGAGTGCTTCCGTGGGGTTCTGTTCCGTACATCCGCTTCGCAAAAAGATAGAACTTGCTCTATCTTTTTGCAGAACGGATGGATGCAGACCTATTCAAGTTAAATGGGTCTGGATTCATCCCAGCGGCTGTACGGAGGTTGTCCGTGCATTGGGGACCGCAAATTGTGGTCCCCAATGCACGGAACGGCCCACCTATGGCCGTGTGAATGAGCCCTTATACCTCATTCACACGTCAGTGTTTGGTCAGTGATTGTGAGCCAAAAACAGGTGTGGCTTTGAACACAGAACATGTGCAGTTCTTTCCATTATATCTCCCGTGCTGAGCCACGCCCCCTGCACTGATCACATGACAGTGACGTCACCCCAGGTCCTTCGGCTGTGCAACAATTCGGGTAGGTGGCAGCCGCCCCTTATGGATTCCATATGCGCTATAGTGGAATCCATAACGGGATGCGCGATTAACCACCACCCGAACCCCAAACAACGGACTTTTTTTAAATGTTTGCTCATCTCTAATAGTAATAACTCCAAAAATAGTTATTACTTTACATTCCCCATATGTCTACTTCATGTTTGGATCATATTGGGAATGCTATTTTATTTTTTGGGTGACGTTAGAAGGCTTAGAAGTTTAGAAGCAAATCTTGAAATTTTTGAGAAAACTTCAAAAACCCACTTTTTGAGGATCAGTTCAGGTCTGAAGTCACTCTGTGGAGCTTACATAATAGGAACCACTCAAAAGTGACCCCATTTTAGAAACTACACCCCTTAAGGTATTAATAACTGATTTTACAAGCTTTGTTAAAGCTTTGAAACAGGCCGAACTGGATGGACAAATGTCTTTTTTCGGTCTTATATACTATGTTACTATGTTACTTTAGGTGTTCCACAAGAATCAATGGAAAATGGAGATGAAATTTCAGAATTTAACTTTTTTTTCAGATTTTCCATTTTAATTTTTTTTTCAGTAACAAAGCAAGGGTTAACAGCCAAACATAACTCAATATTTATTGCCCTGATTCTGTAGTTTACACAGAAACACCCTATATGTGGTCGTAAACTGCAGTACGGGAACACGGCAGGGCGCAAAAGGAAAGGAACCCCATACAGTTTTTGAAGGCAAATGTTGCTGGATTGTTTTTTTAACACCACGTCCCATTTGAAGCCCCCCTGATGCACCCCTAGAGTAGAAACTCCAAAAAAATGACCCCATTTTACAATCTACGTGATAAGGTGGCAGTTTTATTGCTACTATTTTAGGGTAGATATGATTTTTGGTTGCTCTGTATTACACTTTTTGTGAGGCAAGGTAACAAAAAATAGCTGTTTTGGCACCGTTTTTATTTTTTGTTATTTACAGTGTTCATCTGACAGGTTAGATCATGTAGTATTTTTATAGAGCAGGTTGTTGCGGACGCGACAATACTAAATATGTGTACTTTTTTTGGTTGTTTGTTTCAGTTTTAAATAAAAAAGCATTTCTGCTCATGTTTTAGTGTCTCCATAGTCTGAGAGACATAGTTTTTAAATTCTTTGGGTGATTGTCTTAGTTAGGGTCTCATTTTTGCAGAATGAGATGACTGATTAGTATGATTTTGGGGTGTGTATGACTTTTCATCGCTTGGTATTACACTTTTTCTGATGTAAGGTGACAAAAAATTGCTTTTTCACACTTTTTTTAATTTATTTTTACGGTGTTCACCTGAGAGGTTAGGTCATGTGATATTTTTATAGAGCAGGTCGTTACGGACGCGGTGATACATAATATGTATACTTTCTTTTTATTTATTTACGTTTTACACAATAACATCACTTTTGAAAAAAAAAATTAAATCATATTTTAGTGTCTCCATAGTCTGAGCGATTGTCTAGTGTAGGGGCTCATTTTTGCGGGATGAGGGGACGGTTAGATTGGTACTATTTTGGGGGGCATACACATTTTTGATCGCTTGGTGTTGCACTTTTAGTGATGTAAGGTGACAAAAAAATATCTTTTTTTTACATCGTTTTTATTTTTTACGATGTTTACCTGAGGGGTTAGGTCATGTGACATTTTTATAGAGGGGTCAGGGGTCTGGCTGCTGATCGCGGCAGGAGGCGGGGGGCAGCCGGTTAATCCTAGGACAAGAATGCTCATCCTAGTGCATTAAGTAGCCACAAGTTAGGACGAACATTCTCGTCCTAGGTCCTGGAGGAGTTAATGTTGGCAGATACATAGAGAAGAAAAAGTTATTGGTAATTATCATGGTCAATTAAAAAGCTATTCCCAGGGTGGAGATTTATAAAATGCTTAACAGGAGCCAGTCCCACCTTAGGGACACTCACTAATTGCAGTGTGGGTGTCCCATGACTCCCGTTTGCCGATTCAAAGTGGCAGTCAGCAGCCGTTACCACTGAAAACAATGGAGAGGTGCCTGTTGTACATGTAGCCCCGCTCTATTAAATGGGTTATCCAGTTACACAAAAAACTTAAAATAAAAAATCACCACCACCAGAATTCAACCTTACTGCATTATATAAGTCAGACGAAGTTCTGAGTGCATTTTGATGTCCTCAGGGATAGGGAATCAACATAGCGGAAAATGTCATGTGACCACGATAGAGTGCAGGAAAACGGGGCATTACAGATATTCACTGTTAGTACATGATAACTTGTTGTTAATTGATGCTGAAAACTGTAAAACCAGAATACCCCTTTAAAGTGCATGGGAGTTAAAGGGGTTTTTCGAGATTTTAATACTGATGACCTATGCTCTGTATAGGTCAATAGTATCTGATCGGTGGAGGTCCGACACCAGGGACCCTAGCCTGGTCAGCTGTTTGAGAAGGCAGAGGCGATCGCTGTAGCGCTGCAGCCTTCTCTGAGCTTTCCCAAGGCCAGTGACAACACCTTTATTGGTCACGTGGCCTAGGGGAGCTGTGCTTGGTCAGCAGGGATAAGGCTGCAGCGCTCACAGGACCACCGGTGTCTTCTCAAACTGCTGATTGGCGGGGTCTCTGGTGTCAGACCCCACCGATCACATACTAATGAACTTGGAAAACCCTTTTAAGGAAAGTTTGAAGCAAACAGAGGGTGAGCATATAACTCAATGCAGATGTTGCCACAGTCAGATTTAAAGTAAGGACTATTAAAGCACTAATGACAGTAGTGCTTTAACCCCTTCTGGATATGTGCCGTACATGTACAGTGCGCCCAACCAGGAGTTCCGCTCGCTCGATCAGAGGCAAGGGTCCGGCTGTTAATGACAGCCTGGTCCCTGCTGTATCTGCTAGCATTCCTGGAAACGCTAATGACAGCGGGTTAATCCCTTATTTGCCGCGGTCAATGCTGAGAGGCTCCCTCTCCGATTCCATCGGCTCCCCGTTCTGCGCTGGTGGGATGCCAATGGTTGCTAAGGCATCCCGAAGCTTTACACAGGGCCTGGCAGCTATAGAAGCCTATGAGGTCCAGCCCCCAGGATTTCCATCAGTGATTGTGAGCAAAACCAGGTGCGGGTCAAAAAACACAGAACAGGTGCAGATTTTTCTAATATACCTTATCTCTGTGGAGGCTCCAATCCTGGTTCTGGTTCACAATAAGGGCTCATGCACACAAACTTATTTTCTTTCCGTGGCTGTTCCATTTTTTTTTGCGGACCATATGCAGAACTATTCACTTCAATGGGTCTGCAAAAAAACGGAAGTTACTCTGTGTGCATTTCGTCCGTTCTGTAAAGTCCTATAATAGGATAAAAAAAAAAAAAAAAGCACCCCTCCCATAAAAAAAACCATACATATTAAGTATCGCCGCATCGGTAACAACTGACTCTATACAAATAGCACATGATCTACCTTGTCAGGTGAATGCCATTAAAAAAAATAATAAAAAATGACAAAAATCGTGCAAGCCATTTTTTGGTCACCTTGCATCACAAAAAGCATAATACTGATCAATCAAAAAGTATGATGTACTCCCAAAATGGTACCAATGAAAACATCAATTCATATAAACTATGTCAGAGCATCCATTTCTGGTCACGTCTCATCAAAAAAAAAAAAAAAAATCACAATATCAAATGATCAAAAAGTCGTATTTACTACAACTCATCCCACCAAAAATAAGCCCTTACAGCTCCTTCAAGAGAAAAAAACAAAAAACATATGGTTGTCAGAAAATGGCTGTACTAGTACCCCAGGGGCTGTTCAAAAGAAACACGGTACCCATAAACCAATCCTTCAAAATCTGAGCTGCAAAAGCCAAAAGGTGGTCTTTCTTTTCTGAACCTTGTTTATCCAAACAGCAATGCACGTCCACATTTATGGCCTTTCCTTACCTAGTAGAGCCCACCTAGCAATTTAAAGGATGTGTTGCACCTCAGACGGCACAAATTAAGCATATTGGTAACTGAAATGACAAATCTATGGAAAACTTACAATTTTCACTTTGAATGGTCCGCTGCGTATTAATTTCTGTAAAATACTCGTGGTGTCAAAATGCTCACTCCATCACTTAGTAAATCACCACTGTCATGCCTTCAGCAAGTTTATTGTTAAATTATTCATAGTTATTATGCATAGTCGATTTGCTTTCTGTATAATTCTCTGTTGATTGTGTAACAGCACCCTCTAGTGGCCGTTTTACATACAATTGCAGCTATTCATACTAGAAGTTTGGTCGACTCCAGCTTCCATACCTCAGTGACATCATCAGCCCTGCACATAGCAGCAATCTTCCTCATTTACTGCCATCTTTCCAGAGGTTAGCACATGGTCTGGAAGACTCTGGAATCATGCTCCACATCTAAGCTCATGGTAGCATCCCTGGTATGTCACATAGCCACATTACAGCCTGTTTGCATATTTATTTTGCATATCTTTTTCCTCTCTTTTATAGTAGCTTACAGTTAGGGACCATGCTTGTTATGCAGATAGGATAACATGCTTCGGTTAGATATGAATCTGTGTTTGTATGTGCATTGCTATGCACAGAAATGTATTATATGCAGTGATATGTGTCAGACCACATTAGTAAGTGCATTATTTTTCTGTTCCCCAGTTTCACCACTTATATATTCTTGCAATAAAGACAAGTTGGATGTTGCTCTGTTGTCAATCCATTGATGGGAAAGGTTTAGCTGTCTGTCAAGCTATGCATCTTCACACATAAGGAGGACAGAACAGTGAAACAGCAGCTGCTAATGAGCTAGATACGAGGAACTGCGACTCCCTGGCAGCAGTAAAACAGCGGCTGCTTACAAGCTAGATACGAGGAACTGCGACTTCCTGGCCACAGTGAAACAGAAGCTGCTTACAAGCTAGATACAAGGAACTGCGACTCCCTGGTCGCAGTAAAACAATGGCTTCTTACAAGCTAGATACTAGAAACTGCAATTCCTCAAACCCTGCGAGTCCACAACCTCTAACAGGCTGGACCGCATGGTACTAAACCCTGCAAGGTGCAGCATCGTCACCAACGACAGTTGCAAGTGTGCAAACCTGTTCAGAGTGTCATTATGTCGTCAAGAAAATCCGAACTGTACGAGACAAGGACTCGCATCTCAGCTAGCTCCAGCTCAAAGAGATCGGTGAGCAGCTCCACGGTCGCCATTGCCCACGCAAAAACTGAAGCCGCCAAAATCTGCCTGACATTTGCAGAACAAGAAAGACAATTAAAACTAAAGAAAGCTCGTATGGAAATGGAAATGAAAACTTGTATGAAAATGGAGAAAGCTCATATGGAAGCAACTCTAGCTGAAAAACAGGCAACACTGGAAAAGCTAACTGTAGAAAAGGAAGCTGCAGTAGCCAAAGCAGAAGCTTTAGAAGAAGCTGCAAACTCCACAAGTGATAGACTCAGCAACATAATTGGGTCTGAACCTGATCATTACAATACCTCGCAACGCACTTCAGATTATGTCATGCAGAATGCTGAGTAGGATGACAGCCTAAATTCAAGTCCAAGAGCAGCGTCAACTCCTGCTGAAGAACCCAAGCAGACTGCTTTCTCAGTTAATCAAAAATCCTGCTCTGCACGAGATAACAGTTTCATAGGACATCAGCCCTCAATGCCACCTGCATTCGAATCCTTTAAGAAGGAACAAGTAGACTACTACAGCAACGATCCACCAAACAAAGATCCAGCTATGTCAGAGTTTCTAAAATTCGTTGCCCAACGTCAGTTAATAACCAAGGGGCTCTCCAAGTTTGATGACAGACCTGAAAGCTATAGGTCATGGCGATCCTCATTCAGAAATGCAGAGACTTGGGGCCCTTGCAGATGAGCGGATACACTCCGTGTTATCCGCAGCGAGAATGAGAGCCAAGCTGCGCGGTGGACATCAGAGGCACGAAGCAGTAACATGATAGATACTGCTCCGTGCCTCTCTGTGACCCTTTTACTACAATATCACCGTGAGATAAAGTTGTCACGGTGATTTTGTAGTAAAAGGGTCACAGAGAGGCACGGTGCAGTATCTATCATGTTACTGCTTCGTGCCTCTGATGTCCACCACGCAGCTTGGCTCTCATTCTCGCTGTGGATAACACGGAGTGTATCCTCTCGTCTGCAAGGGCCCTTAGATCTGTCTGCATGTGAGGAAATTGATCTTCTTGTCAAGTGGCTAGGAAATGAATCAGAAGCATGCAAATCGGATTACAGTCATTGATATTAACTACCCAAGCACTGGGTAAACATGATATGGGAGAGACTTGAGGACTGGTATGGCTCACCAGAAGCGATAGAGAACGCACTCTTTAAAAGAATTGAGGATTTCCCCAAGATCCAGAACATAGGGTTCCAGGAGCTGAGAGAATTGAGTGAGCTGCTGACAGAGCTCCAAGTTGCCAAAGCTGAAGGAGATTTAAAAGGTCTGACATTCTTAGATACTGCACATGGTGTAAACCCCATAGTACAAAAACTACCTTATAACCTGCAAGAGAATTGGATTGCTCAAGGTTCCAGGTACAAGCAACAGCACAATGTCCCATTTCCTCCATTCTTATTCTTTGTGGACTTCATGCATCAGCAAGCAAAGACTAGGAATCATCCCAGATTTGACTTCTCGATGTTTGACACCACTTACCCCAAACCAGGTAGGCCTGTCTTACTGCATAACATAAGAGGTACATCTGGTGCAGTACACAAGACCAGTGTATCTTTCAAAGACCCCTCAAACAAAACCTACAGTATCTCAGAGACTGAAAAGATCTCAACCAAAGACCCATGCAGAGAATGTCCTCTACATAAGAAACCACACTCATTGCTGAAATGCAGAGGATTTAGAGAAAACTTCGCAGGGACCGCAAAACTTTCCTAAAGGAGAACCACATTTGTTACAGGTGTTGTGCATCAACCTCTTATCTTGCAAAATCTGTACTGTAAACATCAAATGCTCTGAATGCAACAGCACAATGCAGCCTTACAACCTGGGCCAGCTCCATGGACTCACACCCTCAGAACAGGCTATACAGCACGGCGGGGAGGAGAGAGACACAGTACTTCCTGAAGTGACACCTCAGTGCACCGAAGTCTGCGGAGAAGGTCTTAGTAACAAATCTTGCTCCAAGATCTGTCTTGTCAGTTTACCCCATTGGTCATAAAGAGAAAGCAGTAGGGTTGTATGCCATCCTTGATGATCAGAGTAATAGATCTCTTGCTAACTCTGCTTTCTTTGATATCTTCATTATTAAAGGACACTGCTCCCCATTTTCACTTAAACTTGCACAGGTGTGAGTGAAGAAAAAGGCAGAAGAGCTACTGGCTTCCAAATCGAATCCATAAACGGTGAAGCATCCCTACCTTTACCTACCTTGATCGAATGCAATCAGATGCCAAGCAATAGAGAAGTAATTCCTACGCCTTAGGCAGCATTACATCATGCACATCTAAAATCCATAGCACATCTCATACCTACACTCAACTCAGAGGCCTAAATAATATTTCTGCTTGGAAGAGATATCATAAGAGTCCACAAGGTGAGAAAATAAATAAACGGTCCTCACAATTCTCCATGTGCCCACAAGCTTGACCTAGAGTGGGTCATTATAGGTGATGTCTGCCAAGCTAAATGCAGTGAATTCTCTTTACACAAGTACCTTGGAGAACAAACGTCCATCCCTATTTCAGCCTTGTCCCCACAAGCTCCTTGTAAGAGAGAAGCTGGAAAGTGTACTATATCCTGACTTTTCAGAAATCGAGAACCATCCTTGTGGTGAAGACCAAGACCACTTGGGGTGCAAGGTGTTCCAGAGGACAAAAGACGACCACAAGATAGCTCCCTCTATTCAAGATAAGGCCTTCTTAAACATAATGGAGCAAGGATTCTTCAAGGATAAAATGAACACCTGGGTTGCACCACTGCCTTTCAAGACACAGAGACGTCGTCTTTCCAGCAGAGATCAAGCCTTTAAAAGCTTCTCTTCACTCAAACGCAACTTTCAGAAAAGACGAGAGATGATGGAACATTTCCTCTTGTTCATGAACAAGATTTGGAAAACAGTCATGCAGAAGTAGCTCCACCCCTAAAAGGAAAGGAAGAATGCCGGTACCTACCAATCTTTGGCGTTTACGACCCTAAGAAGCCAGGACAAATCCGAGTGGTATTTGACTCTAGTTCATAATATGAGGGAATCTCTCACAATGATGTTCTTTTGACAGGACCAGACCTCAATAAACACACTTCTCGGTGTCCTCATCAGATTCCATAAAGAATCCATTGCTATAATTGCAGACATACAACAAACGTTCTGTTGTTTCTTAGTTAAAGAAGAGCACAGGAACGTCTCGAGATTCTTTTGGTTCAAGGACAATGACCCTACCCAAGACAGCATAGAATATCGCATGAAGGTGCATGTTTTCGGCAACATCCCATCTCCTGCAGTCGCTATTTATGGACTCAGACTCTCTGCCCAAGAAGGTGAAAGAGACTATGGAGAAGACGTTAAGAAGTTTGTTCAGAAGAGACTTCTATGTAGATGATGGCTTAAAGTCGCTTCTCTCACCAGAGGCTGCAATCAGTCTACTCAAAAGGACTCAAAGTATGCTTTCCGGTTCAAACCTCAGAGTGCATAAGATAGCTTTAACCAGCAAAGTTGTTATGGAGGCCTTTCCTACCCAAGATCGTGCCAGTGATTTGAAAGATCTAGATTTGGCAACAGACCCATTACCCATGCAGCGCAGCCTAGGGCTCAGGTGGGACCTCAAGTCTGACACCTTTACTTTTCAGGTCGACCAAGAACAGAAACCCTTCACACGACGTTGAGTCCTGTCCACCATTAACAGTCTATATGATCCACTTGGATTTGCAGCCCCTGTGATCATCCAAGGTAAGACTGCTCAGAGACATAACCATAGATACATTTGATTGGGATTCACCACTTCCCTCAGAGAAAGAGGCACTATGGAAACATGGAGAAACTCTCTGCTGGCATTATCTAATGTGCGTATACATAGGCCATATGCCCACTTCTCTCTCGCTGAAGTTCAGTCCAGACAGCTGTGCATATTTTGTGATGCTTCAGTAAAAGCAATCGCTGCAGTCGCTTACCTTAAAACAATAGACATTAAAGGTCAAGTCCAAATTGGCTTTGTAATGGGCAAAGAAAAGCTGGCACCAAGTCCTGAGCTTACCATACCAAGACTGGAACTTTGTGCTGCTGTTCTGGCAGTAGAGCTAGCAGACCTTATTGTATCTGAAATAGATGTAAAACCTGATAGCACAGTGTTTCATACAGACACCAAAATAGTGTTGGGCTACATTTACAATGAGACTAGGAGATTTTAAATCTACAGTCATGGCCAAAAGTTTTGAGAATGACACAAATTTTATTTTTACAAAGTTTGCTGCAAAACTGCTTTTAGATCTTTGTTTCAGTTGTTTCTGTGATGTAGTGAAATATAATTACACGCACTTCATACGTTTCAAAGGCTTTTATCGACAATTACATGACATTTATGCAAAGAGTCAGTATTTGCAGTGTTGGCCCTTCTTTTCAGGACCTCTGCAATCTGACTGGGCATGCTCTCAATCAACTTCTGGGCCAATTCCTGACTGATAGCAACCCATTCTTTCATAATCACTTCTTGGAGTTTGTCAGAATTAGTGGGTTTTTGTTTGTCCACCCGCCTCTTGAGGATTGACCACAAGTTCTCAATGGGATTAAGATCTGGGAGTTTCCAGGCCATGGACCCAAAATGTCAACGCTTTGGTCCCCGAGCCACTTAGTTATCACTTTTGCCTTATGGCACGGTGCTCCATCGTGCTGGAAAATGCATTGTTCTTCACCAAACTGTTGTTGGATTGTTGGAAGAAGTTGCTGTTGGAGGGTGTTTTGGTACCATTCTTTATTCATGGCTGTGTTTTTGGGCAAAATTGTGAGTGAGCCCACTCCTTTGGATGAGAAGCAACCCCACACATGAATGGTCTCAGGATGCTTTACTGTTGGCATGACACAGGACTGATGGTAGCGCCACCTTTTCTTCTCCGGACAAGCCTTTTTCCAGATGCCCCAAACAATCGGAAAGAGGCTTCATCGGAGAATATGACTTTGCCCCAGTCCTCAGCAGTCCATTCACCATACTTTCTGCAGAAGATCAATCTGTCCCTGATGTTTTTTTTGGAGAGAAGTGGCTTCTTTGCTGCCCTTTCTGACACCAGGCCATCTTCCAAAAGTCTTCGCCTCACTGTGCGTGCAGATGCGCTCACACCTGCCTGCTGCCATTCCTGAGCAAGCTCTGCACTGGTGGCACTCCGATCCCGCAGCTGAATCCTCTTTAGGAGACAATCCTGGCGCTTGCTGGACTTTCTTGGACGCCCTGAAGCCTACTTAACAAGAATTGAACCTCTTTCCTTGAAGTTCTTGATGATCCTATAAATTGTTGATTGAGGTGCAATCTTAGTAGCCACAATATCCTTGCCTGTTAAGCCATTTTTATGCAACGCAATGATGGCTGCACGCGTTTCTTTGCAGCTCACCATGGTTAACAATGGAAGAACAATGATTTCAAGCATCACGCTCCTTTTAACATGTCAAGTCTGCCATTTTAACGCAATCAGCCTGACATAATGATCTCCAGCCTTGTGCTCGTCAACATTTTCACCTGAGTTAACAAGACGATTACTGAAATGATCTCAGCAGGTCCTTTAATGACAGCAATGAAATGCAGTGGAAAGGTTTTTTTGGGATTAAGTTAATTTTCATGGCAAAGAAGGACTATGCAATTCATCTGATCACTCTTCATAACATTCTGGAGGATATGCAAATTGCTATTATAAAAACTTATGCAGCAACTTTTCCAAATTCCAATATTTATGTAATTCTCAAAACTTTTGGCCACGACTGTATGTTCATAACAGAGTTCAAAGAATCATGAGGTCTACACAGCCTACCCAGTGGCACTATGTACCAACTGACCTCAACCCTGCAGACCATGCTACAAGAGCTGTTCCTGCAGCCCACCTTAAAGATACCACGTGGCTCACAGGACCACCATTCCTCTACAGGCCTGTACTTGAGACTCTTGAGAAAAACTCATTTGAGCTGCTAGAACCAAACGTTGATGCAGAGATCCATCCTCATGTTTCTGTGCTCACCACAAAAGTTTGTAACAGAGAGCTTGGATCCAAACGATTCAACAAGTTTTGACAAGCTCACACAGGCCAGATACGTTATTATCCATTATATCCAACAAGACGCTTATGCTCAAGAATTTGAACTCCAAAATCAAAAGAGTGTTCCTAAGAACTGTTCCCTCAAGAGACTTGACCCCTTTATAGATTCTGTTTTTCTACAGCTGGGAACTTCAAAGCTCACCCATGAAACCCTCTCAACCTTCATGGCCGAAGTAGTGGCAATCATAAACGCCAAACCTTTGACTTCAGTATCAAACGACCCAGAGGATCCTTTCTTGCTCACCCCTTCCACTCTTCTAACCCAAAAGGTCGGTACAGCATCAGCTCGTCCTGGTGAGTTTAGTACTAAAGACTTGTACAAATGTTAGTGGAGACAAGTGCAAACCCTAACAGATGCCTTCTGGGATAAATGGAGGAAACAATACCGCTCTACACTACATGTCCGGAATAAATGCCAAACCAGCAAACCCAACATGGAGGTTGGTAATGTTGTCCTTGTCAAAGACCCTCAGTAAAAAAGGAATGACTGGCCTTTGGGACTGATAACCAAGGTCTTCCCAAGTGAAGATTGGAAGGTCAGAAAGGTAGAAGTTAAAGTCTGCAGGCAACATGAGCCTAAACTCTTCCTCAGACTCGTTATTGAACTGATTTTGTTGCTCTCGCCAGAAGTGACTTAATGTGGTATCCTATAGCTACCAGGCGGGAGTCTTATGCCTTCAGCAAGTTTATTATTAATTTATTCATAGTTATTATGCATAGTCGATTTGCTTTCTGTATAATTCTCTGTTGATTGTGTAAGAGCACCCTCTAGTGGCCGTTTTACATAAAATTGCAGCTATTGATACTAGAAGTTTGGTCGACTCCAGCTTCCATACCTCAGTGACATCATCAGCCCTGCACATAGCAGCCATCTTCCTCATTTACTGTCATCTTTCCAGAGGTTAGCACATGGTCTGGAAGACTCTGGAGTCATCCTCCACATCTTAGCTCACGGTAGCATCGCTGGTATGTCACATAGCGACATAACAGCCTGTTTGCATATTTATTTTGCATATCTTTTTCCTCTCTTTTATAGCAGCTTACAGTTAGCAGTTAGGGACCAAGCTTGTTATGCAGATAGGATAACATGCTTCGGTTAGATATTAATCTGTGTTTGTATGTGCATTGCTATGCACAGAAATGTATTATATGCACTGCTATATGTCAGACCCCATTAGTAAGTGCATTATTTTTCTGTTCCCCAATTTCACCACTTATATATCCTTGCAATAAAGACAAGTTGGATGTTGCTCCGTTGTCAATCCATTGCTGGGAAAGGTTTAGCTGTCTGTCAAACTATGTACCTTCACACATAAGGAGGACAGAACAATCACATTGGGCCGGAAAATACACATGGTACTCCTAATTCCTCTCATATGTTCAGGCAAAAGAATAGGTCTACATGTGGGGTGTTTCTAAAACCAGAAAGCACAGCATAATAATTAGAGGTCTTACTTTTCATACTGGCACACGATGGCCACAAGATACTGGGCACTGAAATGGCATATCTGTGGAAAAATGGCAATTTTCACATTGCACAATCTGTTTTGCAAAACACCTGTGGGGTTAAAATGCTCTCTACACTCCTTGAAAAATTGCATGGTGAGTGTAGTTTCCAGAATGGGGTCACTTCAAATACAACATGACGCCCAAAAACCATTTCACCAAAATCTGCGCTCTAAAAGCCATATAACACTCCTTTCCTTCTGAGTCCTGCAGTGTGCCCATATAGTCGTTTTACAAGCACATATGGGGTGTTGCCATAATCAGAGAGAAAATGGGTAAGATAATGTGGGGTGTATTTTCTCCTGTTATCCCTTGTGAAAATGAAAAATTTGGGGCTAAAGCAGCATTTTACTTAACACATAATTTTTCATTTTTACAGTTTTTCTAAATTCTATGAAACGCCTGTTGGGTCAAAGTGCCCACTACACCCCTTGAAAAATTCTTTGTCAGGTGTAGTTTCCAAAATCGGGCAACTTCGGGATTTCCACTCAAGGGGTACCTCAGGGCCTCTTCAAATGCGACATGGTGCCAAAAACCAGTTCAACAAATCTGCCCTCCAAAAGCTTTCAGATGCCGTGGACAAATGTGACCACGGCATCTTCGCAGACTGGAAGTTGTGCGCTTCTGGCACGGTAACAGTGTTCCCTGGCTGAGATCAGGGAACCAGTTACCATGCGCTAATTGACCGAAGCCTCAAGCAGGCTTCAGAGTCAATTAGATGTATATATCAATACAGGCCACTAGGAGGCAGTCTTGTATTGATATAGTGTAAATGAAGTCTTTAATGATGGCTATTTTGCCATCACTGAATACTATGGGCAATCGAATGATTGCCAGTTATTGTCACCCAAGGTGACTTAACCTCTTAAGGACACAGGGCGTACATGTACGCCCTGTGTCCGGTCTTTAAAGATCGCGCCCGCTCCTGCCCGATGTGGGCGCCATAGGAAATATGCAATTTTCTCATATAGTCCAATGCTATTGCATTGGAATGTATGATAATAGCAATCTAATGATTGCATGGTATATGGGAACTATAAAAAAGTGTAAAAAAATATATAAAAATAAAAACTCACCCCCTTTTGCCAAAATGAAAATAAAATAAATAAAATACACATCATGGGTGTCGCAATGTGCGAAAACGCCCATACTATAACAATATAAAAAATATTCCCCATACGGTAAACAGAAAACGGAAAAAGCGTCCAAATGGCTGATTCAGCCATTTTTGGACTATTCGTTTCCTCAAAAAATAAAAATAAAAGGTGATCAAAAAGTCATACACACCCCAGAATGGTATCAATGAAAAGATCTGATTGAGCAACAAAAATGAGCCCCCATGCAGCTCCGTACACATAATTACAAAAAAGTTATAGGGGTCAAAATATGGCGACAAAAAGTAAAACAGATCTTTTCCCCACTTCTGAATTTTTATTTTACCATCAAAACGCAAGAAAACCTACAAATATAGGGTACGGCCGGATTCGTACTGACCTGTAGAATAAAAGTAACTGGTCAGTTTTATTGTACATCGAACGTCGGAATTTAAAAACCCGCAAAACTATGGTGGAATTGCACTACATCATATGCAATATTAACCCCTTAAGGACCGGAGGTGTTTTTTCGTTTTGCGTGTTTGCGCTCCCTGCCGTCCCAGAGCCATAACTTTTATTTTTCGGTTCACATAGCCATATGAGGGCTTGTTTTTTGCGGGACAAGTTGTACTTTTCAACGACACCATTTAATATTGCATATGATGTAGTGGGAAGCGGGGAAAAAATTCCAAATGGGGTGAAATTGCAAAAAAAAGCAATTCCATCACAGTTTTGCGGGTTTTTAAATTCCGACGTTCGATAAAACTGACGAGTTACTTTTACTCTACAGGTTAGTACAAATCCGGCGATACCCTATATGTATAGGTTTTCTTGCATTTTACTTTTTTGTCACCATGTTTTGACCCCTATAACTTTTTTGTAATTATATGTACAGAGCTGTATGGGGGCTCATTTTTCGTGTAATAATCTTATCTTTTTATTGCTACCATTCTGGGGTATTTTTTTATATTTTTATAGTATGGGCGTTTTCGCACATTGCGACACCCATGGTGTATATATATTTTTTTTTTTTATTTTAGCAAAAGGGGGGTGATTTAAACTTTTATGTTTTTAATTTTTTTTTTTTTTACACTTTTATATAGTTCACATAGGGAACTATAACTTACAATCATTTGATTGCGATTATCATACATTCCAATGCAATAGCATTGGAATGTATGAAAAAAAATCGCATATTTCCTATGAAGCCTATTACAGGCAAGGCTCCATAGGAAATACTACAGAGCGTATTTGTGCGTGCTCAGATGCCGTGGTCAGGATTGACGATGGCATCTGAGGGGTTAAATGTCCGCGATCGGCATTGCAGGTTTCTGCTACAAGAAAAATGCGGACACCAGCAGCTAAGGCGACCGTATGAAGCAGGAATGGGCGCCATCTTGAAAGACCGGACACAGGACTTACGGGTACGTCCTGTGTCCTTAAGAGGTTAAGGCCTAATTCACACGTCCGCAAAATGGATCCGCATCCCATCCGCAATTATGCGGAAGGGTTGCAGACCCATTCATTTCAAAGGGGCAGGAATGGATGTGGACAGCACACTATGTGATGTCCGCATTTCCGCATCCGTGTTTCCGCATCCGCGTTTCCGTTTCCACAAAAAAATAGAACATGTCCTATTCTTGTCCGCAATTGCGTACAAGAAAAGGCATTCTCTATATAGTGCGAGCAATGTGCGGTCCGCAAAATGCGGAATGCACATTGCAGCCGTCCGTGTTTTGCGGATCCATGTTTCCGTGTTTCCGCAAAACACACTGCGGACGTGTGAATTAGGCCTAAATGGTGGCGTTGGAAAGTACAACTTGTCCTGCAAAAAACAAGACCTCATATGGCTATGTGAACCGATAAATAAAATAGTTATGGCTCTGGGAAGGCAGGGAGCTCAAAACTAAAACGCAAAAAGAAAAAAACCTCGGTCCTTAAGGGGTTAAAAAGTTTACAAATATTTAAAAAATGAAAAACCTAAAAGTTCAAATCATCCCCCTTTCCTTAAAATAAAAATACTTAACCAATAAAAAAATATATATCATGGGCATCGTCGAATACGAAAATGTCCATACTATTAAAATATAGCAATATTAATGGCAAATGGCATAGCGGAGGAAAAAACAAACACAGACAATTTGCCATTTTTTGTCACTTCAACTACCCAATAATTTTTTAATAAAAAGTGATCAAAAAGTCGCACACACTTAAAATTGGTATCACTTAAAAGAACAGATCGTCCCGCAAAAAATGAGCCCCGTACACATGACTACAAAAAAGTTATAGGGGTCAGAATATGGTTATGAAAAAAAAAATTTCCTTAAAAGGTTTTCATTTTTTTTTTTCAGTATTAAAACGCAAGAAAAACTATACATGTGTGGTATCATTGGAACCGTACTGACCTGTAGAAAGAAGATAACAGGTCAATTTTACCGCATAGTGTACATTGTAAAAAAAAAAAAAAAAAAAAAAAAACCTTTGTCAGAATTGCTTTTTTTTCCAATTCTACCCCATTTGGAATTTTTTTCCCCGCTTCCTAGTACATGGTATGCAACTGTAAATAGTACCATTAGAAAGTACAACTTGTCCCGCAAAAAAAAAAAGCCCTCATAAGGCTATGTGAATGGAAAAATATAAAAGTTAGGACTATGGGAAGGCGGGGAGTGAAAAACAAAAACGGAAAATACCAGGGTCCTTAAGGAGTTAAAAAACAAAAACACAATGCTCACCTGCCTCTCCACCGCCATCTGCGTTGCTGGCTTCTCCACCCAGACGCATGTGATGAAATCAACACACTGCCTGAGATAATGTCATCATTTCACGACTACCTATGATGGCGAACCTCGGCACGCCACCTGTGGTAAAACTACACTCCTGAACTGTGTAAAGTAATTAACACTGAAGAGGACAGTTTTCTGCTACAGATGGACCTGGATAGATTGGAGGCTTGGGCAGAGAAGTGTCAGATGAGGTTTAACACTGACAAATGTAAAGTTATGCACATGGGAAGGAATAATGCAAGTCACCCCTACATATTAAATGGTAAAACACTCGGTAACACTGACATGGAAAAGGATCTAGGAATTTTAATAAACATCAAATTAAGCTGTAAAAACCAGTGTCAGGCATCTACTGTCAAAGCCAATAAGATAATGGGTTGCATCAAAAGGGGCATAGATGCCCGTGATGAGAACATAGTCCTACCACTTTACAAATCACTAGTCAGACCACACATGGAGTACTGTGTACAGTTCTGGGCTCCTGGGAACAAGACAGACATAGCAGAGCTAGAGAGGGTTCAGAGGAGGGCAACTAAAGTAATAACTGGAATGAGGCAACTACAGTACCCTGAAAGGTTATCAAAATTAGGGTTATTCACTTTAGAAAAAAGACGACTCGGGGAGATCTAATAACTATGTATAAATATATCAGGGGTCAGTACAGAGATCTGTCCCATCATCTATTTATCCCCAGGACTGTGACTGTGACGAGGGGACATCCTCTGCGTCTGGAGGAAAGAAGGTTTGTATACAAACATAGAAGAGGATTCTCACAGGGTTTTTTGCCTTCCTCTGGATCAACTTGTAGGAAACAGGCCGAACTGGATGGACAAATGTCTCTTTTCGGTCTTATATACTATGTTACAAGTGTGTTTGGCTGTTTTCAGAACTTCTTAGGCCCCTTTCACACTAGCATTGTAAGGATCCGGCGTGCACTTCTGTTGCCGAAAATGCCCGCCGGATCCGTCACAACGCCACACACCTGAAAGCATTTGAAGACTGATCAGTCTTCAAAATGCTTTCAGTGTTACCATGGCAGCCAGGACGCTACTAAAGTCCCGGCTGCCATGGAAAAGTAGTGGGGAGCCAGGGGAGAAGCTACTTAGGCCTCGGATAAGAGGCGGGTGCGTTGCGGGAATATGCGCGATTTTTCCGCGCGGGTGCAAACGTTTGAAATGCGTTTTGCACGCGCGTGAGAAAAATCGCCATGTTTGGTACCCACACCCGAAGCTGGACTTCATCACTGAAGTCCGGTTTCGGGTCTTCTGGAGAATTGATTATTTTCCCTTATAACATGGTTATAAGGGGAAATAATAGCATTCTTAATAAAGAATGCATTGTAAAATTAAGTGGAAGGGGTTAAAAATAATAAAAGTTAACTTACCTTAGCCACTTGATCGCGTAGTTGCGATCTCTCCTCTCTTTCCCTGCATCAGCTAACAACTAAAGGACCTGTGATGACGTCACATCTCATGGTCCAATCACATGGTCCATCTTACCTTCTTTATTAACAATGCTAATATTTTCCCTTAAAACCATGTTATAAGGGAAAATAATAAAGATCGGGTCCCGTTGCTAAGCAACCATGCGGGAAAATCGCAACGCATCCGCACTTGCTTGCGATTTTCCCGCAGCCCCATTCACTTCTATGGGGCCTGCGTTGTGTGAAAAACGCACAATATAGAGCATTCTGCGATTTTCACGCAGAAGTGATGCGTGAAAATCACTGCTCATATGCACAGCCCCATAGAAATGAACGGGTCCGGATTCAGTGCGGGTGCAATGCGTCCTCCTCACGCATTGCGCCCGTGTGAAATGGGCCTTACAGTCCGTGCGGCTCCCGGGGTGCTCCACAATGATGTCTCAGCGATCACATGAAGTCTTCCGGATTTTTGGACGGAGACAAATCCGCAGCATGCTGCGGTTTTGTCAGCGTCCAAAAAACGTTCACATACTGAACGGAAGACATCCTGATGCATCCTGAACGGATTGCTCTCCATTCAGAATGCATTAGGATAATCCTGATCAGTATCTTTCCATCCTAGAGCCCCGAGGACGGAACTCTGGGGCGGAAAGCAAAAACGATAGTGTGAAAGAGGCCTTAGAAATGAATGAAGCATGCTGGGAGTTGTAGTTTCACCACAGCTGGAGTGCCGGAGGTTAGCCATTACTGGCCTATGCTGATCGGAGAATAAGCCATCACTTAAAAAAATCCTGAAACCCTTTAAAGCGAACCTGTCAGCAGATTTTCACTAATTAAACCATTTACAGTACCTTATAGTTCATGCTGAGTAAGTCTCCAAACGTCTTTTTCATGGATTTCTGGGCCTTATATGTATGAAAAATTCACTTTATAAAATCCTGGTCTCCTGCGTCACAAGTCAAGTGAGAAGTCAAGGAGGCAGACCCTCCTTGACTCCCCGATGTGCCTCCCCCATCCAAACCCCGCCTCTCATCCCCATAATTGACAGCACTCCTCCTGCCCGGGACCGCGCTGGTCTCGGCGGCGCATGCGCCGTCTACCTTCCTAGCAGCGCAATCCCGAGCCTCGCGCTGGTGAAGCACGAGGCTCGGGATCGCGCTGCTAGAAAGGTAGACGGCGCATGCGCCGCCGAGACCAACGTGGTCCTGGGCAGGAGGAGTGCTGTCAATTATGGGGATGAGAGGCGGGGTTTGGACGGGGGAGGCACATCGGGGAGTCAAGGAGGGTCTGCCTCCTTGACTTCTCACTTGACTTGTGACGCAGGAGACCAGGATTTTATAAAGTGAATTTTTCATACATATAAGGCCCAGAAATCCATGAAAAAGACGTTTGGAGACTTACTCAGCATGAACTATAAGGTACTGTAAATGGTTTAATTAGTGAAAATCTGCTGACAGGTTCGCTTTAAGACCAGGTCTGGAGACTGCATATGCTTATACAGCCCCAGTGCAGAAACGTCTATACATGGGGAGTGAATCGTGATGCAGTAAGAAAGGGCGGGGAATCAGAGGAAAACGGACAAATCACGTGAAAGGGGATGGGGGTCCTGTTACAAGGGTTGGGGTACTGTCAGAAAAAATGGCACCATCATGCTTTTGGGTGCCAACATCCCCTCTCCTGGAGGCTGCAGTTTAAAAGCCGACAAGCATGTAATACCCCATTCTCTTCTGGGGTCCCCATCTTCCACTTCTAATAATGCTGTCTTCCAACTGGCAGAGCGGCATTTGGGCCTTCACCGCACCCCAGATATAAGCCTGTCCACAAATGTCTCCATAACATCAACCAGCCACAGGAGCCTCCACACTAGCCAACGACATCTTCACAGAAAGCGGAACCCTATTTTTGCAGCAAAACCACAACCCCATTTTGCCTTTTACCCACTGAAAAACCAGCGGCCATTAGTAAATTGCTGCTAAACTCTATGGGGCGTTATCGTTGTTTTTTGCCTTCCTAAAACACTCCAGCACAACTGCCACAAACATGTCTTCCCGCTCCTTTACGTCGCCACTATGAAGCGATGCCGTCTTCCGGGATTGGGCTTTTACGTCTTACGCTCCTGACAGCAGTCATGTGACCTGGTAGGCCACTCCCCCGGAGCGGCTCTGAGCTCTAGTGCTGAGCTGATTCAGCTGCCTGTAGCCGGTGGTTCTCGGTGTGAGGGGACAGCAACAGCAGCAGCAATGGCGGGCCGGGTAAGTGACGGTCGCCGGCGTCCTGGTGACATAGTTCACACTGCATCTATGAGCAGGGGCTGCGCCGCTTCCACGGGGAGTCCATGGTTCTACGTGTACACCGGCCACGTACCTGTGTGGTGTGTGACTGGATGGACGCAGCAAGCTGTGTCATTACTGGTGGCATCCCTGGCCGCAGTGATGGCAGCGCCTGGAGGAAATGCTGGTATCTGATATACACGATATAGCATACAGTGTGCACAGACCTACTGGGAGCATAATATTCAGTATACAATGTATAGCATATTCTAGTCATACATAATAGACAAATATACAGCGTGTATGACCGCTGTACAGAAAAATGGTGCACTGTATATATCCATATGTTATATACATAACCCATATTTCATATACGTAGCCAAAAATCATATACGTAGTATACAGTGTATACACAAACCTAATCATATACATAACCAGATATTATATACACAGTATACAACTAGAGATGAGCGAATTTACTGGTAAAAGCAGAATTGCGCTATGGATTCCTTTACCACGGACCATAACGCAATTCTATGACGGAATACATAACAGATTTCCTTTGGAGGCATTCCGTTATTCATTCTGTCATAATAGACGTTTGTGGGCTGCAAAACGGATCCGTCCTGTTTCCGTTATGCAGGGGAGTCCTCTCATAACATGAAAGTCGCTCATCTCTATATACAACATGTACATAACCCATTTATCATATACATAGCCAGATATAATATACATAACCCATATATCATATACATAGCCAGATATTATATACATAACCCATATATCATATACATAGCCAGATATTATATACATAACCCATTTATCATATACATAGCCAGATATTATATACATAACCCATATATCATATACATAACCAGATATTATATACATAACCCATATATCATATACATAGCCAGATATTATATACATAACCCATATATCATATACATAGCCAGATATTATATACATAACCCATTTATCATATACATAGCCAGATATTATATACATAACCCATTTATCATATACATAGCCAGATATTATATACATAACCCATATATCATATACATAACCCATTTATCATATACTTAGCCAGATATTATATACATAACCCATATATCATATACATAACCCATATATCATATACATAACCCATTTATCATATACATTGCCAGATCATGACCGGGCACAAAAAGATCATGTTAGAGAGGCAGAATCTGGAAGAGGTTCACCAATCTGTGAGAAACTGCATCTAAAAAGTGTGGAACAACTTCAGAAAAATGTTCCTCAATGTAAAATTGCGAAGACTTTGTATATCCCACCCTCTACAGTATATAGGAATATCAAAACATTCAGATGCGGTCAATATTAGATGCTTGGGACCTACGGCCCTCACGCGGCAGGATTCTGTGCTGGAAATCACTGCAGGGGCTCAGGGAAATCACTGTCTGTGAAGACATAGCTGCATCATGCAAAGAAGAAGCCGTATGTCTACACCAGTGTTTCCCAACCAGTCTGCCTCCAGATGTTGCAAAACTACAACTCCCAGCATACCCGGACAGCCTTTGGCTGTTCAGGCATGTTGGGAGTTTTAGTTTTGCAACAGCTGGAGGCACACTGGTTGGGAAACACTGGTCTACACCATCCAGAAACACCGTCGTCTTCTCTGGGCCAAAGCTCATTTAAAATGGACTGAGGCAAAATGGAAAACTGTTCCGTGGTCAGATGAATCATAATGTAAAATTGTGTTTGGAGACCACAGTCACCATGTTCTGAGGACTCAGGAGGAGAGGGACCATCCATCTTATCAGCATACATAGCCAGATATTGTGTACACAGTATGCAGCATATACATAACCCATATATTCTATACATAGCCAGATATTATATACATAGTATACAGCATAGACATAGACCTAATGATATACATAGCCAGATATTAAATGCATAGTATACAGCATATACACAGACCTAATCATATACATAGCCAGACATTATATACATAGTATGCAGCATATACATAACCCATATATCATATACATAACCCATGCATCATATACATAGCATATACACATATGTAGTATTTATCTTTGTTTCTTATATACTGCCAACATATTCCATGGCTCTGTCCATATTGTGACCCACAATCTAATTTCCTTATGTTTTCCATGTACACCATAGTATACATTGAATGAGCTTATATTGTAGAAATGTAAGCTCCTTTCCCGGCCATGACCTCGGCTCTGACTACCGGCTTCGTACAGTGTGTTGTAGTGTGGACTAGAAGTCATGCTCCATATGTAAGCCAATGAACCTATCAGTATGTTTTTGGATTGTGGGTACTACTCGGAGGAAACAGGGAGAACATATGGAATCCATGCAGAAGCCTTGGTTATAGATCTAGTATGGCATTTCACATGTGGGTGGTCTGCTGTGCACATAATCCTCTGCTGCTCAGTATAGATTTTCTTGTATTATAATTTCAGTATACGTTGGGACGTGTGTAGATTGTCATCCCGGTCCTGTTTGATCAGTGGAGATGGGGAGGGGTAGTGCTGTATACGGCTGTTATACTGTACTAGTCCGCTAGTCTGGGTATCTGTCTCCAGCCATGCAGTGGGCGGCTGTGACTTGCAGGGCAGCTCGTCAGGGCACAGACGGTGCCTGCTGCTGTCAGGATTTACATTCTATTACTATTCTATAATTTGTTGCTGTGTGTCACTGGTTTCCCTGTGGGAATAGTAGGCGTCTCAATCAGTTCCTTTATTTTCCCTTCCCCTGGCGGAGTGATGGAAACACAGGCCGGAGGCTGCACTGCTGTGGGTTGTGTCACCAACATTAGCCGTTGTCGGTGCTGGCACTGCAGATGTTGAGAATGCCCGCTGTGCCATACATGTATATACTTCAGTTAGGCTAGTTTCACACTAGCGGCATGGACCTCCGGCAGACTGTTCGTCAGGTGAACTGACTGAGGATGAAATCCTGCCCATCTCGTGCAGCGAGGACAGTGAGCAGTTCTCTCCCCTACTTCTAGCATGGGGTCTCAGCACTCGGACCCCTTGCTAACCAAAACTTTAGATATTTTTCTATGACAAGTTATATTCAAAAGGTTAGTGAAGCTTGAAGGTCTACAGGAAATATGAAATGCTTGACGCCCAAGTGTTTTTTTTTTGCTTTTGTTTTTTTTGTTTATTATGTTTTTTTTTGTCTTTCTGGCTTCTATTAAAAACCTGCTGGAGCCCTTATTTTTTCAGCTATTTTCACATCACCTTCTCTTTAGGCGAAATAAACATCTTGAAGAATGGTCTGATATACAAAGACTGGCAATACAAGCGCCAGTCATAGTATAATGTCCATTGGCCCAGAATTTTCCAAATTTATTAAAGAAGGCCTCTGGCACATTTCTAGATAGTCTGTGGACCAGGCTTTGAAAGCTATGATTTACCATAGCTTTGATCTATCATTCACGCAAGTTTCTGGCTTAAAAGGGTACTTTCACACTAGCGTTATTCTTTTCCGGCAGAGTTCTGTCTTCGGGGCTCTATGCCGGGGGAAAAAAACGTTTCAATCACATCCCCATGCATTCTGAATGGAGAGAAATCCGTTCAGGAGGCATCAGGATGTCTTCAGTTCAGTATTTTTGACATTTCAGGACAGAGAGAATACCGCAGCATGCTGCGGTATTATCTCCGTCCAAAATTCCGGAACACATGCCAGGATGCCGGGATTCAAACTACTGTAATGGCGGATCTGTTCTAAAAATGTGAAAAAAATATATAACTGATCCGTCTCTCCGCATGACAAGCGGAGAGACGGATCCGTTCTTGCAATGCATTTGTAAGACGGTTCGCAATCCTCTTTGCTCTGAATACTTGAAAGTTATTTTTCATTAATCAACTCCAAAGATTATCAATGTCTATATGCCAAAATGGGGTGTACCCATATCTATAAATATTTACCACAAAATAAGCCGGTACACAAATTCCCTTAAAATATACTCCATTTTTATTTAAATAACAATATAAAATAATCACATTACCATCAGTAGGAGAAACACAATTCAATTACGCCATACAGTTCCTATTTTGGTTGATATACATTCAATAATCAACATATAGGTTAGCTGGCCCCACATATAATACTGCTAGGGGCAATTACATAAGCTCTCTATGTTATCCATACATTATGCTAAACAAGCCATAAGATAGGTCTCTACCCCTATACCGCAATGTTGCTACTCTGCCCTTTAAAGGGTTTCTGTCATCAAGTTTTGACATTATAAGCTGTCTGACATTAGCTATGTGCTAATGTCAGAGCAGCTTGATAATGTCTTTTTTATAAAAATCCGATTTATATTTTGGCTGAAAAACATACTTTTATAATATGTAAATTAGCCTCTAGGAGCAGGGGGGGGCGTTGCCCTGCTCCTAGAGGCTCCGTGCAGCAACCTGCTGGCACGCCCCTTCTTACTTTGAGTGACAGTGCCGGGCAGCGATCCTCTGGCACTGTCTCCTTCTGAAATCCCACGCTGTCCTTGCTTCCGGGTGTACTCAGAGGTATTCAGCGCAGGCGCGGTGAGCTGAGGACAGTAGGCACCAGCGTCCTCTGCTCACCGCGCCTGCGCCGAATACAGAGCGGCGGCGCAGGCGCGGGATTTCAGAAGGAGACAGTGCCGGAGGATCCCTGCCCGGCACTGTCACTCAAAGTAAGAAGGGGCGTGCCAGCAGGTTGCCGCACGGAGCCTCTATGAGCAGGGCAACGCCCCCCCTGCTTCTAGAGGCTAATTTACATATTATAAAAGTACGTTTTTCAGCCAAAATATAAATCGGATTTTTATAATAAGGACATTATCAGCTGCTCTGACATTAGCACATAGCTAATGTCAGACAGCTTATAATGTCAAAACTTGATGACAGAAACCCTTTAAAGGTGACATGAGGTGATATGATTAGGAAAATACCGTAAACCACATACCCAAAAGTAGTGTTCACCAACCAAAGGAATGGGAATGGCGCCCCCTCTGCGCGCGTTTCGCGTTAGCTTCTTCAGGAGGAGTTAGTTTTCATTGTGTCCAGGCACAGGCCTCCAGATGTCACACACGTCTGTGGCTGAATATACAGCGGTAGATCGTGCACAGAATGTATTATCAGGGTAAATAGATATTATCAGGAGCAAGCCTATGCGGATGATGAATGCGGCCGAGCACTGGTCTAGTCCTGGTACCGCTTTCCAGCCCATGCAGATAGACACTACCTGCCCTGCAAGCTGCCATATAGTTATCAGTATGTGCCGCCACCTCCTCTAGTACGGTGAGTGACATCGCTGCATCCACCCAAGAGCGCAAAGATCTGTTGCTAAGTCTTGCATTCCCTGACAGCAAGCAGTGACCTTGAAAATGGTGAGGAATTAAAGGGAACCTGTCACATTGAATATGATGTCTGAGCTGCAGGCAGCATATTATAGAGCAGGAGGAGCTGAGCAGATTTCTATATACGGTAGTTTATGGGAAATGATTCAGTATAACGGAGAATTCACATCACCGTTATTTTTCAGTTTTTCTGGTCGGTCAGAAGAACAGAAAAATAAAGAAAAAAATGGATCCTGTGCATCAGTTGTGCACCTTTGGCGTCCGTTTGAGCCATTTCCATCAGAGATCGTTTTTTTTTTAGATGAAAAAAAAGTCCTGCATGCAGTACTAAAATAACCGATTTCAAATGTGCGTAAATGATGCACAGGATCCGTTTTTTTTCTTTATTTTTCTGTTCTTCTAACAGACCAGCGGGACGTAAAAAAAAAAACCGTGATATGAACTCTCCTTAACCTATGCTTCTTTCATTTAAATTCCTGCTCATTCTGGGCTTTGAAGTCAAGTAGGCGGAGCTATCTGTCATGAACCAGCGGGTGTGAACCCACTGTGCCACGTGTCCTACCTCCTATAAGGGCGTTGTCTAAGTGAATCCCTTGATTTTCACAGTACCCCTGAAGGTGGGGATAGACTTTCCCGAGGGGAAAACCAGGTCGCTACCTCTTGAGGGGGATAGGCACATGAGGCAGCTGGGCCAGGAGGTACCTGAGAAAGGTACCAGAGGTACAGGCATTGTCAGCAGGCTAAATCGTTACCAGGAGCAACAGTGCAGGACCGAAGGATGAGGCAGAGGTGAAGTCAGACAGGGAATAGGTTAGGGCAGGTGGCACAGCTAAGGGTTTGGCAACAGGAGAGTCAAGGCAAGCATGCAGGGATCAAACAGGTAGCAGAGTTCAGGAACACAAGCGGATGTCACAAACCTTAGCAGGACACAAGTACCTTGACACTGAGGCATCTGGGAAGGGGAGTTTAGCCACTTATATAAGCGCAGGAGGGCTACGATTGGTTGGCAAGGTCACATGATCCAACCCATAAAACACTGGAAGTGACGCGCGCCGGCCCTTAAGGAAATGCTGCAGGAGACAAGCAGCAAGCATGCTGTTGCCAGGGCTGAAAGGAAACGCTGGCAGCAGATCACCGCTGAACACGAAGCCCGGGACCCCGGCGGTAAGCAGAGAAACAGCAGCCGCTATTACACTGACACATCAGTGACTGACAGCTCTCTCTGTATACACAGTCAGAGGGGGAAGGCTGTCAATCACTGATGGCTCCGCCTCCTGGACTTCAAAGCCCAGAATGAGCAGGAATTTAGATGAGTAAAATAAGTTATGTTGAATCTTTCCCCATAAAATTACATATCAACCTTCTCAGCTCCTCCTGCTCTACAACGGACCTGAGCTGTTGTAGGTTTACTCCATCTATAGGCTTATTTCATGGCCATTAACAATGCAGACCGAATGAACAGTGCGCTCCTAATTATTGGCCATTATTGGCTCCTAATTATATGGCCATTAACAATGCAGACCGAATGAACAGTGCGCTCCTAATTAGTTTAATTAAGGCCCGCTGTGACTAGTATGGCTTCATGGTGCTCGACAGTGCCACGTGGTCCTACCATTAGGACTGGACAAACCTAACCTATGATGCTATTGTAACAAAGCTATCAGCTGGGTAAATGGGAGGAGGCCAGGACAGGTTTTAAAGGGGTTGCCCTGGTGTTTAAAGGGGTTGTGCACCTTTAGGGGGTGTTTTGCCAAACCCCCCTTCTGAGAAGACCTGCAAAGAGAAGCATACTTATCTGCTTCCCAGTCGTAGGCTCCTTCGCTCCACGGCCTTGGCTGCTCCTCTGGGCTCTCTGGATGTAAACTTCCTGTTTGACGCCACTGCAGCCAGTGATTGGCTGCATCGTCACCAAACAGGAAGTTTACATCCAAAGAGCCCGGCGAAGCTGCTGGCCCTGTCAAAGTGCAGAGGATGCTGCAGTTGCAGAGAAAGTGCACCCTCTAGGTGTAAAGGCAACGCCCCCATTGCTCCTAGAGGCTCATTTGCATATATTAAAACATCCTTTTTCTCAGCAATGTGAGCACATATGAACATGGGACCGACACAGCTGCCAAGAGCACATACAACAGGTTAGTATTACATGTGGTCATCCAAATGTCCGCCTGACCAGGAGCAGTTGTTTGTTAGTGGTTTCCTGTATTATATTGTATTGCGGGGTGCCATCTTGGAGCCACTTTACCAGTATCCGGGGAGGATATATTGGATCATTGATTATGTCCTCTTGTGATCTAACTAGGTGTAGAGGGTAACTGATTTACATGCGGCGCATAGATGAGATGTAGTCTTCCCTGTTCTTATCACAGCATCTTTGCACTTCCTCCCCGCCCGCCGTGTGAAGTCTGTATTAAGCTGCTCACATGGCGTCTGCATACTGATTGGGAAAAATCATTTGCATGTAAGAGGATGGCACTTGTGACAGTAGGAATCCTTATGGTGCACATACATCATGTGGTGCTGATGTGGGCAGAGTCCTTCCCAGGGAGGGTGCGAATGCGCAGTGATCCCTGCAGGCTGCGGCCAGATTTAGCATAAGGCACCGATTCCTTAGATTAAAATCTCCTGATGTGACGGAGAAACCCTGGCTGACCTGGATTCTGTGCAGCTGCAGGGATCTACGAGGGAGGGAGGTTGGGTTTTTCCTGATAGTCTCTGAATAATTTCTGCTTCAGCCACAAGGAACATTCTGGGTTTAAAAGCAGTTTGAATTATTTATCTCCTGCCTTACCGATAAAATCTCAAGATGGAGATCCCAGATGATTTTGCTTGTGCTGTCAAACCTTAAAGGGGTATTCCCATCTCAGACAATGGGGGCATATCGCTAGGATATGCCCCCATTGTCTGATAGGTGCGGGTCCCACCGCTGGGACCCGCACCTACAACGAGAACGGAGCAGGGATAGCTGTGGCTGGAGGACCCGGTTTTCCCGTGGTCCTTCCACCACAAAGTGCTGTTCCCATAGAAGTGAATGGGTGCGCAACTCGCCTGCGTGGCCCATGCTCCCATTCATTTCTATGGGGCAGACCGAAATAGTCGAGCCAGTGGCTATTTTCAGCGGCCCCATAGAAATGAATGGAGGGCGTCTCCGTTCATTTCCTCACTCTGTTCTCATTGTAAGTGCGGGTCCCCGCACCTATCAGACAATGAGGGCATATCCTAACTATATGCCCCCATTGTCTGAGATGGGAAAACCCCTTTAAAGTCATAGCGGTACCGCTGTACCACAGTGTTTGGCGATATTGTAACATTCTTCTTAATGAGGTTTTGTTTTTCATATTTTTTTAATTGAAGGGGTTATTCATTGAAGGCCCATTTCTGCCCCCCCCCATTCCCCTCCAAGGGCGCACTACAGTGTGTGTCTAGGCCTGGAACTAGGGCTCAGCCCCATTCACGTGAATAAGCTGAGAGCCACCTTTGTCCTGTTGAGTGCTGGGGATCCAGATGTGGTGACCCCTACTAATAACACACATTGTGACATCCGCAGTCAGGGCAGAGTCCGGAGACCCCCCTACACAGTGTGCAAGCACGGCCGCCGCTGATGGATTGCAGGGTGGTCGTAACCATGGAAACGAGCAGTGTATAATGTGATGGAAAAATGAATACAGCTGGCAAAGGAAGCAATATGGATAATAACAATACATTAGTAAGTGGCTTGTATTAACTTTCTCTACATGATAAATGCCACTTGCTGAAGTGACACAACCTTTTTAACACTGTCTTTCACACGACCGTGGCCCCCATACGGCGGGTCCGTAATACATGGGGCACCATGATGCATTCTGCATCACGGATGCGGACCCATTCACTTGAATGGTCCGCAAATCTGGAGGAACAGAACCACGGAACATAAGCACTACAAAGTGCTTCCATGGGGTTCCGTTCCGTGCTTCTGTTCCCGGACCCTATTCAAGTGAATGGTCCGCGATCTGCATGCGGCTGGCCCACAGTCGGTGCCCATGCATTGCGGACCGCAATTTGTGGTCCGCAGCACGGCCACAGGGGACACACGGTCGTGTGAAAGAGGCCTAAGGCTGTATTACAGTTGCCGATATTTACGCCGATAATCGCTAATGACTGTTCGCACAAACGCACGTTAGTGATCATCTCCCAGTGTCATACTTCCACTGATTGTTAAGCATGCTAAAAAAATCAGTGCTTGCCAGCAGCAGATCGCGCTGTCTAATAGCAATCTGCCACCGGCAAACCAGTATACAGCATGGGGATGGCATTGCGATCGCTCCTCCCCATGCTGCGGAGGAGATCACCGCATGCTGATCTGCCTGTCTAATACAGGCTTTATCCAAGTCATGTCTCAAGGCCTGTTTTAAAAGGTTGGACATTGACTTATAGTATGGCGACCTTACATCTGGTGGCATTAGAGGCAGAGCTTTTTAGGAGCTCATTTGCATACATTTTCTCTAGAATTCCAGAGGAGCGTCGCCTAGGATGGATCCTACAGTCTCAGGAATTAACACATTAGTAGTGAATGGAAGTTGATCTGTCGAGAACAACTGCTCTGACCGAGCAGGAGGAGGAAAGATAGATGGCGCCCAGTTTGACAAGCTTATGGTGTTAATCGGTCAGCCGATTACAGAGATGTATCTAAAGCCTTAGGGATTTTCTCCTTGGTGTGGGCAGGAAGATGATGTGACCTGTGGTACCTTATGTGGCCTTGAATTAACCCTTTAAGTCCTGATACCACCTTCTTACAAGAAAACAATTGCCTTCTCTTACATTATTAGTCCTTTGCCCGTGAGTCGTCCTCTTCTGTCAGGTTCTTAACGTGCCCCTCCAAGTATACGCTCCTACTCTGGACATGGAGACACCACTGAACGCTGAGGATTAGAGCAGCCAAAGCGACTGTATGACGACGGGCGCAGAGTATTGTGATTATTAGGGGCCGTGAACAATACACACTGGGCATGGTGCAAACAGCGCACTTTTGTGTGTCTCCATGCCAGAGACTATGCCTGGAGCACAGTTTATAGGCACAGGGAATATTTTCAGAATACTTTTATCAGTTTTTTTTTTTTACCAATGTAATATTCACCAAAGAAGCCATAAATAGCAAATGTGGTAGATCTTGTTTTTCAGGGGTCTGTGAAGACTGAGTGGCAACCCCTGTGGTAGCTGTGATGGCAACTATATTGGTAGTCATCCACAAGCAAAAGAGATCCAAATTAAAGGGGTATTCCCATCTCGGACAATGGGGGCATATCGCTAGGATATGCCCCCATTGTCTGATAGGTGTCGGTCCCACCTCTGGGACCCGCACCTACATTGAGAATGGATCCCTGAAGATTGTGGAGGCGTACCGCCCATGCGCAGCCTCCTCCATTCATTTCTATGGGACTGTCGAAAATAGCCAAATGCTGGTTTGGCTATTTCCGTTGGCCCCATAGAAATGAATGAAAGCGGTGGCCGTGCAAGTGCGGTGCGCTCCCATTCAAACCTATGGGGAGAGTGCTTGACTGTAGCCGGACCCCGGAAAACCCGGGGTCCTCCGGCTACCACCTTCCTCTGGGACCCGCACCTATCAGACATCGCTAGGATATACCCCCATTGTCTGAGATGGGAATATCCCTTTACAGGGGTTTTCCAGGATTTTGATACTGATGACCTATCCTCAGGATAGGTCATCAGTATCTGTTTGGTGGGAGTCAGACACCCGGAACCCCTCCGATCAGCTGTTTTGAGAAGGCATCGCCTCTCCCATAGAAGTGAATGGGGCTGGGCGCGATACCAAGCACAGCCACTATACAATGTATGGCACTGTGCTTGGTAAGCACAGAGAAGGCCTCTGCTTTCTTAAAACAGCTGATTAGCGGGGGTCCTGGATGTCAGACCCCCACTAATCAGAAACGGTCCCTTCTGTTGCTACTTTAGATTATGGATGAACATGGTATTGAATTTCTTGTCTGCCTCCCCCATAGCAGATATCCCCAGCCGTCTGTCAGCTATTCAGTAGAGCAGTCAGCTTGTTTGTGCAGAATAAGAGAGAAATAATGCCGTGATGGCGGCTGAGCACCATTGTTCATATATCAGTGGGATCAGCATGATTTATGTTCTGCTCGCTGATCTGAAGACGATCGGTGCCGGCAATCATCAGATCAGGGTGTAAGCCTGTTCTTCTGTGATGAGCTTAAAACATGCCCTTGTATTATATATGACTAGTAATCTCGATGTACTATTACAATGACTCCTGGTAGCATTAAAGGTGTTTTCCATCCATTAAATATATTCATTGTATACATCATCAAGTGACTTTTCCATTTCCATGTTGTTAGAAAATGATCCAGTAAAGAGGATATTTACTTACATAGTATGGCACCACAGGATGTTTCAAGTGTACGGCAGTGTGCACACGTCCACCCAAAGAGCTGTGCTGGTGGTCACACATCCTCAGTACCACAGGCCTCTGCATAGTAATCCTCTGCCCAGTTTCTAAGTTAAGGACTGAGCCTCAGCAGTAGCGTGGCAGTATAGCTGAGTACACTCCTTCTGCAGGGAAAGTAAGAATGGACTGTTAGTTGCCAGAGGGGAAAGGAGACTGATTGTGTGCAAATCCTTCCCCCAGCAGTACAGCACCAAGCGGGAGGTGGATTGTTCACAATAAGGAAAGAAAAGAAAAAAGGTATTATACAGTAGAGGCACTGCAAATGACTTTTAGGGTGGCTTTACCCATAATGGGGGTCTTTTACAAAAGAATGGCATTCCACACAGACAAAAGATGCAGTAATGAACGTCTCATGGCCGTTAAGTCAGCTAGGAATTGGCGTAGGTATCCGTTGTAATTTATTACGGTTTTCTGCTGTAGATGATATTAAATGTGTTGGGCTGAGGCGGCTCCTCCAGCTTCCACTAAGTACCCCCCACCTTGGAAAAAGAGCCAAAAATCCGAGTAATATATAAAGTCACAATATAGCAATAACAAATGACAAGACAGGTGCACACTGCGGTCTTACTAAGCCCTCAAACTGATGTTAAAATTGAGAGATTAGTCAACGTGTCCTGCTGTGGAGGACATGTCTAAGCCCGAGCGCCACGCCAAGGTTTCTCAAGTAGCTTGGGACCTAACACTCACCTACCTGTGCCGCATGGGCAATACCAGGGGCCAGTGGGCAAAATTGTAGGAATGTAAAGGCCGACTCGCAGCAAACTCCTCAGTTACCTCCAGCATGTAACCATGCCTGCAATGGGAGGAGGGAGAAGGCTGTGAGCCCCACCCAAGACTGGCTGATATGGCTCAGGCCTCACAGGTGCACCTAAATGTAGCCTGTGGATGGAAAACAGCTCACAGCCTTCTCCCTCCTCCCATTGCAGGCATGGTTACATGCTGGAGGTAACTGAGGAGTTTGCTGCGAGTTGGCCTTTACATTCCTACAATTTTGCCCACTGGCCCCTGGTATTGCCCATATGGCACAGGTAGGTGAGTGTTTAGGTCCCGAGCTACTTGAGAAACCTTGGCGCGGTGCTCGGGCTTAAAGGGAACCTGTCAGCAAAAAATAGCATCTAAATGTGTTAACAGTACCTCCTAGTGCCCGCAAAGTGTCTCCACATGGACCTTTTCTTCCTCTTTTCACTGTTGGTTTCACTGAGAAAATGCACTTTTATTCTGCCGCTGCCCCGTGCTTCAAGTCAGGCTTGAAGTCATGGGGGCAGCGGCCTCAGCGTCTTCCACGGTCCTCTCCCGCCCCTGCCTCCTTGACTGACAGCCTAGATGCATTGCCGGGACCGCGCTCTAAGGCCCGGCTGCCGCGCGTACTACGCGCCGTCTTTCCTTCGCCGCTAGCGCATGCGCCCGACAGCCTGTAGTAAACGCGCACAGATGCCGGGCGCGGGCGCGTTTACTACTGGCTGACGGGCGCATGCGCTGTGCGGCGAAAGAAAGACGGCGCGTAGTACGCGCGGCAGCCGGGACCGCGCTCCAGCCGCCCTTTACTGCGCATGCGGCCTTAGAGTGCGGTCCCGGCAATGCATCTAGGCTGTCAGTCAAGGAGGCAAGGGGCGGGGAGAGGACCGTGGAAGACGCCGAGGCCGCTGCCCCCATGACTTCAAGCCTGACTTGAAGCACAGGGCAGCGGCAGAATAAAAGTGCATTTTCTCAGTTAAACCAACAGTGAAAAGAGGAAGAAAAGGTCCATGTGGAGACACTTTGCGGGCACTAGGAGGTACTGTTAACACATTTAGATGCTATTTTTTGCTGACAGGTTCCCTTTAAGGCATGTCCTCCACAGCAGGACATGTTGACTAATCTCTCAATTTTAACATCAGTTTGAGGGCTTAGTAAGACCGCAGTGTGCACCTGTCTTGTCATTTGTTATTGCTATATTGTTATATTATTTATCACATCCACACAATTGCCATTTTGTGTTGGATGTCTATTGTGGTACCTTTTAACGCTGCGGGCATCCTCCACTGTATGCATTTTTGCTGGGGATCGTTATTAGCAACGGACCACAAGTGCAGGATCTTCTCTCCTGCATATATATGCACAACTG